>OY294053.1:10559863-10608577 GCA_958510825.1 Brachypterus glaber | reverse complement strand
CTTTAAATAAATGCCCAGCAAGGTTACAGCGCATGATGCTTCAAATTCAAAAATATGATATAGATTTAAGATATAAACGAGGTAAAGAGTTAATTTTAGCGGACGCACTATCAAGAGCGTATTTAACGGATTGTTTTGATGAATTAGATATTGATATTGAAGCACATGTTTGCTTTATTAAAAGTCAAATTAATGCTACACCTGAAAAAATTGAAAAATTAAAATCAGAAACTGATAAGGATTCTGAAATGCAAGAGTTAAAACAAATCATAATGAATGGATGGCCAAATGAAAGCAAAAGTTTAAGTGACAAAATAAAAATATACGCTCAATATAAAGATGAATTAACATTAATTGATAATTTAATTTTTAAAGGTCAAAGTATTGTAATTCCTAAAATAATGCGCGATGAAATGCTGGATAGAATACATTACAGTCATTTAGGAATACAAAAAAGTATCAATTTAGCTAAAGATTCAGTTTTTTGGCCAGGTATAAATAATTCTATAAAACAAAAGGTATCACAATGTCACTTGTGTTTAAAATATTCTAACTCTCAAATGCCAGAACCACTCAAGTCACATGAGATACCAGATGTCAGATGGAATAAAGTAGGTTGCGATATTTTTGAAGTCTTAGGAAATAAATATTTATTAGTAGTAGATTATTTTTCGAAATTTGTGGAAGTAGTTAAACTTAGTGGAAATTCAACTAGTAAAACAATCGTGGAGAGTTTAAAGTCAATTTTCTCTACTCATGGAATTCCATTGACAGTAATTTTAGACGGAGGTCCACAATTTAACTCCAGTGATTTTAAAAGTTTTGCAAAATAATGGGAGTTTATACATATTATGTCTTCTCCAACATATGCGCAAAGTAATGGTATGTCAGAAAGACATATACAAACTGTTAAAAAAATAATAAAAAAAGCTCTTGAAGAAAAAAAAGATTTATTTTTAGTTTTACTTAATTATCGCAATGCCCCTATAATTGAAAACAGCTCACCAGCGGAAATTCTTATGTCAAGAAGACTGAGATCAAATTTGCTTTATACAAACGATTCTTTGAAAGCTAAAGTAGTTAATTTTAACAAAAATACTATTAACAGGATGCAGCTTACACAACAAAATTATTATAATATAAGGGGAGTTAGGAATATACCAGAGATTAGTAATAATAGCCTTGTTTACGTTCAACTTAAACCAAAATCGGAATGGGTTCCTGGTGTAATAGTTGAAAAGATGCAAGATAGGTCTTATAAAATCAAAACAGAGAATGGAGGCATTTACATTTGCAACAGAAGATTTATTAAGGTAGTACATAGAAAAAGTACTGATTCTTACATTAATTTTAAAATTCCTATAAAAGCCAATAAAGAGAATAGTAATAAGAATTATAAATGTTTAGATAGTGACTTTAATTGTTTTGACGATGAGGTAGAGAGTGATGTAGAAATAGAAAGAGAAAGAATTATTGAATCTCGCAGTGAAATTAATAGTGAGCATGAAAACAATTCTAAAAACAATTTTAAAACATCAGAACAAGTTTTAAATTTTAAAAATAATTTAAGTAAAACAATTAGTGTCACTTCTTCTGGAAGAAATGTTAAACCTCCTGATAGGTTAATTTATAAATAGTTTAGTAGTATATTGTATTTAATATTTTGTAAAAAGGGGAGATGTTAGGATTATACTTAGAAGGTCTTGGTGCTTGTCAGACATTTGTCAGATCATTAAATAAATGCTGTCAACTTGAATGACTTGTTTAATTATAATATTATTGAATTATATAATAAATACATAATATTACAGTCAGTATTTTCTTAATCAGCGTACAGAGTTGACTCTTGGCACTGACGAGGGCCAGCAGCCCGAAACTGCAGTCTACCAATATCACTCTGTTCAATGATTGGAAAATAGATTGATTTAAATTTTAATTAAATATTTATAAATATGTTTCTTCTGCCTCAGCAATAACTTGCATGATTTTAATTTTGGTCAATGTTCTCGCTTTAATGGGCAGCAAGTTTAAGCCCTCAGCAATTTGCAAACCAAAGTGTTGGCTTGCTGAGAGCTTTTCTTGATTAGGCATATTTTTTAGAGTCTCAAAAAATTTTTCATCACTTTCATTTAAAGATGATTTCCTTTTTCTTTTATTTGGGAGTATCGGATTCATTAGAAGTCCCAGGCCTGGGATCATCCGGTGTCATTGACCCATTGTCCAAATTACTTGTTGTCCTATAAAATAAGTATATGTTAATATAAAAAAGTAAAATACACATATCGCCTAAATTCTTGCCCGCCTAAGGCTTTGGGTAAGGCATGTATGGTTCAAATTTAAGGTCTACAGCTCAAATCATTCTCAAGTTATCGTGGTTACAAATTTTTCTGGACTGACAGATTTTTTTATCAAAATCATCTTTTACACATATTAAACGTCAACAAACGTGCAAAAAAACCGCAATAAACATTTCTAAATTTCCAGAGAAAAGTTTTTTTTTTAATAGCTTTACTTATACGAGTTACAGTGGCATAACCAGTACATGCAACTGGTTGCTATATTTTGGACAAGGCTCTCTAATCCGAACACATCTTTAAGGAGTAACTCCTTTAACTAATTTAATTACAAATCTGATGTACCTACATACCTTCGGTCTTCCATAGAATCCTCAATGAACTGCAAGAGGTCATAACTTCTGTGGCGACTTTTTACCCTTTCCGCCTCTTCCCTTTCCTCTGCAGAGGCCCCAGAAGGCAGACGTTTTTTTAATACAAATTCCTTGCCTTGATAAATGAATCTCTTATTGATTTTCATTTTTTTTTATTTGTTCTGATGTCATGTTAACTAAAATTTTAAGATTTTCAATAAATAGTATATACAAAAAAAAGTATTCTCACCCCCCAGCTCATCAATAACTTCCTTTCATAGGGAATTTAGTGTTTCTTTTGAGCCTCTTTCTTTTAACGGAATGCGAAAATCCCATAACTGAGGTCTTGATTGTATCGAAGGTATAAGGTATTTCTCATCCTCAGCAGATATTGAAGTTTTTTGGTAAAGTGCTTTGTTTTCGGTATTTTCCTGGAAAATTTCTACGTCTTCATCCAAATCAGGTATTTCAGCCATCACTCCCTCCCCCAGAAAACCATTTTCAAAAAGTTGGTCATATTTTTGAGCAACTTGCAATAAGTATTCATCATCTAAAAATTTAAGAAATTGAAAGTAAATTCTTTTATGAGTAAAGTAAATGGTAATTTAGGTAAGTACTGTAGCAAAGCCTTAGGTTCGATGCTAATAAGTTCACTCGGGGTTGAAAGGGTTGGCTGGTGAAGAGAAAAAACCAATTTTCTTTGGACCCTTATTTATTGTTTGGACATTCACATAGATGCAGTACAAGAACATAAACTTCGCCTGTTAAAAGAATTTACTGTTTAGTTACAATATAAATATAATTTAAAATACAATAATTTACCTGTTGCTAAGAGCGAGCGATGTCACAGATATTTCTGGTACCGCACGATCCGTACGGCAACAGACGGGAAAATGAAATGGCCGACGCTGTGCATTTCGTGCCGAGGAGTCCGCGAACAAGGCGGTCTCCCCTCCAGTAACTGGCAAAGTACGTTACACGGGTTTAAAATAACCCGCGAAAAATTAATGAAAAATAAATAAGCACCTTCGCCAAATTTATAACGAATGAACTCTGTGACATTTGCCCATCCCTAACAAGAGCGCTAAAAGTAAATGACAGCGTGACATAAACAAAAGTGTTACATAACCTAAAAATATTTGCCCAAATATTAAACAAAGACTTTGGGATGAAATTATTACATAGAAAAAGATAATAGAACAGGTAAGTACATATAACACTTAAATATAAAACAAAACTTAGAATAATAAGGGTCTGTTAGAAATAATTTAAAATAAGTTAATATAAATAGGAAAAATTTACCATATTTTTTTTTCTTTTTTTTTTTAAATACTAAAATAATTTACAGGTTTTAAAAATTTATGACAAAATATAATTTATAATAAACAATTTGAGTTTAAACAGCATAATGAACCACAAAATATAAATACCTAAACTTAATAAATAAATAAATACATGTTCGGTTTGTTTTAGGTATATGACTAGCACTGCGACGTTCACAGGTACAAAAACTATAAATTAAGGGTCTTTAAAGGCTAAGAATCACCAAGGCCAGCTAAACAAAAATTAAGGCCTTAATGAGGAACATCAGGAGTACTTTTATTGAGAAAGCACATATGGCTTAATGAGTGAGGCATGAAAGGTACCCCTCACAGCATCTCCCTCAGGATAATGCAGAATGTAAGTGTCAAAACTAACCTTTTTGTGAATTTTGTATGGACCCTCAAACAAAAGCATAAATTTTTTTGTTTTCCCTGCAGCTGCACTGGAGACCGGGTCCGCCCTGAGTAGTACTAACTCATTATTTTTAAATTTAATAAGTTTACCCGATTTATAGTTTAATTTACGTTTGGCTGCTTTTCCCAGAAAAGTTTCTTGAGCCAAAACAAGTTTTTGGTTGTGAATATACTGAAAATCTTCGTCAGGCGCGGAAGGTGGGTGTAAATACGGCGGTAACAACCGTAACCTTTCCCGCCCAAACTGAAGTTCGTTTGGTGTGAAACCCGTTGACTCATGACAAACGTTGTTATAGAAATCCTGAAACTTTTTAATTTCCCAAGCCCATCGTGTATGCTTTTCACTACAATAAGTACGAGCTAGGCGAGATATTTCTCTCATAATTCTTTCACAAGCTCCGTTAGATTGTGGGTGCCTTATTGAGCTAAAAATGGCTTTAACCCCTATTGCACTAAGCGAATTTGACCAGCGTTCTGAAGTAAATTGACTTCCATGGTCTGAAAGGACCCTTAGGGGCCGGCCCATGGTTGGAAAATAGTCGATTACTAGTTTATTTAAACTGGCTCTGGTAGTTGCTGACTTTAAGGGGTAAAAAGTTACATATTTAGTAAAATAATTTAGCACCACAAAAATGAACGTTGCCCCGCCCCTAGATCGTGGCAGGGGCCCGTAAAAATCAACTGCTATTAAATCATCTTTACCCTCGGTTATTATAGGTTGGATGGGCGGATTTGAGAGAATAGAATGTTTGGTTTTTTGACAAGAAACACACGAGTTGCAAAATTTTTTTACCTCTCTAAACATATTAGGAAAATGTACTTCGTACCTCAGTGCAGACCAGGTTTTATAAACCCCAAAATGCCCTAGGGCCTCATGATATTCTTTTATAAAATTTTGTCTCATACTGGAAGGTACAAAAAGTAAACATGGCTCGTCCGCCCCTTGTCTCCAAAACAAAATATCGTTGTGTAAAGCGTAACGCCCCTGTATTTTAATGTCGTTTGGATTGGATTTTACCTCTGATATAATGTTAGAACAAACTGGGTCCGCTTGTTGATATTCTTTAATTTTTTTTAGGTTTTTGCTGAAATCTTTAGAAAATTCGAAGTTAAAAATAATAAACTGTTTATCGCTGGGAGCTGGTAACCTGCCAGAGAAACGAGAAAGTGCGTCGGCAATGCAGTTAGTGGGGCCAGAAATATGGGAGATGGTGAAATCGTACTCCTGGAGGGCCAGAGCCCACCTAGTTATTCTTGGTGACAATAATCTGCAAGAAAAGATGTAAGAAAGCCCTTTGTTGTCACTATGTACCGTGAAATGACCGCCCAGAAGGTGGATTCTCCAACGTTGCAAGGCCCAAACTAAACTGAGTGTTTCACGCTCATTTGAATGATACCTAGACTCCCTAGGGAGCAAAAGACGACTTATCCAGGCGACGGGACGTCTTTCCCCCTCCTTAATTTGAAAAAGGACCGCACCAAGGGCTATGTCACTACTGTCAACTTCCACATGGTATGGTAAACCTGGTTCTGGATGGTACAATAGGGTTGCCTCCTGCAAGATTTTTTTAATGTTTTCAAAGGCATTTTGTTGTTTGTCAGCCCATATCCAAGGAATTTTTTTTCGTAAAAGCTGTGTGAGAGGCTGGGCCAAAGAGCTAAAATTTTTACAAAAATTCCTGTCAAAATTTGCCAACCCTAAAAAACTCTGCAATTCCTTGACATTTTTGGGGACTGAATAGTCCTGGAGTGCCTGGATCCTCTGCTCATCAGGTTTTATGCTGTCCGCACTAATTAAATATCCTAGGTAAGGCAATTCTTTTTTTACGAAGGAACATTTTTTCAGCTTAAGCGTAAAACCGGCTTGTTCCAGCCGGGAAAAAACAAGACGTAAATGATGATGAATATGCGCGACCTTATCAGGAGGTCATCTAAATAAATGGTCAAAAATTCGTCAAAATCAGACCCAAAAACAGCCCTTAAACAATCTGAAAACGCACTTACTGCGTTGGTGAGACCAAAAGCCATAACGTTAAAAACGTAGCTTTGGCCATTAAAAATAAAACCTGTATATTGTTTGCTATTTTCTGTAAGGGGAATTTGAAAATAACCTGAGCTAAAATCCAATTTTGACATGTATTTGACATTATGTAAAGAGAACATAATATCTTCGATTTTTGGTGGTAAATCGTGCCTTTTTTCTATTTGTTTATTTAACTTACGCGCATCCAAAACAACCCTTACAGACCCATCTTTTTTTAAAACGGTTAAAAGAGGAGATATGTAAGAACTAGGGCCCTTTTTAATGATTCCCCATTCTTCCATTTGTTTAACTGCCGTTTCAATTTGTTTTTTATGCTTTACTGGTAAAGGATAAGGTTTGATAAAAAAACCTTTTTTATCAGTTAATTTTATTTCGTGTTTATACAAATTTGTGAGGCCGGGTTTGTCCGAAAAAATAACCTCAAATTCTTTTATTAAATTATTTAATATTTGTTTTTCTTTTTCAGAAATATCAACCTCCCCAATGGAAATTGCCGTATCTACCGACGGATTTTTTTCGATATAGTTTACTTGTTTAAAAGAAATAGCATTTATTTTTAATGTTTTGATTCGATTATCGTTTTCCTGAATTTTTAATTTAACTTTTTTTTCGTTATGAAATAAAGTTAGTTTTTTATTTTCCTTTTACTAACGTGAGCCAATCGCCCCTAGAATAACAGGATGTAATAGACCTTCAACAACCAAAAACTCGTGTTGAAAAACATTATTTTCTAGTTCGAAATCAAGTAAAACTTGAATGTTTACTTTTTTGTGCCTGGATTGAAAAGCGCCCACTACTTTAAGTCCTGTGCAAGGAAAAACAGGTAGTTCATTATGTAAGGAGGATAATTGTGACCAAACTGCGTCGCTAATGCAGGATATTTCGCTGCCAGTGTCAAGCAGGCAGGGAAAATAAAAATTATACAGACCCAAAATAAGAGTAGGTAGTTTTACACTCACAGACTTTAAATCCTGATCGTCATCGGAGTGTACATTATCCCTCGGGTCTAGCTCTAGATGAACGGTCCTTTCGACGTTGGATATCACTTTCGGACCCTCTAGTGAACGTCCTCCTCGTTTTTTGGTTCCTCCTGATCTTCCTCATCCAACTCATCTAAAACTTGAGAAACAGCATTAGCATTTCTTACATAATTACTTTTATTTTTAAAATTTGAAAAAGGTTTATAATTGTTATTTTTTTGATTAAGATTACTATTTGTATTTTGACTATTATTATTACTACTACTACTATTATTACTTATTCTTTGATTAAAATTACTATTTGTTTGTTTGGAAAAATCTTTATTAAAAAAATAATCGGCGTGTTGAAGCCGATCTAGCGCCTCTACTAGTGTGTGAACCCCAACAAGGGTGGCGGAGACCGAGGGTGGGAAATGGCGCGCTATTGTACCAATGAGCAACTCTTCATCATATCTTGGCCTTAAATACTTAGCTTTTACTACAAATTTGTTAAAATGGTCCACTAGGGACTCTTGGTTGCTATAACGGGCCGATTCCAACTCAAGTTTTACCTTGAGTTGTTCTCTTGGCCCCCAAAAACTATCAATAAAAGCTATTTTAAAAACTCTGTATGAAATAAAGCTATCCATGTAGGCTTTAGCCCATATGAGAGCTTTTCCTGTAAATAAATATGTTTTTGACAAAGCAATTTCTACAAAAGGTATGTTATAAACATCCACTTTTGACTCAAGAACCTCTAAAAACTCCATGGGATTGGAGTCCTCAGGGTTAAAAGTGATATTTAGAGAAGTAAGTTGACTTGCCTTAGAGTTTTTTGTAGAAACCGCCGAAACTGCCTGGGTTACTAGCTGCGTAAGCTGCTCAGCTGTAAGTTGAATGATGGTAGCTGAAGCTGATGAAGGTTGTCCATGTAAAGGTGGAACACGTGGCGGCCACACCCTGTCTCCATTGTCCTCGGTTCCGGGTGGAAAAAGCGGCTGATTTCTCCACCAATCCGGATTCCTACGCCGGGGTCCATCGATTTCATCATCGAAGCGAAGATCTTGAAAATTATTGATGCCACGTGGCGGTGTCCTTGGTGTCAAGGGCATCTCAAAAAAAATCCCAATTTTCTTTTTCACCAGCCCCACGTTGGGATCCAAAATTATGTAGCAAAGCCTTAGGTTCGATGCTAATAAGTTCACTCGGGGTTGAAAGGGTTGGCTGGTGAAGAGAAAAAACCAATTTTCTTTGGACCCTTATTTATTGTTTGGACATTCACATAGATGCAGTACAAGAACATAAACTTCGCCTGTTAAAAGAATTTACTGTTTAGTTACAATATAAATATAATTTAAAATACAATAATTTACCTGTTGCTAAGAGCGAGCGATGTCACAGATATTTCTGGTACCGCACGATCCGTACGGCAACAGACGGGAAAATGAAATGGCCGACGCTGTGCATTTCGTGCCGAGGAGTCCGCGAACAAGGCGGTCTCCCCTCCAGTAACTGGCAAAGTACGTTACACGGGTTTAAAATAACCCGCGAAAAATTAATGAAAAATAAATAAGCACCTTCGCCAAATTTATAACGAATGAACTCTGTGACAGTACCTAACCCTTTCTGATGGTAATAATTACCAATGTAGTAAACTTACTTGTATTCATTTCTTGAATTTCCTGCTGATTTAAACGCACGGTATATACATTGCCCGTAATGGGACTTTTAAATTTAACGAAACTAGCGCTCATTGTTTGAAAAAAAACAACCAACAACGTTATAAAACTTTATAACTTTGCAAAACAACAAAACCTAACCTCAAAAACGCGGCGTCAAATCGCCCGAAGTTCAAAAAATTCAACTTCAGCGTCGACTGTTGGCGGTAGAAAAGTGGGGTTGAAGAGATAGGGGAATAGAACCAATAGATTACTCAACGAGCTAACGCTGAATCGCCGAACTGTAAAAGCCGCTTTACAACTTTCGATGTAAGATTTTTAGAATTTTCTGTACTTTGATTATTTTTACCACAATATGGTTAAATTTTATATGTGTAACTCGTATGGCAAATCTTAAACAATTTAACGCCATATTTATGCGCCTTTCCTGGAATATACTGTTTAAAATGTAGGCGGCCCCTAAATGGTACGATGGATTCATCAATTACTAAATTCTGACCTGGACATTTTACTTCTTGAAATTTCTTTTGAATAGAGTCAATTAATGGTCGAACGTTGGAGAGTCTATCCCCATTGATATCTTCTCCAAAATGCCAAAATCTCAGCAATAGTTGGAAAAGATTTCTGTTCATATATTTTGAGATATTACTTTTAAAAATAAGTTCACACATCCACAATTTTATTACTAAAAAAACTTTCATTTCGTTTCTGTCAGTTTCCGTCCAGAGTAAATCTACTGCTTCTTTTAACTCTATTGTTAAGTAAGTATTTGCTTGCATTTTTATTCGTCTCTCGCACCATCATATCGACCACATCGTCAGAAATAAAAATATTAAAACAATATAAATAAGAGAGTTCGTACTGTCAACACGTAAATTTGTGTCTCTGTTGTTTACTTTAATACGTAGTAATATAAACTAAAACAATCAAGTTTTCGCAAAGTGTATTGTAACAAAAAGTTCTATCGATATATCGATCGCAATCAGTGTAAACAAAGTGCACTATAGTTGCTGCACCACAGTACCGGACTAAATTAAAAATGTCGGTAATATGTGATAAATGTATTCAGCCTATAGAAGTCGAAAGAGGATTTGTTACTTGCCTTGGAAATGATTGTAATAAAAAATTTCATTTTAAATGCTCTTTAAAGGAGTCTGTATTCAAGAGGTACACTATAAGTGAAAAGAAAGCTTGGCGCTGTGAAGAGTGTAAGAGAACGGAAGAAAAATCGGAAGGAAGACCAGAAGATGACGTCTCCAAAGATATTAAAATAATTAAGGAGTCGTTGAGTAAAATAAATACCAAGATGAGCGAATTTTCTGAGTTTAAGAAATCTACAGTATTCATCAGCAAACAATATGATGATATGAAAATACTCTTAAACAAGAATAATGAATTAATCGAAAAGATGACCAAACAACTGGATACCTTAAAGGAGGAATGCAAGTCAAAGGATATCATCATAAAGGATCTAAATCTTAGAGTTATTAAAATGGAACAACAATTTCGAAAAAAGAACATTGAAATTAATTTTCTAAAAGAAGAGCCCAATGAAAATGGCGTTAAGGCTGTTAAAAAACTAGCATCTAAATTAAGTATTAACCTTTCTGACTCAGATATTGAGAGAGCATACCGAATCCCACGTAGGAAAACAGATAATAAGCCATCACCACTAATTGTTGAATTTTATTCACTAGAAAAAAGAGATGAATTCCTGAAGAAAAAAGCAGTTGATAATGAAGATCAGAATGGAAAAACTTATATTAATGAACACCTTACTAATTATTATAAAAATCTACTTTTTTTAACAAAAAAAATGGCCCGAGATAATAAATTCAAATTTGTTTGGTTTAAAAATGACAAAATATTAATTAGAAAATCGGAAACAGACAAGGTAATAACTATTGATACTGATTTAGATTTGGAAAAACTGTCAAACGGGGTTGGAAACAATATTTAATTTGGTCCGACCCTGTAATAAAAATACCCATATATTTTAACTGCAATTCTCAATGGCAGACTTTATCAATATTATTGATAACGATATATTTCATACAAAAAAATTGAAGGATTTAAATGAATCCAATTTATACTTAAATTCTTTTAAAAATAAAACGGAAAGTAGTTTTAATGTTCTACATACAAATATAAGGAGTATTCATAAAAATTTTAATCTTTTCGAAATCTATTTACATGAACTAAATATGTTAGATGTTATTGTCTTAACGGAAACATTCTTAATAGAAAATGTTGACTCTTATCAAATTGAAGGTTATTGCATGTACTATAATAATAGCAAATTAAATAAAAATGATGGGACCGTAACATATATTAAGAAAAATATTTCACATAATTTTAACCTAATTAATATAAACAATTTTATTTTTTCTAGGCTAGTTATTAAAGGGCATAGTAATAAAAATATAGGCATAACAGGTATGTATAGGTCACATAAATACACCATAGAAAACTTTAACTTAGCTATGAAATCTTATATCTCTGCACATTGTAATCTGGAAACAGAACTTTTCATTGGTGATATGAATGTGAATATACTTTCTGAGCCTCCAATTGAGGGAAATATTGAAGCTTATATGAACCTCTTAGCCGAAAACGGATTTAAGTCTTTAATCAATGTTTATACAAGAATAGAAAATGATTCAACTCCCAGTTGTATCGATCACATTTACATTAAAACAAAAAATATTTTAAACGAACAAATACATCCCGCTATCTTAGAACAGAAAATATCAGATCATTTTTTAACATTAGCAAATATTCAAGTAGATATCTCCAAAGTTGAAGTTACAGTACAAAATACTGTCGAAAAAGTAAATTTTGAGTTATTAAATAATAAACTTTCTCATATTGATTGGGACTTTGTTGTACAGTCAGAAGATATTGATGTGGCAACAGAAAACTTTATTAATACTTTGGTCACCAATATTAAATCATGTACACAATCCTTTACATTTAATTCAGGAAAAAAGAAAAAACCTTGGATGACCAAGGCTATTTTAATTTCTGTTGACACGAAAAACCAACTTTATCTTCAGTGCAAAAAAAATCCCAATGATCCACAATTAAAAAATCATTATGTTATTTACCGCAAACATTTACATCGATTAATAAAAAAGACAAAAAATGAATACTTTGGAAAGGAAATTGAAAAAAATTTAAATAATACAAAGAAAATTTGGGACACAACAAAAAAAGCTGCGAACATTTCAAAAAATAAAAATAATGAGGAAATTTACGAAATTAATGTCAATAACAAATCAGTAACGGAAAAAAAAGATATGGTAAATTCTTTTAACAAATACTTTGTGCACATTGGTAAAAAAATAACTTCAGATATTGACCCCATTGAAGATTCTAATTTTAAAAAAATATCTCCAATAAAAAATTCCTTTTTCTTTTCCCCTGTAACTCCTGATGAAGTTTTAAGTGAACTTAACAAGCTCCAAGCCAATAAAGCACCCGGTGAAGATAACCTAAAACCAGGTTTTCTAAAAAAAATATCAATATTTATATGTAAGCCAATCTCTGATTTAATAAATCGTTGTTTTTGTAGTGGAATATTTCCCAAAATTCTTAAACAGGCCACAATAAAACTCTTATATAAAGGAGGAGATAGAACGAATATGGGAAATTATCGACCCATTTCTCTTCTCTCAGTAATAGGAAAAATTTTTGAAAAATTCATGGCCAATAAAATGAATATTTTTTTATCCAAAGAAAAAATTTTATCGGAAAAACAATTTGGCTTCAGACACGGTAAAAGTACACAGGATGCACTAATTGCTCTCACATCAGAACTGTACAACTGCGTTGATAACTCAGCACCTGTCCTCGCTATCTTTCTCGACCTCGCCAAGGCTTTTGACACCGTTAATCATAAAAGGTTGTTGGATAAATTACAAAGGTACGGGTTTAGAGGCTGCGCCTTGAATCTAATCAAGAGTTACCTTACAGAAAGAAAACAACGTGTTAAAATTGGCAAAGAACTAAGCGATGAGCTTACAGTAACCTGTGGAGTACCACAAGGGACAGTTCTTGGACCTTTACTTTTTAATATTTATATCAATGACCTTTTTTTGCAAGCTGATGACATAACAATAGTTGCATTTGCCGATGATACCGCAATACTGATAAAAGGCAAAACTTGGGACGAGGTCGAGAAAAACGCGGAAAGGGCTCTAAAGTTAATCGGAGGCTGGCTAGATCATAATCACTTAAAACTTAATAGTGAAAAGACTAAATTTATTTGCTTCACTTCGTATCAAAAATATATCCCTGAAATAAATAATTTAACTTTACATAAATTTAAATGCAATAAAAATGTCTGTCAATGTAACTGTAAGATAGAAAAGGTTCACAAAATAAAGTATTTAGGAGTTGTTATTGACTGCAATTTAAAGTGGGACGATCATATTAATCAAGTTAATAATAGAATAAGAAAAACTATATATATTTTTAAAGTATTGAAACACTTTTTAAATAAGCAAGTCTTAAAAAGCGTTTATTTTGCACTAGTACAGAGTATTCTAACTTATGGTATAATAGTATGGGGGGGAGCGTATAAATCTAAGTTTGATAATCTAAATGTAACTCATCACCAAATAATTAAGTCAATACTGAATAAACCTTTTAGATATTCCACAGAACTGATATTTATACAGCTTAATGTTTTCGATTTACAAAAGCTATATACTCTAGAAATTTTAAAACATTATTATAAAAATAAATCGTCGATTAATATTAATCGACATAATTACCCTACTAGAGCGTCAAACGATCTAATAAGTGAAATACCGAAAAGCAAAAAAACGATAATGCACAAATATTTTCTGTATTATTTACCAAAAATTTATAATTTATTACCAATCTCATTAAAAACGTTTGTTGGCAGTAAAAAAACTTTTATTTTCAAAATTAAACAGTGGATAAATGAGGACTTTAATCGTATAAATTTAATATTTTCGTAATGATTTTACTTATTTAATATAAAGAAAAATAATGACAAAAAATATACTACATGTAAGTTAATTATTTGCAAATGATCAAAATAAAACAAAAAAAGTATTTTATATATTATATTCAATTATATCACATCTGTTACTAAATATAGTTTTTCATCGTCACGAACAAACCTGATGGTTTCTGTGACAACTAACTAAACAAAATTGAATAAGGTACATTCTCTAAGCCATTTTTTTTTTTCAATTTTTGTAAATCTGTTAAACTCAAAGAAAATGTGACCATAAAAAGTTTATAAGTTTATAAATAAATAAATAAAAAATAATTGGTGATGTTTGATCTGGACCCAAATTAATGAATATATTTTCTTGATCGGTAAATGGAAAATTACGTTGCCTTTCGCTTTTTGTTTCTTCCTATCGCTTATACCATTTTCTTCCTCTATTATTTTGTTCTCATTTTTACCATCGCTTACTTCATTCTTATCTTCATCAGAATCATTTGCTTCGATCACATCTTCATCGGAATCATTTGAGAAATCACTAATCTCATTATCATCCGAGTTATCAGATTCTTCAGACTCAGAAATCTCAAATTCACTTCCTGAGTCTTGAAATGGCTCATCCTCACTTAGTCCTTCAAAATTTTCCCAATAATCTTCAAGCTCTTTATCATTTAAATATCTTCCTCCACAAAAAAGTGCACTTTCGTTTTTTACTTTCACTTCCTTGTTCGTCACTCATTGTAAACCACCTTTTAAGAATTCATAACCTTAAAATAATAATAAAAAGATTAAAAAATCCTATTTTTATCACTGTCCACCCAAATGGATGGACAGTTTTTTGCTTGCAAATACCTATAATGATGCTAGCTCATACGCATTTTAGTTACAAGTAGAACTCTGTAAGTGGTATTTTTACAAATTTTAAAGATTTCTTTTTTCGATCGTATATTATACTTTTTCTTTTAGTCAACAGATGTCTATTTAAACTCATTAAAAAAATAACCTTCTGGGTGGACAATTGCAAGAATTTGAGTTCCTGTGTCTACGGATGCTGAATTTTGAGTTCTTGAAAAAATAGCTTGGCAGTTAAGTGTTTATTAACTAAATAGTTTTCGGCTTATACAGGAAAGTTTCCGGCTAGAATACACGGTAAAAATAAATTATCTTAAATTACATAGTCCGTAAATGGTAATATGTTGCCTTATACCGGAATGGTAAAAATTACATAGTCCGTAATGGTAATATTTTGCATAGACCGGAACGGTAAAAATTACATAGTCCAGAATGGTAATATTTTGCATAGACCGGAACGCTAAAAGTTACATAGTCCAGAATGGTAATATTTTGCATAGACTTTTTATTATATTATTTTTTAAATTTGCAATACTTATGGTGTGTTTAATAATTTTTTAAAAAATTAACATACAGTCATATTAAAAGTGCTTTTAAAACAACTTAAACACTACGATATTTCAAGAACGCTTTGACATAGAGACTTGAAATTTGAAAAAAAAATATTTACTACTTAGAAAATGGTTGTTCCAAATTACAAGTCTCTGTCAAAGCTTTTTGAAATGTTGTAGCGTAAAGTTCATTTCGTTTAATAAACCAAACAACTTGCACCCTTAATACGAGTATAAACTGCTTACATCTTTCTTTAAAGATATTGGTTGATAAAGATCGTAATTTATAATGTAAATTTTAGGCCACAAATAAAGCATTTAAATATCGTACATAAATAATATTTACCTTTTTTAACACTTTAACCTAGCACAAACTAATGTGTATTCTTTTTATTTTGACTAGTTTCGTTTTCATGTTGGTTGTGCTATATTTATTGTATTATTGATATAATTTACGAAATAAAGATATTTATTATTATTATTATTAATAATAATAGATAATAATAGAATTTATTCATGTCAAGAAACATACAATCGTCAGTCTAATTAAATATACAATTACAAATCATTAAAATTGTTTAACATAAATTCATCTGCACTATAAAATGCCTTACTAATTAAATATTGTTTTATACGCTTCACAAACAAGGGGTACGGTAAACATCTAAAAGAGTACGGTAGAACATTAAAAAAATTTATACAATGATAATTTGTACCTGTTACGTATTTACATAATCGGAGGAGAGGAGGCAAAAAATCAGCCTTTTTTCTCGTATTGTAACTGTGAACGTCTGAGTTTTGCGTAAAGTTGCTCATCTGCTTTCGCATGTAGATTAGACAATTTAAAATAAATAAACATGGAAATGTCAGAACTTTTAGGGTTTTGAAAGATTCTTTACAGTCTTCCATGTATTTTCGACCAGATATTACCCTAATTACCTGGCGTTGAATTCTAAAAATTCTTATCCTACAAGGGGAGTGCCCCCATGCCAATATACCATAGCTTAGGCTGGATTGAAACAGCGCAAAATAAGCATTTCTTAATACTGGCTGTGATAGTGAGAAGGAAAGTGACCTAATCAAATAAATATTTTTACAAAGTTTTTTGGCTAAAGCATTGCCATGGTCATTCCAATTCAATTTGGAATCAATATGGAGACCTAAGAATTTTGAACTATCCTTAAAGTTATGATCATCCACGTTTCGTAGTGTAAAGACCATTTCAACTGTTTTATTTTGATTTAAACATAATTTATTATCAAGAAACCAAACAGAGGCCCTCGACTGTGTGTCTTGCATTTTAATTAGTCCCTGAGCGAAGGTATCACTTTCAACCAGAAAACTAGTATCATCTGCAAATAGCGTGCTATTTGCGTCAGACATGAAGTCTGGAAGGTCGTTGATAAATATAAGGAAAAGTAAAGGGCCCAGGATAGACCCCTGAGGCACCCCACACTCTATGGACCTGTCACTAGACATAGAATTTTTAAAACGAACTTGCTGCGACTTCTTGGAAAGGTAAGAGCTTATAAGTTTAATACTGTTGGGACAAAAGTTGTAGTAATAAAGTTTTCTAATTAAAATCTCATGAGAAACACAGTCGAAGGCCTTTGTTAGGTCCAGTAATGTGGCAAAGTTAAATTTTTTGTTTTCAAAGGAGTCAATGATCAAGTTGACAAACTTAAGGATAGCATCAATTGTTGATTTTCCCTTTCGGAAACCAAATTGATCCTTTGTGAAAAGATTAAAATCAACAAAATAAGTGCAAATTTGATCAAAGAGTATTCTTTCAAATACTTTTGATAAAATAGGGAGTATAGAAATGGGTCTATATGAACCAGTATCATTTATGTTATTATTTTTTGGAATAGGAATGACCACAGCTCGCTTAAGTTCATCTGGGAAAATCCCTTCAGATATGCAGTGATTTATAATTTTTGTGAATGGAATAATTATTTGATTTTTCACTGATTTAATGAGCTCAGAGTTTAGCCCATAGATGTCACGACTTTTACTATTTGACAAGTTATTTATAGCAGAGCGAATCTCATTATAAGTCACTTCTTTAAACCTAAAGTGGCTGTCTATGTTTGGCAAATTAATCATATGATGAATAGGGTCGTTTTTTGATTTTTCTAGAGAATTAATTACGGTTTGAGCAATATTTGTGAAATAAATATTGAAATCCTCCGCAGAAATGTTGCATTCTTTAGGTTCAGAGTTAATTTTTTTTGTTTTTTGATTTATGAGGCTCCACATAGCTTTTTGGTTATTGTTGGATTTTTTTATAAAGTCATCATTAGCTTTAATTTTCTCAGATTTGATGTTAAAATTATATTTAGTTTTAAATTGTTGGCAAAGAAGTTTATTATCCTCAGTAGAATTTAACTTACATGCATCATTAATTAGAGAAAGGGTTTCTCTCTGCCTTTTTAGGTCTGGTGTAAACCAGTTTATGTCAACAGGCTTATCATTAGAACCTACTCTGCAACATTTCTCCGGAAACGCAGTTTCATAGTTATCAATGATTGAATTTAAAAACATGCTAAACTTTACTGCTGAGCTCCTGTCGGGGTCATCTATAAAATCCCAGCCAGTATTAGATATGAGAGTGTGGAAGTAAAGTTTTCCAGCTTGTGTAATTGGTCTTATTGTCCTATAGGTAAAGGAATGTTTATTTTGCACTGTCTCTAACTCCAGTGACAATCCAATGTGGTCTGAAAAAGAAGCAAGTGAGTTAAGTGGTTTAACAAAAGATTTGTCAATTAAGAAATTTGAAAAAATATTGTCTAAGGTATTTTTACCCCTTGTAGGAAAAGAAACGAGTGCTTTAAACCCAAACTGACCAAAGATATCTGTAACTTGAACCGAAGTATCATCATTTGTAGTAAAAAATACATTAAAATCTCCTCCTATTATGTAGCGCTTATGGTTAATAGTTGAACTGATAGAGTTTAATAGATTTGTTATTACATTTACAAAGTTATTAAAATTTCCTAGGTTGGAACGATATATATTTATAATAGTAATATTATAGTCTTTTACGTAAATGCTGCTTATCTCACAATCTTGTTCAATTGTAAAACTATTTAGGTCATGTAGAGTCTCAAACTTAACATTAGGATCAATAAGTTGAAGTACACCACCATGGATTAATGTTTTTCTTGTGTAATGTGATGCAAGTGTAAGATCACCTACTTGTATGGTCTCAGTTTCTCCATCTACAAGCCAATGTTCTTGGATATTTAAGACATTGTAAGGATTTTCAGCCAAAAACGCATCAAGAAGGTTTACTTTATTTCTTATGCATTGAATGTTAAAAAACAACAATTTTATGCTGTTTTTTCTTGTCTGGAAATCTTCTGATTCTCTAAAAAACGCTTACCCAGCTGAAAATCAAAACGTTCCACACCATCACCATTTGGCCAAAACTTGGAGGTATACACTTCATCCTTTAGTGAGGTGGGCACCCCAATCATGAAGCATTTTTTGTTCTTCCGTGTGTTCTTTGTAGGAAGTTCTTTGGCATAAAAAACATCACTTTGAAGGCTAGATTTCTTTGCCATTCTGTTAATAATTATGACATCCGTAATAGTATCTTTTATATTCGAGATCCTAACCTAGATTTTTTTGGTTTTTGCTTCAACCCAATCATCATCGTCTTTTCCATTCGTAGAGTCTTCACCAACGATTTTGTGTACATTTTTTCGATTTTTCTTTCTTGTCACAATTTTGAAATCATTTTCTTTATCATCACTGATAGTAATAACGTGGTTTTGTTGCATATTTTTGCTTTCAGACTCAGAGCTCTGACTATTCTCCTATGTTTTGTTTTTGACATCTAGTTGGGGAGATTTTGCCCTATAGGTTGGTATCTTCCTCACAGCGCCACCTTTCTTTGTCGGCGTAAGGCTATTTGTCGGTAAAGTAGAATCCGAGCTCGTTCTCATTTTCTTCGGTTGTGAAACCGGTAATGAGTCCGGTTGTTTTGGTAACTTGATTAAATTATGGTTTTTTTCTTCCAATAATTTAATTTTTTCAAGTAATAATGTATTACTTAATTCTAATGCATTATTTCTTTGCTTGGACTCATTATAGAGTTGTTTTAAATAATCATTTTCCACAATAAGGCTTTGCTTAGAAATAATATCCTGACCTTGACAGTTATTGCAGGTTATCTTCGCTCCCTCATGGAATTTCACGTTTGTTCTTTTTGCACAGCTGGGGTGGAACACTTCATAACAACATATGCAAACCAGTGCTTTATTTGGCTTTTGACAGCATTTGTAGAGGCTTTCACTTATTTCTACTTGTAATACAGCGGAGTGATCGGAAGGATCATGACCGCCCGCCGCCATTTTTATACCAATATTATTACATGCGTCGCTATCTCTCTAACAATAACAATATTAAACGGTCCGTCTCATGCGACGCCTTCTTGGTTATTGTCCAAAGCGCACGCGCGTCTTAAAATAACATAGTAAATCAATGTAAATATATTTTTTTACATTATTTTACATTCTTTTACATTATTTTACATAAATTCATGAATTATGCATAGTCCAGAATAGTAAATTTACTATTCCGTAGTATGTAAATTCATGTATTTTTACATTATTTTACATGCAGTTTGTACAGTGTAGAGTTAAATGTTTTATTGATTAGTTATGTACATTCAATAATTAAAAAAAAACACACACAAAAATCTGTACTGCACTATTTTTGAAGTTTGTTGTACTTTTTTGTATCTTTGTATCTTTTTTTTAATTTTCGTTTTTCGAAAAAAAAACCTTTTATGAATTAGTAAAAATTTTGCCCCGCGGGCTTGGCTTTTTACATTTTTTGTCCGGGGCGATAGGGCTTTCTTGATTTTTTATGAAATTTTAAATTATAAAAATCTTCTAAAGCTAAAGGTGTTACATTGGAAAATTGATTCAATGTAACTAAAATTTAAATAATAAAAATCTGGCTTACCTTTAACTTGTGTGAAGTCTTTTGGATCCTGGTGCCGTTTAAATATTCTTTGGTTTTGGGCCCAATTTATCTGGTTATACATAACCTCAAAAGGTAACACTTATTTTCAGGTTATCAGAAATCCACAGGCATTTCATATATTGATTCTAGGGCTAGCACATCAGATTTTGGTTATTATACTTCTATCTAGGGTCAATTAGTTTAATTAGTTTTATAATTAAACAGAAATTCATTTGTTTACAAGGCGGTAATTTTGGTTGGATAATATAAGAATTTTTAAATATATACTTACGGGGAAGCAGAAGCTGTGGAAACTTTATTATATAAACAGCATGAGGCACATTTTAGTGATATTTCCTGGGTAATCTTCTAGAATCTGGCATAGTAAATAATCAAATCTAAATTTGTCGTTTCGATAGTTGTCTGTCATTTCTGTCAAATGAAAACGTTCTTTCTGCGCAAGTGCTAGTTACATTTATGATTGGCTCCTAGATGGCAGCATATTTTATAAATGGAGAATTTTAAATTTGAATTGGTATTTTCTTTTAATTTGATAATATATTAAAAGATGATTAAATTTGCTGTTTCGGAATATCCTGACGTTATCCTTTATATCCTGTCATATCCTATGTCTTTAAGTATAATTGTTCTGGTTTCGCGTGTGTTGGAAAAATTTTAATTTGGCCTTTTGGCACAAAAATTATGTCCTGGAAAAATCCGTGTCGCGCATGACTTAATTAAAATTTTGTATCTGGTTCCGGGGGGGTGTCGCGCATAATCCAATTTTTGGGGTCTTGATGGTAAATCGCAAATTAAAACTCTTTCATTTAAGATTCATCGATTTTACAGTTAGCAAGTATTTTAGTGTTTTTTTTTTACTGAAGTTCAGGATTTTAAAATACTTGCAGTTTTATAGTAATTATTTAAATTTCTTTTTATGTTTAATTACTTTTATCGGTTTTCCGGATTTATTTGTAATAATTGGTGAGTTTTTAAATATTTATTTTCCTTTTTCTATACTAATTTAAATTTTCTTAAATTAGATAATTTTATATATTGGTAAATGGGAATTCTCTCGGAACAGATCGCTGGACATACTTCTAGGCCAAATAATAACAAAGTGAGTTTAATTTGATTTTTAATTTTGACCTAATGGAAATTTAAGGAAACGTGGTACTGTATTTTTATATTCGTTAAATTAAATTTCTATTATTGTACAAAGTTATTATGCGCATTTTCCCATGTATATTTTTCCAACACACGTGTTTTCCATTACAGGGCCTATTTTGGATATTTTGCTATTTTGGATATTTCCCTATTTTGGATATTTTGCTATTTTGGATATTTCCCTATTTTGGATATATTGGTATTTTGGTACCTATTTTTGTGCTTTGGTACCACCCATACTTAAAAACGAGAGACCTTCATTGTTGTGAATCGTTCCCGTCTGAATAACATAGCCGCTGCTAGATTTTCGTTATTTGGCGAAGGCGCCGACCACATGTAAAGGTATATTTTTATATTTTGTATCTCACCAATTTGTGGAGTTATAAATCCACAGATTGTGCCATTTTGTATATTTTATAACTGCAGTTATAGTCAACTTTTAATCTTTAATAATATTTATAGGTATATTTTTATATTTCTTTATATTTTGTATCTCGCCAATCTGTAGTTATAAACCCAACAGATTGTGCTATTTTTATATATATGCAAATTATAACCGCAGTTATCATTAATTCATCTTTTTATAGTAATTTATATAGTATTTTATTTAATTTAAAATATACGAACTCTTATAAATAAACACAAATTTTTCTTTTTATCCCTATTCCTAAACTGGTAACCCATGCCTAGCCTGGGTATATAAATTTTATTTGTTGCTCTGAGAGTACTCTGGGATAGAATATAATATTATATATATTATTTTACTATTACAGAGTATTTTTTTTACGTGACATTTTGGCGCCCAATAAATCAGTTTAGAATAGGAATATTAAGGTCTTTTTAAAGTTAAATTGGTGTTTATTTTACAGTGGGTTCGTTTTTTTAATTATTTGGTAATTGTTAGTGTTTTTTACAGTGAGCACGCACTGTAACAAAATTTAGGGATAATTGCAGTGGGTGTGTTGGACACGCACTGTAATATATTTTTTTTAAAAGAATTGTAGTGAGTGCGCACTGTAAGATTTTTGGTAAAATTGCAGTGGGTGTGTTGGACACGCACTGTAATATATTTTTTTGATCGAATTGTAGTGAGTGCGCACTGTAAGGTTTTTGGTAAAATTGCAGTGGGTGTAACGGACACGCACTGTAATATTTTTTTTTAGGTATATAGTGTGCGCACTAAAATTGCAGTGGGTGTACTGGACACGCACTGTAATATATATATTTTTATAGACAAATAGTAAGCGCACTGTGACATTTTTTAGTATTTTTAGTGGTAAATGAAAATTTTTGCAAAAAAAATAGGATTTGTCTAATTAAAGGTGGAATAAGAACATAACAAAAAAAAAGTAAAGACGGTTTTGGGTATTTTTTTTATAATTTTGAGTTTAGTATTGTGCCTGCGAATTTTGCTAAGATATATTTTCGGTTGGTACTGTTGTTTTGTGATTAGACTATGGACGTAAACAGGCTTCGCAGCGACGAACTGGTTTACGAGCTGGGAGTTCGGGGAGCCGCTACAGACGGTCTTGTTGTCTCTCTACGAACCAGGCTAAGAGACCGGCTTAGGCTTGAGAGAGCTGGTGCATATAGTCCTGGACCGGCGTGTAGGCTGGATGCTTCCTCGGAGCTGGATATCTGCAACAAGAAATTATATGAATTATTAAATGAGATCCGAAACTTTAACATAGATAACGCAGAGAATGAAAGAATTCGGATTAATTCTCGATTGTTGCACATATCCGGCAGGCTCAATAGGTTAGTGGGCTTGAGTGGCGAACAACTGAAGAGGTTAGACTCTCTGGTTGGTCGTTGCTCGGGTTTATTAGCTGAGCTGGAGGTGGCGTACACGCGTGCATGTCGTCCTGCACCAGTTGCTGCATGTCCAGAGGCCCGACCGGTGGTGTCACGATCAATAATCGACGAGCCCATTGAACTTTTGCCAATAGTAATCCCACCCCTAAGGTCGCTTTTTGAAGTACCAACGGAAAACCTTGTCGAAGTCCCAGAACCCGTAGCTTCATCCCCTCAATTAGACATTTCCAATGCTGTCCCCAACCCTGTAGTTTCCCGAATAAATCCCCAGGACAGACGTACTGACGGGAACGTGCATTTTAACCCACAACGGGTGGAGCATCCACATAGTGGATCAATTTATGAGATTCCACTATACCCTAGTGGGTTAAATGCAAACGCTATCCCTGACAATATTTTTTCTTCCCCAGCTCACAATCCCAACATGACTAATCCCTTTTTAGAAAATGGACAGACGGACGGACATGAATATGACAGACAGACAGACGAAAATTTTGAGAACCTTGCAAGCGCCCAATCTAGAAATCAAGACGTAAATAATAATGAACCGGACTACCGTATGCCTTATGGTCGCCCTGCAGTTTCTTTTGGGGGAGCTGACGGCTACCAAAACCCATCGGGCTTAAGGAACGACTTCAGTCACTCACGTGGCAACAGTATTGCAGCGTATAACGCTATCATGAAGTGGAACCTTAAGTTTGATGGCAATGGCAGTGTGTCTGCTTTCTTAGAGAGAGTGGAGGAGCTAAGTGTGGCATGCGGAGTAGATACCGCACAGTTATTCCAATGTGCGGTGGTGCTTTTTGACGGTACGGCGTTGACTTGGTATAGATCAAATAAAAGTACGCTGTATAATTGGGAAGGGTTAGTAAGTGGTTTAAGGGCTACTTATCTGTCTTTTGACTATGAGGAGGATATTTGGTCGGATATACGTAGTCGGACTCAAGGCATGGGCGAAAGATCCGCAATTTTCATTGCGGTAATGGAAAATCTTTTCAATAAACTGTCCAGCAAGCCAGCCGAAGAGTCGCGGATACGTATAATCCGGCGGAATCTCCTTCCGTTTGTCCAAAACCAGTTGGCTTTGGTGAATGTGACCTCGTTATCTGAGTTGCGGGAGGCCTGTAGGAAAGTGGAGGAGGCCTACTTAAGGTCACTTAAGGTTAAACCACCTCCCACAGGCCGCAATCAGATGACGGAGCCAGATTTGGCATACCGCCGGCCCCGTGTAGAAGTCTTGACCAATGACTTAATGTCATTCGGTGAAGATTCTGCACAGGGGAACGTTTTGGACAGGCAAGTCAGGGCAGATAGGGCAAATATGTTACCTCGCAAAACCGTTGTATGTTATAATTGTCGTTGTGAGGGACATATTTACCCTGATTGCGATAAACCCTTCACAAAACGATGTTTTAAGTGTGGAAAATTAAATCATACAACGTACTCCTGCCCTGACTGTTCTGGAAATGTAAGGGGGGGTCACTGAGCAGCCCAATGGTGACTCCCACACACCAAGCGTTGGGCAAACCTGCGTCACAAGACGTAAATTTATTTTTAGATTTTTTATTAGCGAACATTAGCGGCGATGAGCGGCCGTATTTAAAAATTAATATTTTAGGGAAAGAATTTTTTGGACTTTTGGATTCTGGAGCCTCCAGAACGGTAGTGGGAGGTGTAGGCATCCGTTCATTGGAGAAATTGGGCTTGAAACTACAGCAGTCGACTATCCCGTCATGCAGTGTTGCTGACGGTAAATCTTGCGACGTTATTGGTAGTTTTTCTGTACCTGCTGTGGTTCAAGAACAATTTCACCTCGTGGAAATGTTGGCCATACCTTCTCTGCCGCATTCCATTATTCTGGGGTCTGATTTTTGGCGTCAAGCGGGGATTATACCCAATCTAAGAGATGGTACTTGGGTGTTCTCAAAGGAAGTTAAGGGACCGAGTATCGCGGAACTGCAAGTAGATAGCGGGTTAACTTTGAAGCAAAGGAAACAGCTGGATAAAGTTTTACAGATGATAGATACTGACAAACCTGACGCTATAGGCTGTGTAAAAGTCATTAAACATGACATAAAAACTAATGCAGAGCCCATCAGGCAGCGTCAGTACCCTATCTCGCCAGCACTTTTGAAACATGTACATGCGCAGCTGGATGATCTTTTGCTCCAAGGGGTGGTGGAACCTTCTACCAGCCCATGGTCTAATCCAATTGTCATGGTGAAAAAAAAGGATAATACCTATAGGTTTTGCATCGATTTCCGCAAAGTTAATAAAGTTGCGGAACGCGATGCATACCCACTTCCTAACATCAACACCATGCTTGACAAGTTGCGCGATGCCCGGTATCTTACATCTTTGGATATAAAAAGTGCTTTTTGGCAGGTACCTCTCACGGATAGGGCTAAGCCTATTACGGCATTTGTAGTTCCTCAGCGGGGGTTGTTTCAATTCAAGAGAATGGTAATGGGGCTACATAATTCAAGCGCTACATTTCAGAGGCTAGCTGATATTATTTTGGGAGATTTGGAAGAGAATGTTTTGGTATATTTAGACGACATTATTATTATTAGTAAAAATTTTGAGGATCATTTACGAATTTTAAAAATAGTTCTGCAACGCCTCAAAGATGCTGGTTTGACCCTGCGTTTGGATAAGTGCCACTTTTGCAAACCCGAACTTAAGTTTTTGGGATACGTGGTGAATCACTCAGGGTTGTTGGTCGATACTGACAAAGTCAAATCCGTACTTGAAATACCTAGCCCAAAATCAGTCCGCGAGGTGCGCCGTATTATTGGTATGACTGGGTGGTATCGTAGGTTCATTCCCAATTATTCGACCATTGCTGCCCCCATTACAAATTTGATTCGTAAGAATCAACCTTTTGTTTGGAGTGAGGAGTGTGAGGGTGCTTTTCGCACTTTAAAGGAAAGGTTGGTTTCCGCGCCCATTATGACGTGCCCAAACTTCGACATTCCTTTCGTGGTTCAATCCGATTCCAGTGACTACGGATTGGGCTCGGTTCTTTCGCAAAAAACTGAAGAGGGGGAAAGGGTGGTGTGTTATGCAAGTCGTTCCTTGGATAAAAATGAAAGAAAATACTCCACGACAGAAAAAGAATGTTTAGCACTGTTGTGGAGTATAGAAAAGTTCCGCCCCTACATTGAGGGCACTAGGTTCACTTGCATAACAGACCACTTTGCGTTAAAATGGCTTCATGAACTTAAGTCACCCTCAGGAAGACTGGCGCGCTGGAGTGTGAGGCTCCAACAGTATGATTTTGATGTGATACATCGGCCGGGACGTGAACATGTAGTACCTGATGCTCTCTCAAGGGCTGTACCCCTCTTAGACCTTGTAAATTCTGACCCCCCTTTATTTGAAAATTATAAGGACAAATGGCTGGGCAATTTAAATATTAAAATTAAGGAAAATCCCCTCAAATTTCCTCTTTGGCGGGTGGAGAATAATTTGACTTTAAAAAAATGTAGGGAAGGCTGGAAGATAGTTGTACCCAAGTCTTGTAGGCAAAATATTATTAAACAATTTCATGACGCAGACACGGCCGGGCATTGCGGAATTTATAAAACTGAAAACCGTATTTCCCAAAAGTATTTTTGGCCTAAAATGAAATACGACATAACCCGTTATGTCCGGGCGTGTTCTGTCTGCTTGGCGCAAAAACCGGAGCAGAAGGCGCCGGCTGGGTTAATTTGCGGCCGTCCCAATGTAAAGGGACCATGGTCTACGGTCTCATGCGACCTAGTTGGTCCTTTGCCCCGGAGTTCGGCTGGTTTTAAGTATATTTTGAGCGTACAAGACTATTTCAGTAAATTTTGTTTGTTTTTACCTATAAGAACTCCATCTGCCAAAGTTATTTGCAAACTTTTAGAGGACAATCTGTTCCTTTTATTCGGTACGCCCCTGCATTTAATTATGGACAATGGTGGGCAGTTTCGGGGAAAGGAGATGGATGCGTTATGTAGGAAATATGGTGTGCATGTTTCTTACACACCACTGTACCATCCAGAGTCCAATCTCTGTGAGAGACAACACCGGACCCTGAAAGTAATTTTGTCCTCATATATTAAAGGTCAGAACCATCGTAGCTGGGACCAACATTTACAAAAGGCTGCTTGTGCTATGCGCACGTCAAAGCATGAGAGCATTGGTTACTCACCGTATTTTGTAAATTTTGGTCGGGAGATGTGTGTCCATGGATATGATCATAAAATTAATAGTATTTTGAAACCATCGGAGAGCAATATAGAGCAGCACAATGCGGAATTCGCCAAGATATACGAAAGGGTACGGAAACATCTTCTAAAGGTTTCAGAGCGCAGTCAAACCAGATATAACCTAAGAAGAAGAAATGTCAATTACAATGTCAATGACAAGGTTTGGGTCAGGAATCATGTTCAGTCGGATGCGAGTAAGTTTTTTACAGCCAAACTGGCACCAAAGTTTAAGGGTCCCTTTAAAATTTATAAAAAGGTGTCACCCTGGACTTATGAACT
The DNA here is from genome assembly GCA_958510825.1 of Brachypterus glaber. Taxonomy (NCBI): domain Eukaryota; kingdom Metazoa; phylum Arthropoda; class Insecta; order Coleoptera; family Kateretidae; genus Brachypterus; species Brachypterus glaber. Next base: position 10,580,652 of record OY294053.1, on the reverse strand, counting down.
AGTAAGTAATGATAATAAGTCTCAAGGTGTATGGAATGTACGAGATTTAAAACCGCATGTGACTGAGCATACTATTGAGCATGATTCCGACTCTGATATCTAGGTATATTGTCTTTCTATTTTTTTTATCTATTTTTTTTTATTGTCAGAGGTGGACTTGTTTTTTCTGACAATTAAGTATATGAATAAGGGGTGGGTTTTATTATAATTAGGGGAGGATCATGGATTAAAAATTTAATTTTTCTATTATAAATTGTCGCCCTGGGGTGAGGGTGTAAGAATTTTACCTCCAGGCTAACCCTGTGCAGTAAGAGTCTGCTATGTGTACAATCGCAGAGATAGCTTCACTTATCTGTAAATTGTAGGCTAGAATTATTAGTCAGAATTTAGTATTGTTATGTTTTTATTTTATTTTTTAGGCTGTAGGGGGGAATTTAAACTTTATGAGAGTTTGTTTTGTATTTTCTTTACCTTTTAATTATTGCCTCGAAAGAAGGTATACATATTACTTCCTCAGTAGTATAGTGATAGGTATCTCCATGTAAAGAGAAGACAGAAATTTATATTTTCCAGTCTTTTCTATTCTATATTATGTATTTTTTTGTACTTTCCCGTGTAACCGAATCTGAAACAGCAAAGTTTAATTAGTATAGTAGTTAACATAGTTAAGCAGGCAGTTTGCAAATTTTTATTTTATATGAAGTCTTCTTCTAGGTTGATTACATGTAAATTTTTCTTTCTTTATAAGAACAATTTTTATTATATTTTTGTAGAAAGAAGGATTTAAAGTTATTTGTGTATTTTGAACACATCGTGGTAGTTTTATTAAATTATATATAAATAAAAAGTCTTGCATCTGACCGGGATTCGAACCCATGACCTTAGAATTCTGAGTCGGGGAGTTAACCATTAGACCAATCCGCTTAATTATTTTGGTTGGTTTAATGTTTAATATAAGTTGCAGTAATTCAAATAAGATTTATTTATTTTTTGTTGAGAAATATATTTTTTTTTGTGGGTAGGGAAGGTATTGTTACATTGGAAAATTGATTCAATGTAACTAAAATTTAAATAATAAAAATCTGGCTTACCTTTAACTTGTGTGAAGTCTTTTGGATCCTGGTGCCGTTTAAATATTCTTTGGTTTTGGGCCCAATTTATCTGGTTATACATAACCTCAAAAGGTAACACTTATTTTCAGGTTATCAGAAATCCACAGGCATTTCATATATTGATTCTAGGGCTAGCACATCAGATTTTGGTTATTATACTTCTATCTAGGGTCAATTAGTTTAATTAGTTTTATAATTAAACAGAAATTCATTTGTTTACAAGGCGGTAATTTTGGTTGGATAATATAAGAATTTTTAAATATATACTTACGGGGAAGCAGAAGCTGTGGAAACTTTATTATATAAACAGCATGAGGCACATTTTAGTGATATTTCCTGGGTAATCTTCTAGAATCTGGCATAGTAAATAATCAAATCTAAATTTGTCGTTTCGATAGTTGTCTGTCATTTCTGTCAAATGAAAACGTTCTTTCTGCGCAAGTGCTAGTTACATTTATGATTGGCTCCTAGATGGCAGCATATTTTATAAATGGAGAATTTTGAATTTAAATTGGTATTTTCTTTTAATTTGATAATATATTAAAAGATGATTAAATTTGCTGTTTCGGAATATCCTGACGTTATCCTTTATATCCTGTCATATCCTATGTCTTTAAGTATAATTGTTCTGGTTTCGCGTGTGTTGGAAAAATTTTAATTTGGCCTTTTGGCACAAAAATTATGTCCTGGAAAAATCCGTGTCGCGCATGACTTAATTAAAATTTTGTATCTGGTTCCGGGGGGGTGTCGCGCATAATCCAATTTTTGGGGTCTTGATGGTAAATCGCAAATTAAAACTCTTTCATTTAAGATTCATCGATTTTACAGTTAGCAAGTATTTTAGTGTTTTTTTTTTTACTGAAGTTCAGGATTTTAAAATACTTGCAGTTTTATAGTAATTATTTAAATTTCTTTTTATGTTTAATTACTTTTATCGGTTTTCCGGATTTATTTGTAATAATTGGTGAGTTTTTAAATATTTATTTTCCTTTTTCTATACTAATTTAAATTTTCTTAAATTAGATAATTTTATATATTGGTAAATGGGAATTCTCTCGGAACAGATCGCTGGACATACTTCTAGGCCAAATAATAACAAAGTGAGTTTAATTTGATTTTTAATTTTGACCTAATGGAAATTTAAGGAAACGTGGTACTGTATTTTTATATTCGTTAAATTAAATTTCTATTATTGTACAAAGTTATTATGCGCATTTTCCCATGTATATTTTTCCAACACACGTGTTTTCCATTACAGGGCCTATTTTGGATATTTTGCTATTTTGGATATTTCCCTATTTTGGATATTTTGCTATTTTGGATATTTCCCTATTTTGGATATATTGGTATTTTGGTACCTATTTTTGTGCTTTGGTACCACCCATACTTAAAAACCTTCATTGTTGTGAATCGTTCCCGTCTGAATAACATAGCCGCTGCTAGATTTTCGTTATTTGGCGAAGGCGCCGACCACATGTAAAGGTATATTTTTATATTTTGTATCTCACCAATTTGTGGAGTTATAAATCCACAGATTGTGCCATTTTGTATATTTTATAACTGCAGTTATAGTCAACTTTTAATCTTTAATAATATTTATAGGTATATTTTTATATTTCTTTATATTTTGTATCTCGCCAATCGGTAGTTATAAACCCAACAGATTGTGCTATTTTTATATATATGCAAATTATAACCGCAGTTATCATTAATTCATCTTTTTATAGTAATTTATATAGTATTTTATTTAATTTAAAATATACGAACTCTTATAAATAAACACAAATTTTTCTTTTTATCCCTATTCCTAAACTGGTAACCCATGCCTAGCCTGGGTATATAAATTTTATTTGTTGCTCTGAGAGTACTCTGGGATAGAATATAATATTATATATATTATTTTACTATTACAGAGTATTTTTTTTACGTGACAAAGGCTCATTCCACGCCAAATAGGACCCTAAAAGGGCAATTTTGGACATCGACTTCTTCGATTTTAATAATTTTTGGTATACTTGCTCTACGTATGCTTAATAAGAACTTATATAATTTTCAGATTTTTTTGGCCATTATTTATGGTGTTACGGCGTTTTGAAATTGGCCAAAATTGCAAAATTCACTAAAGCAGCCTGTTTTTATACAGCTCTATCTCAGTAACGCTAAAAGATACAGATATAAAAAAATATATATTTTAAAGCCATTTTGTTGTGTTTTAATATATTTTAAAGATATGTAAAATTTAGTGATTTTGGTGATGGTCACCAAAGTCGCCAATGTTTGGTGACGATTATCTCAGAATGCGCCATCTTTGATTTTTTTTAATAAAAAGATATAATAATCTGTAGATCTTTCTCTAACCATGTGCCAAAATTCATAATGGGACGACTATGGGATTGCCTTGGGCAAAATATTAAAGATATAAATGTCAGTCAAAATTTCATTTCCCAACCACTTTTTAACGCAGAGTTTAATAATACTAACCTGTATTTTTGAAATGGAAATGCTGATATATTTAATAACTATTTTATATTTATCTGCAACATTTTTTACTACGTCTGGTATACATATATACTAGCAGTGGACCCGTTATTCGCACGGGAAGTTTTAGGAATTAATCAAACTAATATCAGTTCTTTTAATGCAATAATAAGATACTTACATAATATGTTTTGAAAAACCTTAAATTGAGTTTATATACATATGTACTAGCTGTAATACCCAATCTTTGCATGGGAAATCTAATTTAAAATTTAGTTTCTTCTACTGCGTTAGTAATTTTTTTTTAATTTTCTCGTCGTTTAATATACAAAAAACAATAGTTTACCAATCTGTATATCTGTCTGTCCAAGAAAATGTCTGATCACTATAACTTGAGAACGCTTTGAGCTAAAGACTTCAAATTTTAAATATAGATTCCTTATTCAAACAATTCGGCTAGGATTTTTTTGACCCCCTTACTCCACCTCAACATTTACCAAAAACAATCCCAGCTGAAAACGTTTGGGCTCATTCCATGTCAAATGAAACACAAAATATTCAATTTTAAACACATACTTCTTCGATTTGTCTGATTTTTGGCTTATATAGCATAAGTACGTATGCTATGCATGCTTAATGAGAATTTGCCCTTTTTAGATTCTTTTGACATTAAACAATGTTTAGTAAACATAGTAGGCTTTACAAAATATGCCTAGTTATAATTAATTGTTTATTTAAACAACTTATAGAATATTATGAATGTCTAAAATATTCTGTAAAATGCATAAATAATACCTTGCCTAATTTTAATAAAAATCTAATTATTAAAAATTCCGTGCGAAAAACGGGTGTCTTGGCTAGTTATATTAAAAAAATTAATCAATTAACTTATAATTCCGTTTGAAAAAAAGTTAATTTTAGTTTAAATTTGATTAAGGTAAAGTTAACATACAACGTACATCAAACTGTGGTCATAATATTACCAATAATTACTAAATCAAACGAACTTACCTGAGTGAAGTTCGATTGTAATTATATGAGGTGTCCATTCTGAAAATATCACAGATGTAGTATGTGCATTTTGTCACATTTGCCCACAAAGTATAAAGATTAAAGATAAAATTGTTGAGTCCGGTCCTGGTCCCAGTCCGTACATCCCTCTCATATAGACTCGTCCAACCGCGTATTGTTCATTTTGTATAAAGCTTAGATGTTTTAGCACGTTTATTGGGGTCATGAGGGGGGTGGGTTGTGATATTTTCAGAATGGACACCTCATATAATTACAATCGAACTTCACTCAGGTAAGTTCGTTTGATTTAGTAATTATAATTCGGTGTCCATTCTTCAATATCACAGATGTAGATGTTTGGAGATATCGTATATTTTTTTTTTTTTTAATAATATTATATTAAGAAATCGTTTTAGCTTTATTCATCACAAAACTTAAACTTTAGCTTATGAATAAATGAGTATGTTATATGTATTAATATTTAGCTATTCCAATATGATTAGGATTTTCTTCAACAAACACAGCTTTTAAAAAACTATCTTCAATAGGTCTCTTATAAGACTTGGCAAAAGTTGACTCACCACTCCAGCCAGCGGATGTTCTTATTACTTCAAAAGATAGCCCCTTCCTTGATGCGACTGAAGTTGACGCATGTCGTGTTGAGTGGGAAGAAAACATCGAGGTATTCACCCCGGAAGCCTTTAGCGTTTCTTTTACCCAGCGGCTTAAGGTCTGTTTAGATGCAGGCCTGTTTGGTTTCTTATGCGTTATAAAAAAGTTGTCTGAGTCAGCAGGACGTATATTTTTGGTTATGTACAAGTACTTAACGATTAATGATGCAACACAAATATTGGGTCTTTCGGAAAAATAGGGTAGTTTTAAACACGGTTGAGGTTTATTGGGAGTCGAAGTTTTTATCATGTTCGGTATGAAAATGTTTATTCCTGCGTCGCTAATCTTTATGTTAGAGCATTTGATAAGGGCCAAAGTTTGAATCCTCTGGCCTGTTGCCAAAGCAAGTAAAGTAATTAGTTTATTTAAGATCATTTTTAAGTTGCTATCTGAATTTTTCTCTAAAAATTTAAGGACCTGTTTAGGATCCCACGTGGATTTATATTTTGGTTTAGGAGGTCTTTTTCGAAATATGCCTTTAAAAAATCTTTTTATATGGGAATTATTACTTAGATCCGTGGAAACTATTAGTGAAAGCGCTGCCCGGTGAGTATTAAAAGTGCCGTAGGCATTATTGGTTGAATTAAGGAGGTTTTGAAAAAATATTAGTACGTCAGGTATCGAGCCCTTGTATGGTGATATTTCTTTCTGCCTGAAAAATTGCCACCATAACGTAAATGTAACATTGTATTGTTTTATTGTTGATTCAGCCTGTCGGATAAGCGAGCAACCACCAGGATAAGGTCTTGACATAATGGGTGCTTCCTCGTGCTGTAAGGACAGTAAAGAAGGTTAGTGTTAGAGCCAAATATTAAAGGTTTACCAACAATCATTTTTACACACAGTGGGTACCACGATTGAGACCTCCAAAGAGATGCCACTACAATGCCTGAGGCTCTATCATTTCTGATTTTTTGTAGTACCCGAAGGACAAGTCCAAATGGAGGAAAGGCATAAAATTTTAACCTGCTCCAGTTTAATGTAAACGCGTCTACAGTCTCTGCTAAGGGGTCTTTGAACCAAGACACGTATCGTCTGCATTTATGATTTAAATACGACGCAAACATGTCTATTTTAGGTGTTCCTAGCTTTTTCAAAGACCACTCGGTATCAGAACGTATAATTCTAGATTGTTCATCAGCTTGAAAGTTGTCGTTAGACTTAATATATGAGGCAAAAATCCAAATATTTCTGCGCTCACACCATTTCCATATTTGTCTGGTCAGTTCATTTAGGAGAACATGCTGAATGCTGCCCATCCTATTCACACAAGCTAGAGCTGTAGTATTATCTGTTATCTGTATTACAATGTCTTAAGTTATTAGCAAAGCATTTTAGGCCTAAAAGAATTGCTTTTAACTCCAAAATATTAATGTGCAAGAGTCTGTCCGATTCTGTCCACCAGCCGTGAGTTCTTTCCCCCTGGCAATATATACCCCATCCCGACAAACTCGCATCGCTAAAAATTTCAGTTGCATATGAGTCGTTCCTTAAAACATTATAGGAGGCATAAGTGACCTTTTGCCACCAAACTAAATCCTTCTTTATTTTATTTGTTATATTTAAGAAAGCATTATAGTCACCTTGACTTCTCCTTAAAGCCAGGAATTTTTCCCGCTCAAAAACTTTTGTGTGTACCCATCCGTACTTAACGACTGGGCAGGCTGATGTTAGTATGCCCAAGAAACGAGCAAATCTTTGAATTTTGCAACTTTCGATCGATAAGAGATACTTTAGATTTTATAATTCGGTCTCTTTTTTCCCGTGGCAACTCTAAAGTAAGCTTTTCCGAGTCAAAAAAGAAACCTAGATATTTACACCTAGTACTAGGTGTAATTACGCTTTTACTATAATTGATTATAAAACCCAGTGATTCTAGCAAAGAAATGGTTTTTTGAATGTTTTTAGAACATTCTGCATATGTGTCCCCTATGATTAAAAAATCATTCAAGTAACTGACGCAAGTTACACCCTTATAACGTAGTCGTTCAACTACTGGGCGTAACAGTTTTGTAAAAGCATAGGGAGCAGAAGAAAGGCCAAAACAAATGCAGGTAAATTGATACAATTTACCTTTAAATTTAAACCTTAAAAATTGTTTGTATTTTTTATGAATTGGCACCAAATAGTAAGCATCTTTTAAATCGATCGAAGCTATAAAGCTGTCTCTTGCTGCCGTCCTAGCGTCCTCCATTTTAAAGTGAGGGGCTATGACGTAAGTATTTAAACCTTTTAGGTTTAAAATAAACCGTTTATCCCCATTAGGCTTATTTGCCAGAAATATTTTGGAGATATATTGGCCTTTGACTGGTTTACATTGTTCAATAACGCCTTTTTTCTCTAACTTAGTTATTTCGATATTCATGTGTTCAAGTTCCTCTGGGGAAAATTTTTGTGTTTGTGGTGGTTTTTTCTGGACGGGAATTTTACTAAAAGAGATTTTATATTCTTGAATACAGTTCAAAATTACAGAATTTGGAGTCACTTTGGTCCATTTTTCATAAAAAAATTTTAAACGGCCTGCAAGGCTTTTAAAATTAATATTTACCTGATTTGTTACTTTCTCCTTGTTTTGTTCTGACGACTGCTTGCATAGTAATTCGTCTGATTGGATTTTCGGGCATCCCAGTGACCTTTTGGGGCATAATCCCTTTGCCGTCCCGTCTCCCCCACACGACGGAGAGGGCGTGGGAAGTTTTTTGACGTAGAACTCCTTTGAGTACTCCCCCCCTCCTTTTTTTGTTGATATTGAGGCTGAGATTTTAGATCCTTACTGGCTGTTTCCAAATTGTTTACCATTTTAATTTTTTCTGTTAAATCGTCACCGAAAAGATTTTCGGTTGGTACAGTTTTTTCAATAAGTTCTTTCATTTTGTCGTTTAATAAAGGCAATATGCAGTTTTTTCGAGAAACTGAAATTCTGTGAAATAAGTGGGTAAAAATTTTACCTGCATCGCAAAAACTTTTGAGTAAATCTTTCTTAAGATCTAAAGAAATATTTTCCTTGTCATTTAAAATTTCGGATATTTCTTTGCCTAGAGCAGCAATGCCCTTACCTAACTGTTTTTGGTTTTCAGTTTGAGATATGTCTCTGATTTTTACCGAAATATTTTTCCGGATAATTGTTGCAATTTCCGGGTTAAGTTTAGGTGGATTTAAACTAGGTAGATTAGACGGTATTTCATACTGTTCCAAAAGCTTGGTAGTATCTGCTCTTAAGATTCCGTTATTTATAATGTTGCGCCATCTGGGGGCTAGTTCTTGATGCAATAAGAACCCTGAATTTGAACTTTTTTCCGGGTTGTCCCCCAAAATGTCTGGAAATTCTTCCGTCAGTTCGGAGTCGTTACACATTAATATTGCGTCGTCATTATCAGAAGCATTGTCGTCATCGTCCGGCCCTGCCTCGGAACCAGTGCCATGAGCACTAGGTTCTGGCGAATAGGGATGCCTTCCCCTTTCGTCTCGCTTGCTTGGTTCAACGGATGACGAGCGTGATCTTGAGCGCTGCGAGCGCTCAGTGGATACAGCTGTGACAAGGTCATGTCTGGGATGCAATCCCCTTGCGCTTCGGTCATGGCTTGGTGTTCTAGAACGTGTATACGATGAATGCGGCCTTGAGTGCTGCAAGCGCTCGGTTTTTGAAAATTTTGCCGTGGATACAGTCCCGGCGTGGTCGGGTTTTGTCGCCTTGTGTACGCTGGGATGCAGTCCCTTTGCGTTTTGGTCATGACTTGACCCGTTAGAACGTGTTTGTGATGAGTGCGACCTTGAGTGCTGCAAGCACCCGGTGTCTAAAATTTTCGCCGTAGATACAGTCCCGGCTTGGTCACGTTTAGCCGCCTTGTGAGTGTTGGGATGCAGTCCCTTTACGTCTCTACCTTGACTGGACCGTCTAGAATGTTTTTGTAGTGAAGGTGACCTTGAGCGTTGCAAACGCTCTGACCTTTTGTCCCTAGTCCTAGAAGGAGATCGGGATCTACGTTTTCTTTTATACGTACTTTCTAAAGTTTTTAGCATATTGCGTATCTCACTAAGATCTTGAAGGTCTTTTGAAAGCGTCCCTTCGAAATCGCTAGAGGAATCTCGCTTTCTTTTCCTTCCTTTATGCTTTCCCATCTTATCCTAAAAAGCCTACAAGTAAAGGTATTATATTGTAAAATACTTACTGCGTAAGTGTTACCTTAAACACAAATTTTAATTTAGGAAGGCACTGAGGTTTCGCGAAGAAATGTTGTTTACGCAGCGACACAACGTTGCGGGCACGCCACAAAAAGCACAATGAACAATACGCGGTTGGACGAGTCTATATGAGAGGGATGTACGGACTGGGACCAGGACCGGACAACAATTTTATCTTTAATCTTTATACTTTGTGGGCAAATGTGACCAAATGCACATACTACATCTGTGATATTGAAGAATGGACACCGAATTATAAATAAAAAATTGAGTTGCTACTATATTTTTAAAAATTTACCAAAGACGAAAATATGGCGGTCCCATTTTGATATTTGGGTAACTGTTAGAGAAATGTGTGTAGTTTAACATATATTTAAAAAAAGAAAATCGAAGATGGCGTATTTTGAGTAAAATGTCGCCAAAAATTGGTTACTTTGGTGACTATCACCAAAATCATCAAACTTAAATTTACTTTATTATCAAAATAACTTTCAACTAACAAACTTTAAAATACACTTTGTCTGAAGTCTCTATATCTTACCGTTATAGAGATACAGCCGTTTAAAAATTATGCGTTTTGACATTTTTGTCATCTTTAAAAGGCCGCAACTCCAAAAATAAATGTCAAAAAAATCTGAAAAAAAAATCAGGTTCTTTTTGGACAAACATAGCACACTTGAGCCAAAAATAGGGCAAATCGAAGAAGCCAAAGTTTTCCTTGGGTCCTATTTGGAACAGAATCACCCTAAAGTCACTTGGCTTTCACAAAAAGAAAAAAAATATATTTTTTTATTTTAAAGTTACCTACTCGGATTAGCTGAAAACTTGGTACTCGGGGGTTTTGGGGTCGCTGATTACTAATCTGGTGCGATACGATGGTTTTTTTACCCCTCTTTTCTCTAATCTAAACTCGTAATTTTTAAATTAAATAGGTATATTTTACATACACTAACCTGTTTGTTATAACAAAAACATGATTTAAATTCTTATTTATGACAAAAACACTGCATTTATTTCAAATTTTTATAAATTATATTCTCTCCCTAAATATAAATTCGCGACACTGGGTTAGATACCGGTGGTTTTTTATCAAATTTTACTCATATTAATCCCAATTTTTGGAAAATGCAAGTCCTGCTAAAGCAGTCGTTGAATTTTCGTCATTGGGATTAATATTTGTAAAATTTATGCAAAAAAACACTGACACCTAATCTAGTATCATTAATGTAATTACACCTGAAAACATGAGTAGTACAAATAAAAAATAAATGGTAAATGCGTCGTTACACCCTGGGGCTGATCCCCTGGATTTTTTTCTGGTTACGGCCCTGACTATAACTATAACTCGTAAATTTAAACCGGGTAGTGCCGAAATTTTGAGATAACCATTAAGAGTGCAAAATTTGGGTTCCCCCAAATTGAGTCAGTTAAGAAAATTTCTCCTCTATCCTATGTATCATATTAATTTCAATTTCATCTAGTGATTTATTTTTAAAATCAGACGCATTGCCTTTTTCCATTAGCTGCAATAGTTTTGAAACTTTAGCCACTTGATATATGTGGAGGTGACTTACAAAACGCAGCTTTGACATTTTTTGAAAAATTGAGATAATGATGGTGTTTACACTGTTAATGCATATTCGATCTATTGATCCAAAAAAAAAAATAAAAAATTTGTTATTTCATATTAAAAATTTAGTTAGAAAACCACGTGGAAAAACAAAACGCAGTTTTTGAACCAAAACTTGACTTTCAAAACGCAGTTTTTAATTAATTATACTAGTCAATATAGGTTTCAACTGCGACTAAATTCCTCAGTCAAAAAAAAGTATGTATTCCTATAGATTTTGGGATGGGAAGTTCAATAAAAAAAATTCTATAAATTTTCGAGTTTCGGAAGACCCTTAAACGGCCCTTAAAACACCCTAAATACTCGTTTTTGCTCTATAACTTTTGATTGCAACCTACTAGAAACAAAAACTGCACAGAAAATGAAAGAGCACAAAAAATACAATAAAATTGCTTAATATTTTTTCCCTTAATTTCTATTGGTTGGAAGATATAACGTATTTAAAGTCGTAACTCACTCGTTGTTAAAACATTTTAGGTCTGGCTGCCATTTTAACACCCTTTTATATATCGGCTTAATATCTTTCAAAATATCTTAAATATATCTAATGATGATTTATGCAAAATTTCAGCTTAATCTGATTAGGGTTTACAAAACCCCTATACGCCCCCTCTTATTTATATACGCCCCAGTTTTTAAGGGACTAAGCTCACCAAAACGTTTAAAATTTGTAGTATTATGGTTTTTGGGTCAAGAAACACTTTGGATAAAGTCTACCACTCTAAGAGGCACACAGAAAAATATTGGTCCCCTAAAGTCCCCTAAAACACGTTTTTTTTTTCAAAAATCTTTTTTGTAGTTAGTTGGACAAAAAATAAAATTACATTAAATTATAGAGCAATTTTCAAATTATAATTTTTTTTTATTTTTCCCCATTTGCCCCCCTTGCCGCACCCCAATGTTCACCAAAAACAATCCCGAGCGAGAACTTTCGGTAACATACCTATATGCCGAATTTCAAGTCTCTAGCTTAAAGCGTTCTTAAGTTATCGTGCCCACAAGATTTCTCAGACAGACCGATCGACCGACCGAACGACCGACCGATCGACAATTTTTGTTCTTTGCTTGAAATGGATTTATATCGACATAAAACGTCATAAAACGCAAAAATACGCAAAAAAACTTGTTGAAAATTTTTGCACGAATACAAGGCTTTCCGAAATTTAAAAAAAATTTAAAATGGGAAAGCAAAATAGGCTCATATTGAGAATGTATGTACAATGTACAATATGGGTCTATTTATAAGTTACGTAACACTTTGGAGGGAGACCCCCTCACCCCCTAGTGTCATGTTGTGTGTTGTTAAATTAAAAAAGCGTTACACAGAGAGGTCCAAAACAGTAAAAAAAAGTTTTACATAATATATGGACAGCCCCTGTATACTATTTGTATCTATACTTACCTAAAAAATATTAAAGAGATTCTATGAATAATATACATTTAAATGCTGGACTATCAAAACGCAGTTTTTATGCTTTGACTTTCAAAACGCAGTTTTTGATTTTTTTAATATGCAATTTTTTTAATAATTAGTTAAACTGATTTAATTCGCCAATGCACAGTGCGACCCTGCATTTTATAAGTTTTAAGTAATGTGCACCAAAAGTTTTTTTTAGATTAATAAAATAGGTTTATTGGTTATTAAAAATCACTATGTTTAAAAATCGCAACAGATCCTTTTGATAATTTAAAGCCTATTTTAATATTTTTTTTTATTTTCATTTTATTTAAAACTCTTTTAAACGTATTATCTCGCCTAATAAACTTATTAAAAAAAAAATACGCTAGTGAACCTTAAAGTTTAAACAATTATAAATCCTATTAAATACCATTTATTGCGCGTTAATAGCTGAATTAAATTGAAAATTAGTATTGTATTTTTCTTAAACATCTAAAAACTAAAAACTTTTAAAAAACGTTACCTTAAAAACTAAATTAAATCCTATTAGATGAAAATTCAATAATTGCCTTTAAAAGTTGCTGACCATAGCGTGGGTCGTTAAAATTATTCATTTTGTGTTTATTCCAGACAGTAAGGAATTCTCTGTGAATAGACTCCCCAACCTGTTCTGACCAAATTCCTAAGCCACTCTCTAAATAGGAAACACTGTCTTTATGGTGATGCAATATGCAATTAATTTTAGGAGTTTTTAATACCCCGGAATCATTTAAAACTGCTTCCAGATGTTTGAGATCTGATTCGAGTTGTACTTCAGTTTTTGTTGTACCGAAACATTTATCGACGATTTTGTTCATCACATTGAATGACGCAACAAATGGCATAACCAGAACTTGATTCACATTTCCCAGTACTTCTTTTGATTTTAATTCATTGGCATGCTTTAGGAGCTTTCTACAAGCATTGCAACGTCAACCTATCCTTGCCCCTATTGTCATATTTTTCTGTAAGAAATGAGAGCGTATAAATCTGCTGCCAAGGAGCTAAGAACCTATGGTGATTTGGAAATTCATTTTAATAAATTTAGTTTATCATTAGATAAGAACATTGAAAGAGCCAAAGACTCTTTTAGTATTGTCAATAAACCTTTGAAGAGAACGAAAATGTGCGAGTTTTTCAGAAGTGCATCATACCTGAATTACCTTTGCTGCAAGGATTTGTGAATCACCTCTTTTGGAAAGGCCTGGTCCCATTGCTGGGAAGAGAGAACGCTCTTAAATGGCCCAAGAATTTAAATATAATTGCCAAGAATTATCAAGGAGAAATTTTCGATGGCAATGCTTGTAGAAAGCTCCTAAAGCATGCCAATGAATTAACATCAAAAGAAGTACTGGGAAATGTGAATCAAGTTCTGGTTATGCCATTTGTTGCGTCATTCAATGTGATGAACAAAATCGTCGATAAATGTTTCGGTACAACAAAAACTGAAGTACAACTCGAATCAGATCTCAAACATCTGGAAGCAGTTTTAAATGATTCCGGGGTATCAAAAACTCTTAAAATTAATTGCATGTTGCATCACTTTAAAGACAGTGTTTCCTATTTAGAGAGTGGCTTAGGAATTTGGTCAGAACAGGCTGGGGAGTCTATTCACAGAGAATTCCTTACTGTCTGGAATAAACACAAAATGAATAATGTTAACGACCCACGCAATGGTCAGCAACTTTTAAAGGCAGTTATTGAATTTTCATCTAATAGGATTTAATTTAGTTTTTAAGGTAACGTTTTTTAAAAGTTTTTAGTTTTTAGATGTTTAAGAAAAATACAATACTAATTTTCAATTTAATTCAGCTATTAACGCGCGCGCAATAAATGGTATTTAATAGGATTTATAATTGTTTAAACTTTTTTTAAGGTTCACTGAAGGGCTCACTAGCGTAATTTTTTTTAAAATAAGTTTATTAGGCGAGATAATACGTTTAAAAGAGTGTAAAAAAATGATAAAAAAAATTATTAAAATAGGCCCTAAATTATGAAAAGGATCTGTTGCGATTTTTAAACATAGTGATTTTTAATAACCAATAAACCTATTTTATTAATCTAAAAAAAAATTTTGGTGCACATCTCTTAAAACTATAAAATTGCAGGGTCGCACTGTGAATGTAATTTAACTATTCTCTCTAAAATAGATAATACCTGATATTGATTGGTACTATAAAAGCTGTAATAGTTCCTAAATTAATACTTGGTTGATATCTCGAAATGTGTTATTTGTCAAAAACTGCGTTTTGAAAGTCACCTCCTCATATATCTTGTGGTAATCTAAAATATTATTTTAAAATTAAACAAGCCGTTAAGATATACAGGGTGATCAATAACTGACATGCCAAAATTTAAAAGGTGATTCTACATCCAAAAATATCATAAAAAGTTTCTATAAAGGTTGGTCCGGAAATAAGCTATTAGGTAGCTTATAAAATAAAGCATTGCGATAGAAAAAAATAAAAAATTTTGTTTTGCCTAATTCATCTTATTATTTCCTGAAAATTCGAGAAAAGTCTAAATAAGCAGCAAAAAAATTATGTCTGTCTGTCTGTATCCACGATAATTTAAGAATGCTTTGAGCTAGCGACTTGAAATTTAGTATATGAATGTATTTTTATTTTGTCTTGGATCAATTCGTATTATAACAAAATCGGTTGGGGGGAAAGGGGGTTAAACGAGGGTTAATTTTTTATTTTGATCGTATTTTTTTATTATTTACAATAGAAGAAAAAATTTAAAACCACCTAAAAGGTAAAATAAAATTAGTTAAAATATGTTATTATCATTTTCTCCATGAACCCTGCCTTTCCAAAACGTAAAAAATTGTTTCTGGACATAACCTTTTAAGTATTCACAACCGCCCGGGCGCGCCCTCCCTGATACTAGAAATTGAACATAACTTTTTTTTATGAAAAAGTATTTCCGCTCATTCAAGACGAGTTTTTCTATAGGAATTATCTGCTAGTTAGTAGTAGGTTTATAATTCAACAGTTAATGAAAAACATGATAATAATTTAAATGTATGTAAATATAAATAAAGTAAAAATAACACAGTTCCATCGCAAACCAAAAAGAAAAACAAAATATAGAAAAAACAAAAACATATTAGTTACGATCGGTAAACATGAAATTCCGGTAAAAAGTCCATGGTAACTCCCGTTACATAGAAAAAATGACACTTTCATTAAGATATTTTTTAATATTATTTTTTAACAAACAGCCTTTAAAAATAATTAATAACATTTCATCTTTAATAATAATATAATAAAATATTTAAAAGAAACAGTCATTTTTTGAGACTGTAACGGGAGATACCATGGAATCACCCTATAACATTTTTTGGCAAATGATCGTTGAACGAAAATTGGCCGCTGATCCTAAAATGATCGGTAAATGATACGCAATATGATTGGCAAATGTTCATTGAACGACGATTGGCTTCTAATCTTAAAATAGTCGATAAATGGTACGCAATATGATCGGCAAAAGAAAGGCTGATGATCATCGTTTGACCGTAGGCGGACCGCCGCCGCATGCCGAGGGTCGACCTCAGGGCGGCCGTCGGACCATTGTTTGTTGGCATATTATTAGTATAGTATGGTATAATGTTCATTACCATAAACTCATAAAATTATAATTAAATAATTCGTTTTTAAATTAAAAAATACCATTTAGGCCCAAAGCTTCTGGCCATTATAGCATTAAGGCCGTTAAAATATATCTTATTATAATCCATTAACGCCTGACCTATTATTTTTTTTGTATTCCAACTTTTTTATTGAAAATTTACGTTTCTGAATGTACTTAAACATATAATTTATAAGGACCAAAATCTTTAGATCCTTAGGTCCTGAGATAAATCCTCTTGCCAAATGGCAACGTCAGGCGCTTGCACTACACTGTTTTTATTTTTTTATCGCCAGCTAAAAACTGCTAAAATTTAAAATTAAAATAAATTAAAAAAAAAATATTTTAATAAAAAAAATGATAAAATAACGAACGTAATGTTATAAAAAAATTAAACTCTAGAATGAAACGGTGTAAAAAAAGGAGCGACGTCACACTTTGAGCACATAGTGCGAATAATTGAATTGCAAGTGCTTAGAGCGCATCTTTTTTTTTCTATAGTATGCTTCACCAAGTGCCCTATGTTATCTAATCTTAAATTGTTAAAAACTCTACGATTTGAGCATGCTGGTGACTGATATGGTTTATCGGAAACACTATATCTTTTTCCATACTTTTTTAAATAGGTGTATACGATTTCCCTCCTGAACTCCAGTTGGGAAATTTTGCTGTTATTAGTTTTTTTGTAAATTAAATAGCTGTATTTTCGTGAAAAAAAATTTGTTGAATATTCGTAAATAAACCAGAAATTAATTTTTTAAAAGTGCAAAAATCAATCGAATTTAACCTTAAAAAGTACGTAATGAGGTGCGATGTTGCCAGATTGGGCAAATTTTCCACATTTCAATGTATTATTGTTATAGTGCGAAGTTGGGGTATTAATTTCACCACCTCCACCGCTTTTTGTAGAGTTCCAGTCAAGTATATAGGTAGTACGTTACTGCAGGTAGTGCATCTACTTGACTGGGTTAATAGAATCAATACTTCTGCTTCGCTCTATAATAATTGTAAATAAAAGCCAATTTCATAAAAAAAGTAGGCACAAAACAAACGTTAAGGTAAACCAACGTTGCCGATTAAAAAAAAACACACACACAAACCAGCAAACTACCAAACTAAACCATTGTTAACGTAAACCAACGCCTCCCATTAAAAAAAAAACACTAAACCAGCAAACTACCAAACCAAACCATTGTTAACGTAAACCAACGCCTCCCATTAAAAAAAAAACACCTAACCAGCAAACTACCAAACAAACCAACGTTAAGGTAAACCAGCGTTACCCATTAAAAAAAACACCAAACCAGCAAACTACCAATAAACCAACTTTAACGTAAACCAACGTTTCCCATTAGTAGCTACCAAATCAAACAAAAAAAACAACCTTACAAATAAAAAATATATTCTTAATAGTTAAAAAAAATATAAATAAACTTAAAAACAATATTTTAAAAAAATAATAAAACAACATTCTTAGTACATAATAAACAAACAAATATTCTTAATAAAAAATAAAAAAAAATCACAAAATAAAACATAAAAGGAAAAACATAAATTTAAATAAAATGGATATAAATAAATAAATAAAGTTGAAAACAAAACAACATTCTTAATATATAATAAAAAACCAAATATTGTTAATAAAAAATAAAAAAATCACAAAATTTAACGAAAGGAAAAAAAACTATTGGTACCTCTCACTAATGTGTACAAGTAAATTTTTAAAGCGATCAAAGGCTGTCCTTCCAAAAAATTGCCTCCATATAAATTGATCTATGTATTCACTTAAAAAAGGCGAGGACATTACCCCCAATCGCCTTAAGTACGTTTTAAGGGAGGACCAGTAGCCCTCTACATGATTGGTGCACACACCAGTATCTGGGTCCCGAAAATGTCTGGAATGGTTTACCCTCTGATGTGTATAGCCCAAACGATTTAACGTATTATACGCCCACCACTCGTCTGTCCATATTTCAGATCCAGGCCGCACAACCCTCCGAATTATGGGTATTAAAACCCTTCGTGAACGATTGGGCACAAAACAAACAAACCCTTTTTTTTCGGCAACATCGTATATTCCCAATATCCACTGCTGCGGAACTAAACGACCCCTATTTTATTTTCTCTTGTCTAAAACTGATTCGTCAATTTGAACGTTTCTGCCCGGCCCACCTAAAAATGAATAAAAATTTAAAAAACTTGATGAATGCATTAAAAATTAAAAATTACCCAAAAGGAATAAATCGTCATTTTGCAGCAGCTTCCAGGACAAAACATCTCTAAAGTATCTAAATATTTGAATTACAGAATTTTTTCTGTAATTCCTTAAGAAACCGGCTGGACCACATAAGAAATAAAACATCTCTTAAAGGAAATTTCATTTTTGAAAAAAATGATCCTTTAAAAATAGAACAATCTCTTCTGCAGTGATTGCAATAAAAAGATTTATTCAAAGAATTTATGCCATTTTTTGTCCTAATAACACATAACCTCCTGCAATTTCTTGTTTTGCATCTAAATTGTCTCTTTATTAGCCCATTATCTCGCAAAAAAATAAATAAATCTTCATCACTTGATTGTAATAATCTCCAGATATCCTTACTATTATTAATATCCATTCGTAACCACGGTCAAAGATCTAGGTATAATTTTTGATACCATACTAACTTTTAATTATCACGTAGAATATATTGCAAAACATTCATATAGGAACCTGGGATTTATTCTTAGAATCTGTAGAAAATTTAGATCTCAAAGAACACTGCAAATTATCTACAACAGTTTCATCAGATCAAAGATTGATTACTGTAGTGTAGTTTGGTCCCCTTACTATACCAAGTATATACAAATAATTGAAAATGTCCAAAAAAAGTTTATTCGATACAACAATTTTATTTTAAAAAGGCCACATCTTCCATATAATGACAATTTGCAAAGAATGAACCTTATGTCACTTACAAACAGAAGAGTATATTTTAGCATCGTGTATCTATACAAAATTATTAACTGTTTAACTTTTGATAACCTTACATTAACGAAAACAGTAATACTTCCGAATTCAACAAGAAGCAAAAATAATAAAACCTTTTTTATCCCAAAATTAAGAACAAATTATCAAATTAAATCTCCTATTATAACAATGTTAAAAAATTATAATGAAAATCAAAATTATGTCGACATATTTGGCGACAAGCCCAACAATTTTTTCAGAAAACTTAAAGAGAAGTTAATCAAAAATGTAGAAATAATTCAATGGTGAATATAGGTATCTTGATTGTTACTTATTATTGTTATTTTTAATTTTAGCTGTAGTATTATTATTATCAGATATGAGGTATTAGTATTGTAAGCATTAAACACAAACTGTAATTGGGTTGAAAAACCTGTAGTTTTGTCAAATAAATAAATAAATAAATATATCGAAAAAAGGAAACAAACGTAAAAATAATAAAAATACCCGCCAAACTATATCTAACTTCAAAATAAACGTGACAACGCAGCAGTATAAGTTTAAACCAATACGCCATCTGTTGGAATTTTTCGTAAAGACTGTAATAAATTACAGTCAACCAGTTATATACTGAATAGAAATAAGAAAAGCTAACGTTATACACATAACAAACTTTTTTTGGTCAACTGCAAACATATGCTATCATAGAAATTCGTGAGTATTTTAACAATTATTGCTTATAAACATTTTAACCAAAAAACTGGATTTTCCGCACCACAATATAATTATTCAAAATAGTCAGTTTTAGTAATAAAACCCTAAATCAGTGCAAAAATATTGTTAATTTTTGTGGACCTTATGCGCACCGTAACCCCATTTTTTGTCCCGTATTCTAATTCGATAACATCCAATGTTTTGGTCCATTTGATCAGTGCCTCCCATAAAACTGTTATATTGGGCGATAACATTTGGTTTGCTGATCATAATATGCTTTTTTTCATTCTGAGAATATCGCTTTACTTGTCCAACCGATTGAGAGCTACAGGAACTTGATATCAAAGTTACAGCAGTATTATCCATCCAACGCAAAAATAGTAATCCATCGTTGGCTTCAATTGCTGTTTCGTATGTTCCCCTTTTCTTTTTCTTGAAAGTGTTCTTATCAGTAAGAGAGCAATTTTGGGGTATTCTATTTTCTCTAATATTTGTCATCAATGGCAGAATATTTGCGAAATTTTAAGTACGAGAAAAAAGCGGGACTACTAAATAAATTATCCATAAATATTTTATAATTTAAATTTTGCTTTTCAATAGGTAATTCTTCTAATAAAACTACCAAAGGACTTTTTAAAGAAAAGAAGTAATTTTCAAACTTTTTCCCTGGTACAACTCAAAGATAACTAAATAATCATCTTTGGTATTTACACACCACATTTTGTACCCAAATCTTATAGGCTTTCCCCTTATAAATTGTTTTCACCCATGCCTTCCATAATATTTGACCATGGATTCGTCATATGCTAATGCTTCTTCGGGTAGAAAATGTTTAATGCATTTTTGTTTTAGCATTTCTATAAGGGGTCTTATCTTCCAGGCCTTATCATTTTCATTTATTTGAGTATTATCCACAAAGTGCAAACATCCGTTAATTTGTAAAAACCTGTCTCTGCTCATGGCCTGGTT
>OY294053.1:10496789-10559663 GCA_958510825.1 Brachypterus glaber | reverse complement strand
TGGGGGCCACATTGTTAGTCTAATCTCGTCGGAAATCACGATTTTATGGTGTAAAAGTGGGAGCCACAAGGACAATCAGTATGCATTTTGGGTGTGTGTATGACAAATCACACATCTATATATACAGTGCTATCCAAAAGTCACCCTCCCCTCATAACTTTTAAACCAGTTGAGATATCGACTTCAAATTTGGAACTTTTAAATAAGACAACTTTAACTATCTTTTAGCATATATTTAATACTTTCAGCTCTTAAAATGTGGGCAGGGGGCATGGGGGCACATTTTTTTTAATGGAAAGGGGGGTCGTGTAATACATCATTTTAAAGCTTAAAAAATTCTCCATTTAACTCCATATTTTTAAATAAAAAAAAATTGGGTTTAAAATGGGGTTGAAAATGGGTATTAATGTCAAAATTCCTCTAAAAAAAACAAATAATTTTTTAAAAATGCTTAATTTCTTTATAAAAAAATGTTAATTATACTTTTAAACTAATTTTAGTTGACATAAATAAAAATTTATAAAAAAAAACTAAAAAATCGAATGTTTTAGCACAAAAAATTGAAAAATCAAAACCTTAAAAAACATTTTTAAAAAATTTAAAAATGTTAGTTTAAATAGAAAATTTTATAAGCTTTAAAATGATGTATCACACGACCCCCCTTTCCATTTAAAAAAATGCCCCCCCATGTCCCCCTGCCCACATTTTAAGAGCTGAAAATATCAAATATATGCTAAAAGATAGTTTAAGTTGTCTTATTTAAGAGTTCTAAATTTGAAGTCGATATCTCAACTCGTTCAAAAGTTAAAAGGGGGGGGGGTGACTTTTGGACCGCACTGTATATATATACAGTAGGGGTATAAAGTGGCATCCACATGTGTTAAAAGTGCGGTTCAAGTGGCATCCGGTGGTAAATTAGCATTCGCTATACGGATGTCAATTGACCATCGCCTTTAAAGTAGAGGAAAACGTTTTTCTTAATGTGTTCATTCGTTTTTTAATAAAATTGGATGGACGTTAATTTATCACCCTTATAGATTTTTGTATATTGCGTAGTGCTTGCGTATATTGGCGAGAGGGCGTTAGCGTAGACTGCAGTATATAGTTTTCATATAGCTTTATAGGTCAACTTGGCATCCATCAAATCTGGCAACATGTGTACGGCAAGAGATATAGCGGAGCAGGAATTATTGAAAATCATAAGAATCGTGCACTTTGTGCAAAGTCTTTGAAATTTGCTATAGTCTTAGGCATGGTCTTAAGGTTCTAGGAAACCATCGCAAGCGACTTGTGCGTGACCTCTGGTGGCCTGTTTGTATTTTTAATACACTTTTGAACTGGATGAGCTATTAACTTGAAACTTAAAATATAAGCTAATTGGGACTATTTAAACAGGTTAAACTTAAAAAAATACTAGCTGTTAAGTCCAAAAGTTTTTTTTTGTTCTTTAATAACTGTTCACCGAATTGACTTGCAGACTTGAAATTTGAAATATAAGCTTATGGTGACTCTTGATATAAGACACGTACATAAAATTACCAAAAAATACTAGCCATGTTGTCCGAAACAGGCACATTATGATTCTCTTTTGTTTTTTTAATTACTGTTGATTGGATTGACTTGGAGACATAAAATTTAAAATACAAGCTTACGGTGACTATTGAAACAAGACACGTACATAATATTACAAAAAAATATTAGCTGTGAAGTCCGAAGCAGGCACATCATAATTTTCTTTTGTTTTTATAAAACCTTTTAATCGGAATGACTTAGAGACTTAAAATTTAAAATATAAGCTTATAGTGACTATTTAAACAGATTCTACCTAAAAAATACTATCCGGGAAGTCACCGCAAGCGCAGCGAGCTGTCATTTTTTCGACAAAATACTTATTCTCATAAATGTTAATTGGATTATCGTAGGGAATTGAAAATTGGTATGTGGGGACATAATGACAATTGAAAATCGACGATACCAAGAAACAAGACAGGACTTGATAACGACTGCAAATCGACAAAATGAAAAAAGAATTAATCTGAAAAGGCGCGCATCGCCGACTTTGAAGGTCGCAGCGCCGACTTTTACCTTATGAGTATTTACCCAACATGTAAAAATTACGCTTTTTGAACAGAAGGTTGTAGTAACTTGAAATTTGGTATGTAAGGGTATAATAAAAAACAAAAAACCAAAAAACAAGATGGCCGACCTGTTAAAATTATATCTTTTGAACGGGAAGTCGTAGAAACTTGAAATATGGTATGTACAGTGGATACCAATGAAAGTGGTAGACGTCAAAATAAATTTGACATATTTTTATAATTTTTGCATTGCTTGTTTATGGTTTTTAAAAAGAAGGTTAGAAAATTAAATTAATAGGTTACTCTGTAAAATGTCATTAGTGCTTTTAAAATAACAATTTTATTAAAAAATATAAAAAATACAAAAAGATAGGTGACTAGTCAATCATAACATCAAACGATACGGATATGAATTATAAAGGCAGTAAATGAAATCCAAATATCTTTATTTAAGATTGAACCATATATTAACCATGGAATTTGAACCATAATTTAACTGTTTTTTATTTACACGAAAGCAGAATTCAAACAAATAAATTTAATACATCTTCATCTTGCTCTTGTCGATTTTTTTCCATCTACCCGATAACACTAATTTTTCGTTAATTGTTCTAATTTTGTTGTTTCATACTCAAAATTTTGCGAATAAAGCAACACTCATGGTCCTTTTACCAAATAATCAGATATACCCTTTCTAGGTGATTTAATTAAGACATTGACAAAATTATACGACCCAAAACATTGAAAGACGTTTACAAGAATTATTTGATATCTGTCAAATAATTGACAAATGTAAAAAATTCAATTTTCAATAATAAATATTTCACCTACCATTTTCTTTGATACCTTCTGTAACGGTACAATGAAAAACAAAAAAAAAAACAAAAAGCAAAAAACAGGAGGTAGAAAAAAAAAATTTGGGCGGATTTTTGTGGGGGGACCAGGGGGGGGTCCGTAGGTTACTATCTCCCGGGCCCCGATTTTTTCTTGACGGCCCAGACTCAGTCTGGGCCGTCAAAGGCAAATTCTAATGAAATAGACATCCAACAGTATATGACCAATTACAGGATGAGTCACAAAAGAAAAACAAAAATATAACAAAAAAAATATATTAAATCCAGATATACTAAATTAAACACTGTGAGCAGCAAATAGATCAAGCATTAATCAAAATAGCTACCCCCTTACACCTGCGGGTGTGGACTTAAAAAATTTTCGTTATTAGATCCAGTTTTAGCTACCCAAAAAACCCTTATATACCAATATTTACGAAAATATTGTAAACATTAAAAAACAATTACCCCCTTACCTCCGCGAGGGTCATGTTAAAATTGTAATCAGATTTAGCTTTAGCTACTCCAAAAACCACTATATACCATTTTTAACGAAAATATTTTAAACATTTAAAAATATTTACCCCCTTACCCCAGCGGGGGTGAGCTTAAAATTTTTTCGTTATCAGATTCAGTTTTAGCTACCCTAAAAACCCTTGTACACCAATTTTCACGAAAATATTAAAAACATTTAAAAACAATTACCCCCGCGGGGGTGGTGATAATTTTTTTTCGTTATCAGATTCAGTTTTGGCTACCCCAGAAACCCCTATATACCAATTTTCACGAAAATATTGTAAACATTTAAAAATAATTACCCCCGCGGGGGTGGAGTTAATTTTTTTTCGTTATTGGATTCAGTTGTAGCTACCCCAAAAACCCCTACATATCAATTTTCACGAAAATATTTTAAAATTTTAAAAATAATTACCCCCTCACCCCTGCGGGGGTAGGGTTAGAAAAATTTTATTATCAGGTTCAATTTCAATTTATTATTTATTAATCTAATTAATTTTTAACATTGGATTTGTATGTTATACAATAAAATATAACAAAACATTTAAAATACTAATATTTTTTAAAACAAAACAACAGATTAAAATTATTATATTTGTATATAATAATGGTAATAGTGACATACTATGTATTATTTATTTCCTTTTAAGAAAAAAAAATATTAAATAATATTTTGTAATTTAAACTTGATTAAAAAAAATTGTATTTATAAATATACAACAATAGTTTAATATAAAAAATTTATATTAAAAATATTTTTGAATTTGTATTCAAATGTAGCTAAAAAAAATTCTATACAAATAGACAATCGATAAAAACTATACAAATAGATAATATATATTAATTTTATTCGGTTTTTTAGATATTCTACCAAAACGAGTCATAGTGTCAAAACTTAATTTTGGTTTGTCTTTACTAAAACTAGATTGATTTTTGTTACAACTAGGTTGAACTAGTGTTTTGTCTATTACCAATTTATTTGGCTCGTTTGAACTATTTAACACAGATTTTAATATACTTAATGGTATATTGTCACTATTACTATTTTGTTCTAGGTTACCACTAGAACATGTCTGTTCATTACTAATATTAGTACGATTTTGTCTATTACTAATATTAGCAGTATTTACTTCAACATTTTGATTATTTTTTATAGTTACATAATTGTTTGATATATCCTGGAAATTTCTAGAATTATCATTTACGTTTAAAACTTTATAACTGTTAAATTTATTTTTATTTAAATATTTATTTACTGGACTTAAATTTTTGTCAACTGAATTATAATTTGAAAAATGAACTATTTTAATAAATCTTCTATTTCTTATATAGAACCTGCCATTATCTGCTAAAATTTTATAAGAACGAATTCCAACTTTATCTATTATTTTACCTGTAATCCAATTACTACCAGGCTTTTTCTGAAATCTAATTTTACAGTTTTATTTAATTCTTTGAGATTTTTTACTTCTCTATTATCATAATAGATTTTTTGTTGATTTTGCTTATTTTTTAAAAATGCATTATATTTACTATTATTATAAAATCAGGTTTAAATTGAAAATTCGTTTGAGGCAATAACGATCTTAAATTTCTATTCATTAAAATACGTACTGGAGAATTAAAACTATCTATTGGAGTATTTCTAAAATCAAGAATAGCTAGATAAAAACATTTTCCATCAAGAATACTTTTTCTTAAAATATTTTTAACAGTTTGAATTTGACGTTCCACAAAACCATTAGACTGTGGATAACGTGGAGAACTTTTAATATAAATAAATTCCCACTCAGAACTAAATTTTTTAAATTAAAAAGAAGAAAATTTTGGACCAGAATCAGAAATAACAATTCTAGGAATTCCAAAACGTGCAAATACAGATTTTAATTTCAAAATAACATTATTACTTGATAAATCCTTTCTTAAATTCAAAACTTCAACAAATTTTGAGTAATAATCAGTATTTAATTAATATGATTCATTAAATAAACGAAAAATATCACAAGCTATTTTATAAAAAGATATTTCTAAAATTTCATGATTTATCAATGGTTCAGGTTTCTGGCTCTTTGAAAATTGCTGACATATGTTACAAGATAAACCATGTCTTTAATGTGCTTATTCATACCTGGCCAATAAAAAGATAAATTAGCCTTAGATATACACTTATTAACCCCTAAACGACTGTATTGCAATTTATTCATAATATCTTTTCTACAATCATTTGGTACTATAAATTTATGTCCTTTATACATCTGAAATTTCATTTTTAAAACGAATAAAACATTTTAAATTACTAGGAATTTTACTCGTATCAGTAGGCCAACCATCAATTAAATACTTTTTTAACAAAATTAAATCTTCATCTAAATTAGTTTTCTCTACAAAATATTTTCTTTTTTCCTCAGTTACTTTAAAATTTAAACAAACTTGATTTTCTACTTCCAAATCTAAATTTTCATCAAAATTTTTGTCTTTTTCATAAGCTCTAGAAAGCGTATCCGCCAAAATTAAATCTTTACCAGGACGGAACTTTTTCTTTTCTTTTTCTTAATTGAATTAAAATTCTTTGTAGTCGAGGTGGGCAAACATTAATATTTTTATTTACCAGACTTAACAAAGGTAAATGATCAGTTTCTATTCCAAAAACTTTACAAAAAACAAATTGGCTCCAAAAAAAACAAGCTAATAATTCCTTCTCAATTTGGCTATATCTGGATTGACATTCAGTAAAAGCACGTGAAGCATAAGCACATGGAAATCCATCTTGTAATAAACAAGCTGCCATTCCATTTTGACTACTATCTACAGATATAGTTATAGGTTTATTTATATTAAAAAAATTTAAACATGGGGTGTTGCTAACTACATTTTTTAATATTTCAAAAGCTTTATCATGCCTTTCATCGCAAGAAAATACCACATTTTTTTACTAATTCACGCAATGGTGCAGTTTTTTCAGATAAACTATCTACAAATTTACCAACATAATTAAGTCCTAAAAATCTTTGAATATCTCCAATATTTTCAGGTTTTTGCATGTTTTTTATTGCATCTACTTTCGAGTTATCTATTTTTATACCTTCAGAAGAAATCCTATGTCCCATATAAGTAACTTCTTCAACAGAAAATTTACATTTTTTTAAATTAAATTTAATATTAGATTGCTCTGCTAATTTAAAAACTTCCAATAAATTATTATTATGTTCTTCAAAATTTTTTCCAGTTACAATACAAATACAACAAATATTTTAACAAATTTAAGATGTCCAAAAATCTCAAATAATCTCTCTGAAAAAACTTCCCCACCACAAACTATCCCGTATGGTAATCTTTTGAATCTATAACGTCCAAAAGGAGTATAAAAGTACAAAGTTTTGACTTTTTTTATCAAGTTTGATATGTAAAAACTCCTGAGTTATATCCAAAACACTAAAAACTTTTGATTCAGCAAAATCAATAGTTAACTCTTCAAGAGTTGGCATTTTTCTATAATGTCTTTGAATAAGTTTATTTAAATCTAAAGGATCAATGCAAAGTCTTAAACTACCATCAGGTTTTTTAATAATTACTAAACTATTTACCCATGTTGCACAATCTGTACATTTTTCTATTATATCCACCTTTTCTAATTTATCTAAAGTTTATTTTAATTGATTAATTATACTAAATGGTACCTTTCTAGGAGGATGGACTACTGGTATACTATTCGGTTTTAATTCTATTTTATAAGGTTTTTTCAAACATCCAATTCCATTAAAAATATTTTTATATCTCTTAAGCAAATTATCAATATAAAAATTTTGATTTTTATCAAGTTGACCTTGATTTTTATTTACAACTTTTTTAGATATTTTTTCATTTCTTTTAATTAAATTGAACTTTTTACATGTATTTAAACCAAGAATTGGAGAATTATTTAAATCGACCACATAAAACAATATTTTTTTAACCATATCATTAATTTTACAATTTCCAATGTTTGGCCTTCTAACTGCTTATATGTCAAAAATTTGTGGAGTTCATAAGTAAGATGTGTTTTGGGCATAAAATGCATATCAAAATTTTGAATTAAAACATCAAATTTATTTTTATCTTCTTCAGGAATAACAAAAGTATTAAAAATTCTCATACCTTCATCTCCAATTAGCGTCAAAAGCTGAGCGGATTTTGTGGCATCGGATTTTGAAATGATTTCGGTTGCAGTTAGATATGTAGTAAAGCGTTGCTTCCAAAATTTCCAGTTTTCTGATAAATTACCAGAAAAAATCATTGGCGGGACCCCTCGGAAATCCATTTCTTCCAAAATAATAATTTAATTCATTCAAACATCCAAGTATTTAAAAACAAATACCAAAAATTCAATATGTCTTCCCTTTTTGCAACGTGGTGCCGTTCCGTTAGACTGCGTCCATATTGTATATATTGTGAGCAGGATATCGTGTTAATCAAACAACTGTCTAGTGGCAACTGATTTATTTTAAATCCTAATTTATTATCATAGAGTTGTAGAGGGCGCATATATAAAATTATACAGGGTATACAATAGGAACGTTCAAGTATTACGTAACGCTCCTAGGGGGGTCGGGGTCATTCTGGAGCGTTACGCCCATGTTATAGGTATAGGAAAATAGCGTTACAGGGGGTAGGTGGGGGTCGTGCGTTACGTAATACTTGAACGTTCCTTAGGCTAATTTTCAGGTTTTTTTGATTTTTTTTTATTCTCACTTGCAGTACCCAGTTTTCACCAAAAAATATCCCGAGCGAGAACTTTTGGTAACATACCTGTATACTAAGTTTCAAGTCTATAGCTTAAAGCGTTCTTAAGTTATCGACGATAACTTATCGCGCTTACAATATTTTCTGGAAAGACCGATCGACCGTCACTTCGACAATTTTTGTTTAAATTTTCAATTTGCTAGGAAAAGTCATGGGTAGTCATGGCGACTGCCGACAGAAGTGAAAACTCAAAACTATGAACCCATAAGATTTTCCCCTACCAAAAATCGGTTAAAAATGTATTTTATATGTTGCGCAAAGACTTAAGGGGCGAACGTCGGCGCTGCGCGCCTCGTTTTTAGGATTTCACTTTGTTTTCATTTTGTCGATTGTTTAGTTGTTACCAAGTCCTCTTATATCAAATTCCATGTTTCTGCGACTTTCCATTAAAAAAATGTCATTTTGACAATCTTGTTTTTTGGTTTCTTCGATTTTCAATTTTCATTTTGTCCTTACATACCAATTTTAAAATCCCTATGATGATCCATTCAAGATTTATAAGAATAAAGGTTTTGTCAAAAAAATTACATCACGGCTAGCATTTTATAGGTAAAATCTGTTTAAATAGTATAACGCAAAGACGGCTGACGGTGATAGTTTGATGATTTAAGCCAAGTTATGTAAATATTAATCTGATGGTAAAATAATATCCACACAACTGTTGAAAAGTTGGTTACACTTGCACAACTAGCTCAGCAGAGAGATTCTTATTTTTGGGGTTGTCATATGTGAGATTTTTTTTATATAATTAATTTTGGACTTAAAACTATATTTATCAAAATAAGTAAAGATTAGGAAAAATGTTTATATCATATGAAAGTTTGGGTTATATTAAAACAAATTAAATTAGATTGACATATAAAGATTAAAGATTACAAAAATTGACAGTTAAATGTTTCTTTAAAATGTTCATGAGTAATTATGCAAAATTTAAAATGTGACAAAGTATGGGTATTTTATGAAAAATGGCATATCTTCATAAAACACAGATACTTAAATTAATAATAATAAAAATGTTTACGACCTGAATTATAATCCTTGGATCCAATTCTGATGATAAACCATGAACTGATAGAGCAAAATTTGTCAACCAGTGTACGCTTAAATATGACAAAATTCCATAAATATTCTCCAATTCTGGTTTCCAGCTTCAAAACATGCAATATTACGTATTCATCTGCTTTTGATGGCAAAGGATGATTAAAATATATACGGATTTCCAAAAAAGATTATGATTTCCTCGTCTCGGTAAACTAGATAGATATTTCTTGAAAATATATTTAATACTCATCTAATGATGCATTAAAAATAGTTATTTCCATTAATAAACGTAGGATGAATGATATTTGATTGTAAAAATTAAAGAAAAGTATTTCCTTTTCTACGACGCCATTTTTAAATATATGTGGTTGCGGTGAAATTTCAAAAAAGTAATACATTAAAAATGCTGATACTAAGAATACTAAAAAGTATAAAACCGTACTATATTTTCAATTAAAACAATAAAATTCAATTACCTTAAGGTTGTATATCGGCCATCAGTAATTTAACCCTAAACACACGTGCGTTGAGATATGTTTTCTTCTTCTTCTTCTTCTTACTTCAACATTGACCTTTTTTTCCGATAATTGGTCAGCACAATATAAATTTGTATTTATATTATTATGAACATCGGCTCGCATCTAAGCGGTCTGGAAATAATTCATACCGATGTTTTAACTTCAAGTACTATAGTAAATATATTTATTCGATACGAAATCCCTGTATCTTTACACAGTTCGAGCTCACACATCACAAAAAAAATTATATTTTAGACCCCTTTACAGTGGGTGGTGGTAAAAAGGAGAATAGGTAAGGTTTTAAATTATAGGGAAATTATAGGGATATTTTATTGAAATTTAGAAACCTATTAATTAGGTTAATTATGTCTTGATTGAGAATGGAAGCAATGTTCATAGGCATTACCACCCCAAGTTTGTGGAATTCTGAGTATATGTCAAAGTTTGGGATTATGTTAATGGGGCATTCAAAAAATATGTGTTCCAAATCTTCTTCCCATCCGCAATCACAATAAGGGTGTTCGATTATCTTTATTCTATGTAGATGTTTCTTCGTTAGGCAGTGTCCTGTTCTCATTCTTATAACTGTTGTGATTTTTTTTCTGTCTTCATACATGATTTTTGTAAACCATGGTTTTGTGGGTAGATTTGGTTGTATTTCTTTATACCATTTTCCCTTGTACTTGGAGGCATTTTCCCATTCATCATTCCATTTCTTCTGTATCTCCTTTTTTATAATTGGAATAAATTCAAATTTGTTTATTTTTATATTTTGGGGAATATTCAGATTAGCTCCCAGCTTGGCAAGAGCATCTGCAGTTATATTACCCTTAATATTTTCATGCCCTGGCACCCAGGCAAACATGAAGGTATAGCCCTCCTCCTTCGCGGCTAAGACTAACCTTCTGGTAACTAGGCAAATATAATCATCCTTCGCGCTAAATGTACTTTTATTTAATTTATCTATCGCACTCTTCGAATCTGATAGGATTATATTTTTGAAACTTTTTCTTTTTATGGCCTCAGAGACCCCCCTATTTATCGCCGCAACCTCTGTTGAGCATATCTGCATAAAATCTGGTAATCTCGTAGAGTATGAGACATCCAGGTCTGGACTAAATACCCCAAACCCCGCCCTGTCTTCAGATTTAGTAGCGTCAGTGAAAATACAATTAAAATCCCTAAAACGTTCCATACTTGGATGGAAATTAAATAAATTATTCTTATTACCTTTAATTTTAAATCTAATATTTTTAATTTTTTTAATTGATATTCTGTTTCTACCTTGTAACAAGGAAGGGTGTTGCTGCGATAAATAGAGGGAATATACTCTTCTACCAACAATAGCCCTTTGGTTAAATAATTTTCCTTATTATGTATCAAGTCAAAATGTCTTAAGGACTCTAGTATTTCTATTATTGGATGACTTTTATACCCACTTAGTTTTAATAAGAATTTTGTCCCTAACCATAACCTTCTGTGACACAATGCCATCTCCCCACTCTCGGCCAATAGGGCATTGGTAGGGGTTGACCTCATGCAACCCAAAATAACTCTTAACGCTTGAAATTGGACTTTGTCCAATTTTTCTTTCATTTTTTTACTTGCATTTCCTATCAAGATACTCCCAAAATCAAGGTGTGATTTTACGAGCCCATTATATGCTAAGTAAAGGGAATGGGGGTCGGCCCCCCACCACACCCTACTTACCGCCTTTAAAACATTAATACCCCCTAGTGCCCTATTAGTTACATTTTCGTTGTGTTTATTCCATAGTAAGTTTGCATGTAAATATACCCCCAAATACTTAACCTCATTTTTATATGGTATTATTTTATTATTGGTTGTGCTGTCGTGTCAAGGTTGTGCTGTCCTGTTGACTGAGTAGATCTCTCCTAAAACTTAACAAATTTCGACAATTAATGTGCCAAAATGGCCCGTGAACTACGCTCTAATACAGATCTTCGAGAAATTATAAAAAGTGTATTAAAAGACATTCTAGTGAACGATCTTAAATCAATTTTAAGTGAAATTGTGTCTACAAAATTAGCACCTTTAGAAGAACAAGTCGCAGAGTGCACAAAAAGCATCTTAATGATGCAACAGTCTGCGATAAAATTAAACAAAACTCTTGAACCAAAACCAAAGGCCAAAAATATATTAAGGAACCTAGTTTAAATTACACCGAAAAATATAAACAAACCTACCTCTGATAAGACCAACGACTCCTCAGCGGAAAAAGTGTCAACACTCACGATCACTGATAAGAATAAGCCAGGCACATCGACGGCAAATCATACACCGGCAGCAGCCGCACCACAGATACCCAAAGCACAATCACAAAATGCTGCACTCTTCGGTACTAATGATGGAGAAGATGGTTTTATTGAAGTTACCCGGAAAAACCATAAAAATAAAAATTCTAAATTAACTAAAGGTACCAATACTAACATTACAAAAATCCAGGGTGCTGAAAAATACACCTACATATATGTTGGACATATCAAAGGTGATGTTGCCGAAAATGTTTTGGAAGAATACTTAAACGAAAATTGGCCTGAAGTATCATTCAAAGCTACAAAGTTACCTAACAAGGGGAGAAATAGCAGTTTCAAAATCAGCGTTCCTGAGAGTAAAAAAGATATCTTATTCGATGAAACCAAATGGTCAGATGGGGTGATTATAAAAGAGTACCAGTTCTTTCGTAAGCCAGAAGCCAAATCAACCTGATCACATAAATAAAGAAACAACGTTTTTAAAGTTAATATTTTTAAATATACAGTGTTTAAGAAATAAAATAAACCTACTAGAGGCATTTTTGGCAGAGTACTGTTACGATATAGTAAACATACAGGAGCATTGGTTCATAAAGGACGAGACTGATATGATAAATGTTAACAACTACGTTTTGGCCTCACACTTTACCCGTAGTATACATACACATGGTGGAGTACTTCAACTAGTTAAACCTACTTTGACACTGTTTGTAACTTAAATAAGTTGTCAGTGGAAAAAGACTGTGAGATTAGCGCAATATTTTTAAAAGACTTTAATTTAAATATTATAACAATATACCGTAGTAGTAGTACGGGAGATTTTTGTAATTTTATTTCAAAATTAACAGTTTTATTAAATATGATTGATATAAATGATAAAAATTACCTAATAGGAGGTGACTTCAATGTGTGGTTTAAAGATAATAATGATGAGAGATCTGATCTTCTTCAGGATTTATTCAGTCAATTTGGTTTTAAAGCACTTGTTTCTTTCCAAACTAGGGGTAAAAATATTTTAGACAACATTTTTTGTAGATACTGCAAGTGTCAAACCTGTTAATACATTCTTTTCAGATCACCTAGGATTAAGCTTGGAACTAGAAATAGCACAGACCAAAAGCACCACTTTAAACAGGAAAGTAAGACCAATCACCCGATTTGGTAAATTTAAATTTTATAATATGGTTTCTGATATTGGTTGGGGATTTATTGATATTCCAAATCTGAATGCGGGTAGTAAGTTTAGCATGTTTTTAAATATTCTCATTGAGAAGTATAATGAGGCTTTTTCGGAGAAATGTTACAAAATTTCTGATGGTGCATACTGCAAACCAAATTGGTTTACAGCTGATTTGATACATCAAAGGGAAACATTAGGTCTTATATATGATGCCTGTAAACTTAATCCTACTGAAGGTAATAAACAGCTATACCAGCAATTTAAGTGCAAATATTAAAAAGGAAAAAATCAAATAAAATGATAATTTTGTAAAAAGTTCTAGGAACCCACAAAAAACTATGTGGACTTTAATAAATAAAAACAAAAAGACTATAAAAAAGCCAGCAGAAAAATGTAACATTTCTGCGGAAGAGTGTAATGATTACTTTTCAAACATTGCCCAGAATGTTATTGATTCTTTAGGTGTACCTAAAAATGACCCTATTAGTCATATGACAAACATGCCAAATGTTAATGCCAATTTTACCTTTAGAGAAGTGACCTTTAACGAGGTCCGATCTGCGATAGATAAATTAAAAAATAGCAATAGCAGAGATATTTTTGGATTTAACTCTGATCTTATTAAAACAATAAAGAATCAAATAATTACGCCATTTACCAAAATAATAAACCATTGTATAGTGGAAGGCATCTTTCCAGATGAACTAAAGCGTGCTGTGGTTATTCCAGTGCCTAAAAATAATAATATAAACGATTCCAACTCCTACAGACCAATTTCATTACTTCCAATTTTGTCAAAAGTGTTCGAAACGATACTTTTTGACCAAATTTGTCATTATTTCGAAACTTTTGATTTCTTCACAAAGGATCAATTCGGGTTTCGCAGGGGTAAATCGACTATTGACGCTATACTTAAATTTATTAATATTAATCATTCTAATCATTAATTACTAAAATCATAGCTATTCCATAGCTTAAAGTTGCAGGATAAATTATTTAAGTCTAAATTGGTACTTATCAAGTCAGCTTCCAGGGGCGTCTCACATCAGATATAACATCTTATTCTGTGTTTCGACAAAAACTACTACGAAGCACTGAGAAGGCAGGGGCCATGTATAGGATGCGTAGTACTACAAAAGTGATGATGATGATGATGACTACAAAAGGAGCCTGTAATAAAATACAGCCACATAAGCCTAAGTTTACCTAAAGAAAAACTGAGTTTTTACCTTTGGTTAGCAAAGACTCCTTTTCTGAATTTGGATTGGTGTACTGGCTTCAAAGAGGTAGGCCATCTCCAATATATCCTTATGCGATTCCGAAATTAGATTCGTCCGCCATTTTGTACCTAAGAAGAAGAGCCACGCTTAGCAAACCTTATCTTTCGAATTTTCTTAAAGAAATACAATAGAGTTTAGACTTACTTAATCATAACTGATGGGACCACTAAATCTGACTGAAGACTGACTAATTTGGACTTAACTGAACTAAATCGCAGACTTTTCACATTGTAAAGAATTTCGCCTTCTTAACTCGACGAATGCCAGTTCTAAAAAGGAGGAAGCCTGTTGACGTTTTTGACAGCTATCAATTCGTCACGCGTTGCCAACCTTAAACAACTGCTAGTCCAATATTGGCTCATAACATGACTTGAACTAAACAAAGACATTAGAAATTCGTCATACAACGACATATACTGCAAATAAATAATTTCTATCAAATTATAATTTATTGCAATCTGAATGATTCGTGACGTCACATCCTCGGTTACACAACCGGAGAATCACTCCCAAGATTCGTATACGCCTTAAACATAAAATTATCTTTTTTGACAGCATAATATCGAAAATTGCGGCTTTTAAAGTCTAAAAGTGGAAAGTGCTTATTATACCTACTATCTTAGTAAAAATACTACTACTTATGGATCCTAAACACATTCGACTATGTTAAAACCACAATTGAACTACGAAAACAACAACAGGGATATTTTCATTCTAGAAATAATAATGGCTTGTCAAGGAAGGGAATTGTATACTAATATAATGGGTTAACTTGTCCCAAATCTACGTAGCATGATTGAAGAAGGTATGTATTTAATTTATCTAACTAATTTAACTTTAACTTCAAACATTTATTAGGAAAATAACCTAACTTTTATAAAGCAAAATCGTTAGGGCTGATTATTAATACCTGAGGCAGGTTAATAACCTTAGGGCTCCTAATTCGTACATATAATGTGTCATTAACTGAGTTTCTTTTCTTATTCCAGACTTTCAAGACATATCTGTTGCAACATGAACCAGAAATGGGGTATCGAGACTGGAACTTAGACAATGGTTAAGATATCTAATACGTCACTATAAAATGCTAAAAGCTGTACTGAAAATAATAATAAAGGGTATTAATCTGTCTTGGTGAGTTATTAGTTATTCCTTTTTTACTATATTCTGGGTAAAAAAAGCTACTCGTTACATAACGAGCTACCGGAATTTGTGTCGGACGCAGCTTGCACATTATTTGCAGATGACACAAATTTCGGGGTCCAAGATGAATCCTTTATAATGGGATCGATTAAAATTCGTGACATACAATTGAGAGCCTCTGTGTGGTTCTTGGATAACAGATTATGTCTTAATCAAAGTAAAACCGTTAATATGATTTTTACTTTGCGAAACCTAGAAGATCAAGATCTATCAACAAGTGTGAAATTTTTAGGTCTACATCTAGATTCTGAGTTGACCTGGAATAACCATGGTACTGCTTTATCAAAAAAGCTATGCAAAAATATTTACCTGCTTCCATCACTTTCATTATGTCTGTCGGAGCCAATATTGCGAAATGCATTCTTCGCTCTATTTCAATCGCTGCTAAACTATGGTATTGTAGCATTGGCCACTCGTCATGTAGGCACCGGATCTTCGGGTTACAACGCCAAGCACTTAGAATAGTTGCGGGTTTGAAATATAGGGATGAATGCAAACAGCACTTTATCAAGTTGGGAATCCTTACTTTTCCTTCTTTGTTTATATTAAATTGCCTAATTTATCTTAGGAAGAACCCAGATCTCTTCCCACAAAACGTAAAACACACACATAATACGAGAAATAAGACTGATCTTTGTATACCACAATTAAGACTGGAAAGGTCAAAAACCGCCCTAACTACTACTGTATAAAATTTTTTAATGTGTTACCTACAAATTTTAGATGTATGTCATTTTCTGTTTTTGTAAAGCGTATAAAATTTTATTTAATTAAAAAGGCATTCTATAGCCTTGAAGAATATTTAGATAATAACTTCAATGATCTAGACTTTTAATATTTTATGTTTAATTTTTTTTTTCTACTGTATTTTTTTTCTGACGTTTGTAATTTTTTTAGCAAGAATAAATCTATCTATCTATCTATCTATTGACAGTGATATTAGGTTGAATAGTTTTACTGTTCCCCTTTCTGAAAAGTACCGCCTCACATTTATCAAGTGACAGATTTAGGTTATGAGCTTCCAACCACTTTGCCAACTTAGCCAATGCCTCATTTATCCTTTTAACCATTAAGAATATATTTATACCCGTTATAAATATTACTATGTCATCTGCGAAAGACAAAATTCTTATATCATTAGGGAAAAGTTTCATCAGAGTATAAATATACAAATTAAATAGCAGGGGACTCAAGGGCGAACCTTGGTTAATTCCAAAGCCTACCCTTGTAGGCCCGGGAGCCTTACCATATCTATCTTTTACATAAATTTTTCTATTAATCAAAATATTATAAATAAAGTTGGCATAGTGGGTTGGAATCTCACAATCCAACAAATATTTATACAGTTTGGATGGATTTACATTTTCGTAAGCTTATTTTATGTCTAGAAAGACAGCTAAAGTATATTGGTTATGACCAAACCCAAAACCAAATTGAATATGAGAGACCAGATGAGCCACATTGTCCATCGTTCCCATACCCTTTCTAAACCCGGTCTGATTGAAATCTAATATTTTTTTATTTTCTATTTGCCATTCAATCCTATTTTTTTAAATTGTCTCTAAGATTTTCAAAAGGCATGGGGCCAACACTATAGGTCTAAAATTGTCTACATTAGTTGCTTTTCTTCCCGCCTTAAGGAGAGAGATAACCACACTACTTTCCCACTGAGACGGAATCTTTTGTCTTTTTATACAATCATTATAGAATTCCAGGAGGAGCTTATGGGCAATAGGTGGTAGATTTTTAATCATAGAATACGAAATTTCATCACGTCCCGTAGCTTTGTCTTTTTTGCCATTGATAACACTTAGTAGTTCATTAATATTCAATGGGGGGGGGGGGGTGGAAGTTCTTCATCTCCTACCATCTGGATATTAAACTCTGGATCTATATTAAATACCGATAATTTATGCAAAATTTGTTCCACCATGGGTGGATCAGGCAGGTTATTGGCTTGGGCGATTTTTTTATTTGAAAATTTCTTGAGCGTTCTCCACACCTTCGAAATATCCGAATTCCGGTAAATTCCCGAACAAAATTCCCTAAATTTACTTTTTTTTTCTTTTGTAATATTTTTCTAGAACTTGCTATAGACTGTTTTGCATTAAGGAAATTTTCTAGAGTGGGGGAATTTTTGAATTGTGCTATGGCTTCCTTTCTCTTTCTCACCGCCTCATCACATGCCTGATCCCACCAAGGTACCACCGGTCTACTTAAACCACCTCCCTTGCTTATGGGTATAAATTCCTCACCTGCTTTATTGATAATATCTATAAAATTGTCGTAATTAACTTGACTGTTTGCCAAAACAATTTCCGTGTGTATTTTATTACTATAATTTTCCCAATCCGCTTTTTTATATTTTTTTCTAGGTTTATCCCAATTTTCAATAAAAAAATCCTCCCCAGGTGAGAAACTTATAAAGGTAGGGAAATGGTCGCTATATCCGGGATCCAGAATCAACCTCGAACTTATCAAAGCTGCCAATTCACTGGAAACAATGGATAAGTCTATAGGGCTAGGGCTCTCATCAGGGCAGTTGATTCTAGTAGAAGAACCATCATTTAATATAACCAGATTATGATTTGTAATGTTTTCTAAAAGTGTAATGCCGCTATTATTTTTTTTATAACTTCCCCAAGATTGGGGGTGAGCATTCAGATCCCCCATTAAAATAACTTTACCTTTTAACTTATTAAAAAAATTATCAAGACCTGGCAAAGGTGGGGTTGAGGTGCAATACATCCCAACTATGTTAATATCACCTACCTTAATAATTAAATGCTGAAAATTACTTTGTTTAGGACTGTTAGAAATATTAATTTCGCTATATCTTAAACTTTTGTGTATTAAAATTCCAATTCCTCCATATCCATCAATCCTATCTTTCCTTAAAAAGACAACATCTCTAACAAATGCCCTATAGTGAGGTTTTAGCCAGGTTTCATTAAGAATAATGATGTTAGGTTTCAATTGTCTATGAGGTTATAACGATTTACATTAAAGCTTCTAATATGGGAGGCATAGCGTAGTGGCTAGCGCGTATGTATAGCAAGTCTACTATCGTGAGTTCGATTCTCACTGGCGCCGATTTGCCTTTTTCAGTTAATTAATAATTGAAATTTGGCGAAGGCGATAAGTGAAACGGACACTCCCTAGAAACTGGTTCGAAAGTCAGTATAAGCCGGTGGTTCCCTCTACTACTAGCCCACACAAGTCCTGGACTTAGGGGTTGCTTAATTAAGTAGAATAGTACGAGGTTAAACAAACAAACAAACAAATATTCCACTGTAAAATAGAATTTTTTTGATTGAAAATTATGAAGTGGAGTTTTCGTTCACTTCTTCCATATTAGACAATTGAGAATTTTGACTTAAACTGTCAAAAAAAGTATCCTGGCTAACAGGATTAACCTTATTAAAGTAGTTGTACATAGTTTCAAATAATTCACAATTCTTCAATACTTGACCATTTGAGTCATGCATTTTAGTTGGAGGGGTTGGGGATGATATAATGGGATGAGATACTCTTCCGTTAGGAGAGATAAGCAATTTTGCATGTGCTTCTGCATCGAAGCCTCCTCCCTGCCTAGGCTTTTTGGGGGGAGTATCCGATGCCGAAGCAACAGTTCTTTTAGACCTGGTTTTTTCAAATTCTACCGCTCTCTGATTGGGAACAATAGATATCTGATCTCTCTCTTTGGATCTTAATGCTGGGAAATCTTGGGGTAGTGGATTAAATGGTTGTCTGACATAAGATTTTGGACAGGCTTCACTGGCCTCAAAATATGTCATACCATTCAATGTCATTTTTATTTTTATTTCCTTTTGCCTTTTGAACTCTGGACAGTTTTTACTTGTTGATTTATGTGTATCGCTTTTACAGTGAAAACACTTCAAACCTAAAGACTTGTCATTTTCATTAGTAGTTGGACTACCGGGCTACAAACCCACTGTGGTAACTGGAGGACATCTTCAGCTGAAGACATCAGCGAGTCCTGAAAAAATCCTGAAAAAAAAAAAAATTAAAAAAAAAATTTTTTTTTTCAGGAATTTTTTTTGTTCTTCGGCTGACGACAATGACCAGAGGGTGTCGCCACCTAGCGGTGTAAATGAGTCCAAGGATCAGGACTGCCTAGCCAGACAAATTAAATTAGCCAAGACTATTTTTTTATTTAAATCGGTTAAAATAAACAACTTGTTATTCAAATAATATTACCCAAGAACCTTGTTATCTGAAAAGGTCAAGCTATACACGTTTTAATATGCATATATTACAAATTATAATTTATAATTATGTAGGCAGTCTGTTATTTTCGATTTCACTTATTATGCATATATTTAAATTTATCTATCTGAAAGGTTAAGGATGTTATCTCGATCTCGTCTTAAACAAGGTCTCTTAGTAACACACAGACACAGTGCTGTGTCAGCAAGTTACGTGATATGTGATTGTGCGGAGAAAGTTTTTTGATACGTGTGCTTGTTTAAATAAATTGGTGAAAGTGTATTTTTTTTTGGATATATATAGGGTAAGTTTTTTTATTACTAGATAAAATTTAAGTTACTAGAAAAACAACTGAAAATTAAATTAAATAAGTTTTCATGGTGATTTGGCAGATATATATGTGTTCTGAGATCATTATGATAACCAATTTCGTTTTATTTTATACACCATATTCTGAAATGGATATCTACAGGGTGATTTACCTAAAACAATCAGGTTTTTTTTTTATTTTGTTTTTTTTTCAATTGTAATGTCAAAATGATTTTTCTCGGGGGCTTAGATATATTGGATTTCTCCGTCTCTGTGAAAAATGATTTCGTTCATTTACATCATCAGGTAATAAAAGTTTATATTTTTATTTTTTCAGAATTTGTCAGTTATTTTTTTTTGTGAAAGTTGTCAGCAGCAGTATTTAAGGTTTTCTAGATAAAAACAATAAAAAATAAAATAAAAAGTATTTATTGTTTTGAAAATTACAAAAATTAGGCTTTCCTGTATAATTTTAACTTATAAATTAAATTACACAGAGTAAAATATTGCCTATAAACATTTGAAAAACTATTCATTATTTTCATCATCTCTTCGTATTTTCTTTAAGGGTGGTGGTGAAGACGAAGGACCCTCATCACTGGAAGAGCTGTAGATAGGGCTGGGGGCTTGTACTATCTTAGAGCTTGAGGGGGTGTCATCTTGTTCATCAGATACTAAATTAAATTTATATCTCTTGACAGCTTTCTCCATAATTTTAAATTCCTCCTCATTTTCAATTTTAACCCTTAAATACCTTATGGGGAGCGAACCAAACTTTTTTTTCAGATTTAAGGCTTTTGGCGTATATGTTAAATGAACAAATACCTTATCCTTTCGCTTCTCAATACCTCTAACTCCAAATCTGAAAAATACAAAATAAATAAATAAATAGTGTTAACATGTTGACTGCATACTATTAATGTAGATCAAAAATAAAAAAAAATAAAAATTAACGAATAAATGTAATTTTAGTAATGGAAAGAATACTTACTGGAACATCTGCTTTAAGATGATATATACATGATCGATGGGAAATCTCTCACGATCTTCTGTATAGACTGCTAGTGTTGATGGGATACCTGCCATTGTAAAAACTAATCTAATTTCTATGCATTTATGGTTTTGCTTATATAGTATTTTTACTGCAATATGAACTCTTCGTTGTATGGTAGACAATTGCTTCGTCAGTTTTTAGGTAAGATCCTTTTTAAAAGATATTATTTTTTTATTTTTTAGTTTTTTACATACCCCCTAAATAATTTATATACCCCATAGATATTTTACTTTCCCTCCCAGGTCTGAGATTGTTTTTCATAAAAATCAGCTTGGTGTAAATGTTGTAAAAACAACTTTTTTTCAAAAAACATATTTTTGGAAAGAAATTTTTGGATTTTTTTTAATTTTTTTTATTTTTAATTTTAATGAAAGTTTGTTTTGTTGGCAGCAGTATTTTAAAATGAAAATATTTTTATGTTTTTTATATACATATTTTTAATATAAATCACTTTTAACATTATTTTACTATTTATTTTTTACAGATATTACATAGAGGACAAAGTTTTTTTGGAAGAGGTCCATCAAATTGATCTTCATGCGAAAGATAATGTTTGATACATGGTCTTCGTAGCTGCAGCTCGATGTCTTGGGTAAGTTTTTGGGGTAAATCAGACCAAATATTTTCCAACTCGAACATCCTCACATTTTCCAGTAAATACTCTAATGGAAAATATTTAAGATCTTCGGGGGTAAAAATCCATAACGGCTGCCCCTCCTTATGTTTTTTAATAACTGATAAGACTTTATCCATGTACTCCATTTTTTTAGTAAAGAAAAATATATTTTTGTTAGTTACTCTAGTTAAAGACTGTATCCAATTAGCTCAAAAATATTTTTTGTCTATTTATATAGGTTAATAGTTTAAAAATTAACCCCCCGGATCTTATAAAACAATATGTAATTTGGGCTTATTATAATATTTTAATAGTTCAAAATAATAATTTGCATAATTTGCACATTATTTTTAATTTTTGCAATTAATCATTTTCTCCACTGGAAATGTTTTTGAAAGTCCACGTTTTTGAAATAAATGCATAGTAATTTAAAATCATATATATATAAGCCCCCGAAAAAAAAACGTTTCAAAATATAGTGAATAGTTGTGTTGCAAGTCAAGCCAAAATAAAATAATGGAAGCCCTAAAAAAAACTATTGTAAGTATTTTTATTTTTTAAACCTTTTATATTTTTTTCTGTTTTCGAATTATATTTTTTAGTTTAATGAATTCAAAATGAAAAGAGCAGATAGGGCAGTGAATAGGCTGCATGAGGGCTATCGGTTAAGGGCCGAGGAGATGAGCACAGATTTTGATATCTGGCTTATCAGGTGGTTATTCGAGGGGAAGCTAGGGGAAGAACATCCTGAAGATAACTGGGATCATCCTGCATGGATGCATCCCTTAGGTGTTATGGCTGCCTATGATGGTAATATATTTTAAAAAGTTTTACTAGCTTTCATTAATTATTTTTTTTTTTTTGAATAAGCTTTTTTAAGTTTTTTAAGTGTGTGTAGGGTGGGGGATGGTTTCTTTTTATGTTTTTAGATTTATATATAAGGTGTATGGGTTTTTTAATAGTTTTTATAGTTTAAGGTTTAGGTCTTTTACTCCCCCCTTAAGGAAAGGGTGATAAAAATTCTAGACTGGTGCTGTTTTTCAAAAATGTTTGAGTAAAATTTTTTTTGATTTTGTTTTTGATTTTAAAGAACCTAGATCTATAGGGGGAGGGTATTATATTATGGATACCAGTATTTTAATATTTTTAATTTTTTTAATGGAGTTTAGGTCTTTTTTAATAATTTTTAATTTATTAATATTTAACTTATAAATACATAGCATGACATCATTTAAAATTGCATCATTTTTAAAATATGCATATATCAAAACTTGTCTTGCAGTAACTTTCCTATGAATAATTATCAGTATTTAAACTGCAAAGCTAAAGAATTAAATGCACACACTTAAAATAGTTCTTCACCACCTCACTTCGGCTCCACAAGTCTCCAACAAGTTCTAAAGGTATGGGGTCTCATATTGATGATTTTTCAACTGATGTCGTTAAGAAATTTGAACGGGTGAGTAGAATAGTTAAGACAAAAAAAGACACTGAAAAATTTATTTTGTTGTTAAAAAAAAATATTCTGACTTTGACTAAATGTATTACGGAAAAACGGAGCTGTATAAAGAATTTTGCCAAGGTAGAATCAAATTTAGCTATTTTAAGGGGGTACATGAATAACTTAAAAGCACGTTTAAATTATAAAAAAAACTATAAAAAACAAATCATGTGGCAAGATACTGAATCTGCTTTTAATTCGAGAATTAAGACAGGTATAATTTTAAACTTAAGAATTAAGGACCCTTTAATTTTTTTTAACAAAGCTTACAGAAGCTTCGCATGTCAGGTCCGTAAACAGCTTAAAACTTGTATTTTAAAGGTTAACG
The DNA here is from genome assembly GCA_958510825.1 of Brachypterus glaber. NCBI lineage: Eukaryota > Metazoa > Arthropoda > Insecta > Coleoptera > Kateretidae > Brachypterus > Brachypterus glaber. Next base: position 10,535,921 of record OY294053.1, on the reverse strand, counting down.
TTGTGTTTAACGCCCTGTATATAAAACCAAGTGATGGTGAGACATCTATTAAAAATTTTAGTACCTGTAATGAGCAAATTGACAAAAATACTAATTTAAAAGATTGGTTTAAGGTTAATGTAACTGATAAAATTATTGTAAAGTTGGAAGAATTTCAAATGCGTGATAGCGGTTGGGCTTTATTGGAAATTTTGCACTTAAAAGTAAATATAAATAAATTTTGCCCCTTTAATGTAGGTACATCAACTTACATTGATTTACCCAAGTTTATAAAAGGTACAAGAAGTGTTGTAAATATTAAAAATTCAGACCCTTATTGCTTTTTATGGGCTGTTGTATCTGCACTTCACCCTGCAAAAAAACATAGTGAGAGGATATCATCATACCCTCATTTTAGTAAAGTATTAAAATATGACGGAATTCAATTTCCTATTGTGCTAAAAGATATTCCAAAATTTGAAGCTTTGAACAAACTTGCAATTAATGTTTTCGTAGTTAATAAAAAAGAAATATTACCTTTAATATTGAGCAAAGAAAATTTTTCCAACCGTATTAATTTACTTATGCTTTCTGGTAATAATTTAGAGAAACATAGAAATGTCGATAGGCTTTTATCAAACAAATCCCAATTATATCATTTTACATGCATACGAAGTATATCAAGACTTTTAAATAGGCAAGAAGATAATGTTAAAAATAAAAAATTTTATTGTAACAGATGTCTTAATCATTTTTCTAGCCCCCACTATTTAGATAAACATTTAGAGGACTGTAAACAATTTACTGAGGCTCGTGCATATCTGCCTACAAATTCAAATAAGATATTAAAATTTAAAAATTTTAAAAATAAAGAGCCCGTGCCCTTTGTTATATACGCAGACATTGAGTCTCCTTGTTCAGTATAATGATCCTGCTGGAACTGAAAAAACACAAATACTTCAAAAGCATGAACCATTTAGTATTGCTTATTACTTGAAATGTTTCTATGACGATTCATTGTCAAAATTTAATATGTACACTGGTAAAAATTGTCAAAAGTGGTTTGCAAAAGAACTTGAATCTATTGCCCTACAAGTTAGTGATATTTTCAACAACCCCCTTCTCATGGACTCTCTAACTGATGAGGAAAAAAGTATTTTTTTACAGTCTTCTACTTGTCACATTTGCTCTAAACCATTTTCAGATACACAGAAAAAAATTAGGGACCATTGTCATTTCACAGGCAAATATAGAGGTCCTGCACATAATTCATGTAATTTAAATTTTAAAAAATGTGCGTATGTACCTGTAGTCTTTCATAATTTGTCAGGTTACGACAGTCATTTTTTAATTAAGGACATTTGTACTGAAATTAAGGGTGACATGAGCTTATTACCTATAAATAAAGAAAAATATATTTCATTTACTAAATTTATAAAGGGTACTAATATAAGCTTAAGGTTCTTGGACTCTTTTAGATTTATGGCCTCAGGTTTAGATAAATTAGCATCCTACTTAGATGATAATAAAAAAATTATAACAAAAAAATATTTTAAAGATGAAAACACATTTAAATTAGTTTCAAGAAAAGGGGTATTTCCTTATGAATATCTTGACAGTTGGGGAAAACTACAGGATACATGTTTACCAAAAAAAAAAAATTTTTTTAGCCACATTAATAATGAGAATATATCTAATGAAGATTATGAGCATGCTTGTAATGTATGGAGTTCTTTTCAAATTAAAACATTACAAGAATACGCAGAATTGTACTTGAAAACTGATGTATTACTTCTTGCAGATATTTTCGAAAACTTTCGAGAAATGTGTCTAAAAACATATAAATTGGATAGTTTGCATTACTTTACAGCCCCGGGTCTGTCTTTTGATGCTATGTTAAAAGTAACAAATATTAAATTGGACTTATTAACAGATTATGACATGCTAATGTTTATTGAGAAAGGTGTAAGGGGGGGTATTTCACAATGTAGCAACCGATATGCCAAAGCGAATAATAAATATATGGGTGAAGATTATAACCCTGAAATTCCTACTTCATACTTAATGTATTTAGACATTAATAATCTTTATGGAGCTGCAATGAGTTGTCCGTTACCTTATGGGGACTTTCAGTGGGTAAATCCTTTAGATTTTTATAAAGAAAATATTTTACAAATTCCTGACGAAAATGACTATGGGTATATCCTTGAAGTTGACCTTGACTATCCTGTAGAATTATTTAATAAACATAAAGATTTACCACTATGCCCTGAACATAGAGTCCCTTTAGTATCAAAATCTGAAATTCCAAAATTATTAACCACTTTGTATAATAAAGAAAAATATATAATTCATTATAAAAATTTAAAACAAGCTATTGCATTAGGGCTTAAACTTAAAAAAGTTCACAGAATTATAAAGTTTAAGCAATCAGATTGGTTAAAAAAGTACATAGACTTAAATACAAAACTACGTATACAGAGTAAAAATGATTTTGAAAAAATTTTTTTTAAACTAATGAATAATTCAGTTTTTGGTAAAACAATGGAAAACGTTAAAAAATATAAAGATATTAAATTAGTAAATAGATGGGGTGGTAGGTATGGTGCACGGTACTATATTGCGCAACCTAATTTTCACAGTTGTGTCATACTAGCTGAAAACATTGTTATTATAGAAATGAACAAACTTAAAGTTAAATATAATAAACCTATATATTTAGGGATGTCAATCTTAGATATTTCAAAAATTTTTTTGTATGATTTTCTTTACTCTTACCTTAAAGAGAAGTTTAGGCACAGTGCCCAATTATTTTATTGCGATACAGATAGTCTTGTGGTTAAATTTGACGTAGATGACATATATGACACCATAAAGGAAGATATACATAAATATGACACGTCAGATTACCCCGTTGATAATATTTTTAATATTCCACGTGTTAATAAAAAAGTTGTAGGGTTAATGAAAGATGAGAACTGCGGTAGAATAATGACTGAATTTATAGGGTTACGATCAAAAATGTACGCTTTTAAAGTAAAGTCTGATAATAATAAAATGTTTGAAAAGAAAACGGCTAAAGGTATAAGACACTCTTTGTTAAAAGAAATAACTTTTAAAGATTACTACCGATGTCTCTTTAATAATGTAGAAATTACAGGACGTCAAAATTTAATTGTCTCAAAACATCATGACGTTTTTACTGTGTCTCAAATAAAAGTAGCATTAAGTCCCTATGACGATAAAAGAATAGTTAACTATCTTAAAACTGATACCGTACCATGGGGATATTATGACCACCCTGAAATGTTACAAGTTTAGTCTTTTTTTGTCTTAAATAATCTGCTATACCCATTCTATGGATCTGTGGATGATTTTTAAAAAGGTAACTAAACTTTTTTTTTATTTTTAGGTAAATCAAGGTGATACGACTAAATGGAAAAACGTATTTATAGATCAATTTAGGTTTAGTAAACTTAAATGTAAAGCAAGACGAGTGCATTTTGTAACTTTACCACTAGACTATAAAACCAACATATCTCGTAATTATGCCTGTACCTGTAAAATTTGTATGCCCTAAATGCAAAGGGGAAACTGATATTTAAAATTTAAAGTGTATTTATTGTACACTTGAGGAGGAATATGGTTTTAAGTTAAAAAAAATTATTAAAAATTAAGTTATTTTTTTATAATATATTTTAATTATTTATAGGTAAACATGACAACTCTTGCAAATCATATAGGGAAGTCTATTATGGATTCAACAACTCAGAAACTAAGCAAAGAACTTCAGAAAAAAATCGATTCAACAGGTTGTACAAAACAATTTGTCTTGGAAAATGTGCCGTTTGATCCAAAAAGGATTGTAATTGCTGGAGGCTTTATTGCTTGGGCAGTAGGAGAAACAAAACTTTTTAATGATATAGATGTCTTTTGTTTTCTTGAGGAAAATGAGGTGGTTCCTATAATTGACCATACAAAATGGCGAAAACTCAACGAGAAAAGTGAATATTATAATGGTAAAGATGGTTCCAACCAAGGAGAGGGCACTTCAAAAGGCTTGATAACAATAGTTGAAGTTTTATGTTCGAAAACTAACCGCATGCAATTAATATATATAAGAAAATCTGGTGAACTGCAACCTCAGGATTTAATTGAAAAAGCAACCATGTTATTGTTTAGTTTTGATATTGACCATTGTAGGGTTGCTTGGATACCCGAACTTGACTTATGGATGGATTGGCGCGGTTATTTACTTGACACACCAACTAAAATGTCACGTGTTAAGAAATATAGACAGAGACTTAATACTCCAATAAGAAGATCACCACGAACACTGAAATTTATGAGTCTAGTTAGCTTTGCAAGATGTTTACCTTTATAATTAACTTTTTATTATATAATTTTTGATGTATAAGGTTTTTTTTCTTATTATATTTTAGTTCTATATTATATACTTTAAATAAAAGATATTTTAATTAAATTTTTATTATATTTTGTGTTAAATAAAATATTTTACAATTTTTATTTTTTGTTTATTTTTTACAATAATACTCCCAATAATACAAATTAAAAGTGTTCTCCAAGGAACAATTTCAGTTATTAAATAAATGATTATTACAATGATGAGATTTAAAAATAGATTTTAACTTTTCAAGTGAAGGAAACCCTTGATCTTCCAAATCAATTATATTATAATTTATCATTCTACTTAACCACTCCTTTTTCTGGGTGCCCTTTACGCCTATAATAATATTTTCACCATAATTGTTGTCAAATATAAATTTTTCTATGAAACTTGACAAATTTTCATAATTTAAGCTTTCACATTGAGAATCGTTCCATTTTAAACCATGTAGATTATTAGTTAACCAATCAAAGTGTTTTTCAACTTTATAATTAAATACTTTTCCATCCAAAGGTAAATTTGTACTGGTATGAGCATAATTTCCATTTAAAACGTTTAGAATTGATATTTCTTTGCAAAAAAATGTGGATTTTCCTAATTGAAAGCCTTGTAAGTCACAAATAAACATTTTTTTTTATACGGTACAACTTGATTGAGTTGAAACAGATAACTAAAAAAGTTTCAGCACATCACAGTTTTATAACAGATTTTTTTTCTTTTCTTTTTTTACATGTTTTATTTAAAGCTGTATAATCAGCGGCCCATTTATCAGCTTCCCATTTAAATCCTGAACTTAATGTTAAACAAGCCCTTAAGTCAGTTTTAACTTCTAATAACTCACTAGTAGTACTGTTAATTAACTCTGAAAAAGTGCTTGATCTGTTTCGTAATTCAAGATAGTCTGTTTTTAATATTTTAAATCTATGATCTCTGTCTATTATATAATTATAAGCGTCAATTGTTACATTATATAACTCCTCATATTCTTGCAAAGATTTATTTAACGATTCCAAACATTTTCCATCATTATTAACTAATATAGTGCTATCATTAAATCCTATTTTTTTCACATAACCCACCATTAAGGGGGTAGGTTTGGTAGTAGTTGATGGGGGGTTAATCGCTGATGTTCTATTATAAATAGTATGTATGCTCAACTCAGGGTACTTTGATAATAAATTATTATACCTAATATGTACATTTGACACATTTTCTCGTATATGATGAATCATTAAACTACCCAACTCGGGGTTAAAACTTGATTGATATTCATCACAATTTATTAGTCTAACAAAAATACTTAATATTATTAAAAGAGACATTGTACTACAACCAGTGCTAAACACCTACTAGTTGATTTAAAGTAAAAACCTATGCTATATTAGTCCTATCTATCCATGAGGCTTCAGATTCAGGGAATCCTAACCATTTAACTAACACCTTATTTTTCCTCTTTTTTAACACTTTTTCAACTAGGTAAATGTCTTTATTACTAGCACGCACCAATTGAAGTTGCTGTGCATAAAAACAGCCCTTAATTTCTTGATTTTTTATATCTTGTAGCAAATATGTAGTAGGATCTGTTAACTTTACTTTTTTAATTGTAAAAATTTCAGTTGACCAGTTGGGCATATATTTTTTATCAAATGCACCCCTTAGTTTTGATATACGAACATAATCCCCCGTTTTAAATTTAAATTTTTTGTCTACAAACTTAATTTGATTGTATGCAGTATTCAATAACATTTTTTCATATTTTTTAGTAACATCAGCGGGTTTCATGCCAATTGTTCTATGTTTTGTATGGTTATATTTTTTTATTAAATCAGGTAGAATATTAACCCATTCATATTTACCTTGTAAGCTAAACTCCTTAAACATCCACGTTTTTATAGTTCTGTTCACACGTTCTACAATTGATGCTTTTTTCTCACTATAAGCAGGGTAATGATTGACTTTATATTTAGTAAAAAGCTTTGACATAGTTGAATTAAAAAATTCACCCCCTAAGTCAGTTTGCATATTTTTTATTTTATGCTTTTTTAAAACAGTTTCCATTGCTTTAGAGACTTCTTGTGCAGTTTTATTTTTAAGGGGTATTGCCCATAAAAACTTTGAAAAACAATTAATTATCATTAATATATATATTTAAAGCCTTTATTTTCAGATGAATAGGGTAATAACTCCACTAAGTCAGCTTGCATCAAATCATTTAATGACTTAATTATAACTTTTCTTCGTTTAAAGTTTATTCTTGCAGGTTTATGTATTTCATTAACAATCTGTCTTTTGGCGTCAGTAACAAAATTTGTCATGTTATTCAATTATTTTCGCCTCACGTAGCTCCTCAATAATGGACACTATTTCGTTATTATGGCTAGTATTTCCAGCTTCCTGTGATGCAATCAATAAACGTAAGCGACTTACAAGTTCATTGGGTGAGTCCCAATATGTATATTGCACAGGTTTATTTGTTGCTTTCATAAGCATACCACCATAAAATGGTCCAATAATATTTTTATACTTATCTAATCTACTACCTTGGACTTGTTTGTCAGCCTTATAATTTCTTCTGCCTGCGTTTGTTTTGATAACAATATCTTTATATAAATTTTCATCAGTACTTGTATAATTTTCGGGGTATTTTTTGAACAGTAGTTCAAACAACCCAGGGGTCCCTTTGTATCGTTTCTTTTTAACAATTATATCAGAACCAACTATATCTAATTGTGAATCTCCTATATAAAATTTTTCGGACTCTGCGTCATGTCTTATACCATAACGTTGATCACAAGTAGCAGGGTCTTCAATTATTTTTCGAATATATTTCCTGGGTAATGTATTATATTGTCCTAAATACTCTTGAAATGAATTTTCTGAAATATCATGTCGAGCTGCAGCTGCATGTTCAGTTTCATTCTTCGATTCATCTTCTTCTTCTTCATGCATTGCTTCCTTAAACATTAAACGTTTTATACCGCTTGTTGAATCATTTTCAGCATAGGGTAAATTAAATTTGAAATTAAGTTTTGATTTATTTAAAGGTGTTTCATAATATAAGGGGTCTTCCTCATCATCATCATCATTTTGTTCAGGCTCCGTTTTAATATTAACAGACTTATTTTTATCTTTAATTATTTTACTATAGTTAGGTTTATGAGAACTTATTGTGTTTTCAATATTTTTTAACTGATTTGTTATAGGTGAAAATATTTTTTCTTGAGCAATTTCACCATGTTTAATTAAATCAAGCTTATCTTTGATAATTCTACGCTTTGCAATTAGTTTTTTTTTTAGTTCTTTTTCTGATTCATCCATCACGGGTCTAGATATATTTTTAACGGGTTGAAACGGGTCGTACAGGTTTCTAAAACAGATTTATAAACGGGTCGTACAGATTTATAAACGGGTCGTACAGATTTATAAACGGGTCGTACAGATTTATAAACGGGTCGTACAGGTTTCTAAAACAGGTTTATAAACGGGTCGTACAGATTTATAAACGGGTCGTACAGATTTATAAACGGGTCGTACAGGTTGAAACGGGTCGTACAGATTTATAAACGGGTCGTACAGATTTATAAACGGGTCGTACAGATTTATAAACGGGTCGTACAGATTTATAAACGGGTCGTACAGATTTATAAACGGGGTCGTACAGATTTATAAACGGGTCGTACAGATTTATAAACGGGGTCGTACAGATTTATAAACGGGTCGTACAGATTTATAAACGGGTCGTAAAGGTTGAAACAGGTCGTACAGGTCGAAACGTGTAAAAATATTTTTTTTTTAAACTGATCTGATCTGGTTGAAAACAATTTATAAACTGACTAGTGATAGGTTTGAAAAGCTTTTTTAACACTATATTTATATACATATAAAAGAATCAAATTCTTTTCTATATCTACCATTATTTAGTTTAAAATCTTTAAATATTGATAAAAAACCATATGAATCAGCCCAACATATTGAACACATATTTTTAAATTGTTCAAATGACATATCTGTACCTATATGATTATTATATATATGTCTAAGATTTAAATCATCTTGTTTGAAAAGAACTATGCTGTTTGCGTTATCTCTTATTAAATGTTTAGGGATTTTTACATATGTTTGACAAAGGTAGAAACAATCTATACTATTATGTCTGCCCATACTAAAATATTCACGAATTTTATCTTGGTTATGACAAGCTACATCATCAAAAATAAAAATTGAATTTTTTTTTGCTTGTGAAGGCTCTAAAATATTTTCACTGTCACTAAAAGCATAATATCCAATATTTTTTAGGGGTTTTAATAGTTTTTCTAAGTATAAATATTTAGGTTGATATAGAGACTTTGAATAAAGATAAATATTTTCAAATTTTAAACCAATCTTGTGTTCTATTAAACTAATCATAACATTTGTTTTTCCACAGTTTGAAGGTCCTACAATTAAACATCTAATAGTTGTAGGTAGTAATAAACCATGCTTATTAACATCATGATTATTATTTATATCATGATTGTCGATATTTAAAGTAGTTTTTTGTTTCAATAACCTCATAATTGCTTAGTATACAGTTCTGTATTCACTTAAACAAGAAAATATAGTGCTTTAAGGTTAAACAGGTACTACTATTTATACAGTACAACGATGAAATATTATAACGGAGATATTAAGGGTAGTGGTTTAATTAACTCAGCAATTAATAAACTACCCTTTGAGTTACATATCCCGACATATCGCTATTGTGGGCCGGGCACTCATCTTAAAAAAAGATTAGCTCGTGGTGATGTTGGTATTAATGAACTGGATGAAGCTTGTAAACAGCATGATATTGCTTATTCTCAAGAAAAAGATCTATCTCGTAGACATGTGGCAGATAAAATTCTTGCTCGAGAAGCCCTTAAAAGAGTTTTTAATCGACAATCAAAGCTTAGTGAACGAATTGCAGCCCTTGGAGTATCATCAGTAATGAACGCTAAAGTTAAATTGGGTATGGGTCATACAAAAGTCTATGGAAGGTCAAATATCATAAGTAATTATAAAAAGTGTATGGTGAAAGTAAAAAAATCGTTACAGAATTCTATCAATGCGATTGATAGTTGTATTGCAAATTTTGAAACAGATCAAAACCTGCAAACAAAAATCAAACCACTAGGTAAAGTTAAAACAACTCAAGAAAAGCTTGTGAAGACATCTAATAAGATAACACCACCTAATGATATAACACCAATGGAAACTGATTTTGTGCCTAAAAATAAAGATAAATTTTGATTAAAATAATAAATATCTTGTATATATATATATATATATATATATATATATATATATATATATATATATATATATATATAACATACTCAAAATATCTTTGATTAGTTTTAAAAAGTCATTTATCTAAATACAATGGCTCCTATGAAAAAACAAACTATTAAAAAAAATAAAAACAGAAAAACAAAACATAATGTTCAGAAAAAAAATATTAAAAAGAAGAATATCAAATCTAAAAATAAAACAAAAAGACAAGTTACAAGTATTAGAAATATTACAAAAAAAATTAAACAAAGAATTGCTGAAAGTAAACCTCAAGACATTACAGATGTAGTCCAGATAGCTTTAAAGACAGCGTCGAAATATAAAGATAAGAAAATTAATACTGACAGAGTTATTCAAGTGCCAAAAACAGGAGGTATTTTACCCCTGATTCCAATTTTTGCAGCTCTAAGTGCTCTAGGAGCCTTAGGGGGTGGGGCTGCAGGTGTATTCAAGGCTGTAAATGATTCCAGAGCAGCTAAGCAACAACTGGATGAGGCTCAACGACATAATAAAACAATGGAAAGTATTGCAATAGGCAAAGGTCTTTGTTTGAAACCTTACAAAACTGGGTTGGGTCTTTTTTTAGGAAAAAGTCAAGCATTAAAAAATTACCGATAACATTACCTAAAAGACCTCTATCAAATATTGATATACTTTATTATAGTAAAAAACTCAAAATACCCTATTTTAGAGGTGTTTTCATGCGAAATGATCTCCCTAAAAAAATACATAGTAATGAATCTGGGGTAATTAACCTTGATCGTAAAAGTGGAGATGGAACTCATTGGACAGCTTATAAAAAACGACTTGATACTGTAAATTATTTTGACAGTTATGGAAATCTACAACCTCCTACTGAAGTTTTTAAATATTTTAATTCAAATGGTTTATGTAATGTTTTATATAACTATGATATATATCAAAGATATAATACTTATAATTGTGGTCACTTGTGTTTATCATTTCTAAATAAATAGCATGTATTATATTTTCTATGATAGTTTTACTTTTAAGCTGAAGTTAGTAAGAACATATTATGTCGTATACATTTATACTGTCAGATAATAAAACAACCCTTAAATCAAGAATTTATCCTCCTCTTGTCTTAAAGGAGGGTGAAAATTATGTTTTAGGGTTAATTGATTTTGTTTCTTCAAATTCAATTCCAAACGTTGACAAATCAAATAATAAATTTTACTATACGGACGATAAAAATACTCATACAATAAAGATACCATGTGGTTCATATGAAATAAAGGACATTGAAAATTATATAAACCAAGAGTTGCATAATAAAAAAGAAAAAGAAATAACCTTACATAAATTAGTTTTAGAAGCTAATCTAAATACACTTAAATGTGATATTAAGTTTGATTTTGAAATTAACTTTAAACAACCTCATAATATAGGTTCTTTGCTTGGATTTAAACAGAAAATACTTGCACCAAATGTTAAACATGTATCAGATTTTCCCATTAATATTCAAAAAGTTAACTCAATTGGTTTAGAATGTAATTTGATTACAAATTCATATAACAATGGTAAATCAGCACATATTTTACATGTGTTTTATCCAACTGTTGATCCTGGATATAAAATTGTAGAATGTCCTGCAAATGTTATTTATTTACCTATTAATACACATTATATTGATGAAATTAATGTAAACATTGTTGATCAAGATGGTAACTTAATAAACTTTAATAATGAGACAATAACACTAAGAATTCACTTAAAAAAAGTTGATTAATAATTATCTAGTCAAATTGAAGACGACTTTTAAGAAACAAAGAACAATCATGGTGTTCCTGTATAATATTAAACCCATGCAAGAACTTCAACCATCTGATGAAGAGAATATAAATAGAAAAATTTGTCTAAAGAAAATTAGTGCAAAAAGAAAACTTGAACCATTAACACAAGAAAATAGACAATTTTTAAGGTTCTTAGGATTAAAAGTTCTTTAAAAATTACAAAGTTAGAAGAAATCTGGTACAACTGTAAATTATATATTAATATAAGCGTGAAAAGTATTTTAATTGTTTTTAGTTACAATTTTAAAAGAAAAAAAATCAACAAAGAAAAATGAGTGGTATTTTAAATATTAAACAAAATGTTTTAGTTGATAACTCAATTACTCGTTCAGAATATCACACATATCAACCTTATGTAAATACAACTTTTAGTAACTCTGATGAAATTAGGATTCCCATTCAAGCACAAAACTTACTTACTCTACCATCTCAAAGTTATCTTTATATTGAGGGTAGACTTTTGAATGAAGAAGAAAAACCTAGTAAAACTTTAAAATTTATTAACAATGGCTTGGCTTTTTTATTTGATGAAATTCGATATGAATTAGGTGGAACTGTAATTGACAGAGTTCGAAACCCTGGTATCACTTCAACTATGAAAGGATATATTTCTTACTCGGACTCTGACAGTACTAGACTACAAAATTCTGGTTGGTTTCTAAAATCAGAAAGCATTGTAGTAGGTGAAAAAGGTACTTTTAATGTGTGTATACCACTAAAATTGTTGATGGGTATATTTGAAGACTATAAAAAAATCATTGTTAACATGAAACAGGAACTTGTTTTCATTAGAAATAATTCAGATATAAATGCAGTCATTACAACAAAAGCCGAAGAAAAAAATGTTAAAGTTTTACTATCTAAAGTTTTATGGAAAGTTCCGCATGTATCAGTATCAGACACTCAAAAATTACAACTGTTTAATTATATAGAAAAAGGAGTTGATTTAGACATTGCATTTAGGAGCTGGGAACTTCATGAATATCCCTTACTACCAGAAACAACAAGACATACATGGCCTGTAAAAACTGCAAGTCAACTTGAAAAACCACGTTATGTTATTGTAGGCTTTCAAACCGCTCAAAAAGACAATATACTAGCAGACATGAGTCACTTTGAGCATTGTAATTTAACAAATATAAAACTTTATTTGAACTCTGAAATGTATCCATATGACAATTTAAATATTAATTGTTCTGAAAAACAGTGGTCGGTATTATATGAAATGTATGCACAATTCCAGGAATCATACTATTACAAGAATAATTGTGACCCGTGTCTCTCACCAAAAGAGTTCTTTGAAAAAGCTCCGCTGTACGTAATTGACTGCAGCAGGCAAAATGAATCTTTAAAAACCGGTGCAGTAGATTTGAGAATTGAGTTTGAAACAAATAAAACTATTCCATCGAAAAGCAATGCCTATTGTTTAATCCTGCATGATAAACTTGTTAAATATAATCCTCTGTCAAATATTGTACACATTATTTAAGAATGTTTTTAGTATATTGTATTAATAAAATATAAATAAATATTTTTAATAAAAATTTTAGGTCGCGTAATTTAAAAAGTCTGGCTAATTTAATTTGTCTGGCTAGGCAGTCCTGATCCTTGGACTCATTTACACCGCTAGGTGGCGACACCCTCTGGTCATTGTCGTCAGCCGAAGAACAAAAAAAATTCCTGAAAAAAAAAATTTTTTTTTTAATTTTTTTTTTTTCAGGATTTTTTCAGGACTCGCTGATGTCTTCAGCTGAAGATGTCCTCCAGTTACCACAGTGGGTTTGTAGCCCGGTAGTCCAACTACTTTCATTGTCATTTTTATGCTCCACATTAGAACAAACTTTACATTTTTTTAAATTTTTACTGTTATAATGCTTCTGCGTATGCCCGTAGAGCACAACATCATTATCTTTATCGTCTTTATTAACTACCCTTCTTTTTATTCTCATTATATTTAATATGTTAACCTCACTTCTTATTCTTTTATTACATAAACCCATTTTAAATATTACTGCTGAACAGTTTTCCCTCAATTCATTTACGTCCATTGCTAGATCAACATTTATGACTATCCCCTTACATGATACATAATTGTGAGGTATAAAGGTTTTATACCCCTTATCTTTTAAGGCACTATTGTCAGCAAAATTATTCGCCGCTACATAATTAGTAAATTGAACATTAACTTTATTTATTCCCTTTGTTTTAATTTTTTTATATCTTTCAGTTTTAAATTAAATATTTCTTCTGCTATAGATAGCTGATTATATTTCCCTAAATTACCTGTGGTAGCCTCCATCGTGACCCAGAAGGGTCCTATCTTAATTTAACATATAACACAAATTGACGGACTTGTCATGTCAAATTTCACGAGAGATATGTTTTAAATTTGACTGAAAGAAAACGCAGTACGAATTTTAGCTTGTAGCGCACGCATGACGTCACTCCATTAAAGAGGGCGCTTAAAATATAAATCTCAAATTCTAACAATTATACGTTATTTTGTTATTATAATTGAACCAATATGTTATTAATTATAAAACAAACAGGTACAATTAATAAACAACAAATAATAATTGGTTTCTTAATTAATTTCAGTTATTACCAAAATAACGAGCCCTGTAAATATCGGTAAATGTAGTAAACTAGTAGAATTTCGATTTTAGTTTAATAGAAAATACCTAGATGGCAGTTATTTCTATTTTCGCAATTAATTAATTACCAAAAGTATCTAATAATTATAAATTAACGAAAATACTCGACAAACTGCAATAATTTCATAATAATTGTATTCACAACTTTAATTAACAAAAATATTTAATACCATACAAAAGATTTCCTAAATTACCGACATTAGGATTTTGACAATCAACCAAAACATCGAATATTTTATTGAATGAAATTTCAAAGTATTTTTACATGAAAATAATGTGTTTATCAAAGAAAACAACGTACTAGTTCATAAAATGAGTTCAAAAGGAATTACTTAGAATGTATACAAAATTATGCAAAGTTTTTTGAGGTTATAAAAAACAAAAAATTTCTGAAAAATGTTAATTTTACTAAGGAAAAGTGATTTAAATATTATAATAAGGTAAGCTTTTATTAATAAACGGATAATTAACTGTTTTTTCATATTTATAAGCCATGTCAACAAATAAATTCAACATAAATCATATTTAACATATGTCGGATAGACTAAGTTATACGACAAATTAAAAAAACAAAATAACAGTCCCACAGCACTGTTACAATAGTCACTATAAGCAATTTTAATTTTAAAGTCCCAAAGTCAGTCCAGTCAGAAGTTATTATGAAAACAAAAGAAAATCATGATGTGCCTATTTTGGACTTCACGGCTAGTATTTTTCGGTATTTTATGTAGGGGTATGTCCTGTTTTAATAGTCACCATAAGCCTATATTTTAAATTTCCAGTCTCTAAGTCAATCCTATGAAAAGTTATTAAAACAACAACAAAAATCATGATGTGCCTGTTTTGGACTTCATGGCTAGTATTTTTGCTATTTTTATGTATATATCTTGTTTTAATAGTCACCATAAGCTTATATTTTAAATTTCAAGTCTCTAAGTCAAGCCTATCTAAAGTTATTAAAAAAACAAAAGAAAATCATGATGTGCCTGTTTTGGACTTCACAGCTAGTATTTTTTGATGTTTTTATGTATGTATCTTGTTTTATTATAATAATATTAGTCACACTGATGAAAAATTTTATGTAAAATTACATTTAACAAATACGGTTATTTTGTTGCCTTGCCCTGTACCGAAATATTACATGCCCCATGTAATAATACTTGCTTCTGTAACTTTACATTTTGAATGTATTTTGTACATGGAAAATGTAAAAAAAATCCATTTGAAACGTATTTTTACGTTTTAAATTTAATTTTACATTTTGAAATGTAACATTACATTTTAAACGTAATTTTGTACATTTGAAATGTATTTTTACGTTTTAAATTTAATTTTACTATTTGAAATGTAATATTACATTTGGAAATTTAATTTTTTTTTTAATGTAATTTTAGATCTTTAAATGTATTTTTACGTTTTTAGGGGAGAATGGGGTATAACCGTACACCTAAGCAAAAGTTAGTGCGGCGTTATGTGAGTTAATATTTTTGTTTGTAATTTTATGTAATTTTGAAGAACATATATTTGGCTAGATAAATAAAAAAAATGAACTTTTAAGATTGACGAAAGTGGAATAAATAATATTTTTCTAAAAAGTGTAAAATACGGTATTACCCGAATACTTCGGGTTATACCGTACACATGGAGTATATTTCCGTACGTAAGTATAATTGCGTATGTGGTTGTTATGTACTTAAAACGAGGGAAAAACGAAACATTATTTTTTAAACTATATAAATGATTTTATTTTTGGCATGAAACAGTAACAGTTAATTATATAAAAACTAAATACTTAAAAAAACTAAAGTAATTAAGGAGGCGATTTAACAAAAGTCGCATTTGAAATTTTTGGCATTTTCATAACCACTACATAGAGCATGTGCCCAGTTTCCACAACCAGTGCACCGATACCATTCTTCGTTATCCTTACCAAATTCTCCGCAAATAATGCAAATGTCATGAGTTTCTTTATCTACAATGTTATCGTCATCATCGTCAGTACAACTATTTGGAAGTTTTTCTTCTGATGTAGAAGAATCTGATAAGACCTTTCGCTTAACTGATTTTTGCTTTTTATTATTTTGGCTTTTGGATTGTTTCTTAGGTGTTTTTCCTTTGCCGCTAGCTTTATTTATTTTTTCTTTATCTACAATGTTATCGTCATCATCGTCAGTACAACTATTTGAAATTTTTTCTTCTGATTTAGAAGAATCTGATAACACTTTTCGCTTAACTCATTTTTGCTTTTTATTATTTTCGCTTTTGGATTTTATAGGTTTATTTTTTTTTTCATTTTTTTTTTCAGCTGCATCAGACAAGATTTTTTTTACTGGAGTCGATGTTAATATGCAGGAATGTTGTTTCTTACGGTTTTTTCCTTTGCCGCTAGCTTTATTCTTTTTTTCTTTTATAGGCGCAGGAGACAGTTTACTAAATGATGTTTGACTTAAGGGAATTACGGTATTTTGATTTTGGTAACTAAAGGCAATATTTTCATTTCCATGATCTTCTTTTTCTGAAGATGGGCCAGCTACTGGCTCTACTGCTTTATCGTTTGGCATTGAAGGTTCTATGCTTGTTTCATTGTAGCAAATATCGTTAAATATATCAGGATTTACAGGATAAATTCCCGTTGAAGCAAACCCATTTATCGACTTATCAGGAGTATCGACTTTATAAAAAGCTTTTTTGACAAGTTGAGCAATTTCAAAGCTGGTTATTTTTTCATAGTTATTTGTTTTTACATACAAATCACATTCATTATGATATGCTGTTTTAAAGGGTCCAAAAAAGGAAATGTCTAATGGTTGAGCTCGGTGCAATGTATGAGGCGCTAAAGAAAGCATTACTATACCATTTTTGCGACAATAGTCATATATTTCTAAAGAAATGACTGCTATGGTTGTCTAAAATTAAAAGCACTGGATCAGTCAAAGATGCCTTTCAATGACTTACAAAATGCTGTAGCCATTTGTAAAAAAGTTCTTCATTCATCCAACCAGATTTCGAACAGCAGTAAATTGAACCGGCTGGTCCCTCTTTTTCAAGTCCTGGTGTCATGCGAATGCGCGGATAAATAAACATGGGTGGGATATATTGCCCAGTGGCACTCATACAACAATTGTATAAGTTTTTCCACGCTCACCACTGGTTGCTGCACCAACTTGTTTTTGCCCTTTGGGGGCAAGAATTTTTTCAACTCGATAAACCGTAGTAAGTCCGGTTTCATCTACGTTGTAAATACGGTGGGCTTTAAATTGTTTTTCCTCCATAAGAGCAACTAAACTGTCAAAAAATTTCTTTAATTCTTCTTTATTAAATGCTGTGATTCTGTTAAGGCTGGTTGTTTCTGGTTGCCTTATGCTTATTTCCGGATTACGTTTAAGAAACCCATACAACCAGTCCTTACCAGCTTCTTTTTTTTCTTTATTAAAGGGGTGCCCTATATTATTTTTTTCGGCGTACTCGTATACAATTCTTCTTAACTGCTTTGGTGTCATGCCGTAGAATGTTTTACATAGAAATAAAATATGATTTTTCATTTCTGTCTCTTGGTCTAAAGTAAATACCGGTTTCTTACCAAGTCGAGGTTTGTAATTTGTTCCACACGGAAAGAAATTAGTGGGCTCTGCGCTATACATTATAAGATATTTGGTAACAGTGGCAAATTATAGTGATTTAAGCTATAGATTATAAGGGACACATTAACTAATAATGTTAAAAATAAATTGGAAACGATTATATATATTACAGACACGATTATATTTATTACAGGCACTATTATAAATTTACAGAAATTTTTTTATATTATAAAAATTATTAGCACGGACAATAATTAAATCTATTTAAGCTATAAATGCCATACTATTTGTTATATTTTATTATTCACTAAACAATTAAAGTATTTCATATAAATTTTTACACTGACTGCCATAATTGTAAGAGAAAGCCTTGTATTTATATAATAAGCGATTATAATTTGCTTCGTATATGTGTTATAGCGCTCCTAGCTATAATTTTTTTTTCCGTGCATATCGTTTTAATTGATCAAAAAGCGACATTGGAGGCACGCCATAGCTATTGTTCGTAATTTTGCACCCTTTTTGACTTCATTCACGGCTTGACTTATCATTGTTGGAGAATAACATAATTTCTTCCTTTTTGGTGGCATCTGTAACAATTAATTATTTTAATAATGATATATTTAAAAAAAATTATAAGTGTGCGGGCACTTTCGGGTAATAGCGTACACTTTCGTATAATACCGTACATTGTGTACGGTATTACACAAGGTCATACGTGGAAAGAAGAACGGTCATATTAAAAATATGATTAAAATATTGCTATCTTGTATACAATAATCTTAAAGAGGTATATATATTCGATAATCGAATATATATACCTGTTTATATCGAATTTCGATTAAAAAAACACAAAATATATATTATTAATTAAAAATAATAGTACTTACGGCTTATTTGGTAGTTGCCAAATCTTATAAAAATAACACTGTAAATCGACGACACACTGCCTCTCGCATAGTTCTCTCATGACTGGTACAAACGTTCACGCGATGTTGTTTTTAATAAGTTTGTTTTGGTTCTTAAAAATCGCAGTTCTGAACTGGTTCGGAACGGGTGCAGTTGAGACTGAGCATTGTGAAGTTGCAACTGCGCCGGTTCCGAATTAGTTCAGAACTGAGATTTTGCAGAACCAAAACAAACCTAATGCAATTGCAACTCTTTAAGCGGAGTGGGGCATCGTTTCGAAATCTCCTTCTACCGAAACAGCGTCGTACGGTATTAGACTCCGTACAGAATTAGCCGCCTCTCCCCTAAGTGGAGTTTTACATATCGTCGCCAATTTTACAAAACGATGCATGAACATATGACTTTTTCCAAATTTGCAGGGAGATGTTTAAAGTTTAGCATATATTTTCCGATCATATATTTAAGGACGAAAAGGTGTAACGTTCAAAGCTCATTAAAGGGCCGCCGACTATTACACCTTTGTTTCCTCAAAAATAAGTTTGGAGAATATACCCTAAACTTAAACAGCTCCCTGCAAAACTAGAAAAAACCATACATCGTTTTGTGAAAGTTCAACTAATAGTAACCTGCTACAATTTCCTAAACGTTAAAAATATTAATGTTGACTGAAAGAATGAAAAAAAACAAAATTAACTTATAATTATTTTATTTATAATTTTTAGTGAAAACAAGTCTGAAAACAAATATATAATACGTATACTAAGGTATATAATTATATAATATTAAATATTACGCAATTTACAATTTGTAAATTTTGATGGACTTTTGATGGCCCAGTTTTTCAATATGCAGCTAAATTTAACTGACGCATAATAACCATAGCAACTCCAATCAAAATCCAGAATTTGCTCTTAACTGAGACTTTATCTGTTAGGTAAATTTTAACTGTATATTGAAAAACCGGGCCTAACTAGCAATAAAAAGAAGTTATAAATATTAATTTCAGTTTTAAAGTGCTTTTAAAATTAAAATTTATGCAGTTTTTTTATAATCAAAAGTAAAAAGGTAATTTTTGGCAAAACTTTACTTTGTTGAAAAGCAAACAGATACTTTTGTTTTGCTAGGCCAACCAGTTTTGGCATTTTATTTTTTTAAATACGGCTCTTTTAAAATATTTTTGGATAATAAGGTTGTTACAAATTTTTAGAAAATCACTGCTCAATAGTTTTTAATGTTTTTGAAGGAAATTATGCTGTTGTCTATAATAGACTCCTTGCATACTTTGTCGAAGCACTTCTTATGTGATAGGTAGATACCATAAGCACCGACTCCGAGGGGGCCCGGGGGCCATGTTCTCCCCTATTGTATATACTTTTAAATATAATAACAACTTCACAATTTTTAAAAACATTTTTAGTCTTTTTTTCAGTTTATAAATGCTTATAACTAAAAAATTTTGGACCCCCCCGGAATTTTGAAAAGTCGGCGCCTGATGTCAAACGTTGGAAATTCCTGCCATAGAGCAATGTGGTATCACATACCACAGGATTTTACAGCCGAGTACCCTTTTCTAAGACTCGTGGCTTTCAAAAAAAATCAATTGTTGTTCTGATGACAGAGAATTGCACATCTTAAGCAATTGTTCTTCTGCTTGAACATAAATTGGATAATGTATTTCTTAAGTAAAAAGTTGTTAGAACAAAACTAAGTTTTACACCAATACTAGCCGGCCTACCAAAAGAAGTGGGTGCTTTTATTATTACCTCGATTATTACAGCTAAAACAAACCTATTGGGTATTTAATATTCATATTTAGAGTTCATTTACATAATTATAGAAACTATAAATAGTTAATATTTTTATTGCTATTAATAATTATCAGTTAAACGATCCAAATAAGTTTACCATAATGATTACTAAACAGGATTAGTGTGGGTTTGAGTGGAAACTAGTCGAAGAACAATTAAGAAAAAGATATTCCGTTATGAAAGTGTTTTATTGTTAAAATACGTGTTTTAGCACAAACGCCATTTGTATCTTACTGCTTGTATAACCGGCCTGCAGAGGCGCTGGTTTACTTACACTAAAAAAGGCAACATACTATTGTGAGTTGTGTATTGTAAGTTGCATATGGTTAGGGTCCATATCAATACATATCAACACCCCCCTTCAATACTTCAAGCTCACATTACTATAAAATAAAAAAAAAACTTAAGTAACAGTAATGAACTTAAGATATTCACATCATATTATAGAAATATATACTCAACCTAAAATAAATGATTACTAAACTAAAACGCTGTTTTTTTTTTTTTTTACAGATTAACTATTTTCAAACAGTCTCTAAAATAAGAAAATTTAACTCTAGCTAGGGCCTTAGTAAATAAGTCAGCCTCTTGCTGTTCAGTAGAAACATATGATAATTTTATTTTATTTTGTGAAATACAATCACGAACAAAGTGATGTTTGATATCAATATGTTTAGTGCGTTTAGATTCAAATGTTGTGGCCATTTTAATGCACGATTGATTATCTTCGTAGATATCTGTAGGAAACACATTTTTGTTTAAGATTTCTGAAAGCAATTGACCCAAAAATAGGGTTTCTGCAATACAAAGTGAAAGAGCTAAATACTCCGCCTCTGCACTTGAAATAGTCACAACATTCTGTTTCTTAGTCTTCCAGAAAATTACATTATCATTTAATTTAATTACAAAACCACTAATGCTTTTCCTATCATTAATGTTGTTTGCAAAATCTGCGACAAAAGATTTTAATGCAATCTCACAATTATTAGTTTTTATGTATTTTAAACCAAAATTTTTAGTTTCATTTAAATATCTAAGAACTTGTTTTAAATGTTTCCAATGATTCTCAGAATAAGTATTTTGAAATTGACTAAAATAAGTGATACTGTAACTTAAATCTGGTCTAGAACCCAACATTATATACTTTAAGCAACCAATTAATTCCCGATAGGGTAATTTTTCATTTAAATTATTATCATCTAGAACCAATTGTAATTTAGGTTGCATAGGTATGTTCGAAGATTTGGAATTTTCCATATGAAATTTGTGTAAAACTTTATTAATTAATTCTTTTTGAGTAATATGTAATTCATTCCCAACCTTTTTAATTTCTAAACCTAAAAATGTTAAATTTTTATTTTTAAATTCTTTTATTTTAAAAATTTTAGAAAGTTCACTTTTAATAAAATTAAGTTTCTCCAAAAATTTTGAAAACAAAATTATGTCATCGACATATATTAATAAAAAGGTTTCTGAATTAAAATATAGACATGGATCTTTCTTCGACCTGTTTAAACCTAAATTAGTCAAAGTTTTATTTTTATATACGCACATTCAAATTTACTTTGTAAATTTTAGTGCATATTAGCATATTTGTTGCAAATTATTTATTATTTATATTGTGAAACTTAAATGCAATAAATATTATTATTATTATTATTATTATTATTTATGAAAAAGATTATTCCAGCACTTTGGTGCATTTTTTAAACCGTAAAGAGATTTGTTTAACTTACATATCAAGTCCTTGTTTCCATTCAAACCTTTGGGTTGTTCCATAAGAACTGGATTGTCCAAATTTCCATACAAAAATGCAGAACTTACATCCAGTTGCTGCACATATAAGTCATATTCGAGATACAAGGAGAGTAGCACACGTATTGACACCATACGTGCCACTGGTGCATAAACATCTTCTTCTAAGGAACTTTGCTTAAAACCACGAGCTACAAGCCTTGCCTTTTTTACCACTTCACCATTTACTAATTTTTCTTTAAACACCCACTACGAGTCAATTATTTCCGCGTTTTCTGGAGCTTTCACCAATTCCCAAGTCCTGCTTTCCTTTAAAGAGCTTAATTCTTCCTTAATAGCCATTTTCCAACCTTCATCTTTGATGGCTTCTTCATAAGTTTCAGGCATATCCGAAATTAGGTGACCAGCCGACAGTGCTGCGAAAAGATTGGTGTCTAAATCGAGTTCAAAATCTTCTAGGTGTCTGGGCATATTTCTGTTTCTTGAACTTCGTCTTAAATCGGTATTTTCAATCTCTTCATTCACATTTTCAATTTCACCTTCATTTTCAATTTCTTCATGGTTACTTGAACTACTTGAACTGTCACTTTCATGATTGTCTGTCAAATTCTCCTCTTCTTCTACTTCTTCTTCTATTTCAATTCTCGATTCCTTCGGTTTTTCACTGATTTTTACTGTCACTGTGTCAGTTTTACTCTCATCAAAAACTACATTTCGAATTAACACAATTTTACGTTTTTCAGAATCCCATAGACGATAACCATTATCAGTATAGCCAACCATTTTAAGTTTTTGGCTCCTTGGATCAAATTTTGATTTCCTGTTTTCTTTGGGTACATGGTTATACGCTGTACAGCCAAACAGTTTAATTTTATCCAAATTCGGGCTTTTTCCAAACCAAATTTTAGCTGGACTGATTTTGAGGTGTAACACGTTATTCCGTTCTATTCGTCGTTCTAACTGCTTCTCCCCACATGTTTTTCTCTAGGTTCGAATCCATTATTAGGCATCTTGCCTTGTCAAAAATTGTACGATTATAGCGCTCAGCGACCCCATTTTGCTCAGCATTCCGAGCCATGGTATATTGTAATATACCTTCTTCTCTACAAAAAATCTGTACTGTCTCTGCTATGTATTCGCCTCCATTATCACATCTGACTCTTTCAATTTTTGTTCCAAGCTTTGCTGTTACTTGAGCCACATACTCTTTAAACTTGCTTGCAACTTCGCTTTTATTTTTCAATAAATAACACATGGCAAAGTGAGAAAAATGATTAATAAAAATAACACAATACCTATTTCCATCATACGTAGGGGGATTAATTGGGCCTACCACATCTGTTGACACAACTTCAAGCACTCGTTTTGCCTTTCTTTCTTCAGGTAAAGGTTTAAAAGGTTTTCGAGTTTGTTTTCCCTTTAAACAAATTTCGCACATACTCGGAGCTGGAAATTTGCAAGAGTGACCCATTTTTCTATGTTCCAACCATTTTTCCACTGTTGCCACATTGGCATGTTCATTTTCAGGTAAGTTAAGAGTAATCACATACAAATTTCCACACAGATTTCCTTCCAGTAGCACAGACTTTTCCTTCATTATCAAAACTTTATTATTTTTAAAAACTACCTCCAATCCATTTTCTTCAAGTTTTCGAACCGACAATAAGTTATAAAAAAGGTTTCTACAAACCCATAAATCTTTTATTTTTATTTGTCTGCCATTTTCTGTTAATTAATGTAGATTTCCTTGTTTTTTCGCTTTAATTGTTTCACCTTTTTTCGCTAGGTTTATTGAATGATCAATTATCTTCATATTTTTAATAAACTGCCCGGGGTTTTGTTCACTAAATGATTTGTACAGCCACTATCCCCTATAAATTTTATTTTTCCATTTTCATGTTTAGTAGATAGCAACGATTTACTTTCCGGAGCTTCCTCAGTTAAAAATGTAACTTCTTCATCATTTTCGTCCTTGACCATATTTGCTTTCCCTTTTTCTTTCTTTAGCTTATAGCAATCAACTCTTTTGTGTCCCTGAATACCACAATGGTGACACCGATATGGAAATGTTTTCTTATCAGGTTTTTTATTCCATCTTTTGCTTTGACCCGCAAAACCACTGCTATCATTTTCGCTTTTACTTTCTTTTCTAGTTTCTTCCATAATTAGCTTGTTTTTCACAAAGTCCAAGGTGACCTTGGTATCGTCTTGGCAAAACATAACATCGATGGCTGTCACAACAGCTTCATACGATTCCGGCATGGATGATAACAGCTGCGATATGACCTCATTCTGTTCCATATTTCCGCCTGCTGCTTTTAATTCGCACAGTTTGTTCAAATTCTGTCAGGAATACGTTTAGCGAGGTCTCCCCTGTATACCTTAAACTTATAAGCTTTTTCTGTAACATAACTTGACTTGAAATACCTTTTTTCATGTATGTTTTATTCAGTGTTTCTATGATCTCTTTTGCAGTCGTTTTTTCTTTTATTACTTCCAACATGTTGTCCGCTAGGCACTGGACTAAAATATTTCTAGCCTTCACGTCGTCCTTCCTCCATTCTCTACGTTCGTTTTCTTGGTCTTCACCAGGGCATTCGGTTTCCAAAACACGACTAACCCCAGCATGTTCTAAAGCCAATTTCACGCGAAATTCCCAGTTTGAGAAATTCGTTCCGTTAAAGGGAGTTACAGTAAGATTTAGTTGTCCCGCCATTTCACAAAAAGTTACTACCAAGATGGCTACACACAACGACCGGTTCCGATTTTCAATGTCAAATTTTCCACGATTTTATTTCCACTTATTTCGTTCCGTAA
Source organism: Brachypterus glaber (assembly GCA_958510825.1). Taxonomy (NCBI): domain Eukaryota; kingdom Metazoa; phylum Arthropoda; class Insecta; order Coleoptera; family Kateretidae; genus Brachypterus; species Brachypterus glaber. Next base: position 10,510,886 of record OY294053.1, on the reverse strand, counting down.
TGTTCCTTTCTTAATGTTCATTCACTTCTGGGCACATAACCTGTGGGTTTGAGTGGAAACTAGTCGAAGAACAATTAAGAAAAAGATATTCCGTTATGAAAGTGTTTTATTGTTAAAATACGTGTTTTAGCACAAACGCCATTTGTATCTTACTGCTTGTATAACCGGCCTGCAGAGGCGCTGGTTTACTTACACTAAAAAAGGCAACATACTATTGTGAGTTGTGTATTGTAAGTTGCATATGGTTAGGGTCCATATCAATACATATCAACAATTAGCCCCCGAGAAATTATAAAATAATAATAAATAACCTCGTCATACATGACCATAGCCTAGCAAGAATCCAGTTTTAAGTCATAAGCATTGAAAATAAATACAAAAACATACGCACACATAGTATGTGTGTGTGTGTATGTTTATTTTCGACATTTGATAACTGAATTCTCGCCGGGCTATGTACGTGACATATACATATATGAGTATACTCGAACTTCAAACAAATGCTTCATTTTAAAACTAAAAAACATAACGTAGTCTCTTAAAAATAACTAAAGAATGATTGAACAAAAAGTGTGTAGTGCGTCCTACTGAAAATGATGGGTCTGAGCGGGTGAATTTCATCTGCCCAAGTCCGGTTTATTTACCACTTATACCCTCACAAACCCGTTATTTTCAATAAGGCTTACACACATATACATATTACTAGGTAATACTTAGGTACCATATACTAACATATTTTTAACACTATGGGCTGCTCACAAAGGACGTAACGCTGTTTGGAGAGGTGTGGACTTGCGTGACGAACCATTTAATATGTGTGTTAAAAAAAATTAATTTAAATATAATATAAAATTGTTAAAATCAGCGTGACGTTATTTGTGCACATTCCCTTATAAATTGTAATATCACATTATGTTATAATAATATCACATTAAGATATACTTCACTTGCAAAGTAAGTTATTTTCATCGACCGATTTTGTTAAAGAGCAGCGAAAAAAATACTCAGACCAGGGTATATTTCCTGGTTTTGAGCGGATTTTTTCGGCCTGATATTTTGGTGAATATGTGCGAAACTAAACGGTCTAGGCCAATCACTGCATAAGAAGAACTACTATGAAGTTGGCTTTCACCGGTGATTAAAAGTCACATACAAATAAATATAAAAACTAATTATAAAAAACTTTAACTTTCGAGTTTAGACCGTGTTTCGTTTTCCGACGTTTCGTCTCTCACTGCTAGACACATCTTCAGAGACTAATCTGAAACAGTTCAGATTAATCCCTTAATATGCACATAAGACATCTCTAGCAGTAAGAGACGAAAAGTCGGAAACTTAAAATCCATCATCAGGGTCTTAACCCGAAAGTGAAAGTTTTTTTTATATCTTGGTAGCCGTGAATGTTTAAAATCTAAAATAAAAACTAATTATTAACAGTTAATAGTTACTAAAGCTGAAACTTAACGTTTATTTTTGAGATCACATTTTTGGTATTCATAGTTACTAAAGGTTAAAGTTATTTTTTATATTTTAGATCACAAAATTCATTTTGGTTTTATTTTGCCGAAAAAATCATTACGTCCAGGATAGCGATTCTCAGATTCGTAGCCAATTTTTTTTCGTTAACGACCGAATTAAAAACAACACTGGTGTTTTCCATTTGGTCATTAGATGTTACACCAGTCAGAAGTTGGCTTTCACCGACGGAGTTACTTCACCGAATCTGACAATTGCTCTCCAGAGCTCATTTGCGAAAAGTTGGAAACTTACGTGCTTAATAAGTTTTATTATTATTAAATACAGGGTGTATTTGAAATAGCGTAGGAAATTTTAACAGGTGATTCTACATGATAAAATATGACAAAAAGTTTCTATAAACATATGTCTAAAAATGCGTCATTAGGGAGATAGGCCCCTTTGAAATTGGTTAAAAAAATCGGTTTTTATTTAATAACTCAGGAACTCTTTGAGATATGTTAACGAGGTTTTGCACGTGAATTAATCCTAATAAGGCCCATCTTTGTATGTCATTTTCACGTACTTATTTAAACCAGGGGTGTGCGAAACGGGGGAGGCTTATCAGTTTTTTGTCCCAAACTTTTTTCTGTGTAACTTTTTTGCAATTTTATTTTTGAAATATGATTCATTCAAAATACATAAAAAAGGTACTCTTGTTGTAATACTGTAGAAAAGTTCAATTGAAGGTCAAATTTCACGGTTCGAGGACGAAAAATTAAATACTAAAATGTCGAAAACCAAAATTTTAATGATGCAAGGTTATTCTACATCAAAAACTAAGAAAAAATTTTTCTATACATGTAGGTAGAAAAAACGCTTTTAAAGCTACCATAGCTCTTTAAAAATTGTGCATATTTAGGAGATCATAGCTCCATTAGGATTGATTTTTGGAAGTACCTGTATATGTGGTTTTTTTCTTAGTTTTTAATGTACATTCGCCCTGCATCATTAAAATTTTGTTATTCCATCAATCTATTTTCTAATCATCGTACAGAGTGATATTGGTAGACTGATAGTTTCGGGCTGCTGGCGCACAAGTCTACATCAATCTAATGGCTATATTCCTTTTGCGAGTAAAGTCTAAAAACGTTTTCTTAATCAGCGTGCAGAGTTGACTCTTGGTACTGAAGAGGGCCAGCAGCCCGAAACTGTCAGTCTACCAATATCACTCTGTACGATGATTAGAAAATAGATTGATGGAATAATAAATTAATATTTTTATAATTTTGTTTAAAATTAAAAATTTCTGTCCTTATTAAAATTTTGGTTTTCAACATTTTAGTATTTAATTTTTCGTCCTCGAACCGTGGAATTTCACCTTCAAATGAATTTTTCTCGAAAGCGGTTAATCCTACAGTATTACAACAAGAGTACCTTTTTATGTATTTTGACCTGAGGAATCATATTTCAAAAATAAAATTGCAAAAAAGTTACACAGAAAAAAGTTTGGGACAAAAAACTGATAAGCCCCCCCGTTTTGCACACCCCTAGTTGAAATAAGTACATGAAAATAACACATAAAAACGGGCCTTGGTAGGATTAGTTGACGTACAAAACTTCGTTTGGACTTTTTCTCAAAGGATTCCTGAGTTATTAAATAAAAACCGATTTATTTAGCCACTTTCAAAGGGGCGTAGCTACCTTATGACGCATTTTTAGACATATGTTTAAAGGAACTTTTTGTCATATTTTATGATGTAGAATCATCTGTTAAAATTTCCGACGCTATTTCAAATACACCGTGTATATTTATTATTATATTATACCTAATAGCAAAATATAAAGTTTTTGATTAAAAGTTAAACTAACAGAAATTAGTTGTTTAAATTGAAGGAATATCTAAATCATAGTTGTTTAGGAACTTATGAGCTTTATTAAAGGCTATTTGCATTGTAATGGTAGGATATAACAAAATTATCATAAATGGACTTATTTGAATAACGTTTTAACAACCTTTAACTTAAATCTTTATTTTTCTACAATTTTTAACGCAAGAAGTACACGCTTTGAATAAATTGATTTTTCATAACGCATTTTTACTAAATGGGTTGTTTGACGTGCTAATTTTTCCGCTATAGTAGTAAACAGCGCGGACCAAAAGTCACAAAAAACCGAATTTAGGTAGGGGACATGGGGACAGGGCCGTGCGTAGGATTTGCTCGTGGGGGGGGTTATCAAATTACATAAAAAAAGAACGGAGCTATACAAAAAAAACTATGAACAAATAGATGAACATTCATATACATTTTATTCTTTCAATAAATTGATTAATCGGGGCGCAGATTAAATTGTTTCCATCATGGGAGATTTTTTTTAATGGAAAGGAGGTCGTACAATACATTATTTTAAAGGTTATAAAATACTCTGTACATTTTTTAAATTTTTTTTTGACATTTTTGTTTGGTGGTTTAAAATAAGGTTGAAAACGAGTATTTTCGATAAAATTTTTTTAAAAAAATCCAAATAAAACAATTTTTTGAAAAAAATTATTAATTTCATGATGCAAAAACGTAAATTATACTTTTAAACTAATTTTACACAATTTACAAAAAACTAAATAAATAAAAAAATACAGTCAAATAGATAATTTTATATGCTTATTATGTATCAGACGACCCCCTTTCCATAAAAAAGATCCCCCATGACCTCCTGCAAGAGGGGGGGGGTGAGTTTTGGACCGCGCTGTATAGTATACTCATATTACTACTATATAGTATACTACTATATTAACTCTTACTCAAAGATTTGGTATTATTATAAATTAAAAGTATGGTATTATTATAAATAAAAAAAAAACATTAAGAAACATCCGAGGGAATATCTCTTAATTTATTTGTTAGTCTTCTTGCTTTCTTCTCACAAGCTTTATTTGACTTGGATCCATAATCCTGGTGAACTTTTAATAAGTACCTCTGTAAAAACTCCAAAAATACTTGGGATTTTCGAGGAAAAATACAAAAAAGTAACATGGTTGAATTTGTATCATAGTGTACTACTAGTGGTACACATTGAAACATAGGGTAGTACACAATAAAACATAGGGTACTACACAATAAAACATAGGGTAGTAAACAATAAAACATATTAAAATTTTTAATTGAAATGTATTCAAATAAATGTGACAAAGCATTGATTAGCGCACAATCATATTGTGAAAATCTAATCCGAATTTGTAATAAGAAGAAAGTCTTTTATTGTTTGTGGTAACAGGTTTTGGTAATACCATGACAAAATCCGATTTCATAGCTGTATGGATATCAGGAACATCCGGAAAATAAAAAGTTTAAAATTTCGGCGCTTTTTCTTAAATATGAAACTTGAAATTCATTATTTCTATCGCATTCTAGAACTTAGGCAACATAATGAACATTATTATTATTACTATTATTTTCAAATTTAACCAAAACAAAAGTATCTTTTAAAACCTTGGTGCTATCGTCAATTATTGTGTAAGATTCTTCAATATGATCATCATATTCCTGTGCCATTTGATACTAGCTCATCTAAGGTCAGTTCTTCATCCGAGGAGTCCTTAAGTTCAAAACTTTCATCTTCTGTTTCTAAATCCGTTTCATCTCTCATTTCTTCCTTCTTTCTCATTATTTTCTTGCACTCTTTATTATCTAACATTGCTGATATATTTCGTTTTACCTTTTTTACTGCTGTCGTTTTGGGTGTTTTATTTTTTTCTGTTTTGTAAGAAAGTTCCTTGATTTCTGGCGTGCTAGTTAATATTATACTTTTCTTTGTTTTTCTTACTCGCTTTAAGTTTTTTCTTGGAGCAGCTTTAGGGAAACCTTGCATTTCAGCCGGAGTAATAAAACTACTATTTGATGTAGAAGTGATTTCCATTGCCCAGTTTTGGCCATCTGACACACTATCCTGAATTTCTGTGGAAGTTGATGGGTTTGCATATGATGTAGAAGCAACATTTTCATCTGTACCTTCACTTATTACAACTAACGCCTTTCTTGTTTTCATTTCTTCTAAATTGTTTTCATCTCTATCAGTAACCGAGGATAAAAGAAAATCAGCTTCAGTGAAAATATTCTTGTTGAAGGGATAGATCCCGATATATTTAAAACCACTCATAATATTATCAGGAGTCATCGATTTTGAATGAGCCACACCAACACACTCTGCTATTTGATACAATGTCATAGGAATGGCGGGATGATTCAAAAGCCATGCATCTATTGAACTGTTATAGAAGCTCTTAAACGAAAAAAACACCGATTTATCTAAAGGTTGCATCTTGTTGCTGCAGTGCGACGGAAGGGTCAAAATTATTACACCATAAGATTTTGCAATTTCTGCTGCCTCTAAAGATACGTGTGTCTCATGGTTGTCGAATATTAATAGAGATGGATTTTCTTTAGTTGTACCAGAGTGTTTAATAAAATGGTTTAAAACTTCGATGAAGAGTTCAGCTGTCATCCAGCCACTTGGATTAGTTAGCCCCAGTGTTCCCGGTGGTGCCCCATTCATCATCAGAATATTAAACTTTTTGCGAGGGAATACAATCGCTGGTGGTAAAAACGTTCCATTTGCGCGAATTATAGCACAAGTAGTAGCCAACTTGTACATTGATTCAACTGCTTAACCCCTTTCTGTGCCACTACCTTTTGAGGGCGCTGCACCGTTGTAGTAGCCGTCTCGTCCAAGTTGTATATGCGGATTTCTTGAAGAACAGATGGATATTTTTTATATACTTCCTCTAAATTAGAAAAGAACCTATCCACATTAGGTTTGGTAAAAGAAGTAAGCCTTGATAAAGAGCAGGCTTCGGGCTTTCTTAAACTCAATGTGGAATTTCTTTGTAAAAATGCGCGCAACCAGTCTTTGCTTGCGCACTTGTTAGTTTTCCAAGAATCTGGCATGACAATATTATTTTTACGAGCCATTTCAAATGCCAACTGCCGAACCTTGAATGTATTTAATCCAAATGCCATTTTACTACAGGTTTTAATGTAGTCACACAGAGTTTCTTCCTGGTCTTTTGTAAATATCAATCTTATAGCATAATTGGGAACCATTCTAGAATTTGGATTATCTCTTTCCTTTAAGACATATCTTCTCAAAGTTATAAATTTCACATTAAACATTTCTGCAGCAGTCCTATATGATGTGTGGTTATTTTTTACCTCTGCAACTGCTGCCATCATTTGTTGGGCTGTAAATTTTGCCCTTGTTCGCTCTTTCTTTTTGCGCACCGTGGTAAACCTGTAATAAGAAGTAGGATGGTACACAATGATACATGTGTCATTGTGTACAACTAGCAAGTATTTAATTGTGTACCACCATTCGCTTAAAATTGTAAATTGCGGTAACTGCCAGCCCAAGCTATTTTTCGCAACAATATTTACAGGTTAGAAAAAGCATACCCTAAGTAGTATTCATCATATTAAATATAAATTAAAACTATGTATTTGTGGATACTATACCTTTTTAAAACAGCTTAGAAGTTTAAATTTGAGACTTATGAAACAACAACACTCTGTACGCCGACTTAACAGTACCGAGTTTTCACGCCAACTGCAGGTGGTAAATGCGGCAGGTTTAAGGGCGCCGCTACAGCGCTGCTGAAATTCTAGCGGCAAATTTAAAAGAAATATTCGTGATGTTTCATTGTGTACTTTGTATCATTGTGTACTACTCTCCCCTATATCTGGTAAATATATATATAAAAAATTGAAAAAGTGCAAATAAAAGTTAAGGGTTTAATATTATTATGTAATATGCGTGTTTAAAATTTCAATCAATACCTTGCGTTATTTAAAAGTTAGAGGAACTGTACCATGTAAAAGAATAACCCTGTTTAATTATAAATAAAATAAGTTAAGCCTTTTCCATGGAAACTTTCTATTCTCAATTTGATGTAGAATTTTCTACAGGCACTTTTTACACCTTTTTTAACCTCTTCCACATTACTGTATCAGAGATTCCGATACAGCAAGGCAAGCTTCCACCAATCATTTTCGAGTCAGCACAAGTTTAAAAATAAATAGGATACTTCGGAAAAGTTGGTGGAAATTTTTTGAAGTTGGAAGAACATTTAAAAAGTCTTACAAACTAAAAAATATATAATTATACTATACTTACCTTTTTCCACAACGCAGCTTTCCTCTATTAACTGGCGGGTTATTTCCAAAGTATGGGTATTTGCCTAAAATAAATGGGCTTGATTAACTAGCTTATCATATTGTGATTAAAAAAAAATTAATATAGGTGACATTTAAAAATTTATGTGCATTTAAAAATCTTCGACTTTAAAAACTAGATACATGACTATAAATATTTTTGAACTGTTTTGCTATCATTGCTATGATTATAAAAAGCTTTAAAAAATATTAAATAAAGTATTTAAATGGTTTACATGATTTTATTCAATTTTATTTTTGAACAGTCAGAAACTACTACTAATAACACAGGCACACGAAAAAAAAAGGTGTTGTCCACCAGACGAGACAAATATTTCTATACGTTTTTGGGGTCGCTGAATCCGAGTCTGGGGTTGGTTTGACTTGGTCAGATCGCATTTTGTTCCTAACCTCTAATCAATGATAAAATGTTTCAGCTTTCATCACATTTTTGCGTTGGGAGCGAAATGCGATCTGACCGAGTCAAGCCAATCCCGGATTCGGATTCAGCGACCTCAAAAACGTATATAAATATTTGTCTCGTCTGGTGGACAAGACCTTTTTTTTTCGTATGGGAGCGTTCAAGTATTACGTAACGCGCTAGGGGGTGGGGGTCTCGAAACCGTTACGCCGCGTTACAGAGGGGGGTGGGTGTCAGTAAAAATGTTACGTAACACTTAAAAAATTATAAACTTATAAAATGTTTATTAGATCACGTTCTTAACAATGACCTAGGCCTAAAGAGACGGATTCCTTGCAAATTTTATTGTACACGGCGCGCCGCGGCGTGGTTAAACAGGAGCGTAGACAAGATTTTATCTTGGGTTGTCAGCAACCAGGGGCCCCAGATATTAAAGTTTTTTTGCGCCCTTACCAAAGCAAAAAAAAAAACAGCCTCAGAAAAAAAGCTTTGCCCCTGCGCGTTTATACAAAATTTGGCGCCCCTACAAAAAGAAAAAAAAACACCCTCCGAAAAAAAAGCTTTTGACCATTTCTGCAAAATTTGGCGCCCCTACCAAAACAAAATAAATAAAAAATCACCCGCTGTTCTAAATATCCCCTCTACCCCCCCGCGTTCCCTGTGCCTGTGCAATTAATAATTATTACTTATTATTGTATACAATAATAAGTATAACATTATGATAATGTAAAAAGTTAAAAATAACTTACATCAAATTTGTAAAAAATTGTGCTTAAATCTTCTTTAAAATATCTACCAATAAACTTGAGTGCTTGAAGGGCTGGATCAGTATTTATATTATTTTCTAAATACTTATGCGTTATTCCAAAAAAGTTATTCAGATTTTTTTTCCAAATTTATGATCAATTCATGTAAATTTGCGTGTGTTAATTTCGCAAAGTGCAAAGATAGGAAATTTTTATTGGTTAAAATGGGCCAATTTTCTTTTATTTCCTCCACAGTTTGGGGCAACAATCCGTTTAAAAACGCCCTTTGTTTAGCATAAAAGGTTTTCAAATATTCAGTTAAAAATGCCTCTGTTAAATCAGAATTTTTATCGATTTTGGCATCGATATTACTTTCGATAGTTTCATTTGTTCCTTCCCATTCAGGACATCCAGCTCTGGCTACCAAAACTTTTCTTCTTTTGGATTTAATACTGGTTTCTCCAGACAGAAGATTTGTCTTATGTGCCCGATTTAAGTAATTGTTCCTATCCAGTAACTTGCATGTGAGAGTTCCACTGCCATCTCCAAACACTTTTTTGTCCTCGTCGATATCAATAAAACAATCTGGATGCTTATCAATTATTTTTTGTGCTATTACTTTAAAATATTTTTTTGAAATATCCGTTTTTTCTTCTCTCATTTCGTCCACACGTACTACTTTGGAAAGTAATCCTTGGTCCCTAGATTTATTTTCCAGTAGTTTAATTTCATTATTTGTTAAGCGGTTCCATGGAATAATGAAATTGTACCAAACTAAATTATAATTAACGTTCACGGTGTATAGGTTTTCTTGATTTTGATTTACATTAATTTGGTCCAGTGTATCATAAATGTCTGTCTCAGAGGTCACCGGTATGACAGTTGAAGTGGAAGTGTTATTAAATTCAGACCCAATGTCGTCACATTTTTGGGGAACCCAGCATTGTTCTTCTTTCAAAAGTATAAAAACTTCCTGCGCAAAACAGTTAATTTCTTCTGCTGACTTCAGAACAGTCCCATCCTTTTCTAGGCATAAGGTTACCTTACCTTCCATTGATAGTTTTTTTGATGCTGCAAAAAATATTTGTTGAGTATTTTTGTACTTTGTATTTAATAATTTTATAATTTTAAAGTAAGTTTAGTTTTTTTACCTTCTGATTTTGCATATACCGTGCGGTCTAAAAGTCGCTTTTAAACGAGTTTACATATCGACTTCAAATTTGAAACAGTGATGTTCCAGGATTTTTTTTTAGGTTTTTTGAATTCTTTCTCATTAGTTTCATTTCATACAAGTAAATATGATACGAAGGAGTTGAATTTTAATAACGCTTTCCCCAGAAAACCTATAATTTTAACAAAAAATTTAATATTTAGAAAAAAATAAATATTTTTTTATTTACTTAGGGGTTTATAAATAAATTTAATCAAATATTATAAAAAAATATTTAAACATTAACACAAAAAGCAAAAAAAGCCAAAAACTGGGCCAAAAAAATGGCTTTTTAGGAAAAAAACAGAAAACCCGATTTTTTCCATCAATTAGATTCGATTAGGGTTTCAAGAATCAGTTTTTGGTAAAGGTCTGGGTCCGTCTGTTTGAGGATGACAAATTTTTTTAGTTCGTGTATTGGTCCATATTTTAAAAGCTTGTTTTTCCATTCTGAAAAAATAATAATAAAAAGCAGATAATTTGAATCCAGGTACTCGTTAAAGCTGTAAAAGGCTTTATTTATTAAGAAACGTTTTATACTGGTTTTAAAGCAGTTGACATTTAGTTCTCAAGAGGTAATTTATTGAAAAAAATTGGGCCATAGTAGTTTATGGATATTCTAGACTTGTTTGTTCTTAAAAAGTTTAATCTTAAAGAATTGTTAGTTATAATTATGTATGTCTCCTTCCCTTGTATATATAGAAAAAAAATTGACATAGAGAAGGCACTCATAAATATACCAAAAGGGGAGTGTGAGAAAACCGAATTCGGTAAATTTATGTTTTGCCTCTTCTCTGTATTTGAGGTTTGCCAGCACCCTAACACCACGGCGCTGCAGACCAAAAAGTCGTGTTAGGTCAGGTGAGTGCCCCCAAGCTAATATGGCATACTTACAAGTGCTCATGATTAATGAGTGATAGATTAATTTGCAGGTATCCAAATCAACAATTTTTATCATATTTTTAAGCAAAAAAATTGCTTTAGTTATTTTTTTTGGAGGTAGTGTCAATATGTTTTTTAAATAATAAGGTAACATCAAACTGCACCCCCAACAATTTTACCACCTTTTCCTTTTCCTCACTTGATAGCTGTCTCAGTGAAAATATTATGGTATCTGTTTTTTCTTTATTGAATGTTAACTTGTTTGCAGAAAACCAATCTCCAATAAACTTTATTACATTTTTCATGTCTGTTCTTAATATATCATAATTTTTAGAAGAAAATGCTTGGGGCAAAAGAGTGACATCGGCCCCCATATTGCACGTTCCTGGTTAAAATTACCAAATAAAAATTACATAAAAGAATAGCCTTTATCAATGTTAAGGCATCTGTAAAAAATCGTTACTGTAGTCCATAGGGTTCCAGAGATATTAAATAAAAACTACTTTTCAGATGTAGGTTCCGTTAGGAGGGTCGTAGCTCCCTTAGGGCTGATTTTCGAACAAACTTTATAAGAATTTTTTTTCATATTTTTTTGACGTAGAACCACCCCTTAAAATCAGAACATTTTTTTGCAGTTTCACTTGAAAACGTCATAAAACGTGCTACTTTGAGCCTAAAAAATTATTTTTTACGCCCGCTTGGGCAAACATTTATTTATAACTTTCGTCGCTTGCAAAAATAACATTAAGTCAGATGACACAAAACCTAAATAAAGGTCATATGCCAAACAAGGTGGTAAGGCAGGATTGCATACATGATAAAAACCTAATGTTTCAGTTTTGAATTATTTTTTAAACCTTTATAATTATTAATATTGTTTACACTTTGCTTATTTTTTATCATCTTTAAATCATTATTATATGATTCAGGTGTCCTAAAACTTGTTTTCCTGTTATATGATATAACATTGGTATCAAATTTACTTATATAGCAAGTTCTGCAAATGTAGGGGAGACCGGGGCACAGTGGCCACCTTTATGCTTAAAAAATTGTAACTGCTTAATAATTCATTTAAATCAAAGTTTAAAAATTGAGTATTATACGCTAGGGGTTGCTTTATAATTTGACATAGACAGTGTAGCTTAAAAGTATTTTCTTATTTTTTTACTAACCTTTTACAAAAAAGTGTAAAAGTGGCCACTGTACCCCATAGCCGAGGTACAGTGGCCACTAATATTAAATGAAGTTAAATCTACAGGAAATTTTAATAGAGCCTGTGCTCTCATTGTTTTCCAAAAGTGTCCGGATTTGGCAAATGAACAATTATATCATCATATTGAACAATATCTTCGTCTTGTTTTTCTGGAAAAAAATAAGTTGAAGTATCACCTTTTTTTTGAGGTAACTAATTAAAAATTCAAACCTTCCTCTAAATACTTTTATAATTTTCCCTACAAAATGTTTTTTTGTTTTCTTGGTGCAATGTTTTACTATAATAAAGCTACCAACATCAATATTTGAAATGTCAAAATTTAGTTCATCACTTTCTTCATCTGTAAATATATCCACATCATCACTACTAGGTAAGCTTAAGTGATCTTCATTGCTGGATTCGTCATCTGAATCAACCAAAACTTTTCTTTTAACTCCTTTTGACTTTTGTTTCTTTATTAATTCATTTTTGTTTTTTCTTCTTTTTGTTTTCTCCTTTTTTCTTCTTTTTTATTTTTTTCTTCCTCTTTTTCGGCTGCAAGTTTTTTGAGTTCTTTAATGTTTGGAGTTGATGTAAGTATTGTGGGTTTTCCTTTTTTTCTTCCACCTTTTTTTTTGGTGGTGCCAAATAATTTTACTTTTGGCAACGGTTTAATGCAATAAGGTGTAACAATTTCTCCACTAGTAGAAGCAATAGTTTCCTTTACTTCATCATCGAGTATTAGTTCATTCTCTGGTAATTTGGTGGGTGGCGTAGTAGGGTTTAAGGTAGCCTTTATTTCCTCATTATCGAGAGTTGGCTGATCTTCATTAGTTATAGCAGGAGGATCCTCATTTGATGTGGTGGGAAGATCATTATTTGATGTCGAAGGCATTTAAAAAAGGAGTGGCCACTGTGTCCCAAAACAAAGGTGGCCACTGTACCCCGAACAACATTTTTTACAAAAATCTTTTTTAAATTAGAGGAAAGGAAGCAAATATGGGCTACCCATTTAATTTTTTCTTGCAAAAAAATAAATAAAAGTTTAGTTCCAATACCAAACGTACCCAACGATAGCTATATTAATTAGTCACCACCTGTTATAAATTCATATTGATTAAAACAAATAATAAATTCATTATTTCGTAAATAGTGAGAAGGTGCACTTTTGTGTCGATTTGAAATTGGCCCTAAATATGGGCTGCCCCCAAAATTGTGTAATAAATATTAGATTTGAAGTGGCAATCAATCTTATTGGTCGCAATAAGTTAAAAGTATAAAAGTTATATCTAAAATGAAATAATAAAACAAATAACTCCTAATATAGAACGTGGTATATTAAACATTTTTAAAGCTTTGCCTCATCGCTATTATAGCGCGTTTCCATATCGCCCTCTTTCCATTTTCTTCTATTCTTGGCTGTTGCTGATCTTTTCTTGGCCTCCTAGAAAAATTCTAGGCTTAAATACATAGTTCTATATAGCCCATAATAGAAACACAGGGATGGCCCATATTGCAAAAATACTCGGTGCATACAACAAAAGAGGTTATGTCTAAAAACTCAGTAATTAGAAGAAAACTAATAAGCACACATCAAAGCCCGATTATGTGGCTTTAATTTGTTGCAGAAATGGTTTTGAAAACGTTGTTATCTATCAGGTAACGGAATTTATAAACTTACCTAAAAAAGTTCTGTGGCTTGCTGAAAAGGACGGAAAATAAAAATAAATTCTCAAACGTCAACGAATGTATGAATTAATTAATGAATCTTTACTGTGGAAGTTTAACTTCGCCATTTATGATTTGCGATAGTCGGATGCAGAGAACTGCATCGGATAGCTGAGAAACCCACCTAGCTCATATTACAAGACCTAGCCCACATTTGCTACCTTTCCTCTAATGATTAAATAATAACCAATATTATAAAATAATTTACCTAAATGCCTAATAAAACAACAACTTTTACTTTACCTTAATAATTGCCAAAG
>OY294053.1:10321716-10496589 GCA_958510825.1 Brachypterus glaber | reverse complement strand
TTATTAGAAACATCGGGCCCCAATGTTTTTTCTCTACTTTTTCTGGGATACTTGTTATTTTAGCCATAACATCTTGAATTTCTAACTCACTTTGATTCTTTATTTTGTAACCTTTGCTTTTAGCTCGGTTTACTAAATTATAACATTTTATATTGTAATGGTAGCCCCATACAATTAAACTTGTTTAAATTACCTGTTTGTTATTTCCTAGAACGTCATAGGTATCATTTTTAAGTATTTTGTCTCATATTATGTTTATGGGGGCCCATGTTTCGGATGGTATTCTCCGAAAGCAGAATTTCTAAACATGCCACAATCGTAGGATCACTAGGAGCACTGTCAATTCTTATTCTAGGCTTGGATTTCCATAAATATACATTAATTATAAAGATAAACTAAATAAACTTTAATATTTAGTTTTCAAAATTAAACATAACCTCACATGTCAAAAATATTTGGTCTACAGGCTTCTGTCGCAAGTGGTGTGCAGGATTTGGCGCATAGATGTCGCTAGTATGCAGATAAGATATTTCGGGCTTAGTTTTATTAAGAGCATTTAAAATTGCTTTAAAATGTGTTGTAAAACGTATTAAAATAGTATTAGCTAATTTTGCTTCAGTAAAATTGTTTTTTTTTTAAATTTGATAAGTTACTAACTTCATGCCAGGAAATCATATTTTTGATAATTATTGAAATTTAAACAATCAAAGTGAATTATAATAATTATTAAACCAGTTTAATGAACCTTTTAATTAAAAACAATTAATTTTCAAAACAAATAAAATTAAGTTTTTAAGATTTGTTTTTGACAGATCGAAGCTATCTTCATAGCGTCCTTCTTGTTAAAATGGGCTAGGCAGCAAGTCGCAATAAGTAGAAAGTGTCTAAAAACTTTTTAATTAGTGTATTTCACTTAATTAAATGAATGTTAATGCTTGGTTTAAGCGTATCCTATAATTTAAGTACAAAATGGATAGATAAAACACTCCTAGGTAAGCAAATTGTTATTTTTGTGTCATGATCGATTTTAACGGTTATATTTTTTATGTAGGAATAAAAAACCTTTCTACAAGAAACGAAATTGGAAGCCACCGGTTTGGACTTTTTCTTCTATTCTTATTTGTTTTTACTTTATTTTTAAGTATATTTGGAATTAAAAGGGTTTCCTTCTTTTCCAATTATAGGGTCGCACGCTGGGTCGCACGCCGGGTCGAACTTCGATCGATTTCTTGGTCGTTTGTTTGATACGATTTCTGAGAAGCACCTAATTAGTAGAGATGAAGCTTGGTATCCTGTATTGTTGGTCCTCTGAATGTACCACTCCTGTTATTCGTTCTGGTTAGTGGATTCTTGGGGTTCCAATAGTTGGAAATCGTCATATGTCCAAGGTGGGACACATTTCCTTCTAGTTAACTGCCAAGGTAACTCTGTATGGATTTTTAAGGTATTTATCAAGCATATTTGTATTGTTCCGTTTGAGATTCCAAGCGAGAAGCCAAATGTTATCTCCCTTCATGGAGCTGTATCATCACCGGATTATTTTGTAATTGTAAATTGATATCGCCTAATGTATTTTTAAAATGTTTAATGTATGTATAAGATTAATTTTATGAATAAGTTATACTTATTATCGGCCGGCTTTAACATGAGTACTCATTATTAAAGGTTAAATAGATTCTTAAAATTTGTCTGTAGGATCCAAATTCCCATTAAAGGAAAACATTTGCTAATTTACTTGCTCTGGAGTGAATATCATTAAATAGTTTACTTTGGGGTGCATACCAAAAAACCTGGAAATGCTATTTATTTCAGAGAAAGTTCACATTTGTGCGGCACGATCCTATGGATAAAAACTACTGTAACATTTTGTTATCAATCAATATTTATTTTTTTGTCTCGCTATTGTTAATAAAACTAATAATTAATTAACTTTTTGTGCATTATTTGTCAATCTATTTTTCAGCTGTGTTTTGTTTTGATATAAAGCTTATGTCCCCTCATTTGTCTATTTTAGACTGGCGCCCACAAATATAACGACTAGTTATAATCAAAAATTATAAGGAACTCCACCCGCGACCCACGCTCTCCAAAAACTTTAATAGCTCCGTGGTATGCAGCCTTTCTCCTTGGATATTTTATAAATTGTATGGTTACAATTTTTTTTTTAACACCAAGGAAAGGGTTACAATTTCTCCATTTTCAACAATATTCCCATTTCCATCAAACTCTTTAACAGTAGCAATATTAGATAAATTAATCCGAGAATCTAAAAAATTTTCGGGCCACTCTATTTTTATAACCTTTTCTTCGATACTTCCTGCCGATGAGGAACTTGTCTGTTTCGAGTCAGTCATCTTGATTATTGTTTGTACTAATATTTTCCAAGTAACTTATTAAAATGTTTAAGTATATGAGTAACTATCAAAAACTTATATCTATATACCTCAAATGTTAGTCTATTCTAACTCTAAGTATTAGTCTCTTTTGACCGAATCATTTCCCTGATAATTAACAACAGTGTAAAAATAAGTCTTTAATTCCCTAATTCACCTGACATCAGTGTTATAATATGTGGCTTTGTTAATCACTAGCTATTATGTTTTATAATATTATGCTTTACTATGGGAGCTTCTTGATAAAAATGGTTAGCCGTTATATTACTGTTTCCCCTTAAATATTAAATATCTTGATACCACATATCATAATTTATTTTATTATATTATGGGTTCGTGTTACTCATTCTTGGAAAAATTATACAAACATTTGGTTAAAAATTTTAACTACATTATTTATTTATCATGGTTCAACTTACAAAAGTTCATCTTCTTAAATTGCACTTTTTATCATGTATACAAAAATAACTAACTGACTAACAAATGTATGAATAATGATTACTGAATACTGAATAGCTAATGGCAATCCCTTGCTAGCGAGCTTTTATATTATTTGCCAAAATAATAAAAATAGGTTTCACTCAACAACTAATAAAAAGAATAATAAAAATTTGACAGTAATTAGTTTTAACTTTTAATGACTTGAAAATTAATTGCTTTTTTGGACCCTTTCATAGTTACCGGTATACTATAAATAATTTAATTCTGTAACAAGTAATTTTTATAGATACTAAAAGTTAAAACTTAACCTAATTAAATGATTTATAGCCAGTCAAAAGTGTAAGAGATTTTATTGCTATTTTAATTACTTAAGTACTTAAATTTTTATTTTACTGTTAATTAGATTTTTTAACTATCTAATTAACAAGTACACGTGTATAATCTTTTGACTAACTGTGTATTGTGATTTAGCAAAAACTTTACATTTGAACACCTCTTAACAATGATTTTGTTTTACATTGTTTATTTCCGTTATTTATAGTAACTGGACAGAGTGCCCTGTACCTCTATATAAAGCGAAAAATGCACATCAAGGACATGCTGATAACTCTATTTAACTAAAACATGGACATGGTGTTCTTTACCTCCGGGGTCCATGTTTATTCTGATATACAGGATGTCCAGTAAATGATGTCATTAATTGTAAGGGGTGATTCTACATAGGAAAATATTGAGAAAAAAATCTTATAAACATATGTCTAAAAATGCGCCCTGAGGGAGCTAAGCCCCTTTAAAAATGGCTAAAAAATTCGATTTTTATTAATTAACTCAGGAACACTTTGAGGTACAGGTACAACAAGGTTTTGAATGTAAGCTAACCTTGATAAGGCCCATCTTCGTGTGTTATTTTCATAAACCTATTTTAACCAGAGGTGTGCAAAACTGGGGGGCCTTATTAGTTTTTTGTCCCAAACTTTTTTCTGTGTAACTTTTTTGTGGTTTTTATTTTTGGAATATGATTCCTCAGGTCAAAATACATAAAAAAGGTACTCTTATTCTAATACTTTAGGATTAACCGTTTTCGAGAAAAATTAATTTGAAGGTGAAATTTCTCGATTCGAGGACGAAAAATTAAATACTAAAATTTTAAAATCCTAAATTTTAATGATGCAAGGTAAATGTACATGTACAATCCGAAGGCATCTATGGGCTCCTAAAAATGCATCATTTTTAAAGGGCCATAGGAGCTTTAAAAGCGACTTTTCGACCTACATGTATACATACTTTTTTTCTTAGTTTTTGATATAGAATAACCCTGCATCATTGAAATTTTGGTTTTAAACATATTAGTACTTATTTTTTCGTGGATTTCACCTTCAAATGAATTTTTCTCGAAAACGGTTAATCTTACAGTATTAGAACAGGAGTAAATTTTTTATGTATTTTGACCTGAGGAATCATATTCAAAAACAAAATTACAAAAAAGTTACCCAGAAAAAAGTTTGGGACAAAAAACTAAGGCCCTCAGTTTTGCACACTCGTGTTTAAAATAAGTACATGAAGAGAGCATACGAAGATGGGCCTTATTAAGGTTAGTTTACATTCAAAACCTCGTTGCTGTACCTAAAAGCGTTCCTGAGTTATTAAATAAAAACCGAATTTTTTAGCCACTTTTAAAGGAGCTTAGCTCTGGTACGACGCATTTTTAGACATATGTTTATAAGATTTTTTTTCCATATTTTCCTATGTAGAATCACCCCTTAAAATTAATGACATCATTTACTGGTCATCCTGTATATTAGAATACATCTGGACCCCGGAGCTAAAGGACACCTTGTCCATGTTTTAGTGAAATAGAGTTATCACCATGTCCTTAATGTGCATTTTTCGCTTTATATAGGGTCCAGTTACTATAAATAACGGAAATAAATAATGGAAAACAAAATCATGTCCATTTTCGTTGGAGGTAATTACCTAAAGAACACCATGTGGACTTGACTTTGTGTGTTTGCCATGCATTTTATAAGAATCTGCCAATGTAGAATGTTTTTCATCTAATTTATTATGTTAATTGTTATACTTTATGTACCTAACGTAGGTAGATTTTTAAATTGACTTTTATAACTGCTGTTCCAAGAATGAAATAAATGAATTTGAATTTGAATCATCCCTTAAAATTAATGACACTATTTACTGGACATACTGTATAAAAACCAAGTTGTTATACAAATAATTAAAATTAAAAAAATTACGTAGGCATACAGAATGTTATTAACCCCTTAACGCACCACTTTTTTTTAAAAGTGGTCAATTTCTCACCAATTTTTTTTCTTAATTTTTAGTGTACACCGAAGGGCAATAACAAATAATGTTGATTAATATATTCTTAATATATTGACCAATCACAATGCCGATTATTCAAAAATTCGGCCAATGGGATTTTTATATAGTGAGAAAAACGGCTATCGATAGGTAAAATAAATCGGAAAAAATTTATGTCGCTTTTAAAAAGTAGCCATGTCTGCCGTCATAAGGATATAGCGCGTAAAGCACAAATGAGTGAAACTGAGGAATGCTAACATGTAAATTTAAAGTGTCTTAAAATATTAATTTTGGATCTTGATTGTAAAAATTTGATTGCTTGCACATCACCTAAAAATACTTTATAATTTAATCATAATAAATGTAGGATTTTATAGCAGGATCATATATTTTTAAATAAATATTTACATATACGGCAAAATGGCTACAAATTATCTACTATCTACTACTATTATCTACTAATGAAAACACGCGCAAAGTACTGGCACTAGAGAAGAACAGGGTATTTTTGCAAATACGCAATTCTTATTAATTAATTTCCTTGTTAGTAAATCACTAGAATTTACGTATTTTTAATTGCATCACTTAAAAATAGATTAAAATGTGCTAATTTCGTGTAGAGAAAAGAAAATTAGGAATAGTACTTTATTTTAGAAATATTTATTCAGTTTAAAGTAGGTATAAAACAATTAAAAATAACAAAACAATGACAAAACATTACAAATTCTTTCTCGGAATTTCTTGCCAAAATATTTTTCTATTTTCTGGCATTAAAGGTGCTAAATTTTTTAATATAGATGCCTTGGTATCTGCATCAATACCTCGTGGTTCTTCTCTATTTGGTGGTCGCATAAGATGAATTTTATTTTTGTATTTTTCTTGTAAAATATCCACTTCGTGAAAAGTATTATTTTGGAACGTCTTATACTTCATTGTCATGTGGTTTCTCCTAAAAATAACATGTGGTATGTCTTTAATATATGGTCTAGGAGTGAGTTTGTTAATTTTAATAAGTGATGTGCAGTTTTTCCATTCACTTATTTCGGGAATTGTCAGTGGTCTTGCAAAAGTGCGTTTATTGTTAGCATTTCCAACGGCTTCAACAAAGTCATTAAAATCATAGGTTTTCTTCTGCTGTTTCAACGACATTTCAACCTGATGGTGGAAGTTATCAGCAGACATGAAACTGTGGCCTGGTTCAAAATATTTTATGTGAAGTTCCTCAGCGTTTATTGCATCAGAATTTAACATATAAATTAAAAAAGAGAAGAATGCCTGGCCAGTGCAGTTATCGGCCCATATTATAAAAGATTGAGCCTCTCTATAATTCATCAGGAACATATGAAATGCATTAATGATTTCTTCTTGCTTACGACCAGCCATGCCTTGATGGCATAGTATTGCAAGAGGTTTTTGGAATGATTGCTTTCCTAATCCAACAAAACTTTCATTGTAAGTTGTTACTCTCTTGGTAAAAAGAACTGTTTTAAAGCAGTCTATTTTTGGTAACATTATGACCTTTTGTAGGTCTGCTGATACAATAACTTTTGTTGTAGGCTTAAAATTATTGTTTACAGCATCTACGTCTGTTTGATATGCGAGTCTCGATTCTTTAGCATATGTGAGATGAGTTTTCCATAATTCACATATTTAACAGTTTTCTCCAAATTGCTTTGCGGTGTGATATTTGTCATGGAACGAATATTCCTCACATTTTTCACACTCTTCATGCCCTAATTTGGTAAACGATATGTGCTTTCTCTTAACCTCTTGTCTATATAAATCATATGAGGATTTAGAGTGTGGATATTTTGACTTGAAATCTTAGTACATGAAAACAATGCTAATGTCGCTAGGATAGTGGGATACTGTTGGGTTAAAACTGAATATATGTTCATGTGTTTTCTCTATTGGAATCTTATTAGGATTAGGTGTTCTTCCGCGTCCATCTTTAATACTGAAAGTTTCTACAGCGCGAGATTTCTTGTTGTTGTAGACACCATTTATTACCCAGTCACAAGTCTTTTTGTATCCTAAAGTTGTTAAAAATAATGTTTTGCACACAAAAATTTTAGCCTCGTTATTATCTTTCAGAGAATATTCAAACGTTTGATTTTTCCTGTGAACATCATGCTCAAGAACAGGTGTATCGCGTTTACGTCTTTTAACAATTTTGGCTGATGTGTTGTGTAAAATAAACATCTTTTTCTCTTGCCAACTCAACTTCCAGTAGTAGTAATCATTTATTTTCTCTCTTCTATGTTGTTCAATAAGTTCAATACATTTTTTTCTGTAATTACAACCAGAAAGCACATTATGTTTTAATTTTTGGGCCTCCTGTTTCTTTTTTTTACGCAGTTCAGGTGTAGTGGTAAATAATTTTCGTTTCCTCTCAGTTTCTTTTTTTGTCAGTTCCAGTTTCTGTCTGTTGCCTTGTTTCAGTAATGTCATTATTAGTCATGACGTTAAAATCAGCTACATCATTACATTCTATTATTATATTAAAATTTTCTTGGTCAGTCAGATTTTCTATTTGCTTTGTGGTAGATAAAAATTCCTCTAAAATATGTCTGAAGGTTATGCATATTGATGTTTTCAACACTGTTTAGTTGCTTCACTACACAATTTTATTTATCAATAATATCAAGGTTTTGGCTTTTGCTGGGGTTGCATTTTCTAGGGCTTGAAATTTGTTGTTCACTGTTGTAGTAGTTGTAATCTTCGCCAGTAATATTATTTACATCAATTTCGCTCAAAACTGAAGTGTTGCTTGAAATATCTGAAAATAGTTTACTTATCATCTCACAAAGAAATTATATGTAACATACCGAGTGGTCACTTAGAAATTCAAAAATACAAAAATTTGATTTGCTAACTAAAAAACTCTTGAATTATTTTTTTTTAATTGTATAGGGAATTTCAATATCAATATTATGGTATAAAACTAAAATCTGGTTGCCATTTAAAATAAAAAACTTGATACCGTATCCGGTTGAACAGGAAGCAGATTATTTATAAAAATAATTTCAGATTCTTGTGATTTAATATAAACCGCAAAAATTTCAGAAAAATAGCTCATCTGGTTACAGGGATGTTCCATAATATGGCATATTATGCCATACTTTCGTGGCCACCCGGTATAAGAAATAATTGCTAATAAGATTTAATTCAAAGTTCATGTATAGATTTTTTTTGTTCAAAAATCACGAAATAAATTATATTAATCAATACATTTGAAAGCAATCCAAAGCAATCTATGACAACATTTTTTAATCAACTTCAAAATTATATTAAGTACAGTTAGTATATCAAAAAGAGGCACAACCTCAAAATTAAATTGATTGTAATTTGAAACTAAACTAAATATAGTTTATAAAGTTGGGTTATTGTACGTATTGGTTAATTTTTAGAGCACTTAAGAGCAATATATTTTCTAATTTAATTTATTTTAAGCCGTTTTTATTATTGTTCTTAGTTTTAATTCATTAAATTACAAAAAATAGTCCTTTATTTATTTTAAAATTCTTCTACTTATTTAGTCTTTATTAAATCACTTCATTTTAATTATTTTCATGATTTTAATAGTAATATCACTTCTGTTATAAAATATATATGGAGAATATTTTGAATTAACTACAAACATTTTCCCTTCATATAAATAAATGTTTGACATAAGACATATTTTTAGTCAAATTGTCAAACCACTTTGGCAAACAAGTGTTTGACCTCTCAGTACAAATTACATTGATGTGAAAAAATTATTTTGAGGTTCTGCCGCTTTTTGATATACTGACTGTACTATTGGTAATAAAAATCCAGAACAGCACAAAACTTAGAATTTTAGTAAATTTGTCAAATATACGTCCTTCATTAGGTAAATTGTCAGATTGACTCGAGAGAGAAGTGGATTTAAACCATACAATGTTTGTGTGTCCTGGATTTTTATGATAACCGATAGTATATAACAAAAAATAAGAATAAATACTTACTCTCAGATATGCATATCCCAGGTACAATACGGAAATTTTCGGTCATTTTAATAAAGCCAACATTGATATTATTTTCCGCAATAACAATGGGTATATCGTATTTCATATTTTGACCTGTTGGATCATAAGTTAGCTCTTGGTTTTCTTTGCCATTATCATTATTATTAAGCGCTAAATCGAGAAACCTACGTCCACGACTCATGATTTACACTGTAAGTTAAAGTATCATAAAGGTTATTTTTACAGTAAAATACCAAATAACTGTTATTAAATTTAAAATTTCAGAAGGTTACTTAAATTAAATAGAATCTATAATTTATAGATTTACTTAAATTACTTACCTACCAACTAAATTCACGAACACGTCTGGACGCGTTAAAGCAGATTAATTATATGAATAATAACTAAAGAAAAACCGCGTATCGGCGCGCTACTACAGAAGAACTACGTTAGGGAATGTGTACTACGAAAAAAACACGTATAGTCCTGACTTATACGCGCTTTTTTGCTAGCATTGCGTACATACGTGGATAGACCGTTTCTTGCCACTGGAACTAATAACTAACAATTTTTTGAATTTTGTTCTTTACGCGCTTTTTTCTTATGGCGGCAGAATACTAGCACCTGTTAAAGTTTCCTTCCAATCTTTGTTTAAATTCATGCAAATAAGTTCCCTTCTAGAGACACTTTCACAGTGTAAAATGTCTGAAAGCAATCGACCTCCTCGTTTAACAGACTAGATACCACTTTTACTATAGCTGATAAGCTAGCCCCAATTTGTGTCTGCAAAATTGCAAGTCTATTATCCCTTTTTAATACTGATTCTACGGTGATGGCCTGTTTGACCACAGCGTTTAGCCCTGGGGGCCCTAATTCAGTTGCATTTTCTGGGGGAGGGTATTTATTAATAAGCTCCTTTCTTTTATCCTGATGAAGATCATTTCTAACAATATTTTGCCACCTTGAAGTGACATCTTGTTGTATTGGTAGACCAGAAATTTTCTCAACACAAATCTCATCACCCAATATGGTAAGTACTTCCTCGTTCAATGAGGGAGGGTTATTTACCTCTGCTTGCAGCACAGAAGGGTCATGACCCTCCTCGTCCTCTATAACAACAAAAAACCCTAATATTTAATCACAAAATATAACCTAAAAACATATATTTGCACCTTCGAATAAACTTCTTTTAAAGAGAGTATACATTCGAAGGTGAAGCAGTACTAAGAAAAAATATCAGTGTGTAAAATTATTCCACGAACAGTTATACGTTTAGACAATTACTATAAACAGTAATACGTTTAGACCGTTATCACAAACAGTCGTTTCTGTACTGTTATCACAAACAATAATACATTTGGACTGTTATCACAAACAGTCGTTTTCATACTGTTATCACAAACAGTAATACGCCTAGAACGTTATCACAAACAGTCGATTTCATAACTGTTATCACAAACAGTCGATTTTATAACTGTTATCACAAACAGTCGATTTCATAACTGTTATCACAAACAGTCGAGTCAAAATATCATTATCTCCAACCATATGGAGCAACAAGCAAATGGACCTGTTAACACTAAATATTCGTGCGTATTTTATTCAAAATTATGAATACAAGATACTGCGATAAATACCTTTAAAACCTGAAGACTGCGAATCGCCGGTTGAATCAAAACTTGAAGAACTCTCTTCATAGCGTCTTCTCTTTTGTTTGTGCTCCAAATCGTCCATCCTGCGTTCCAATCTTTTCAGGACCTTGTAAACCATCTTTTGATTCGATGGAGAGTGGCTTTTAATTCTCTTTTTAACGTTTTTCGGCATTTTTCTTCCAACACGTGTACGACGCAACGCGAGAAAACAGTAACACAACGTGACTTCCGGCACAAGAATAAAGACTGAACGCAGTTTGTGCTGCGGAGATTCAGGGCGAGACCGATTGGAGAGGGAGGAGCGCGCGAACTTTAAAACTTACTACACTTTCTTCTAATTTACGTAGATGAGGTGAGTATAATTTGTATTTTTTTCCTAGAACATTTAACAGCCTTCTCTTCAAATATTTTTTGAATAGCATATTTTTCCTTCCGATTTTTTACATTTTTATAGCGTTTTTTAATAGCATTTGATAAGATCTCATATTTCTGTTGATTTGCCCGTCTGTCATCCTCATTTTTAGATCTCTTTTGTTTTCTCTGTTATATATATTATTATAAGATGGCGATCGGTACAAGTCCGGGTGCCGATTTATCCGCAGAAAATAGTGAATTTAATCTTAATTTGAATACGTGCAAACATTGTAAGGGACCAGTTGTGCAAGAAAAGTTTTTGTGCAAAAAGTGCAAGTGCATTTTCCATCCTGGGTGCCTTAAACAAGCCAACGCGTTGAAAAGTGCAGAATGTATGCATGTGGGAGAAGAAATCACCGACAGCTCTTTTGTCGTGCCCGCAAACGCAAACATCCTTGAAAACCTCCTTTTTCAAGAAATCTTAGCGAAGAACAAGATTTTAATGGAGTTTAACAACGTACTACAAGAAAAGATTGTATCTTTAGAAACCAAAATTGCAGTTTTAGAATAGAAAAAAATTCCAGTAAAAAACAGGTAAACAATGCCATAAATGCTTTATCTACCCAACAGATGGCGATGTCACAGCACACAAACGCAGCGCAGCCGACTTTTTCTGAGGTAGCGATCGCTAACAAAGGTAAGGCACAGTTACCGACACCTAAAGTTGTAATTCAGTCAGCTAAACAACAGATGGCGCAGCGAGTTCCAACGGCAAATACAACTGTCAAGGTGACAGAAAAACAAAATCAAAACAACGATTTTAAAACGGTAACCTACAAGAAGAAGCAAAGGAAACCAGAAATTACGGGGAAAATACTCAATCCACCCTTAAAGGAGTACAAAAAATACATTCAAGCAGAATTGATGCAAAAAGCACTGTCGTATCAATGACAGATCATTTAAACGAAAATGTGCTCAGCAACTTTGAGGTTAAAGAGGGCTACTCATAGCACCCAGAAATATACAAATCATTTATAATAACGGTACCTGAAAATCTGTTGGCAAAAGTAAAACAACCAGAAATTTGGCCTGAAGGTGCAACTATCAGTGATTTTTTACACTATCTGTCAAAGAACAAGAAAACGGAAACGTAAAAAACACAGATAAAAGATCGATTGTGGGTAAAAATAATGCAAACATTATTCACTATAACCTACAATCAATTGGAAACTGTATCGATGAACTAAATACATGTCTAAACAACAACAAAAAGACAAAGTTTATTTCTCTAACAGAACACTGGAAGTCTAAAGAACAGTTGCCAAATTTTCAAATCAAGGGGTATAATCTTGTTTCATCTTATTGTCGTAATGAAGGAGAACATGGTGGGTCATCTATTATCTGTGTAGATGGTCTAAGTGTCAAAGAAAAAAATGATATTACAAAATTTTCACAACGTGAAGTTTTTAAGTATTCAGCAGCTGAAATACTGTGTAGTGGTGTGAAAAGTCTAGTGATATGCGTGTATAGCAATGACTCAAAAAACACAAAGAAGTTTTTTACGCAGCTGGAAAAGCTGTAAGTAGAGAAAGTTGTAACATTTTCTTTGCGGGAGATTTCAATATTTGTATAAGGGAAAACTCTCAGGATAAACGTAAATTTTTATCTATTTTAGGCTCAATTAATTTAAAACCCAGCATTCTTGAGTTCACAAGAGTAACATCTAAAAGATGTATTGATAACATATTTACAAATATTGACTCTTTCAATGCTTCAATTTTAAACTGGCAACTTTCTGACCATTTAGGTCAGAAAGTAAGTTTTAACCTAAAAACTGAAAATGTAAAAAATGTCCAAAAGAGATTTTTTAATCTTAGAAATAAAATTAATTTTATAAATAGATTAAAAGAGCAAGATTGTAAACCTATCTATAACTGTTCAGATATGGATGTAAATGCACAATTTAGTAACTTTATGAACATATTTGGACCAATCTTTAATGAGAGTTTTCCCCTAGAAAACTGTAAACCAAAAAAGAACAAAATAAAATATAGTTCACCCGAAATATCACAGTGAAAGGCTAGGTTAGATATTCTTTATACCCTCAAAACTCATGATAATCGATTTACTGAGCAACATAATGCTGTAAAAAAATCTTACAATAAATTGCTCATAGAACACCGAAAAAATATTTATTCAAATCAAATAGAAAACTCTGATAACAAAAGTAAAGCTGTCTGGAATACCATAAAAGACATTAAAGGTGGTATCAAAAAAAGTTTTTTACAAGTTCCGGGCACTGCAAAAAACTTGGCAAATAAAATTAATAAGGTTTTTGTACACACTGTGCATGATTTAATTGATAACTTAGATCAGGTTGAGTTTGACTGTGATATAAATAATAATAATATTAATTCTATGTTCGTAAGACCAGTATCATGCTTAGAAGTAGTAGATATTGTTCGAAATTTGAAAAATAAGCTTAGCATTGTATCTCTGAGATTTGTGAACCTCTTAGTTTTATTGTAAATAATTCCTGTACTCATGGCATTTTCCCAGAAAGCTTAAAAACCGCTCTTATAAAGCCAGTATTTAAAAAAAGTGATGCTTCCCAGATTGAAAACTATAGGCCTATCAGCCTTATATCATCCTTTTCAAAAATCTTTGAAAAAGCTATGGTTACTAGAATGGTGGACTTCTTTATGGACAAAATTCTATTTAGCGACTGTCAGCACGGTTATTGGAGGGGTAAGTCGGTGACAACTGCAGTGCATAGTTTAACTTACGAAATTCTTTTGGGCTTTGAGAACTTGGAGTGTATCATTGGTTTGTTTCTGGACCTATCTAAGGCCTATGAAACGATAAATCATGATATACTCATAACCAAGCTTGAAAGATATGGAGTAAGGGGAGCGGCGCTGAAGTGGGTCAAGTCCTACCTCTCAAGGAGATCTCAACGTGTTGAGGTCGTTAAAGAAGATCAAACTCATGTCTCAGACCCAATTTATGTCTCGGTGGGAAACCACAAGGTAGTATAATTGGACCTATACTTTTTGTTATATATATATATTAACGACATAATATCATCAGTTAACTTTGCAGATGATACAAATATAATAATAAAAGCAAAAAATTTTACGGACCTCCGGAACAGTTTTGAAGTTAGAATAAAAGATACTCTCAAATGGTTTTTAAAAAATAAGCTTATCTTGAATAAAGATAAAACAAAAATCATGTTTTTTTAAACCTCTAGATCAAATTTCGTAACACCAGAACTTATGCCTTTCGATGATATTATGATTAGTACCACATGTGTAACAAAATTTCTAGGTCTTGTTCTAGATGAAAACCTTAACTGGAATTTGCATCGAGAAGAAACCCTAAAAGTGGTCTACTATTCTAGTTTTCAGTCTATTTTAAAATATGGGATAGTCTTCTGGGGACAGAGCACTAACGTACAGGAAGTATTTGCAATTCAGAAAAGAACGCTTAGAGTCAACCGTTAATGTATAAAAATATTGACCTTTTTAATAAGAGTGTGTAAGACTTTCGAACTGTTAAGGCTATTCTCGTTCCTAAACTAATAAAAACAGAAAATAGGCTACGGCACTCAGTATGGGTTATGCCAAGGTTCGATAGAGCACCTGGGGCTGGGTCATAGTCTCTCTATGTTTTGGATTATTGAATACACATTACTAATTTAGATTTAAGAAAGATTATTTCTGGGTTTCCCGGTAGAGGGCGCCAAGCTTGGGCTGTTTCAAACCAAGCTTTTATGCATCTAACTATTTGTGCTAGATTTAGATATTAAATATTTTTATTTTAAGAAACCTGAAATAAATAAATTAAAAGACAAAAATATGACTAAGATCTTTTAATATATAAGAAAAATAAAATTTTCATTGTAAACATTTCCTCGATACGAATAAATTGAATTAAAATATTAGGTATGGTTTAACGGTTTTTTAAATTATGAAGATAAAACGTAATTAAAATGGATTTATATCCAGGCTCTTGTACCTTGGAACAGTTCCAAGGTACAACAGGTTGCGTGTTCCCAAGTTACACGATGTTGCATCAATTTGGAAAATTAAGTCTATAACTTTGAGGTTAGGTTCTAAACACGAAATAGTCATATCCATGCATTCATAAAATGTGTGTGATTTCAGGGTCAAAGCAAATTTAATATAATATTACCTACCTACACTACACTACAGCGCTTTTAAACTCAGCAAGCGAAAAAACCTATATTGTGTTCCATATGAATATATAAACTATATTTAGTTTGCAACTGTTAGATGGCAGCACAGTCCAATAAAGCGGAGTGTTCCAAGGTACAACAGTTACCCCTACACTATTTATTTATTAGTACAAAGTTTATATGTTGCTTAAGAAAACCGATTATTAAAAAAAGTAGGTCTTTTAACGCACAAATTTCAGCCAAGGGTTAAGGAATGTAAGGTTTTACAACTCTGTTAGTTTGTTTACAACTCCGTTACCACGTGCCAGTAACAGAGTTGCGTAGTAACAGAGTGGTAAATTTTATATTCCGTTAAAAGTCACAAAATAAAGCATAAATTTTTTGTTTTATATTTAAAATGTTTACCCCTTAGACAACATACTTTACGTAAAATTATAAAAAAACATTTTACGTGGATACGTAGGTAACAAAGGGGACACGCAATAAAAACACGCTGCACTTTCAACACATCGCAGCCGACTGAAAGGTTATCATAGATTACCGTAAGGAGCAGATAGGAAAGTCCCCTGTATTATCTTGAGGCTTTGTAATGAACAAGCTTCGCCATCTGATTAAATGTTTGAGTACTAATATTAGGGTCACTCTATTTAGCTACGGTTTTAAAAGTAGTATTTTATATGGGTCTCTATTTAGCTGCGGTTCTGAAAACTAATATTTTATATTTGTCACTCAATTTAGCTACGGTTCTGAAAATTGCCGTTTTGCGACACTCAAGTGTCAAAAAGTACAACTTTTTCACACTTTTTTTTGGAAAGGAGTAAAAAATTACAAATAGAAAATTTATCTGTTATTTATTTAAATAATTAAATTTTAGGTACAATAAAGTTTTACAGGCATACATAATAAGTACATAATACACAGTGATATATCGCAATATTATCTCTGACGAGGCGGCAATTTTAGCAGGGACGATCCGAGGGGGTGGTGTGAGCGCATGTCAGCCTCCCACGAAATAACTCAGTCGGCAAATTCAGTGGATGAGTTGGCAAATTTGAGAGGAGTGAACGTTTTTCTTTGGTATTTTTTTTTTGTTAACAAAATATTTTGGCAGGTTTTTTTTGGAGGTAAAAAAAAATTGTGGCAAATTTTGGCAAAATTTTGAGGGTGAGGACCTATTTTTTTGATGTGACAAAAAATTTTGTAGTCTAATTTTGAAGCAACCGAGAACCTTTTTTTAGTCAAAATTTTTGTGCTAGGGGTATATTTTTTATAGGAAAAAATTCTGGTAGTCAGCAAATCTTTCATCGACAAAAACCTCGGAAACGCCTCTGCTGACACGACATACAGGTATATACTATATATTGCATTCACAAAGATGCAAGTTGCTTGCAACTTTACACCACGATATTTGAAGACTATATCAATCCTCGCAATGGTACATATGACTGCCCTACTGAAAATGTCTAGTAAATTTCTAGTAAAACAGAGTAAAAGGATTTTACTAGCTAGTAAAATCCGACCAAAACCGAGTATAAAATTTTACTGGTCTGTGGTCAGTTAGTGAAACATTTTTACTGTTGTTTTAAAACCTAGCTAAACCAGTAAAAATCTCGAAAAATGTATATTTTCCCAAGTAAATTAGTTTTCCAATGTGTACACAGTGGGTCTACAGGGCGATTGAAAGGCAATTAAGGTTTTTAGAATCGCTTTAATTTTTAATTTGATTTGTTCATTAATATAACAATAAAAAATTAAAGGAGAGTTTTGAAAATAGTTTACACCCATATGTCGTGGCATAATATTACTATGAGCTCATAGTTCACGCTAATATATTAATAAAATTTTACATATATTTACATAATATAAATATACTAGGGATTTTGAAATACTGGAATTCGGTATTACCGATGTGAAGTACCGGTATACTGCCGTCATAGCTTCAAATAACGTATTATCTTTTTATCTAGTAGCCTTAGAGAATGACCATTAGGCAATGATGTAGATCACATTTAAACTCAAGTGAATACTTATTTATGACAGTTTTTGACATTTATTTTAAAATGTGCCACATTGTGAGAACAAAATTCTAATTATCCCTAAAACAACAAAATTTTATTAAACTGGAGTACTCAAAAGTAACAAAAAATAAACTGAAAGAAAGCAAAAAGGAAAAACATAGAGAACGCCTTTAGAAAAAGTGGAATGTTTAAAAATACGAAGAGATGAATGTGAAACGTTAATTTGAGGTACCAAAGTTATTAAATCATCTTCAGGGTTAGAATATGCATTCTTAATATATTTTTCTTGTAAAATTAAGTTTTTTTATTAATTATTAATTAAACTTTAGTTTGCTTCATATTATGAAATGTATAGGTGTCAAATATATCGACATATTCTTAACCTTTCTTTTTTTACTCCGAATTATTGATGCACCATGTTGTCTAATTTCCACTTTTCAGGGCCTCCTATGATAAAGACTAATACGTTATTTTAAGCTATGATGGCAGTAAATGCCGGTAAAAAAATTAATAATGTTAACTAAAAGTTGAAGTTTATCATTTTTTAATAAAAATGTATAATCTGATAAACCATTAAACATTCTCAACTTATTCTTGAAATATTAATAGTCAAATTGTTTAAAAAAATAAAAATATATATTTAAATAAAAACAACGTTTAAAGTGTGAATTTAGCATAAAAAAATAAATTTAAACACATAATTTTTAATAAGTTATCTGTTATCTGTTATGTCGTTAAAATGAAATGGACAGGAAACAGTGAATAGTACCATTTCATCCTTTTTGGGAATCATCAGCACTGTGTATCCTGTGTGTTGTCAATATTTAAATAAAACGTTAGATAGATATAAGTATGGTGCCAAACAAACGTTCAGTACCTATATATTTTTTATAGACTGTCAATTCTTAAGTTACATAATTTTTATTTAATTCTACATATAATAAATTTTTCTGAATTATGGCACGGATTTCAACATAAATTTTGCACGAATTTGTATATACCAGGAACAAAATTTATATAAATTAATTCCAAACTCTTTATGTAAATTATATTTTATTTAGGCATTTTTAAGGCCTACATTAACTTTAAAATACCGATATTTTCGATACCGATTTTTGGGCAAAATACCTGTAATACCGGTTTCAGTATTGAAATCCCTAACAAATACCTACAATTTTAGATATTACTTTTATACATTACATTACATGTTTGTTTAACCTCATACTAATGTACTTAATTAAGCAAAGTTGAGAAATTCCTTAATATTTAGTTGTGATTTTTTTTATGCATAGCATTTTTAATAAATTTTAGTATGAGAGCGGATCAAAACTTAATATTTTATTATTATTTTTTTTTTAATTTTTTTTTATATGTCACAGCTTTCTTGTGTACATAATCTATGATCGATTCTTCTTTCCCACATAACGTTTTATTTAAACCCTCGGCCCAATTATGGGCAATTAAGGATATAAACTTTTTTATCATTTCATTTGAAATGTCATTGGTGTGTTTTTCCCCCCAACTGGATACAGTGTATTTCCATTCACACAAATCAAAATTAAAGTTCACACTTTCTTTAATATATAGGAATAATTTTAAAAGTATATTTTTCGTATAGAATTTAACTGGCAAAATCTGCATGACTTTGTTGTAAGCATCAGCCAAACCAAGTATTAACTTTGGGGTACAGTATTTTAACTTGTCTGGTACCCCATTATCATATTCCTTGGCTTGGCTGGTTTCATGCCAGTCTTTAATTTTATTTTGGCTTATTATATTATTTTTGCATATTATACAATTTAAAGTTTCAATTTTTTTAGCTATAAAGCCACTTACGTGGCCGATAGCGGCCTTAACAATAAATGATAATTGTTTTTCAGCGATCTGAATATTTTTAATTTCTTTAAATCTATATTTTCTTCATATGCTTCCACTTCCACTCCCTGTGATACTAGATGTTTCACACCATCTATTATATTTTTGCTGCTATCTTCGTCACCCTCGCAGTTTCCTGATAATGAGTGACGATTAACCATATTGTTAACAAGCATCGTTTTAAAATAATTTTTAAAAGTATATATACTCGGTTTAACATTTCGGCCCCCGTGTTGGCGTACTTGGCCGAAAAAATTTTCTATGGGGTCCTGGTTAATATCTCTTGGTCTGAAAAATGTTATCCCAAAATTTTTATTTAAATGGCTTTTTAGGTGAGCCATCCCATTTAAAGTTACTTCCCAATTTACCAGGGATGGAACTCTTACTGTTTTACCTTTATCGATATAGTGCATGTTTCTAAGCTCTTTTTTTGCCTTACTCCAAAATATGGTATGTCCACTATCTTTTCTTACAGCACATTTTAAATTTTTCCCCCCAACTGGATACAGTGTATTTCCATTCACACTGTCAAACAGTTTGTCAAAGAAGTTAATTAATTAAATGGTACCTCATGATGCACTTTCAAGTTGCAATTTTCCATCTTCAGAAGTTATACCTACAAAAATAAAATATTTTTTAAATACAGTTACATTTTTATATTATACACTAAAAACAAACATTACATAATACTTTAGCAATATTTGTTACGTATTTTGTCTGAATAGGGTTCCCACCAATTTTCAATACGCAATATTGCTAAATATTCTTAGATCAAGCTTTAATAATTCCTAAAAAATCTAAGAGAAACATTTTATTCCAAAACCAACTATTTTGTTTAAACACGAAAAAAAGAATTTTTTTAAAGTTCATTGAATAAAAATGTTAAAAATTAAATATTTTTTTGTTTAATCTTAGTTTGTTTTTATGAAGAAAGGACTAATCTTTAGTCTGGGGGGTTGAATATCCAAACCCCTCCCCCCCCACCGTGCGCACGGGCCTGAGTATGTATACCCCGCAGACGAAGAGTTTATTAGATCGGATTATCTAGAATTAAAAATTAAAAATTTACCTTTATTTAAAAAAAGAGTCATAATTGACGCCATTGTGTGGCTAAACACTTGTGTAGCATGTGATACCTTTATCTTTTTCATGTTTTTTTCATAAATATGGCCCTTATGCAATTTGTTAAGAGCCCTTAGCCTCCCAATCTCATCTATTTCATACGTTTTGATTATATCATTCCAATCGCCAAAAATTTTATTTCCATTTTTTTTCCAAACCATTTTTTTTCGAAGTAAGTTATTGCGTATTCCTTTGATAAGGTGAGGTGGATCATATACATGAACAATTGTGTCCTCATTTACTTTATACAATTTTAATTTTTTATTATCATTTTCTTGTAAGCCATAATTATTAACTAAATAATTTATTGCGCCAACATTAGTTGTGCCTTGATCGGAAACAGTGACAGCAACTTTTAGACCAACCTTTTGGCATTCATTTATAATATTTCTTAATTGTCTAACCAAGTCTATTGCACTAGTAGACCCTTGCGCAAAGGTGTAGGCTATCGGCTGCTTCCACCTCTTTGTTATTCCTAGAATAATACAAATAAAATATTAATTAATTATTCTTAATACAAAATAGGTAAACGGTTGCAAGCAAACAAATTAAAATATTTTCGTTCTTTATCGGAAACAAACTAAATAAAAAAAATTTAGTATATATTATATATTTTTTGTAGATTACTATTAGTAATGTAATAAATGATTAAAAAATAAGCCGTAAAGATATGTAATGCTACGCATTCCATTATTCACAGTAAATGCCATAATATACTATTATTGCATTTTCCCAAATACATATTGGAAAAACAATTAAAAAAAAACAAAAACAAAAAAAACTTTAAAATATTTTTTTGCATTTTTTTTTATTTTCTTTTTGCGAAAAAATATTTTTTTTTCAAAAAATAAAAAATATAAAAAAATAACAATTTTTTTTTAAATAAGACTTTTTTTGGTAGTGACCTCACCCAGGACAAAGGACATTAGTACAATTGTAATGCAGTGTCCTCACATTTACCCAAAACCAATTTTAAAAAAACTTTTATATTTTACCTTTATAAATAAAATAATATTTTACCTTTAATCATGAAGACCTGAGCATGGTCGCCAAAATTGGCAGCGCGTTTGTCACCATGGTCTTCGAAGCCGTCAAATTCTTGGTTCTTTTTATTTATATCAATGTGGGCCATTTCATCGAACATTAGAACGCACACTCTATCTCTTTCCGCTAAATTTGCAACATTTATTTTTAAATTATTAAAAACAGTTTCATTAATTCCTGCCTCGATGGGAATTCTATTAAGTAAGGTCATTAGCGTTTTCCTAGTAGGCGTTGCAAATAATTTTGAAAATGTATTATAGGATCTTTCACTTTGCTTTTGCAAAATTAACCCCAATACTTTATCATCTAATGTATACCGACGACCATTCGGTGACTTTGCTTTTGAAGCCCTGCACTGGCATTTAATGAATTCAGCAACATGCTTTGGTAACTTGCTAGTAACAGTTTCAAGAATTTATTCTTCATTTACATTACTGTGCTTCTTTATCCTTTGTTTATAGTTGGTAAACGTTTTATTTAAACGACTTGCCCTTTTATATATGATCTTTTCACGTGGACTTAGTTCATCGCTTTTGTGCACTCCAGCTTCCATCAATATATTAAATGATCCTAAAATTAAAAATAAACCGATCAAAATAATCAAAAGTAAATAAATTTTTCCACGCCACGTGTTTTTTTACTTTAAATCGAAAAATGTTGACTTTTTACATTTATTACTAATTTTTATTGAAAGTTAAAGCTAACATTATTTTCGTATTAAATTACGGTACGTCAAATGCTATTCTATAAGAAAAATACGTAAAGCGTGTTACTATAGTATAAATTTAAAAATATACGCATATTTGCTTATGCATTCTGGGCCCTGCCAATGTGTATACGGAGAGATACACGCGGCGGCCAAAGTGTTAAATTAAATATAAACCCCACAATAAATAATAATAATAATAATAATAATAATAATAATAATAATAATAATAATAATAATAATAATAATATATTGGAGACAAATTGTTACTAAAAGGCCTAAAAACTTAAAAAAAGGACTAAATTAGAAACTAAAAAAATCATTTTGCTAGGCCTCCTTAGTGGGTTTGCCCCAGTAAGTCCTAGATCCCCAGTCCGACACTTGATGAGTCCAGACTAGGGGCGAAAAACAAGTCGGCAAATTTGAGAGGAAAAAATATTTTTTTATTTTTTCTTGGTCCTCAAATATAAAAAAAATTCTGTCAGGGTCGCTAAATCTTAAACTCACGCCTTCCCACGACAAAAACAAAAACCTCAGAACACCGGACAATGCAAATAAACTTACGTTTTCTTTTTCTGGATTTTGGTGTCTTCGTTTCTTCTGTTGTGGTCATATTATCAGGTATTATTGTTTCTTCTACTAGCATGTCAATTAAAACCTGTGGGTCACCCTCCGTGAAAATATTATCAGGTATTAGTGTTTCTTCTACTACCATGTCCATTAAAACCGGTGGGTCATCCGTAATAATATTATCAGGTATTAGTGTTTCTTCTACTACAGAAACTGTTGAAATACTTTGAATGGATTGCTCAACAACATTGTGAACATGTGTTCTCGAAGTGGATGGTCCAACTGTAAATTCGTTTGGCGTCACGGCATATGAATGGTCATTTATGTGTGAATCTGTTGATGTACTTTGAATGGAGTGCTCAACAATATTGTGAACATGTGTTCTCGAAGTGGATGGTCCAACTGTAAATTCGTTTGGCGTCACGGCATATGAATGGTCATTTATGTGTGAATCTGTTGATGTACTTGGAATGGAGTGCTCAATAAGATTGTGAACATGTGTTCTCGAAGTGGATGGTCCAACTGTAAATTCGTTTGGCGTCACGGCATATGAATGGTCATTCATGTGTGAATCTGTTGATGTACTTTGAATGGAGTGCTCAACAATATTGTGAACATGTGTTCCCGAAGTGGATGGTTCAATTATAAATTCGTTTGGCGTCACGGCATATGAATGGTCATTCATTTCAACACCTATGACAAAAAAAATATTCAGGGTAATTCCAGCAAATCGTGACACGACTGGATTTAAATAA
The DNA here is from genome assembly GCA_958510825.1 of Brachypterus glaber. Lineage (NCBI taxonomy): Eukaryota > Metazoa > Arthropoda > Insecta > Coleoptera > Kateretidae > Brachypterus > Brachypterus glaber. The sequence goes on along the minus strand of OY294053.1, from coordinate 10,473,147 downwards.
AATGCAGAATATTATTATCTAGCTTAAGGTGTTCACAAGTTAATAATAATAATAATAATAATAAATACATTTATTTACCCAAAACAAAAATATACAGTTTTTTTTACAATTAATAAAATATAGGTAAAACGGCCGCGCTCAGTTGTTGGTTTTATTTATAGTAAGTATTATGGTTTAGTGTCTTTCAGTAAAAGCAACACCTGGTCTTCCGCACAGACCAAAATATATAACTTAATTAATAAATTATCATATAGATCTACACAAAATCATTGTATAAAACATATTCAAAAGAGAAAAGAAAAAGAAAATAGACACACTTTATGAGAAAAACACGCACTAAAACTCACCACTCTGTATTAAACGCTTAAATTTGATTGAAAATTGACTTAAAGACATTGTTTTAAACTCTTCAGGTAGTTTATTGTAATAGGCGGCTATACTGTAAGAAAAACTTCTCTCAAAGAGAGCTGTTTTATGTTTTGGTATAGTTAAAACTTTTTTCCGCCTAATGTTAATATTATGAACATCTGTTCGGTAACGAATTTTATTACAAAGATATTCTGGTGTTTGCAGAGAAATTACTTTATAGAAAAAATTCATGGAGTGAAGAATCCTTCGTTCGGACATCTTAAGCCAACCCAACTCTGAGTATTTGTGAGAGATATGCTCATATTTGCGAATTCCATAAATAAATCTAACGCACGCATTTTGGATTTTTTGAATTCTATCTGAATCTGCGGCAGTTAAGTAAAAATTATATAGACTGTCGCAATAATTAAATTTGGAAAGAACCAAGCTGTTACATAACAAAATTTTCAGTTTTCTTGACAGTACTTCCCTGTTATTATAAAGTAATTTAAGACTATAGTAGGCTTTTCTTATTATGCTATTTATATAACTCCTAAAACGTAAATATTTGTCAAGAATGATTCCTAAATTTTTGGCCTCACTTGCACAAACTACTTGTATACCATCCACCCATATATTCATGTTAGATTTAATATAATCATATGCGGTAGCTTTGGAAAATACAATTAGTGATGATTTGGAGGCGTTTATGGAAAGGCTATGGTCCTTGGCTGTCTTGATTAATTTTGCAATATCCTCATTGAATTTTAAGGTAGCCTCATCTAAGTCAGAAACATTGAAACTTAAATATATCTGGGTATCATCAGCATAAAAATGTACTGAACTAAATTTAACTGATGCATAAAAATAACATGTGTATATCGTGTATAACAGTGGACCTAATATAGACCCTTGTGGTACTCCAGACTTAACCCTAATAGGATCTGACATAATTTCGTTAAGATCTACCATCTGCTCCCTGTTAGTTAAATAATTTAAAATTAGTAAGGCTGACATTTCATCAAGTCCTATAAAGAGTAATATTGCATATAATATATCAGGATCCAGAGTATCAAAGGCTCTGCTAAAGTCTAACAGTAATAATGCAGTGGCTTTTCCTGAGTCTAGATCTGTAATAATGTCATCAGTAATAGTTGTTAAGGCAGAAGCACAGCTATGATTGGGTCTAAATCCTGATTGGGTTGTGGGCAAAATATTATATAGGTCAAGATGGATACGAAGTTGGGTTTCTAACACTTTCTCAAGAATTTTAGAGAGGGTAGGCAGTATACATATGGGCCTAAGGTCTTTAAACTCAGTTGGGTTATTAACCTTGGGTATAGGCATTACCAGACCACGTTTCCAGCAATCTGGAACAACACTGTTCTCTATACAAAAATTTATTAAATGTGTTATAACGGGCGTTATGTAAGGACAACACAGTTTTATAAAAGTAATGTTGATACCATCTATGCCAGTAGCCTTGGTTTTTATACCATTTATAATTTTGTTAATTATTTCATTCGTGGTTGCCTGAAATTTAAAATTAGTCTGAAAATGTTTTAATTTATTATTACTGTAAAAGTTTACAAGATTCTCTTTATTATCAGAGTTAGTAGCAGGAACCGAGTTTATGAAAAAATTATTAATAGCATTAGGGTCTTGCAGTTCTACAGATATATTATAGTTTGATTTATTAATAATATTCATTTGTTTCAGCTCCTTCCAGCTTTCTCTGATATTAAGATTCTTAAATTAATTAAGATAATAAGCACTTTTTTCAGTTTTTACGGTACGGTTTTTCGCATTTCTTAACTTTGTATAGTTTTCCCAGTTCGTACTAGTTTTGTTCTGCTTATAGAGTAATAAGGCTTTATCCCGTTCGGATTTTAGTAACTTTGTATTTTCAGACAACCAGGGTGAATACTTTTTAAGGATTTTACTGTTTTAAGAGGTATATGTTTGTTAAAAAGGTCGAGTAGACAGTTATTAAAAAATTCGAGTTTATCATTAATATTATTAAGCTCAGTAACATGGTATATGGGTAGATGGCGCAAATCTTCACAAAATAACTCATAGTCAAGGTTTTTATAATCTCTATATTTAATTGTTTGGGGAGGTGAGTCAACCAAAGCTTTAAATTTGCAAAAAACTAAATCGTGGTCAGAGAGATTATGCATGTTAACTACTCCTTTTTCAGTAATAATTGACTCATCCGAGGTAAGTATTTAATCAATTATTTTAGCACTACTACTAGTAGTTCTTGTAGGATGGTCAATAATCTGTGTTAGATTTAAATTATTAAGAACCTCGTGCAAATATTGGGTATCTGGTTTATTAATTTCTAGCTGGTTAATATTAAAGTCAACAAGGCAAAGTAAAATATCCGTATCTAATAAAATATTTTCAATTGTTTTTTCTAGGGATGATATAAAGTCTTTATATTTATTATTTTCATAGTTTTCTCTATTTAATTGAGGTCTATATACTGTACCGATTGAAAACTTTTTATTATAAATGGTTGCACTTACCCAGACTTGCTCTATATTTGAACTGGTTGGAATTATTTTATATCTAATGGAATTGTGTATATACACCTCCGCATAACCCCTGACGGTCCCTTCTTATAAGGTTATACCCATCTATCGATATGTCTTTAGACAATATATCTGGATTAAGGTGGGTCTCTGAAATAGTTACAATAGAATAATTTTTATTTAAAACAATGTCTCTAAGATTTTGAATTTTCGGAAATACAGAGCGTATGTTAAAATGGCATGCTGAAAATGGTTTTTTTCTTATTTATGTGTGTGTTTTTTTTCTCTTTTTTACAAATTAAAATATAAAAAGTTAGTGTGTAAAGAGGATATATTTCACAATTACAATAAGTACTGCATAAATAGCACTTCCCTTTATTATAATTTTGAAGAAATAGAAAAAAAATCAAAAATAGAAAACCCGTCTGGAAAAAAAAGAACATCGTAGGCATATAAAACCCGTTTTTAAACACATTTTTCAAAAAGTATGGTACACAAAATTTCTCAAAAAATTATTAATAACAATTTAACCCTTTACTGCAAGTGTGTGATAATTAGCACAAAAGTAATTATAGTATATAACACAGTGGACAGACAAGAGAGATACAGTTATTATGCCCACAAGATTTCTCGGGCAGAACGAACGACAAAAATAAATCGACCGACCGATTGACCGACTGATCGATCAAACGATCTGCCGACCGATTCACCGACCGCCATTTTATTTTTTTTGTTTGAAATTGATTTATATCGACATAAAAAGTCATAAAACGAAAAAGTACGCAAAAAAATTTTTGAAATTTTTTGAACGAAAACAAGGCTTTTCCAAAAATTTGAAAACATTAAAATGGGAAAGCAATACCTGGGACAAAAACTGAAAGTGTACCAATGAAACTACATTCTTGGTATTGCAATACATTGTCAAGATATTCAGTTTATAATTCAAACAAATATAGGGACTTTTAATGTAACGTAAGCAACGATTACCCTTGTAACGTAAGCAACGATTACCCTTGTAACGTAAGCAACATACATTTCATGTTTTAATACATAATTCAGCAATTGTTAAAGATTAAAAATATTTTAGTCTGACTTCTAAAACATTTTTAAATGCACCTATAGTTTTAAAAAGATTTTATATTCTGGAATGGAACAGAAATTTACAGATACATGTACTCAAGTCAAAATCTATGTCACAAAATGTAACGTAAGCAACACTACATTAAATTTTAAATTTATCACAAATTATATTTATTACTACTACTAATTATAAATATATGTTTTGTTACTTTGTTATTTACTAAAAATTAATATTATAATTAAATATTATTTGCTTTAATATAATTGATAAATTTATACATTTAAAAGTTAAAATATGAGTAAAAATGTAACGTAAGCAACGCTGGAATTACCCTTCATCAAAATAATATTTATTTATCTGAAGTTTTTACAGAGTCGTGGGGAGTTCCAAATAAGCTTTGGGTAATAATAATAGCAAAGCTCTGTTGGAAAGTGTCTAATTTATCTAGACAGACCATAATATTTTTAGTGACTGCCACTGACCAAGAACAGGGATCTCAGTCATATTTTTTATTTTCTTTTTATTAATGATAATTTGAAGGACGTTTTTATTACATTTTATGACACTTATGAAAAATATATATATATAATATAATATATTATATCGGGTGACACAAGAAGTATTGCCTACGAATTATCTCCGTAACTACAAAAGATAATTTTTTGAAATTTACAGAGCTTTTATGAACTGTAAAAACCCCATTTTGGCATGGTCATTATAAAAAATATCACTTCCGGTCTAAGCGGAAGTGATACCAACTTTCGATTTTTAAATGGAACCCTATATATTTGTTTACATTTTTCGATTTGCCTTTAAATTCTCTTTTCACTGATATATCACAAGTCGATATTTGCATCAAAGATGGCGCCACAGGAGCCATTTTTCATAAAAACAACATGGCGGTCCTATGGCGTCCATATTGGAATATTTCTGAAACTTGACATTTCAAATCTTTTAGTAGTAGGCTAAGAATTTAATTTTTATGTAAAACTGATTTTCTTTTGTTTTTATGAAAATGGCGTAATTTTAAAGTTTTTTTTAAAATCATCAACTTTAAAGCCATTTTGTGCTAAATTTTCAAATGGAACGACCTATTTTTGATTTTGTTAAATTAAGAACTCAGATATACTCTACAAGAAAAACGTACAAACCCCCCAATGGGATTGGCCCTTTTTGGGAAAAATTACCATAGTTTTCCAAGTTTGATAGAGCTCCCAACAGAATATGGCTATTTTCCCCGAAAAGAGCGAACTCAATTAGGGTGTTTGTACGTAGAGTATACCTGAGTTTTTAATTTAACGAAATCAAAAATAGGTCGTTCCATTTGAAAATTTAGCACAAAATGGCTTTAAAGTTGATGATTTTTTAAAAAAGTTGAAAATGACGCCATTTACATAAAAACAAAAGAAATCAGTTTCACATAAACAGTAAATTCTTAGCCTACTACTAAAAGATTTGAAATGTCAAGTTTCAGAAATATTCCAATATGGACGCCATAGGACCGCCATGTTGTTTTTATGAAAAATGGCACCTGTGGCGCCATCTTTGATGCAAATATCGACTTGTGATATATCAATGAAAAGAGAATTTAAAGGCGAATCCAAAAATGTAAACAAATATATAGGGTTCCATTTAAAAATCGAAAGTTGATATCACTTCCGCTTAGACCGGAAGTGATATTTTTTATAATGACATATGCAAAATGGGGGTATTATATTAATTTCAAAAAGTTATCTTTTATAGTTACGGAGATAATTCGTAAGCAATACTTCTTGTGTCACCCGGTATATCATATATATGTATATACCAGGTGAGTTTCAATCCATGTACACCCCCTAAAATGGAATTGTTTTCAGTCCTATAAAAGCAATTTTTTTGTAGCTTATATTTCTTAACGAGGGCTACAAAATGACGTACAAAATTATTTTTTTGCTCTTCCTTTTTTAATGTATATTTTTGCATTTTTGGATCCAGAAAGCAAAGGACAATGGGCATTTTGGGCCCACGCTCAACTTTCCTCAACAGCAACAAATTATATGTCATTGGAAAGGTACCTACTACCCCCCCCCCCAAGAATCTTTATTTGTTATATTTTTATGTTATTTTAAATTAAAAATTTAAAATTAACAGCGGGTGATTTTTTGTTTTGGGTAGGGGCGCCAAGGTGGGCGCGAAATTTGTAGAAACGCTCAAGGACAAAGCTTTTTTTCTGAGGGTGTTTTTTTTGCTTTGGTAGGGGCGCAAAAAAAATTCATAGCTGGGGGCCCCTGGATGATGAAAAAGTCCAAACCCCACCCCCCACATAAAATCCTACCTACGCCCCTGTTTATCCACGCCGTGTGCAATAAAATTTGCAAGATCCAGCAGAGTGCTTAATATAGTTACCTTTACTTTCAGCAACAAAGCAAAATAATGTGGGTACAGCATCTTTTCTTAAAAATTATTTCTGGCTTTACAGTCTTCAGTAAAATGCAGATCACAAATCCTGTATGATCTATAAACCAATTCGGGAGTCAGATTATTTAATTTGGCATTACCACAAGCCTTTAGCCATTGTTTAAATCTTTCCATATCTTTTATTGGTAATGGAAATCTATGTCGGGGTGTATCCAGATCTGTACATCCTTCCACAGCACATTTTCTGTTCCATATACCCATTTTAATCTAAAACATAGTATGTTAAAATGCACAGTTATGTATGGATGTTGATTTAATTATTATTAAAGTGTTAAAAACATAATAAATAATCATTCATAAATATTGAGGGTTTGGAGCCAAAATTAGATAAGAATTTGTCAGTAATTCCTAATGCAAATCCAATAAGGCAGCAGTACTTTTGCAGAGAACTCATTTAGAATTACATATAGTATTTCATTATAGTATTTTAAAACTTGCCATAGTTACCTTTAAAAGGGAACTTAGTTGAGTAGGTACCTATCAGGACCGGGCTGAAATTGGCAGCCACTGGTAGCAGCCATTCTAGCCTCGGCGCAAAATTCCAGACTCTGTAGCGTGACTTTTTTGTTTACTTGCTTAAAAATATGGACATTCTGCTACCAAGAAATTATTACGTGGCTATAATGGGTGAATTAGTAGGTTTTAGCTCCACACCCTCGATATGTACATTATGACATAATAATAGTAATACATTGTATGATACCCCCATAAAATATGTTTTCATAATATAGACATATATGAGTAAAAAGCTCGTATAAAGCTATTAATTAAGTCTGTATACAGACAATAGGTTTGGATCTAGATAAATATTTATACCTACCTACTTACGATTTATCAAAATGTTGACTATTTTACACAAAACGAGTCCTTTCTCAAAGCTATCACTTATTAAAAAAACGAGTCCTTTCTCAAAATACTATATTATATATAAAGAGTCGTTTCTCAAACTCCCACTTAAAAACGAGTACCTTCTCAAGAACAATATTAATATTTAAAATAGTCCTTTCACCAAACCGTAGAAAACAAATCAAAACGAAATCAAAAACACTAAAAAAAAAACAATATACCGTTATCAAAAAAGCAAATGACACTCCTAGATAAAAGACAGTTATCGATAAAAAAGGAACCTTTTCTACCAGTGATACCAATTTTCTTATTATCGCGCCCTCTATAAAAACGTTTGAAAACTAAAAATTCACTTACGCAGGTACTCGGAACGGCCGTATGAGTTATCAGACCCTGTGGTTTCGTATAAGAAAATCATTAATGTAGATCAGAGTTCTTTTATTGTTGGAAGTAGTTTCGAAATACCCAGAGTTAGGTGACCGATTTTATTTATGAACATAAATAAGTTCCAAAATAAAACATATATAAATAATTAGGATTTAATAAAAATATAAATTAAATAAGACTTACCTAACCAGGATAGTATTTATTAATAGATAAATATTTTATCCCTAAGGATGACTGTTATAAAAATAGAACTGTTATGTATGAATCGGTTAGAATGTCAAAGATACAATACAACAGGTGAACAGGTAGTTCCAGAAAAATATATTGGTAACCTAAATTGCTTATTAATTAAATATCCCTAAATGGTCAAGGTCACCTAAATTAGGGTAATTCGACAGAATGTAAACATAACCAAAGTTAAAGAACCGTGTGAAAATATTGTTTTACCACAAGATATAAAAAAATAATATTTAATATGTGTAAAAATTCTACAAAAACTTTATAAATTTAGGAGTCACCCTATTTTTAAAGATTACTACTATTTTCCAAAATATACACACTTGACCCCCAAAACACTTTTTAGAAGTAAAAAAATATTTTTTTAATAATAAATTGAAAAAAAAAACAAAGCAATTTTCAATATTTTTGCAATTGATTATAGAAATATCTAAAATTTCGAGTCTTAGAGGGGAGGGGGCGTTCGCCCATACCCCCTCGGAACCGTCATTGGCGTATGCAATGGGGGCGGTATTGACAAACGTCCCCTCACCCCCAAAAGGCAGTTTTTATGGATTCACCTACCCCAATGATACCTTTTTAATCAGCCCCTAAAGGACGTTTCCCTGTCATTTTATGTAAATAATTTCTTATAATACTTACTGCTGCCATATTTGAATCCGAAAACATCTCTTGAAATAAAATGTTATTTCCATCATTACTTGAGAACGAAAAGTTACTAAAACCACACTTAAGGGCCCACAAAATTTCAGCTTTCGTCGTTTTTTCCGAATCATTTAAAATGAACTTGTTTTTGTCACCCAATGTTATAATACCGTGGTCATCTTTTTTTAAACTTTATTTGATTTTTATAAATATTTAACATATCACATCCTTTAATTTTTACTTCATCATAGGTTAAACTCCCAATGTGATGTATTGTTGCAAGTTGTTTTTCCACAGTAAATTCTTTAATTTAAATGAATTGAATGTGACATCGTCTGCCTTTAAGAGAGTAGTTTTTTGGTGATACCTGTGATCCGTTTTTGACACTTTTATTAAGTAAAACTGTGTTTTAACTTACTTTTTGCTAAAGGACCTATTTTTGAACTAGTTCGTATCATATGTGCTCAGTTAGTTTGCTGTTTTGCGAATGATAAGACACCTCTCTCGTTCGACATCGCGCGGTGATGCCAGACTTTTCTTTTTTCTTCCGACCTCAGACTTTACGGAGGGACCTAATAAAATTATGCCTGCGAAATTTCTTGTGAATGAGCTCTTGTGTTTTGTGCAACAGAAATACAACACACTAGAAGAACTCTCCCTGCTCACCCTTTGTGACAACACCTTTTCCGAAAAATCCATAGACGAGTCTTACGAGCTGCTTTGCAGCACAGTTAGCAGCGTGAATCTTCTATCAAGAAAAGGCGACGGCCGTAAAAAGCGTGTTCTTCAGGATATTATTAAAATACTAAGGGAAACAGACCCCAAAGACGTTCCAACCTTTGCGGCTGTTAACTTAGCTGCTCTACCTCCTATATCCTTTGACTATATAGACGTTTCTGTTTTATTAAAGGATATTACTAGCCTTAAATTCGAAGTATCTAAATTAAAACAGGATAAAGATCAATCTAACGTAGTATTAACTGAGGATATAAGCCGTCTTAGAACCGAAATACATAAAATAAAGGAGACACATAAACGCAGCAGCTCACGCCCTCCTTCTGCGAGCCCAGCTGCCTCTCCAAAGTCCAGTGCTGCTCCTCCTCTTCTTCTTCAAGCCTCTTCTGCCTTTAAGCCATCTTTACCTAGGAAGCATTCGCATGCCATAGACCAGACAGCTACAAACAAAAATACTCCCAGCATAACAATTGGTACTTCTGTCAGCACTACTCTAGAAGCTGCCCAGACGTTTAAATACATTTGTGTATCTCGTCTAAAGTATAACACATCTCCAGAGAAAGTGCAACAGCATTTATCTAATCTCGGACTGCCTGATTGCCTAGTACATCCTATTAAATCTCGCACAGGAGAATTTATGACTTTTAAAATTGGGCTTCCTTCTTCTGCAAAGATTGATATAGCTCTGAGCCCTTCTACTTGGCCACCAGGAGCCACCGCTAAAATTTGGGAATTACGTAGACGCTACAGCCGTAATGACGTCCAATTTGAAAATCACCAGCTTTAACTGCCGCAACTAAATCACTCACCACTATCCAAACTATACGTAAAAATTCAGATTTCTGTCTACTTCAAGAAACCTTCCTTACCTGGGATGACATGCCTCTATTAGCGAATGCGAATCCTGACTTTTTGTTTCATGGCATAAGTGCCATGGATAGCTCTCAAATTCTTGCTGGTAGGCCTTATGGAGGCGTTGCTATTCTTTGGCACAAGAAGTATAGCCAGTTCGTTAAACCTATTAATTGCGACAACACCAGGCTTGCTGCTGTAACCTTAACCTTAGATAATCGCGTCATTCTGATTGCTACTGTCTACATGCCTATCTACCTTCAAGTTAACATACCTGAGTTCTGCCTTATTCTTGGAAGACTGTCAGCTATAATTGAAGAAGTCAGCCCTCATGATGTCCTTATACTGGGTGACCTAAATGTGAGACCAACGGTTACCAACGAGTTTTATCGTGAACTTCAATCATTCTGCAACCTTGAGAGCCTTTCTGTCCTAGATGTTGCTACCTTGCCTGCTGATACCTTCACGTATGTCAGTGATGCACACTCTACCACCACCTGGTTGGACCATGCTTTAGTTTCACATGCTGCCGCTTCCTTTGTTGATTCAATAGATGTAAGTCTAAGTACCACTCCCTCAGATCACTTTCCCCTTTCGCTGACGCTCAAAATTTCCAACTTACCAGCTACAACTCAATCCGCTGCATACTCGTCCGATCTTCCTAAATAATAATAATAATAATAATAATAATATTTATTGTAATAAACCTATTTTACAATAAATATGCATAGTATGCACGTAAATAAGTCTAGCTTATTTGTGTGTGCAGTGTAAAATTTAAATAATATATTAAACTAAAAACTAAAACTAGACTAACCTAATGTATAACATAATAATAAAGACAAAGATACAAAACAAAAACAATCAAAAAAGTAAATAAATAAATTAAAAACTAAAACATACAAATAAAATTAAATTAACATAAAATAAGACTTAAAAATACATAACTAGATAAATAAATTAAAAATCAAAATTACATATAAAATTAAAATTAAATACATAAAAAAGGCTTAAAAGGTACTACATTTTGTTGATTAAGTAAGTTGAGTGACTAAGGACTATTTGTTAATAAGTATTTTATATTTTTTGTGCAATTGTTTGACTAGAAATTGTTTATTGGTAAGCATTTTTTAAATCTATTAGGTTATTAGAATATTGTCTAGGTTGTTGTAATATATAATGTTTGCAGGTTTTTTTAAATGATTTAGTAACTAATATGTTTTTTATATTTTCAGGTAGGTCGTTATAAGCTTTAGGACCCAGATAATTAACGTTACGTTGACCAATAGTTTTGTGCACCTTTGGTATAGGTAAGTATTTATTTCTTCTTGTATTTACTAATTTAAATTCTTTTTTTTCAGCATGTGTATGAATCAAGAGACTTAGGTGATACAATTGTCTACAATCCATCTTTCTTGATAGTTGGAAAAGCTCATCGGAAGGGTAAGTTATAGGGGTATTGTAAATTATTTTAAGTATCCTTTTTTGTGCAGTTTCCAAGTCATTTAAATGGTTATTATATACTCCACCCCAGCCAAGAATTCCATATCTCAAATGTGATTCTACAAGTGCGTCGTATACAGTATTTAATTGTGATATTGATAAGATTGGTTTTAATATTTTGAAATAGTGAATAAGACATCTTATCTTTTTTGTGACATAATGCACTTGCAGGTCCCATCTAAGATGTGGGTCTATTGTTATACCCAAAAACTTGACAGAATCTGCCAATCCGATAACGAAATCAGTGTCAGAAGTCTTAAAATTTAAAGTGGTGTACATTGGGAGACTTTTTGTATATGAGCCGAAAGCCATGAAATAAGTTTTTTCTATATTTATTGTTAAAATATTATGATCAAACCAATTTTTGATTAAATTAAAATCTTGTTCAATTAAATTTTTTAATAATTCCCATGTAGGACCACAATAAAAAATGGTGGTATCGTCAGCAAAGTTGATAAGTTTACCTTTAGTTAATACCCTAAATAAATTGTTTATATAAATTATAAATAATATTGGTCCCAATATAGTACCCTGAGGTACTCCATACTTGGGTGACATTGGCTCACTTAAACTGTTTCCTATTTTTACTATTTTTTTTCTTTCTTTCAGATAGGCCGTAAAGAGTTTCAGAAGGGTACCTCTTATTCCAATATCTGCTAAAGTGCTAAGTAACTTTTCGTGACTAACCGTATCGAAAGCTTTAGCAAGGTCCAAAAATATGCAGATGGCTGGTAATCCCTTGTCTATTGCATAATAAATATCTTTCAATAGGGTTATTATAGCATTTTGAGTAGATTTACCCCTCTGAAATCCGTACTGCCTATCTGAAATTATCTTATTTTTTTTAATAAAACTGTCTAGCTTAGTTTTAAGAAGGGATTCAAATATTTTAGTAAAATTAGTAATTAAAGAGATTGGTCTGAAATTTATAGGATCTAGTTTGTCACCCTTTTTAAATATTGGTATAACAATAGACGTTTTGAAAGCTGTTGGGCAATCACCAGTTTCAAAAATTTTATTCATTAGTTTCGATAGAGGGTAGGCAATAGAATCTGCGATTTGTTTTACTGTATGACTATCGATTTGATCTATACCTGAAGATTTTTTATTTTTTAGTCTTTTTATTGTCAGTTTTACTTCTTCAGTACAAGTGGGTAATAAGAACATTGAGTTATTTATATTTAATCTATTTTCTTTATAATTTTTTGACTGTTTTATTTTTTTAGCTAATTTTTCCCCCATTGAAATATAATGTTTATTAAAAACATTTCATATTTTTTCTTTATTTGTTATTATTTCAGCGCCCTTTCGAATTTCTTTTATTACATTGTTACTTGCCTGTTTATTTTTAAGACTATTTATTGTATCCCACATGTCTTTGTTGTTTGAAGAACAATTAATTTTTTTTTTATAAAAATCATTTTTAGCTTTTTTTAATAGACTATTAACTTTATTTCTAAAAGCATTATACTCTATTTTTAAATTAATGTCTTGAGTCTTATTGTAGTTAGCTAATAGTTTATCTCTGTGGTTAATGGATTTTATGAGACCTTGTGTTATCCATGGCTTGCGTTTCCTATTTTCTTTTTTAATTTTTTTAAAGATTGTGTTTTTATCTATTTTATTTTTTATTATATTAATAATATTTTCTGTTACAGGTTCCAAGTCACCATCAATAAGTTCATCCCAATTAACATGCTGTAAATCTTTATTTAGTTCTTTATAATTTATTTGTTTAATAAAGTTTTTATTTAAATTTGTTTGTTTTATTTCATTTTTAAATATAAGTTGAGTAGCTACCGGGTAATGGTCTGTGATATTTGTTTTTATGATAACAGGCAAAACACAGTCATATAAATCATTAGCAGATTTTAAAAAAATGTGATCAATGCAGGATTCTTCTTTGTCTTTTTGTCGCGTTATGCCATTTATTAGTGATTTAAAACCATATTCCCCCATTATGTCCAAATACTCTCCGGAAGTACCTAAAGGGTCTCTTATGTTAATATTAAGATCACCTGTAAAAATATAATTATCTGCTTTTGATATATGTGAACTAAAATAAGAATCAAGATCTATTAAAAATTCGGGTAGGTTAATGCCGTGTAGTCTGTATATACCGATAACATTCATAGTGCACTTATCAGAGTATTTGATTTTTACATTTAGAATTTTACACTGGTTTATATTATCTATTTTACAAGTATAATCTAAATTGTCTTTTAAAAACATTATTACACCATCATTTTGGTTAAACGTACCTTCATTATATATTACTGAATAACCATCCAACTCAATATAGTTAATATTAACTTGCCAAGTTTCTGTTAATACGATGCATTCAAATTTCTCAGAAAATTGGTCTAAGAAAACCTCTAACTCGGCTAAGTTTTTATTTATACTACGAATATTGAGCTGTAAGATTTTAAAGTTGTTGCTGAGTCCATTTATTTTAAAAACTTCGTTGCATTCATATGCATTTTGCAAAATGTCTGTTTCAATATTCTCTATGTTTGCATCAAACTTACTTATAAAAGGGTCCATTTGTGGACAAATTACTAATAAATATTTAAAACTAAATGTAGATACCTTTTACTCTCATTTAAAAATTAACCTAAAATATATAAATAAGTTAAAATTGTTATTAAGCCTAAGAATAATTTAAAACTATTTTAAAATAGACTAGAAAGTCTCGCAGAAAGTTAAAAGTTATTGCCCTTTTGTTTGAGATGACGACTGTGATGTAGCTCTGGTGATCTTGCGGGTTACTGTGGTATGAATTTTGTCGGTCGTTGATTTTACGGTTTGGCCTTTTTCCTCAATTTGTTTTGACTTTTTCGTTTCTTTAATTTGTACTTGTGGCTCGTTAACTTCTTCTTCCAGAGAAAAATTAAGCTCTTTTGCTAAGAGTTGCTGTCTTGCTTGAGGATTTGGGGTCGATGGGGCACTAGGTATTTTGTGAGGCTGTTCTGGGAAGATATTTTTATAACTGCTTTGCTGGTTTTCTAAATCCTTTATGGTGTAGGTATCTTCTCCAATTATTAATTTATTACCCTTAATTTTCGCCCTTAAACCCTTGGCAGTTGCCTCTTTTTTATGTTTGCTTAAAATTTTGTTCGCAGCTAAATCTTCAGGACAGAGATCCGGATTAATGTAGATTGATTTACCTTTTAATTTATGACCGTTTTTCAATATAAGCACTTTTTTCTGATAGGAAATAAGTTCGACAAGAATTGGTGCAGTGAGACTGTTTTTCGGACCTAACTTATAGATATCGTTAATATCGGGTATTTCAATGATTATGTTCAAGTTAGTACGAAAAAACCTTATTATGCAATTTATTAAATCTTCGTCTTCGTTGAGTTTTACCCCAAAAATTACTAAATTGTTTTTCCTGATTTTTCGTTGAAGCGCAATATTAGTTTCAATTAACTTTGTATTTTGGTCCTCAAGCTCCGTAATCCTACTTTCATACCCATCCAGGACTTTTTGTATATCTGTTCTTAGCCCGGTTATTTGTGATGTTACTTCTATTTTTATTTCGCTACTTTCGTTTTTTAAGTTTGTGTTCAATTTTTCAAAAATACTACTTATAAAAGCCTTTTGTGATTCGCTGAAGTCAACCATTTTAATAAATAGGCTATTTCTACTTTTTTATATTGTACACTATAGTGTATGGTCCCCTTTATGCCATGTACTTTATCAGTTCACACGTAGATAACGAATATTGTGACGTGTGTTTGTTTTGATTTGTTGTTTATATTGTAATTCGTTGTCGTGGGTGGTTTATAATGATTATGGTTAATATTTATATGTTTATTAATTTATCCCCAGTAAGTTTAGATTTAATTGTTGCTTTTTACCAGAGAAAAACTAGTTAAAATATAGTAAGTACCTGGAGACGATGTTGTTAAGGCAACCACACACACATATAAAAAAATGGAGTGACAAATGTGCCCTGCCTGTCAACAACTACAAAATGTGCTTAATCAACAAACTTCATGATATTAACGTGTCGAATGCTATCTACTGTAAAAATACCTCATGCACCAATACTGTTCATAGTCTGGAAATGGATAAATTCTTTGATGATATCACATCTGCTCTTCGTTCTTCTGTTACTGAATGTTTCCGTCGCACTAGACCTAAATTTACTCCTATTCCTGGATGGAATGCAGAAGTCTCTTTAGCCTACGAACAATCCCACAATGCTTTTCTTTCCTGGGTTCAAGCAGATCGGTCCTCTGACGGCCCTCTCAATGAAGAAAGACGGCGCCTTCGTAAAATATTTAAGGGAAAACTCAATTCAGCGCGCGCCCGCGAGGATCAACTTCGGGCAGATGCCTTAGCTACTAGCCATATTGATAAGGATTTCATAAAATTTTGGAAGGCATGTGGAAAAATTATGAAAACTCCTATCTCGTTAGCTTTCTGTATTGATTAAACCTCCGGTGAAGCTAATATTGCCAAACTCTGGAGTGAGATATATGGAAAACTTAGCAATTTATACGATGATACTGATACTGAAGTTAGTGTGGAATCCGAAGACTTCAATGCCTGCTTAGTACGTCCTTCCGATGTAAAACTTGCTATTTCTAAACTCAAACTTCATAAATCCGCAGGATGGGATGGTCTCTGTCCTGAACATATAGTTCACGCTCCTCCTACACTCATATCTGGCTCTCTGCTTTTCTTCCGCGTTTTCTCACGGCATTACTCCCCTCGCTCTTACGAAGAACATTATTGTTCCCATTGTTAAGAATAAAAGTGGAGACATAGCCTCCTCTTCGAACTACAGGCCCATAGCTATTTCAACGTCTCTATCCAAAGTCCAGGAGCTTATTATTCTAACCAGATGTGAACCCTACTTTAAAACCTGTGATAATCAGTTCGGCTTCAAGAAAGGTAGTGGCACGTCTGAAGCTATCCTGCTGTTTAAAGAAACGGTTACGTATTACCTTAAAAAGAATACCCCTGTTTATGCTATTTTCCTGGACCTAAGGAAGGCGTTTGATAGAGTGCACCATCCTACTTTGATCAACACTTTATTAAAACGTAAGGTTCCTAGATACCTATGCTGATTTTTGAATAGCTGGAATCGCAAAGGCACCGCATCTGTCCTCTGGGGGTCCTCTCTGTCTCCATCCTTCAATCTTCGCAACTGATGAATTTAATTCTTATATAGATGAACTGCACTCAATCCTTGCCAAAGTTCCTGCAGGCTGTTATTGTGGAGGCGTCAAGATTAACTGCATTAGCTACGCCGATGACATGGTCCTTCTTAGTCCTTCACTTCAGGGTATTCGCATGTTGGTGAAAAAATGCGAAGAGTTCGCTAGGGCTTTCTTTCTCAAATACAACGGCGACAAAAGCAAAATGATGGTATTTAAACCCCCTTCATATAAAGACCTTAGTGTTCCTCCTGTGTATCTCGATAATAGTTTAGTTGATCGCGTCTCTGAGATAAAATATCTTGGTCATGTTATAAATGACAAGCTCTGTGATAATTCTGATATTCAACGACACTACAAAAGCTTATGTGCCCGCGCAAACATGATTGCCAGAAGGTTTTATAAGTGCTCCTCCGAAGTCAAAAATCTTCTTTTTAAAACATTCTGCTATAACCTCTATGCTGGTGAACTATGGTTTAACCACACTGCTGCTTCATGGCGCACGCTTCGGATATGTTATAACGATGCCTTCAGTATACTGCACAGACTTTCCCGCTACAATAGTGCTTCAGAAATGTTCGCGTATTCCGGTATTGACACGCTTGATGCTTTACGACGCAAAAAAGTTGCTAATTTTGTGAAACGCCTTTCCTGTACTAAAAACTCTTTTCTCCAGTCCTTATTTGACTCTGACCTGGCCTTTAACTCTACGTTAATTTCTACGTGGCGCCTTCTTTTATTTACACAATAATTTTGTTTTTTTTTTGTTTTGTAAATGCTGTTTTTAATGGTTAATATTAATGTTATTTTTTTTTCTTTGTACATAATATGTATATTATATAGCATAATCATGCTGGAATAAATAAATAAATAAAAAATTAAATAACAAGTGGTCTGTTGAAAAATTTTTAAACGGATTTCTGATACCGGACACAAGACTGCAGAACTCATTAAATAGGACTGTATTTTCTTTAAATTTAAAAGAGGCAAAATTAATAAATGTGTTTAATAATGGCTCTATTAAATATTTGTTCGCCAGGTCCTGGACATCTAAAACATCTTTTCTGGTAAAATTATCGTTATCATGTAAAGCGAAAATAAACTCTGCAAGATGCTCGTCTGAAAAATATAATTTATTTTCTGTATCATTTTCTATATTAACCGAAAAATATAATTTATTTTCGTCATTGTTTTCTAAATAAACTGATTTAACTAAATTAGTGATATTGGATTGCAGATCGGTTTCTGCGACCACACATAAAGTTTCATTCATATTTTCATGACAATTATTGATGTTTTCGATATTGCAAATATCAACAATGTCTTCATATAAATGTTTTCGGTTCATATGCCTCTTAAAACAAAATAAATTTTGAAAAATTTGCTCACAGTCTGATTCACTGCACCTTATCATAGATTTTGTCTTTAAATCATGAGTACGTTTAAAATGCAAAACAAGTAAATTTAAAGCAGTATAATTCTTTTTGCATAAGAAGCAGATCATATTTTGTAATTATTTTATTAGTTTAGTTTGAATACTAAATTTTTAGTTTATACAGTCCTAAATCCCAAATCTCAAATCGGCAAAATAAAAATAAGTTTAATAAGCCGCAGCTAGCCGGTGAGATAAACTACACAGTCCCACAAAATAAAAAAAAGTCAGGTGTTATTAAGAAGCCTATGATATTTCTAGGCATTTTTTGATGCTGAAACCGAATCTGATATTTAAAAAAATCGTGGACCCTCAAAATCTTAAGATATAGCGCACAATGTTTTTTTTTTGTATAAATTCGAGCCAAAAAAAAAAATTAATAGGGGTTTAAAGTAAAATAATTTATGGAAATATTGCTAAATAAAATTGATTCATGCTATTACTTGCAAATTTTAAATATTTACCCTAGTAAATTTTTGAAAGGCCCACAAATCCAAAAATTGCACTTTTTTCGTGATTTTCCGATATACTTCATTAAAAATTTTATATAAATAATACAGATATAGCCAAATATTTATATATGTAAACTAATACATACATATGCCATATAAAAATGTAGATATTTACTTTATAATTAATTGTTTTTCTTGGGAATAGGCAGAATAAAAAACTATTTGTATATATTTTTTTTAATTCTATTCAAAACGTTTCGGCATCTGGTTTTGGGCCATCATCAGTTAACTAAAAATAAACAATACAATTAAAAAGTAAGTAATAAGCATACCCCGGATATTTGGTATTGATTACGAGGGTCGCGCGAATGTTACTTATAAAAAAAGTTTTTAAAGATTAATGGCACACTTCCTTAACCATCCCGCAATAGTTATTATTCATATCGACACGGGGAAATAACTATACTTTTAGTATTACAAAATATTTATAACTATATAAATATCAAAGGTAAAACAACAAAAAACTATATTATGTATATTTTACAAAATATTTACATGTAAGTGTTCTAAAACTAAATGTACCCATATTTTTAAACATAATTAATATTATTGTTGAAAATAAAAATATATCATGAAGATTTTCCCCATGTTTTCGGCTATTAAGCTTCGTCTTGTTTTACCAAAAGTTTATTTATAATCTAAAAATAGACGTTCTATGTCTACAGAAGTACATAAGCAGAGCATAATTAAGGATTTATGATTTTTTAATGCATTTATTAGTATTTAGATTTGGTTTAGAAAAGTAAACTTCTTTGCCATTAAAAAGGTCTACTATTGAACATTGTGGAAACATTTTTGTTTTCATCTAAATCTAAAAATATTTTTGTCTTGTACTAAAATGTTGGATTTTATATCCTCAAAAGCATTTGGTAAATAGTTTTTTTCTTTGGGGGCTTGCTTGGCAACTTTACAACTTCCAATTTTCTATAAACCCTGAGGATTTTTAATTTTCATCGACGAAATGTTACAACTGGCTTACTAAATCAAAATAAAACATCTTTGTATGCCATTATTTTAATGATAAGTGCTTTGAAACATTACATTTCTAAGACAAGCCTATATACATATATGTAACGTATATATACGTTTAACAATAAATTGCAGCTCGGGAAAAACTTATTTATAATAAATTACAAATTTGTGTAATCAGCCATGTCAGAATGTTCATAAAAAATTAAACTTCCGCGCGCCCCTCGTAATCAATACCAAATATCCGGGTACTAGTAATAAGCAAAAACATTTAGGTAATAAATTAAAAATAATGTAAAAATTATATAAATATTATGTGTAAATCTTAATAATATTTAGTTACTTATATAATTAGGAAACAAATGGTAATTCTGATCTGTATAAATATTAAATAATAGAAAAAAATATTCTTATAAAATTACAGACACTGACAAAAAATTAACAAATTAAATTTTTTTACCTTTTTAGGTGAGCAAAATTGACAATATTCATTAGGTGCTACAATGTCACCATAACAAAGAAAAAAACAACCCAAAAGGCACATAAGACAACAAAACTCATTCAAATGGACCGGTGCCACTACCTTCTTTTAAAATTCGCGCATTTGAACAACCAAATGAAATTCCATAGCACAACATACCTCCAGGCTATACATTCCCTATAACTATATTGTTACCTCATAATTTATTTCATATTGATAATAGATGCCGAAAGCGATACAATAGTAGGTTTTTAGTAGTTGTTAATGTATGCATGCTACTCGATCATGGTTATTATTAAATGTCATGCTTTGTTAATGTTCGCACGTCATCATGGTGAGGATCATCAAATATATGATTAATTAGTCGATTAGTTACTAATATAATCAAAATACACGATAATACTACTATCTAACCCCAGAATATGTCATAATTAATATAAAAACTCATCAACTTTATGAAGCTCAAGTTGAGAATAGAATATAGAAGGGAGGGGGGTTTAATGTAGAAAATGCCAAAAGAAATATTATACAATTTTTCTGGTACACTTGAATGTTTTTCTTAGGTTTTTTATTAGCGATTTAAAAAATTTTAATATCTCTATTTTTTTTTCAAAATTACTCTCACACTGGCTAATTTTTATACCAGTTTTATGATAAAATTTTGCCACCGTGCGTTTGATTTTGAAACACATTAGGGATCAGGGAGATCTTTTATTGTAAAAATTGTTAAACTCGTTAAAAAAAAAAACTAAGAAAAACATTCAGGTGAGGTGTACCAGAAAATTTGTATAATATTTCTTTTGACACTTTCTACGTTAAACCACCCTCCAGACTCCCAACTCCTGGAAATAAAGTAAATATGTACATTTTTTATAGGGCAAAGTAGATTTTTTATTATCAAATTCACATTAAGCAACCTCAAAAACCCTAATAGGCCAGTTTTTACAAAAATTACCCCCTGCCCATCAGGGGAAGGATTTAGGGTTTTTTATTTTAAGATTCAGTTTTTCTTTTGTTATTGCTTGATTATGACAATTTTTTCGTTAGAATCGATATAACTCAAAAACTATTAAAGATAGATATAGGTTGTTACATATTAGAAGATTTGGAATTTGATGCAGAATCTAAAAATCATACAATATACAGGGTCCCGTTAAAAAAAAACAGGTTGTGCATGTACCATTCTTCTGGCACACCCTATACTTTTGATAATATATCCCCCTATAAGAATACTTACCAAAAGTTTTTAAATTTAGTTAACAAACAACTAATATCGTACTTTGACAGAAAGCTGGGACACCCGGTATATGCATTAGATATATTCTATTGCACAGTAAGCCAGATTAACAAAGTTCTTATAATTTTCAGCAGGTTTTTACTTTCAATAAAATTGTTTAAAAAGATTTTTTAACATATTATGGTGCAAAGTTGTGAAACAGTGGTCAAAACCTTTTTTGTGTTTTTAATGCATTTTGTTTATGTCTTCTTAAAAAAATAACCTGTACATTAAATAGTTGTGCGTTAATTTTGACTCGAAGTGTATGTAAACAGAAATATATAAAAACATTAAAAATATAAAAATAATTGAAAAATGTTATGGCCACTGTGCGGTAAATCGTTTTAATTTTTATACTGCCACACTTAGGCAGACATAAAAAATACTTTGATACAAAAAAAAGTTTTTGCCACTTTTTTTCCAAATTCGGACCACAGTACGTTGTACTATATTTTTTAATAATTTTATTTAACTCTGGGGTCCAACATGCTTAAAAATTATTAAAATGCAAAAACCATGTACGTATAAGTAATAAACTAAGTAATGTTCAAAAAACTTTATTATTGCACTAATTGAACAAATATCCATTAAATACATATTAATACGTGAACAAAAAAAAAACAAAACCTAATAATACAAAAAAAATAAAAATACTAATGATGACAGTCGTAAAAACAATTTCTACCTTTGACCAAGCACAATCTTAAGTTACATTTTTGACAAATCCAATTAGTTTCACTTTTTTTACAGTAACGACATCTTCCTCTATCAGAGTATAGAGGAAATTGATCGACTTTATCTAAGGTTATTTCATTTAAAGGCCTTTGTTTTGTAAATTTTTTAATTCTTTTAGCTGCTGGTAGTATTGGTGTTTCTGAAGATTTCCTTTTATTTATAATTCTATTTTTCATTTTAAGTCCTTGGGCAACCTTAAATCTTAAAATTCTTTAAGGCTGTTATCGCTCTTTAAATGTAAAAGCTTGCAATCTCTTTTATATAATATCCAAGCATTATTAAGGCAAATGTCAATAATTTGTGCAAAGGTAGTTAAGTACCATTTTCGACCTTTTAAAAGTATTCTATACAAGGAAATCAACATGTCCATTACGTCCACGCCGATACATATGTACTCACCAATGTCACCGGCTTATTATCGTACCATTGCACAACTGTTATTTTATTATTGTCGCTTTGTTGAAAAAAATATCATCTACCTTTTTGCTTTAAAAACTTTTCACTCTTTAACGTACAATCTCCCAATCTGTTTTTTCTCATTGTCCCCAGAGAAAGTATTCCATAATCGTTTCTAAGTGTTCTTACTAATCAAACGATGAAAAAAAATTATCAAAATATATAGCTGACAAAGCTGAAGTTTTAATGGACTTGCATAGGGAAGTACTACTTTTGCTCCAAATCCCAAAAGGTTTTCTTTATTGCTAAATCTTAGACCTCTAAATGTTTGGTTTCCACCATATATTAAAAAATCATAAACGAAGCCAGAAACACCGGCTCTAGCAAAAATTTTAAATCCCCATTTTTTAGGCTTAGATTTAATATATTGTCTCTTTGATCCAGCTTTTCTTCCTTTATATCGAACCATCATTTCATCAATACTTTGTTTTTTTTTCGCATTCAATTTTTAAACAGTTTTTTCTTATGGAATCTATAACTGGCCTTATTTTAAAATAAAGATCTTCATCAACGTTATTCGCATTCAATTTTTAAACAGTTTTTTCTTATGGAATCTATAACTGGCCTTATTTTAAAATAAAGATCTTCATCAACGTTATTGTTATTTACAAAATGAATAATATTCATTGAATATATTTTCTAAACTGCTGATACCGTTTAAGTGACATTATATCAGCTATTTCAGAATAACGAAAGCTTTGACTCCAATAATCCAGGTAAGAAGGCAACCTGTTTATTTATTTATATTTCTATTGCTAAGAAATCTTTAAGCTCTAAATGTTATATTGGTGGAATGGCCTGTTTTTTGGACTGAATATAGATTTGTGTTTTCCACAATAGAATTTATCAGATCTTCTTCAAATTTTGTGAAATAGTATAGTGGAGTATTAGTTTAATTGGGTGGATTAAAATTATCCTCTGGTATTTGCACAGGAAATGCAAACTCTTTATTTGACCAATTATATTTATTTTTTTCCACGGCGTTCCGTTTCTTCTTTCTTTTACCTCTCTTTTTATCTTTTCCCCTTCTATTTTTCTATCCTCGTTTTATCTTATTTTTTGTACTATACTTTTTCTCATAATTATCGATTTCTTTAGTTAGTTAGTTTCTACTTCTATAGATTCCTTTTTACTAAACTCGTTTTCTTCTTCCATATAATCTAGCTGACCATTTTCTGGATCATCATCATCTGATGATTGCGCAGGAGGTAGAAGCGCGAAAAATTTTTCTTTCCGGCTTAAGTAAACCTTTCGGGTTGTTTTCTAAAAAAAATAATTTTAGCATTTTTAACTATTAGGGATAAAATATTTAAAACGATTTTGTATTTCAGCAAATGAATTTATTTAAAATTAGCCTAGCGCTTTAATAATAATAATAATAATAATAATAATAATAGTTTATTCATCCAAAGATCTTACAAGATATAGGATAAGTTAGTAATGTATACTTAATATAAATATTATAATTTACAAATATAGATGTA
Organism: Brachypterus glaber; assembly: GCA_958510825.1. Classification (NCBI taxonomy): domain Eukaryota; kingdom Metazoa; phylum Arthropoda; class Insecta; order Coleoptera; family Kateretidae; genus Brachypterus; species Brachypterus glaber. Next base: position 10,449,003 of record OY294053.1, on the reverse strand, counting down.
CTTATTAAAATTAAATTCTTCAAAATCTTTAACTGTATAAAAGGCTTCAGATATTAATATAAATTTTATTTTATTTAAAAACCTACGGTTTGGCAAATTTCTAATTATGGGGGGTAATTTATTATAAAGTGTAGCACCATTATAGAAGGGGCTATTTTCATATAAAGTAAGGTAGTGTCTGGGATATTCAATATTAAGGCCATATCTAGTATTATAGTTGTGGTTTTCATTTAAAGGGTTAAATTTATTTAAATTAAGCTTAACATATTTTAAAGTTTCAAAAATATAAATGCAAGGGAAAGTTAGAATTTTTTCACTTTTAAATGTATCACTGCATGTATGTCTAAAAGGTAAGTTATACATACAGCGAATAGCCCTTTTTTGAAGGGTAAAAATTCTGTCAGCTGCGGAACTGTTACCCCAAAGTATTATACCGTAACGAATTATTGAAATTAAATTCGAATAATAGAACATTTTAACTACACTCTTGTCGGCCAGTTTTTGTAACCTTTCGATCTAAGATCATCATTCAGGGCTTAGCTCTGAAAAGTAAGAAAAATGGTGGTAAATAGAGGGGTTAAAAAGTAAGATTATATAAAGCTTTAAAGACTAAAAATTAAAAAATTAAAAATTAAAAAATTAAAAAAAAATTTATTAAAAATTAAAAATTTTTTATAAAAATTAAACAAAAAGAGTACTTACTCGTCAGAGCTAAAAACTAATAGAACCTAAGAGGTAATTTAAAAATATTGGGACATCACATTTAAAAAGTTAAAATAATAAATAAACGTAGAGATAAAAATATGTGTATACAGCTTTGACATTCATAAGATACTAAAACAATAAAATCGACAATTAAAATCCCTGATTAAAGAAGCGGTAAAATTTTTGAAATTTAAATTAGATTTTTAAATAGTGGTTTAAAAGTTATTTTTTGGTTCAGTTCTAATTGATTGTTTAGGCGCAAATTTTTTTCATTTTTTAATCCTAGATGAATTTCTAGGTATTCTAAAAGGGAGAGTTTTAAGTCATATTTATGTGTAGTTAGATAATGTAAGATTTCACAATTTTCTTCCATGTTAAAAATATGATCATTGAATTTTAGGTGGTGGCCGAGGACTGATTTATTGTGTCTTGAAATATGCTCTTTACAACGAATTTCCAGACTTCTTGAAGTTTTCCCGATGTAGAATTTTCGGCAGGAGTTAGGGGAGAGCAGGTAGGATTCGTACACTTTTTACTTAGAACCTTGTCAACGAAACACTAATAACTATTTGGAAACAAGTTTAGTATGGATAAATTGCCTACTTATCTGGCTTTAATAAAAATGTATTTTAATGTTGATATGAAGTGACATAGTTTAGCTATGAGGTTTTTTCCAAAAAATGGAAATCGTACGAACGCACCCCGCATGCGGGGTAGCTTCGTATATAGTGCGGGAGCCTCCGTACACAGTGAAAAATAAATGCCATTTTATACAAAATAGTATCATTTATTGAGATCAATGTAGGTACTAATTAAACATATTTTTTAGGTAACTAGTTAACAACTTAAGTTTAGTTTTAATGTCCTTAAAGGCACCAATAACATTATAATATAATAACCTTTAGGGTAACAGTCCGTAATCAGAGTCTTAATTATTGCACATTGTACATAGTTAGATTTTTATCGAAGCTAAAGATGCTAGCTGTTCTTGCTGTAGAATTGGGTTTGGATTGTGGCAGTATATAGACGATGCCTGATATATAAACTGTGCCTTCGTCTTTGGTATTGGAAAAAACAAATTTCCAGGTATCTGGCTTCTTTCTTAGAAACGAAACTTTGTATTCCGTAGGACTGTATTTTGTTACTACCTGCCCAACGTAATATAAAACGCTATTTTTCTTCTCAAACTTCACCAACACAAAACTTTCTTCTTTAATATTTTCTGTCATAACTGGAATGTTGTTCTCAATATCAGATCCTTCAGACATCTCTTCGATAGGAGAACAAGAACTTTCTCTAAAACTAATATCAGTATCATCTTCACTATCAGTCTTTACTTTTTTCTTCTGTCTCTTTGGCTTAGTAGATAAATGTGAATCTGACGTCAAATGTAACGCGCGTTTCATTTCCTTAGCCTTAATTTTTCTTTCGTGCTCTTGCTTCTTTGCCTCTTTTGCTTTTTCTATTTCTTCCAATCTATTTTTTTCAGGAGTATCGGTATAAATCCTCGATTTTCCAGGCTGTTTTCCTTTTTTAGGTTTATTAGGCGCATTTTTATCCACGTGAGGGTATGGTCGGATAATTTCCGGCGTTATTAATCCTACGGCTGATGTAGATGGAGAATCAAATGGTTGTGACAACAAAGAGGGTGATGTGGAGGGTCCCGGTGGTAGATCTTGTTGAGCAAGGTTTATTTCTGCAGATATCATTGGTTGTGCATTTGAGCGTGCTGTAGATTCTGATTGGTAAACTTGAACGGGTGCAAAATCGTCATCACTGAAAGTTAGTTTGTTGAAAGGCCATATCCCGGTCTTTTCAAAAGCACTTGTAATGTTTTTGCAATGGAATGACTCGAAATAAGCAATTTTGGCCAGTTTTGGGATATTGTATATATTCAAAGTTTTTCCCGGATTATTTACATGCCAATCATTGAATGCGGTCTTCAGTTTTGACTTAAAAGGTCCGAATACTCCCACATCCAAGGGTTGGAGCCGATGTGTTGTGTGAGGCGGAAAAGAGAGATAAATGATTCCATTATCACGAGCATAATCGATAGCTGCAATTGTGACATGGCTTTCGTGATTGTCAACCAGCAACAAGATGGGGTTATCTTTACAGCAAGATGTTTTGTTTCTTATGTGTTTCAGCACCTCCAAAAAATTTTTGAATTTATCCAACCACTCTTAGTAGAAACTCCCAAGCTACCTTCCGGAGCACCAGCTATAAAGTGGTCTTTGAAATGCACCCTCGGAAAATAAATAGAGGTGGAATTGTGTTACCACTAGCCGATATGATTCCCCCGAAGGTAACAAGTTCGCCTCTTTCTGCTGAAACAAGTTGGCCTACTTTTTTTTGTTTTCTCTCAGCCAACACTTTTGGCGTGCTGAGCACTGTTGATATTCCAGATTCATCAAAATTATAAATGCGATCAGCTGTGAGCTTATATTTTGTCAAAACTTTTTCCAAATTTTCATAGAAATTATTGACAGCAGTCTTGTTGAAGCCAAAGCTCCTTGCTGCGCTGGTATTTTCTGGTTTTCGGAGACTTAAAGTTGGGTTCCGTCTGCGAAAACTATCCAGCCATTCCTTCCCTGCCATTTTGTTATGATCCCAGCTAGATGGATAGTGCAATTGATTTGCCTTTGCAAATTCATATGCCAGTTTTCTCGTTTGTTCTATTGTCAAACCATAGTGTCTTTTAGAACATATAATGATATAGTTCTGTAAAATAGCCTCTTCTTCGGCAGTGAATACTTGATTAGACGTAAACTTTGAACTAAAAACAAGCGCAGGCATGGTGTATAAGTAAAATTTTGAACTGTGGTGCATTCGTACAGTACGAATCTACCCCACGAATGATTGTACGAAGGTACCCCAACCCAAACAATTAAAGAAAATACAAAAAATAAGAAATACCGTTACTATTAGCCTAAAATGAGTGTTTATATAGTTATCTGAGGCATTAATTTATAAACAAGAACATATTATGATTACAATTAGAGCAAAACTTATACGAGCAAAACGCGTTTAAAGTATTCAATAAAAATTACTTACGTGGAGCGAATAAACGTCTCGACCTGTTCCAACGCAAACAATGGCTATACTGCAGCGCCACTTCCCGGTTAACCTACGCTTAGAAGTGGGGGTCTCGCACACAAAAACAAGCGCATCCAATGTATTGAATGTCGGAGATATAACTACTGCACGAATGCTCCCCCTGTACGAATCCTACCTGCTTCCCCCTACAGTTAAGTTTGTATATACCTGATTTTTTGATTAAGGGAATAGGAGTTTTGGTATTTACTAGGATGGAACTTATGGTATTGGGGGTTTTAAAGGCTATTTTCTTATCACATTTGTTGAAAATTTTGGAGATTTTATAAGAAAGTGGACCGAAAAAGGGAAGGGAGATGAATTTTTTATTATTTTTTATTTGACTGGAAGAATATGCTTGGGCGATAATGGTTTTGTAGTTGATTTTCTTTATTATTTTGTCTACAGTACTGGGGGGAAATTTGTTATTTAGAGCGAGATGTTTAATAATGCTAATTTCTTTATTTCTATTTAAGGGGGACATGGGAATTTAAAGAGCGCGGTTAATATAGCAAGTAAGGGAGGCAAGTTTGTGATTGTATGTATGGCACGAGTCGATTTTATTGTTTTAGTATCTTATCAATGTCAAAGCTGTATACACATATTTTTATCTCTACCTTTATTTATTATTTTAACTTTTTAAATGTGATCCCAATATTTTTAAATTACCTCTTAGGTTCTATTAGTTTTTAGCTCTGACGAGTAAGTACTCTTTTTGTTTAATTTTTATAAAAAAATTTTAATTTTTAATAAACTTTGTAAATTTTTTTTAATTTTTAATTTTCTAATTTTTAGTCTTTAAAGCTTTATATAATCTTACTTTTTAACCCCTCTATTTACCACCATTTTTCTTACTTTTCAAAGCTAAGCCCTGAATGATGCTCTTAGATCGAAAGCGCTAGGCTAATTTTAAATAAATTCATATGCTGAAATACAAAATCGTTTTAAATATTTAATTTATCACAGCATACAAGTCAACAATACTTAATTTTTATTAGGGATAAGTTTTGTTACTGACCCACAAAGAAGTAAATCCCCATCCCCTATTTTAAGAATATAAAAAAAAATAATATACATTTACTTAAATCTACAAACTACCCCTAACATACTAGTAGTAGTAGTAATGCATGCACCTTATACAATTTTATACCGTAAAAATAATTTATAACTTGTTTTCCGAGTTTTTGGCAATGTGGGATATATGATACAACTGAAGTTTGTTCAAAGTTCTTAGGGATTTGGCAATGTAGGTTATATGATACATCAAAAGTAAACATATTTTAGACAAAAAAAAAACGAAGTAGTAGTGGAAAATTTGATTATACTACTGTTTAGTATTAAAAGTAACAAAAATTGGGTCATTAAAACGTATAATACAGCCCTAAACAGTAAAAACTTACCGACATTTTACTTAAACGTCTACACTACTCCTCCATGATTATTTGCAACTGGCGTAGTTCGTTTAATATTTGATAGATGACGACGCTAGTACACAAAATTATTAAAAATAGGGTTGTTTTCAAATTTAAGACATAAAATGGTTTAAAATATATCTCAAGCAATTTTTTTTGTTATGCTAAAATCAATGTATCATATAATAATAATATTAATAAACGTCTTTATTTGATATAAAAATACATCAAAATGGCGAAGTTCGATCAAGATCGTTCTTCCACTTAACCAAAAATTACATATGTTAGTTTTATCTAAAAAAGAGTAATGCAAAGAGATATAAAAACAAATTCGCTATTTTATTACAAAGTATTATACATAGATATGAAATTGACAAATTATAATAATAAAAAATAAAAATTAACAAAATCTAGAAAAAAAAAACAAAATTGAATTGAAAAATAATTGGAAAAATAATTGGAAATCGAAAGATCTAAGTAGTAACAGTCTAAAGAAAAAAGAAAAACTATGACGATAATTTAAAAATTGGCATTATTTCTGAAACAAATAGTTTTTAATATTAGCACGAAAGCTGCTAAGTGCAAGGGTTTTGAAACCAGGCTCTAAGACATTATAAAGTTTAGGGGCTATATAACTAAAACAACGTTTAAAAACAACAATTGTGTGACGTGGAATAGTCAATGTGTTTGGAAAACGTATATAACAACTGTGTACGCTGCTTCTAAAATTTAATTTTTCCCGTAAATACGGCGTTGTTGATGTTTTTAATAATTTATTTATAAAAAGCAGGTAATTGCAAGTGTATATATTTTCCATGCGCAGCCACTTAAAAGTTTTAAAACTTTTGAGATACATGATCAAATTTTCTGAATTTACAAACAAATCTACAGCAAGTATTTTGTACCTTTTGTATACGAGCCTTAGTAACTTTGTCAAGGAACGGGTAGTATACAAGATTACAATAGCTGAAAACAGAGAGGACGAGTGACTCACAAAGCTGTTTTTTAATATTAATGCTTAAAATATCTTTGTTTGCATATAGCATTTTTAATTTTACATAGGTGTTTTGTAATAGTTTATTTACATGATCAGTAAGTTTAATTTTCCTATCCACAGTTATGCCCAATATTTTTACTTTTTCCGAAAAATTAAGAGGAACATTATTTATATGTAAGTTAAGAATGTTTTGAAGTCTAACACAATTTCTTTCGGGACAAAACAATATAGAGACAGTTTTATTTGCATTTAACTTTAAATTGTGAGCTTTGGAATATTTGAAAATTTGGTCTAGTTCTCTGTTAATATAAGCACAGACATTATCGGTTTTTTTAGGATCGAATGTATAAACATAGACAGAATCGTCAGCATATCCTTGCAAAAACTCATCAACACAGTCGTAGATATCAGAAATATAAATAATAAATAGCAAGGGACCAAGGATTGATCCCTGTGGTCGCCAGATATAATTTTAGACAGGCGGGATTTTTTGTTATCTACTGTAACTGTTTGGACTTTTCATATACTACACATTACCAAATTAAGGGTTAAGCAAACATTAAAAAAGTAACACAAAAAAAGGTTTTGATCACTTTTTTAAAATTTGGACCACAATTTTATTGAACTCTAACATGCCTAAAAATGTAAAAAATGTATGTTTCCCCAAGAAAAGTCTTGCGTTAGTAAAAAAATATGATTTCCGTAAAAAAAATTCTGTCTGTGCGTAAAATTTGTGACCACGATAACTTAAGATCGCTTTGAACTAAAGACTACAAATTTGGACCATGGGTTGATTATACAAAGTTCTAGGCTGGGATTGTTTTTGGTAAAAATCGGGGTGGAGTAAGGTTGTAAAATGGGGTAATTTTTTTTTTTTTTAAAACCATTTTTTTTAAATAAAGAATAAAATAATACTTTCCCCTATAGGTCTAGGTTCATAAAAAAAAAACGATTAAAAAAAATAAAAATTAAAAAAAAAAATATTTTTTTTTTGTTCAAAGAAATAAATTTTTAAAGAATGTTTTTTGAAAAAAAATATTTTTACCCTATTGTACCTCCTTACCCCACCCCCATTTTTACTATAAACAATCCCAGCCTAGAACATTGTATAATCAAACCATGGTCCAAATTTGAAGTCTTTAGTTTGAAGCTTTCTTGAGTTATCCTGGTCACAAATTTCAAGGACAGACAGACTGACACAGAATTTTTTTTTTGACGGAAATCATATTTTTTGGATATAAAACGTCGAGAAACGTAAAAAAAGCAATAAAAAATTTTCGATTTTTTTTACTAACGCAATACTTTCCTTGGGGAAAGTAAAAGTAACAAAAATAAGGTTTTGACCACTTTCTTTTAAATTTGGACCACAGAGCGTTAGACTTTATTTTATTGAACTCTGGAGTCCAACATGCTTAAAAATGTAAAAACTGTATGTTATGACTACAGTGCAGTAGATCATAATTTTTATACTTTTGACCATTTGTTTTCTAAATTCGGAACACAGGACGTTGGACTGTATTTTTAAATAATTTTATTAAATTCTGGGATCCAACATGCTTAAAAATTTGAAAACTGTACTTTTGTTATGATCACTGATCTTAATTTTTATACTGCCATACTAAAGCAGACATGAAAAATGCTATAACACAAAAAAAAAACGTCTTGACCACCTTTTTCTCCTAACTCGGACCACAGTGCGTTGGTCTGTATTTTTAAATAATATTATTCAACTCTGGGTCCAACATGCACAAAAACGTAAAAACTGTATTGATCTGACCCACTGTGTGTTGGATTAATTTTAATTTTTTTATTTTTCAATTATTAAAAAATATATATACTGGGAAATATTGCAATATTTTTTATCTTAATATATTTTTAATCCGATACACTGTGCGTTAGGATTATATTTAAAAAAATCAACTAAATTAAATAAATGTACTTCACATCTGCACCACTAGCTGCAAATCTGGCAATAATAAAGTAATTGCAAATCTAATTGTAATCGATTACAATTACAAACTACAATAATTTTACATTCCTTAGATTACAAATTACATTTTTCCCAGCTCTGATATAGGGGCAAGTCTAACACGGTTCATTTGTTGAGATTTTTGGTCGGATGTCTGCGGTCTACTTTTTTTTCATATTCTGGTTACTTACACTAAAACTAAAAGTTTAAGCCTAAAGATTTAAAATTCTATTGGGCTTAACGTTTTTTATACAAGGAAATACATAAAAAATATGATAATATAGCAATATAGCATTAACCTTTTAAAGTTAAATATGTTTTTTAGCTACACTTCATGCGCTTAATCCAAATATAACCTCATAAATTTCAAATTACTTCGAGATTTTGCAAAAAAAACCCTCCTAAAAAAACATAAAATATCAATTTTTTCATAAAAATGATGTTTACAAAAATTGGATACGTCCTATCGAAAAAATATAAAGGACAAAAAAAGTTTAGAATAAAAACACATATTTAAATTTAAATATATAAAAAATTTTGAAAAAAAAATCAAAAAATTTTCTATTTTTTTTAACATATTTTTGAAAAATTCTTTTTTTTATAATATATTTTTTTATTCTTAACATTTTTTGTTCTTTTCATTTTTTCGATATGACGCACCATTAGGCTTTTAAAGCTATTTGTTTTTATCCAACTACCATTATAATCTGCATTGACCAATTTTATAGACTTTAAATTACACCCTTTTAAGTGGAACATGAAAAGAGCAAAAAATGTTTAGAATAAAGAAATATATGCTTAATAAAAAGAAATTGTCAAAAAATTTTGAAAAAAATTTTTTAAAACTTTTTGATTTTTTTTTCAACATTTTTTATATATATATATATATTGTTTTTATTCTAAACATTTTTTGTCCTTTACATTTTTTCGATAGGACGTACCCAATTTTTGTAAACATCATTTTTACGTAAAAAATTAATATTTTATGTTTTTTGGGGGTGATCTCAAATTTCTGAGGTCATATTCGGATAAAGCGCATTAAGTTTAGCTAAAACACATATTTAACTTTAAAGGGTTAAAGCTATATTGCCCAGTGTATACAGATAAAAAAGTAATTTTTTATCATTTTTAGCTGCTTTTTATGTATAAAAAACGTTAAGCACGATATATTTTTTAATTTTTAGGCTTAAGCTTTTAGTTTTAGTGTAACCAGAATATGAAAAAAAAAGTAGACCGCAGACATCCGACCAAAAACCTCCAAAAATGAACCGTGCTGTTATATAAAAGAGAACTGGGATCAGAATGACATTCATTTACGTTTCGTATTTACAATTTGACTCCTAAAAGCGCAAAGTTTACTTGTATAATCGAGTTTGAAAACTACAAGAAATACTGCTGCCAACAAAATAATACTTTCCCCTAAAAATAAAAAAAAATCAAAAATATTTTTTTTTTCAAAACAAAAATTCAATTTTTTTTTTAAGTTTCTTTTTTCGTAAAACGAAAAACGAAAAACGAATTGAAAAAAAAACTCGAGAAACGTAAAAAAAGCAATAAAAATAGTAACTAACGTAAGACTTTCCTTGGGGAAAGTAATATTGCTGCCAACAAAATAATGTTTCCTCCTGTAGCTATAAATTTCAAAAAATTGTTTTTTCAAAAAAAAAAAAAGAAATCAAAAATTCTTTTTTTCAAAAGTTTTTTTTTGTGAAACGAAAAATAACTTTAAAAAAATGTTTTTTAAAAAAAATTGTTTTTATTCCATTGAACCCCCTTACCCAACCCCGATTTTTACCAAAAACAATCCCAGCCTAGAATATTGTATAATCAACCCATGGTCCAAATTTGAAGTCTTTAGTTCAAAGCGTTCTTAAGTTATCGTGGTCACAAATTTCACGGACAGACAGATTTTTTTTTACTGAAATAATATTTTTTGGATATAAAACGTCGAGAAACGTAAAAAAAGCAATAAAAAAATGTTTCGAAATTTTTTTACTGGCCCAAGACTTTTCTTGGGGAAAGTAAAAGTTAAGAAAAAATCATCAATTAAAACAGTTTAACCTTTTGTTAATCTTACCTTTTTTTTTGCAGAAATAAATAAAAGTGTTTTCACTTCAAAAATTTTGAATCAACTAAAGGCCCTCCGCCTGCGCGCCCCCTGCCTGAAACGCAGATGCGTTAACCTTGAAGCCAAATGGCTCTAGGGTTGTGAAAATTATTACATAGAGAGAAATAACTTTATTAAAAAAAAAACAAAGTTGTGCTGCCTGCATATTTCAGGTTGCAAAAATACACAGCATAATGTAACAATAAATAAATTATACAAAAATTAAAAAAAAAAACTATTAATAAATATGAAAATGTAAATTTTTTCGATTTATCGATTAATACTGATTCGCTAATTTCTAAAATAAATTTTTTATCTAAACAAAAATGTTCAAAAAAATTCAAAACATTTTTTCCCACTCTCCCTCTTGACCCAAACCATAATCCAATAACTTCCCAGCTTCTTTTGCCATAAACATTTGAGTATTTTTTTTATAGTGCGGTATACAGGAAGAGTAAATGCTTCTCTCTGGCAACATCTTCATCTTGTTTTCGTTGTTGTTTTCATACCTTATTGTGGGGTCGATTATATAAGCTTTAGGCTTCTTAGGATCAAATGCAATCACTAAATCTGTCTCTTCCGTTATTGTCAAAGGCATGAACTTTCTCGAAGCAAACATATTCTTTTTGTCGCAGTAATTCTGTCAATCTGTTCTTAACTCGGTTGTGTCTAGCTATAATTTGTAGGTTATTTCCAGAACAGGAGCCCGTTACATGAGAAGGGATTTCTTTCTCTTTGCCGCATTTGCTGCAAAGGTCGGGACTGTTTGAATTTGAACCTTTGACACCATTTAGGTTGGCATAATTGCAGTTGAGTTTTATTGCAGCAACCCATTCCGAGGAAGATAATGTGCTTGCATTATAAATAAAAGTGTTACTAGGTGTATAATTTTGATAGTTTTTAATGCCAATACCTTGGTACTTTAGAGACCTCCATGATTCGAATGCTTTATTCCGCAATTCTCTTGGTATAGATTGAGCGCTAGTATTTGAGGTTACATTAAGCGTCTTACAACACTCTGCCATTTCTTTTTCAAATTCGTATGCACGAGATAAGAGTTCATCATCATAATTATTAAGTTTCTTTGCTATACCAAAATGATGTATTTGAGCTTCCCATTCTGCACATAGAAGAGCCAAACCACGAAATGTTCTCGGAGAATAAAACATATCGGTGATTGTAAGTGCTGGTAATCCAAAAATTGATTTTATGGTTCTTCTAATAATTATATCTATACCATTGGTTTTAATTTTCGGAATCTTGTTTAATGGTGCACATTGAAAAGGATAGGTGATCAATGGAAAAATATATTGATTTACTATGTTTAATTTTTGAGCTGGTTTTAACAGTGGCGAGTTGGCTAGTTTTTTAAGATACAAATTAAATTTTTCTATAGCTAAGTCATCAAATATTTATTCAGAATTAAAGCTGCACCCTAAGAATTCTTGATTCTTCATTTACCGATACTATAGAGATATTATCATCCAATGTCAATGGTGATGAATTAATATTACCATTACCTAATTTAATCGCAGAACTTTTCTTTGCATTAATTTTTAAACCGATAGTTTGAAAGAGATCTTGAATAAGTTCAGTAATGCGTATTGCAGATTCTTCATCCTTTGTGATAACTGTTTGATTGTCAGCGAAACCAACTAAGCATCCAAATCATCGTATAATTTATAACCAAAAGAATTGTGGATCACAGATTTCTTCATATATAAAATTTATCGCAATGTTAAATAATAAAGGTGAAAGAGGCCCACCTTGAGGTACTCCGGTGTTAATATAAATTTTTCCTGATGTATCTTTCCAATTTTAAAGGTTATAAAATTGTCTTTAAGAAATGCCATTATTAGTGATATAAGATTCACTGGAACTCAAATCAAATCAAATCAAATTTATTAATCAGGTATAAAAATAATAACTGACGGTCCTAATTCTCTTAAGCAAAATTTTATTTGATTTATTAATAACCGGTTTCGGCGCTAGCCATCTTCAGGTTAGGTACAATCTAAAAATTAACATTTTCATAGTAAAAATTAACCCACAAAGAAAGATACAGTCTTGGACGTTTTTAGGTTATGTTAAAAAACACTTACCAAAAAATGCATATTACACCCAGTGACATGGAATCGGTAGGGTAAAAATCAACATTATGCAGTAACTGAATAAAAACAATTAAAAAACTACATAAAACTTAAAATTTTAAACGAATTCTTCGGAAAACACATGAGGGATGTACAAAAAATGCAAAAAGTGTGTTGGCAACACTTTGTGACCAGATTAGTCACTAGCAGGGTATGACCAAACTAAATTTTAAAAAAGATGGCCCCAAAATGCGTTTAAAAAGAAAAATCTCAATACAAGGCAAATATTATTACAAAACACATAAGAAGTAAGAGATCTAACTCTATAAAATTTATAGAGGAAATCATGGAAAACACACCCAAAAAACATGAAAAGAGAAATTTCCCAAAAAAATATCATTTAAGAATCCAAATTGAAGCAAATCAAATTAAGGGAAAATTAGAAGAGGAGGGAACACAATCGGTGAAAGTTTAGTTGTCCAAATGTCAGTTAATGTTTTGACTAAAAAGAAAAGAAAATATAATACCAGTGAATAAAAATGGGATAAAAGAAAAAAGAAGAAAAGAGGGGGGGGGGGGTTAAATTGAAAATGATATAAGTGAAACATTTATTTATTCGAGTAGGATGGAGTATAAAATATTACTCTTAAAGTCAATTTGCTGGTTAAGGGTAATTTAATTTTTATCTTTAAAAAGCTTAAAAATCTCCAAAACCTCCAAATTGTTTAGATGGTTTCCTTTATGTTCTTGGTGGAGCATTTTAAAACCAGAAACAGCACTAAAAGTGTGCTTTTTTTCTTTTAGATGGTTGGAAAAATGGGAAGATTTATCATCTATCTTTTGGAGCGCTCTGTTGTGTTCAATAAGTCTTTGGCCAAAGCTACGATAAGTCCTACCGATGTAGGTGGCGCTACAATCGTTACATGACAGTTGATACACTCCACACTTATCCAACACATTTAATAGGTCTTTATTATTGAAAATATAATTGCTAATTTTATTAGGAACTTTAAAAGAAAAATAAATGTTTGGGGCTACTTTTTTTAAAATGTTCTTCTCCAATATAAGTAATTGGGTAAAAGCGATTAATTTCTTTTTTTCTAGGGATAATGGAGGTAGCTAGCTTACGAATATTTTTACACTTTCTTTTATTAATAAGTTTTTCAATTATGGAAACTTCAAATCCATTCTCTCTGGTGATCTGGCAAATAATACGTCTCTCTTTATTATAAACATAAATTGTGTTTATTCTATGTAAATTAATTTCAATTACAATCATTGAACAAGTTGGTCTCATTAATCAACCAAGGTAACACCCATCTTTTAACGTGGCACGAAATTGGCACGATAAAAGATGTGTGTTACCTTGGTTGATTAATGAGACCAACCAAGGTGTAGACTTGTGCAACAACACACTATTCTAATGAGAAATAGTGGTGGTATGTTACAATTCTAAACACAGGGACCTTATATTGTGGTACTGCACACAGACTAGTGATTTCAGGGGAGTTACGAGACTACTTCGGGGGGTGGGGTAATTTTGGGGTCTCTTCTTTTGTAATAATAAAGTGCAATTGCTCGGGATGATTGCAACGTATTTTATCTGATTAGTTTGTTCACCGAATAGGGAAATAATGGCTGTTGAAATATAAAATGTTCTTAAATTTTACTTAATATATATAATGATTGTAATTGAAATTAATTTACATAGAATACCCACAATTTATGTTTATAATATGGGTTTTTTAATGAATACCCACAATTAAAATTTAAATTGGGATTATTTAACAAATACCCATTATTATGATTAATGAATACAGTAAAAATATTATAACGAATACCCACAATTTACATTTAAAAAGGGGTTACTGAATGAATACCTAAATTTACAGATGAAACAGGGATATTTAATAAACACCCATAATTAATATTAAAATTTACTTAGGAAAAATGAGTTTAAATTCAAAACTTGGCCATTAAAAAATGTTATGGAAAGAAATCACCTTATTTTGGTATCCTGGTGGTCGGTCGTAGAAAATCCTGCTCAAAAATGGTCCAGAACCGTCGAGGAATCTTAATCTGCTCGTTCCATCGGATATTCACACAAATTTCATCGATGATGAGTATAATAAAGATGGATATCGATCCAAATCAACACGTGGCCATGTTCTTTTTCAGTGTATCATGTAGGACGTACTTGTATGTTCAAAAATTCCACATATTAAAGCAAATTACAATAAATCATGTATGCATAGGATGCGGCCTAAATAATGAGAAAACAGTTCTATATATTTTATCTCCAAAATAATTAAAATTAACATACCAGTTTAAATAATACCAGCCGCTTTCTTAAAAACACAAGTTATGTAGGTCAGGGTAGCAACGGAAAAGAAGCTTAGTTTCGTCTCCCGCTGTTAAGTCGGTCATGGCGCTAGTAGTGATCAACTTCTGCGCAAATCGAATATTTTTACTTTAAAACAAACAATCTAATATTTAATTGCAACGATAGTTCAATAAACAATCAACAAAAACCAAAATAGTAGTCAATAGTTTAATAATAATTAATTATTTGATTAAAATTAAGGTAGGCGATACGGTACCTTAGACACCAATTTGACTAGTTGGGTCCAAAATTGTTAAAAAAAGGTAATCTATTATTCTAATAAATCAGTTCTAGTATCAAGTAATCCTTATTAAATTAAAGTTGTAATACATTTTACAAAAACATTGTTATTAATAAAATAAGAAGTACTACATTTAAACTCTAGGGTTGGTAACACTGACTACAAATGTCATTCTGACAGAGGAAAATTATTCTAATTGTTTACAACCAGTAAATAATAATTGTTAAAAGTTAAACAATTACAAGCTATTTAGTGAAAATAGTGAGAATTAGTATTTATTCTTACTAAAATCTAAATCTATATCCTTTTAATGTGAGGTTATGTTTAAAAATATCAACAAATATGCCTATAGCATCAAAAAGTTATGGACAACGATTTCATGGTCGTTAATCACCAAAAATAAAAGAAAATACATGTGTGACTTATTGACCTTTAAAAAAATCAAAGTAAGTACTACCACAAAGTCTTAATAAACCAAAAAAATAGTAAATAGGCTTTCGTAGGAAAACAATGTCACAAATCCACTTGACCGTGACACGTTTTCCAATATTTTATACCCAAAATCACTTAAATCAAATGATTACTTAACTAAATCTTTGATAAGAGCCAATTTCGTGCCACGATAAAAGATGTGTGTTACCTTGGTTGATTAATGAGACCAACCAAGGTGTAGACTTGTGCAACCACACACTATTCTAATGAGAAATAGTGGTGGTATGTCACAATCCTAAACAGGGACCTTATATCGTGGTACTGCACACTGACTAGTGATTTCAGGGGAGCTACGAGACCACTTCGGGGGGTGGGGTAATTTTGGGGTCTCTTTTTTTGTAATAATAAAGTGTAATTGCTCGGGATGATTGCAACGTATTTTATCTGATTAGTTTGTTCACCGAATAGGGAAATAATGGCTGTTGAAATAAAAAATGTTCTTGAAGAAAAAGAGTAATATTTTCTAATCTAAAAATATAACTTTGGAATGCAGCTAATTTATGTTCAAAGGGGTGGTTTGAGGCATTATTGATGGTGATGTGATGTGGGAACATTTACGAAAAATTTCAAAAGTGTGTTTTTCCCCCACTAATGAAATAGTTAGATCTAGAAAATTAATTTGTCTATTTATCATAGAAACGTGTAAAAGCTCCTAAATAAATAATGTGGTTTAAAAATATTAAAATGTGTTACTATAACATAAGTTAAACTAGAATTTTAAATGAAAATAACAATAATAATAATGAAAAGAAAAAAAGAAAAAAGACCAATTTAAATTATTAAGGTATAGTGTTTTAACTTGCAATGAAAACTTTTAAAATTTTAAGAACCAATAAAGCAAAAACAAAATGAAACTACGTTGTGTAGCCATAGTAGAACTTAGTAATTTGGGCATAAGACAGGAAAAGAAAAACTTAGCAAATATTATTGTTTTGTACTGACCAGTTATGATTTAGTTATCCTAATTTTCTTAATTTTCCTGCACAAAGCTATTAAAATCATTTTCACTTTTTATTATCACTTTTTTGTTTCCTTTAAATACAATAATTTTCCCATTTTGGGTAGGGTGGGTAGTCCAGCAATGAGCCATATGAATTTTAAAAATTTATATCTTCGTTATTTTTTAAAATTAAAGCATTTCTCCTCGTACACGAAATCTTTATTTACTTAGTTATAGTATAATTAGCATGAAAATAAATTAGGTTTTTTTATTCTACCAAAAAAAATAGTATGAAAAAAGTAGCATTTGGTTCATTGTGTACATGGGTAGGTTTACAATGAACCAGACTATATTTTACAATGAACCAAATAATGTAAACAGTGAACCAACATACTTTTATTCGAACTTCATATTGGCTAAAAATAAAATATTATCTTTTTGTAATTAAATTTATTGAGCAAACATTAAAAGAAAATAAACTAAAAAAAAACTAAAGTAAAAATATTGAGCAAACATTAAATGAAAATAAACTAAAAAAAACTAAAGTAAAAATATTATTGCAAATTTAAACGACTCATATCAATATCAAAATAATATGACATATTTCGATTTTTGGTTCCATTTATTTTTGGTTGTGGAAGAATGTATTTAATGTCTTCTATTTTTGAACTTGCCATATCCGGTTCAAGAGGCATGATGAAATGGAAATTTTCTTTATTTTTCAATCTTAAGTAAGAGACATAATATTCAGACTTATTGCATTCTAAAATTTTTGCAACATAGTATATATAGATTTTTTTAGTTTTAAATAACACCAAGACATAGTCATCCTTTACAGGGTCTCGTGTTAGTGGAAGAAAATCATTAGTTAGAATTGGTATTTCTTGATCGTCTATATCTTTTTCAAACCACTCTATATCAGAGGAACTGGAACTTAAGACAAATTCTTCACTTGATTCTGAATCCGTTTCTGCCTTTTTGCGAATTATTTTTTTTTAGTGTTTGTTGGCCTATCTACTAAAACTTTTCGTTTTACAATTTTTGCTTTAGATTTTCTTTCTTTGGTTTTTAATCTTTCTTCGATAATTGCTTGTTTTTCAGGCGTATCTGTAGCTATTATACTTTTTCCACGCCGCCTCGGCTTACGATTACTGGATCGCGGTCCAGCTTTTAAAGCTGGTAAAAACTCCTTTGGCGAAATAAATCCAGAGCACCCTGGTTGAGAATGTAAATCAGTAATTGCGCTAGAAAATGTAGAATTTGTAGTAATTTCTTTATTTGCCATGTCCATGTTATTAGTAATATGTTCTGATTCGTTGATAGTAACATTTCTATCATGCTCTGCAATAAGTTCTAATTCAAGTTCAGGTTGGTCAGTAACGCTACTTGTTAAAATATCAATATTACCACAATTTTCTACATGCTCTGTAATAGTTTCTGATTTATTTTCAGGTCGGTCAGTAACGCTACTGGGTAAATAATCAATTTCGGTAAATATATTGGGATCGTAAGGAAAAATTCCGGATTTTTTGAAAGCATTGATTATGTTTACTGGAGTCATTGATTTTACATGCGCAATTCCAACACATTCTGCTACATTATAAATCGTAATTGGTTTACCAGGGTTTCTAAGAAGCCAGGACTCTATAGCTGCATTGTAGAAAACTTTAAATGGGGAGAACAAACCAACATCCAACGGTTGTAGTTTGGCTGATGTATGAGGGTGAAGAGTTAAAATTGTTATACCGGAGTTCTTTGCTAAATTTAATGCCTCAAGTGATAAATGGGATTCATGGTTGTCCATAATTAGTAAAGCAGGGTTTTCCTTACTAGCAGATGTATGTTTTATAAAATGATTTAAAACTTGCACAAACAATTCAGAATTCATCCAACCAGATGGTGTGGCTAGCCCAAGGGAACCTGAAGGAGCACCAGCAAGCATGTGTTCCTTAAAATGCTTCCTTGGAAAAATTAATACTGGTGGTAAAGCTTGTCCTACAGCGTTAATAATGCAGCATGTAGTAACTAGGGTTCCTTTTTCTCCACTTGTCACTTTGCCAATATTGGCTCCTTTTGGGCCAATCACTTTCTGAGGACGTTGTACAGTTGTAGTTGCCGTTTCATCAAGGTTATATATGCGACAACCATTACCAAATGATGGATGCCTATCCATGGCGGTTTTAAGTTTATCAAAAAACAATTTCACGTTTTCTTTATTAAAGGAAGTCGCCCTTGCCAAACTAACTGCCTCAGGTTTTTTGAGGCTTAAATCTAAATGCCTTCCTCTAAAAGATCTTAGCCATTCAAATCCAGCCATTTCGTCTCGTTGCCAACTTTCGGGCATTTTAATCTTATTAATTTTTGCCATTTGATAAGCTATACGTCTACACTCTTTTGTGGTTAAGCCATAAAACGTTAAAGAACATTCTTTTATATAAGATTTTAATGCTTCTTCTTGCTCCTCAGTAAATATTTTTTTGATTTCATAATTAGGTGTCAACCTCGTTCTTTTTAATTCTTCCATATCGAGATCTTTTTTTTTTTAATATAACGTCGTAAAGTAGGATATGCCAAATTATTTTCCTTAGCAGCTTTGCGAATGCTCATTCCGCTTCGATGCAAACCAACTGCTTTTATTATAGAATCAGCTGTGTGGTTCCCCTTGGTTCGCTGTTTACCTTTTATTCGCGCCATTCTAAAACAAAAAAAAAACATATGGTACACAATGAACCATGGTTCATTGTTTAACAAACTAAAATGGTTCATTGTGTACTAGCCTAGATATTTTACATATAACCTAAAAAAAATAATAGTAAACAACACAAAATAAACCCGTTAAAAGCGTCATTTATTAGCCAAAAAGATACTTTATAAAATGAAACAGGTAAACAATTAATCTAACTTAAAAGTTTTTTATAAAATACTGTGAAAACTTACCTAAAAATTTTACTTTCACTAGCAAAATGAACGTATGACTTGTTTACACCTACGCACAGCACGGGATCTTGTCTGTGACTGGAGAGGCTAAATGCGACGCAAAGCCGAGAATAACCGTCATAAATACGAGACTTACCGAAGCCACGTTTCCTCAATATCGCAATGGTTCATTGTGTACTATTGGTTCATTGTTGGACTACCCACCCTACAACATGATTTATCAGCAATTAAACGTACACTTTTAAACAATTTAAGACAGTTAAATGTCAACATTTCTGTAAACACTATTTCCGATCCGTTTAAATGTTTTTTTGAATAAAATACCTCGTCACGTAGCCAGCGATTAACGAAATAAACACACACAGGCCGTGGCTTATCTGCTGATTGTTTTTTCTTACCGAGGCGGTGACAGTAATTTAAATCTTGTTTATTTGCTTTTAGATTGAGCTTGTTAAACAATATTTCTAAAACATTATTATATAAATCTGTATTATTCTCTGAAATATTATGAACCAAAATGGCCGAATTATATTTTCCAACTTTGATTTCTTCCTTTATGGATTTAATTTCGTTTTTAAACTTATCCAGCTGCAAATTAATGGATGTTTCAAATTATTTAAAGCTATTTTCGACATCCTGGTTATTTTCGGACTCACCAGATAATCTTCTTTTAAACTGTTCCATTTCATTCTTGTAGTTTACCGTCATTTCAGATATGCGGGAATCTAATTCCTTTAAAGATAGCGGTGCCATTATGTTAAATTTTAATAGATAAAACTTTCCACTTAACTATTTGGTTTAACTTATGCGAAAGATATTAATTTTTACACAGTATTTGTATTTATTTTTGAATATTTTTGCAGGAGCAAATTGCACACAACTATTCACTTCGCAGCGACATCTTTCTAAGATTTGAAGGTATCAAAGATTTATGAATATGTTTATGTCCGATTCGGTCAAATGCTTTTTGTACATCTAGGAACACTACTGTACAATTTTTCTTTCTTTTTTTAGCGTCCTTTAAATATGCATTGACAAGTCTGCTATTGATGTGACATCCCTGAACTCAATTTCTAAAACCTCTTTGATTTTTATTTATTTCTATTTCATTGAGTAGTTTTTTTTTCTAAGACTTTTTCTATAATTCTTCGTATAACCGAGTAAATAGTAATTGAACGCCAATTTAAAACATCATTTTTATCACCACCTTTGTGAATTAGAACTGCACGCCTATGTTTAAATAAATATGGAACAAATGATGTACGTAACATAATGTTAGTTATTGATTTAAGTGACTCATGAATTTCAAGTTCACGTACTGTATGACTAAGAATATAATTAGATCCTGCAGAGGTATCGAAAGAAATATTTTTGATTTCTGCTTTTACATCATCTTTACTAACAGTAATATTATTGTTGTTAGGTTTTCTTGGATAAGATTCACGTGTTTTATCATTAGCATTTTCGAATACTTGCCGAAAAATGGTTTTCTACCCTCTGCATGTTAATAGTGCATTGAGTGGGAGCTCCTTCGTTCATTACCATTTGTTTCACCTTTTTACGACATTTATAATAATAGAAAAATTGATAAGACAATTTTTTGTATTTTCAGCATATGTATTAGTAAAAAATATATAATTAAGGCCTAGAGCTTTCAGTCACGTGAAGACTTTCATCAGGGCTGGGCTCTGAAAAGTAAGAAAAGGGGGATTTTAAAAAAATAAAGAAACATTTTTTATGAAAAAATGCGGGTCATTAAAAATTTTTGAGGTTATGTGAAAATTTATATGAAAAAGAAGATTAATTACTTGTCGAGCCACTATACAGGATACACAAAAAAAAGGGGGAACAAGGTTCCGTACATTAACTTAACAATACATTTAAAAAACAAATTTGTTAATAAAATAAATTAAAATCTTTTGGTCATTGTCGGTTGAGATATTTCACAGAACAAAAAGTCACTAGAAGACGCGCTAAATTTGAAAATGATAATTTAAATTAGGTTTTTAAAAAGAGGCTGAAAATTATGGTTTAGGTTCATTTGATTGTTTAAGCAGAAATTAAATTTGTGTTTTTTATTAACGGTTATTTCTAGGTCTTCTAACAGGCTTAATTTTAAGTCATGTTTGTGTGTTGATATATGGTGAATGATTTCAATGTTATTTTCAGGGCTGAATCGGTGGTTGTTGAATTTTAGGTGATGGCCAAATGCAGAGTGGTTGGGCCTTTTTAAGTGTTCACTACGTGTTCACTAAGCGTTAATGGATCTTGTGGTTTTTCCTAAATAAAATTTTGAGCAATTTTGGCAATTTGTAAATACCACATTTTTTAAAAGTTGGGGTTGGGTCTTTCGTGTTAATTAAACAGTTACCTAATTTTGTTTGTGTTTTGAATGCAATTTTTTTGTCGTAATGTCTGAAAATATTTTAAATTTTATAAGAGAAAGAACCTATGTATGGCAATGAAAAGAATTTTTTATTAATATTAATGGGGGTTGGGGGGTACGCTAATTTTTGTAAAATTTTGTTTTCATGTTTTTCTTTAAGGTTATGTACTAAATTGTGGGGAAAACCGTTTGACTATAGCTAAGTATTTGATTATTTCAAATTCTATGGTTTTGTTTTCATTACTCATGGGTATTTTTAATGCTCGATTGATGTAACAATTAAGGGAGGAAAGTTTGTGCGCATATGTTTGGCATGAATCTATGGGTATAATGTGGTCAGTTTGAGTGGGTTTTCTATAAATATATAATTATAATAATAGTATTGGGCCAAATCATAGTTATATTGATCACGTCTTTGTTTTCTGGTTCTTTTGTCCGTTCTTTGTGGATTACTAGATCTGGTTGCAGAGGTTGCAGCTAACTCTTTTTTTCTTTCGTCTTTGAAAACATTTTATAGCTGGATTTTTTGGACCAGGAAGTTTTTTATTTGATTCGGAAATATATATTAAAAAATCAATTATCTTACTGTTAAATATATCAGGATCAAAATATTAAGAATTTTCAATTTCATTAAATATTTTATTTCATTTTGTACATTCAAGTTTCAGTTTCGTCGATATTTCATATGATTTTTGCGTTTTATTTACTATGGTTTGTTCTGGTAATAACTTTTTATTTTTAATAATTTTATTAAGGGTATCATTCTGCCCTGCTAAGGCAGGAAGTCGTATCTGGAAAAACAAGGTTTCGATATTAAGCAATTTGTAAATTATGATATGCCATCTCCGTTTTTTGGTAATAGTTTTCTTTTTTAGTGCTAAAGGGTGGAATTAACTTTAATAAACCAATGCAAGAAATCTTAAATAATGTATGTAGCAGAATTTGCAAAAAAAAATACTTTTGTTAGATACGATATTTTGTGTTAGTATAATACGAAGACCAAATGTCGTATCTAACAAAACCGGTTAGATACGACATTTGGTCTTAGTATTTATAATAATAAAACAAAATGTCGTACAATGAAACTTATACGTGTAGGTTTTTTTAAACATAAGTAAATTTGTCAAAAAGTACACATATTTTAGCAACTAATAAAAATAAACAAGTAAAAGTTTGGGATTATAACATATATTAATCGAAATTAGTACAATATAATTATTACTAAAAAACTAATCGCTTTCAATGACTGTTCCGTCTTTTTCTGGCAAATCTTGCCAAAAGCGCAATCTATTTGGTGGGACGATATCTGGTAACTTTTGTAACAATGTAGCTTTCCTGTCTTTGTCGATTCCTTTAGTGTCCAATCTGATCTTGGGTTTTGGTAGGTCATCTTTATAATGTTTTGCCAGGAGGAAGTTTAGTTCAATCAATTCACCACTGAATTTAGTTTTATAAAATAGGTTTTTAGAACCCCTTGTAAACTGAACTTGTACAAAATTGGCTAGATAAGGTTTAGGTATAATTTTATTCATTTTATATCGGGAAGAAAAATCACAAAAATCATTAAGATTAATTTCAATCACTTCGACCCTTGAACTATTACATTTTTTTACACACAATTTAAAATCCTCAAAATCTAATACTTTCCCTGTTTGTTTTAAGGACTTCTCCACTTGATGGTGGAAAGAGTCAGCGGACATGAAAGTGTGACCAGTTTGTAAATATTTTATTTTTAATAAATTTAGATTTACTTCTGCTGAGTTAATTAAATAAACAAAAAAGCAATACATACCCCACAAAATTCTTATTCTGTGATGCACAATTATCTAGCCATATTGTTATTTCTGTGGCGTCACGATGAAACAAAAGAAATTTGTAAAATGTTGATATAATATCAGATTTATTCCTCCCAGCTTCTCCTTCTTGTCAAACAGCTACGGGCTTGTTTGTTAAAGATTGCTTGCCTAGGGGAACAAAACGTTCATTGAAACAAATGATCCTTGGTGTAAAAATTATTTCTTTGAACATTTCACAGCGTGGTAGCATTATCACCTAAAATTTAATTTAATGAAAGTAGTTTTTTGCTGATTAACATTAAAAATGATATACTTTCTGCAAGTCTGCAGAAAAACATAATGAGTCCGGGCCTGCTGTTAAAGATGCGTCAATTTTATATTCATTTCTCGCTTCTGTGGCATCTTCATAATAAATTTTCTATTTTTGACAATCGTCACAATTAAAAGTAAGATTATTCTTGTCGTGTTTGGACTTTTTAGAATGAAGATCAATTGTTTCGCATGGCCAACATTCTTCATGGCCTAGCACAGAAAACGAAATATTCATCTCAGCTACTTGGCAATAAAATTCGTATGAAACATGGATTACAGGATACTTTTTTAGAAAATCGTTATGCATTAATTTAATGTTAAGATCACTGGCGAGGTATTTTCTATTAGGAGCATGTTCCCTTCTATAATGGGCTATTCTTGGACCAAAACCGTTTATATGGTCAATAATGGATTGTCTATCAATTTTTTTCTCAGACGGGTGTCCTCGCTTTAATGTTTTGACAAGCAAACATTTTGAGTCAGTTCTATCTAAAACATCTCTTACGATTCTATCATTATGAACTTGGATACCCCAAAATTGCTAAAAAAAAATCTTGCACACTTTTACATCAGTCCCTGTATCGGCTTTTAAATAATAAACGATTGTATTACTACGCCTAGAGTCTCCATCTTTAGTTTTCTTTTTTTTAGTGATTTTCTTTACTGAACTAAAAATAAATTGACGTTGTTGTTCGTACTTAGGTCAATTCCCAGAATTCTTTATTTATAGCATTTTGCCTATTTATGTCAATTATTTGAGAACATTTTTTTGTGCAATTTTGCCTGCACCCTGAACGCCATGTTTTCCAATTTTTTCCTCTTTTTTTCTGTGTTTTCTTTCCTCTAAGGATGCTGTGTAGTTTCCTTTTTCGTACTTCTCCTTTTTTTTGTAAATTTCTTTATTTATTTTCACTTATTTCCAATGCATCTTCTATAATATTGTTTAATAAATCGACAATGAATTCTTCAGGATTTTCAATTTCGCTAGCTTTTGGCGATATTTCTTGAGATTTTGAAATTAATACATCAGAAATTATATTAATCTTGGGTTTATTTGATTAAAAGTCAGTATTTTTTGACACTAGAAAGAAAGGAAATCATTAGTATTTATTTATTATTATTATTATTATTATTATTATTCAGGTTCCTACCGCATTTAGGTTTTATCTGTAATTTCTTTCACACTGGTTCCGGAATAAAATCGGGATCATCTAAATCTTCGTTATTATTACTATTATTGTCGTCAACTTCTTGGTGGTCTTTAATTCTAAATGAGGACACTTTTTGAGCAAGTTCTTTGTTTAGTGCTAGTGTAACTAACTTTTTAGATCTTTCGGACATCTAGGAATAATAAAACACACATGACATAACCATAAAAATAACCGGTAACGGCGAACATCAAGTTAACTATTAAAAAGTAAAACATACCTTGTCTTGTTTCTGTATCAACAGTTTAATAAAATAGAGAAACACCTAACTAATCCTATTTCTTTCTAAAATAATTCAATAAACGATAATAACAAAAAATTGAAAAAATTATGAAATTATAACCTCACTAATTATTGACAGTTACAACTGTCAATAATTGGATCCGCCCACTATCCGATACTAAGTTATAATGTCGTATCTAACTTTTCAGATACGACAAAATGACCTAGGAAAAATCAATACGACTTTCTGACTTAGTGCAAACACTAAGTCAAAATATCGTATCTAACATATTTTTATTCAGATACGACAATTTGACTTAGTAATAATCCATACGACTTTTTGACCTAGTAAGAGGTACATTTTTGCAGATACGACAAACAAAATATCATTTAAAATTACTATTTTTAATTGAGATATGACATTTAGACCTTGTCTTGATGGTAAAGCACAGCCGAATGTACCAGAAACCGGCATAAACTGAAAAACGCAATTTTTGTAGATACGACTTCCTGTCTTAGCAGGGCAGCATTATTGTCTTCAACGCGATGTACTTTGCTTCTATGATATCGCATTCCACGTAAGGAAGAAAAACTTTTTTTACAAACATCACATACAACTGGATAATTGGATTTTGATGAACAAGCATCTTGTGCGTCGGCTGGGTCAATAGTCCATGTTGTAATTATTTGCCTTGCCTTGTCTTGCCACTATTTGGATATTTGAGAGGATTATACTCATCATCGGTAGAATCACACATTTTATGTAACAAAACATCGATTTTCTAGATCTTTTCTTTTTCTGAAGTCTGATAGAAATTGTTATTATTGTACAATCACTTATTTTTAATGGAAACTAAAATATGGTAAAAATATACAAAACTTTAAAATGACTGACACTTTTTGATTAATATTATAATAAAGAAATAAGGACAATAACAAGTAAAAAGAATGAATATTTACAACTCAAATACATAAAAATTAATCTAACTTAATATTAAATCATCTTTTAACACTTTAAATGCCATGTATACCCAATTGGGTGGACACTGATCTTTACTATGGCGCCAAACCGAAAAATGGTGTTCTCGCCGTATCTGCCAAGGCTATAACTTCACTATTAATAATCGTAAAAATGTTTTACAATTATATATTTGTTCCTTGCATAATAGAAAACTACATAAAGGTAAAACATCTGTGTACCCAATTGGGTATACATTATTTTATAAATGACAAAATATTTATGGTGTCTACCCATTCGGGTGGACAAAATAAAAAAATACTACACATTTATTTATAAGAAATAACTTTATTGTGTAGGAGAAAACAAATAAAAAATGATATTCCTAATTATTCTTATGTTTATGAATGTCTTCAAAGCAAGAAAAACACAGATAAGGTTGATCAGGGCACGTTTTGCAGTACGTGTACACTTTTTTAGCCTTACTTTTTGCTTCCTTTCTGCCCGATGTAGCTGTCAACTTTTCATAACAATTTTTGCAATACTTTCGTTTTGCCCTGATGGTATTTTGGGTTTTTGCATTAAACACTAAAAAAGCATTAAGCATTGCTGTACCAAAAATAATATCGTCTGCTACTTTATGATACCATCGAATAGACTTTCTTGTTGCTGAATAGTATAAGGAGAGTTGATCAGCAAGATCAATTCCAATTTTCATAGAGTTATATTTTATGATCATATCCGGTTTTGTAATTTCTTCTCCTTTTTGGTTATTTTTCCCAGTTGAAATTAATGTATCAGGAAATATAGAGGATACGCAAAAGACATCTCGCTTGTCCTTCCATTTTAGGGCAATTATACCGTCAGCACTTTCAAGGGCTTTCACTTCTCCACGTTTTAGTTTAGCATTTGTTACCTCCTTTGGAAAATGTTTTCGTTTTTTCCGATAGGTACCAACAAAATGCGTTTGTCTATGATTAAGCTCAAGTCCAAACGAAATACTTGTATAGAAATTGTCAGTACAAAGTATTCTTCCATTATCAAGATATGAGGAAATAAGATGCATTACAACTTTCGATTTTTAGAATTTTCTGTACTTCGATTATTTTTACCACAATATGGTAAAATTTTTTATCTGTAACCACTCGTATCGCAAATCTTAAACAATTTAACGCCATATTTATGCGCCTTTCCTGGAATATACTGTTTAAAATTTAGGCGGCCCCTAAATGGTACGATGGATTCATCAATTACTAAATTCTGACCTGGACATTTCTCTTGAATAGAGTCAATTAATGGTCGAACTTTGGAGAGTCTATCCCCATTGATATCTTCTCCAAAATGCCGAAATCTCAACAATTGTTGGAAACGATTTCTGTTCATATATTTTGAGATATTACTTTTAAAAATAAGTTCGTCAGACCAATAACTTTCAATATTGGGCAAAACTACTAGACCCATCCACAATTTTATTGCTAAAAAAAACTTTCATTTCGTTTCTGTCAGTCTCCGTCCAGAGTTTAAATCTACTGCTTCTTTTAACTCTATTGTTTAGTAAGTATTTGCTTGCATTTCTATTCGTCTCTAGCACCATCATATCGACCACATCGTCAGAAATAAAAATATTAAAACAATTAATAGGTGATATTTGATCTGGACCCAAATTAATGAATATATTTTCTTGATCAGTAAATGGAAAATTACGTTGCTTATATGTGACATTTTCCCAGACACATAAATCTTCCTCTTTCTCTTTTTTCTTGCCTTTCGCTTTTTGTTTCTTCCTATCGCTTATACCATTTTCTTCCTCTATTGTTTCGTTCTCATTTTTACCATCGCTTACTTCATTCTTATCTTCATCAGAATCATTTGCTTCAATCTCATCTTCATCGGAATTATTTGAGAAATCACTAATCTCATTATCATCCGAGTTATCAGATTCTTCAGACCCAGAAATCTTAAATTCACTTCCTGAGTCTTGAAATGGCTCATCCTCACTTAGCCCTTCAAAATTTTCCCAATAATCTTCAAGCTCATCATTTAAATATCTTCCTCCACATTCAGATGTAAAAAAGTGCACTTTCGTTTTTTACTTTCACTTCCTTGTTCGTCACTCATTGTAAACCACCTTTTAAGAATTCATAACCTTAAAATAATAATAAAAAGATTATAAAACCCTATTTTTATCACTGTCCACCCAAATGGATGGACAGTTTTTTGCTTGCAAATACCTATAATGAAGCTAGCTCATACGCATTTTAGTTACAAGTAGAACTCTGTAAGTGGTATTTTTACAAATTTTAAAGATTTCTTTTTTCGATCGTATATTATACTTTTTCTTTTAGTCAACAGATGTCAATTTAAACTCATTAGAAAAAATAACCTTCTGTCCACCCAATTGGGTGGACAATTGCAAAAAAGTTCCTGTGTCTACCCAATAGTGTATACGGATGCTAAATTTTGAGTTCTTGAAAAAATAGCTTGGCAGTTAAAGTGTTAATATATGGTATGTCAGGGTTTTGTTTAAGAACACAAAAAATCGATTTTAAAAATGATTTATTATTTAATTATTATTTAGAATCAGAAAATGTTAATTTCTGTGAAATATTGTAAATTCCATTGGCTTCAATGCATGTTCCAATAACATCTTTTAATGGGGTGAATTCTAATAGTGACAAAACTTCATCCAAGCATTCTGCTTTTCCAATGGATGCTAAAGGAAAATAAAGAGCGTAAGGAGGAAGTGTCGGTTTTATTTCCAAAACTATATGACAAGTGTCAGTATTAATAATTAAATCAAGATGTGATCCGATCGGCCCATGACAGGATGTTGTCTTTACAGTATGAAAAATTATATGAGAGTATATTCTAATTATTTTTTGATATATAATATAAAGAGCTCCTAAACTTAAGGGACAAGTAACTAGATCAAAGAATATAGTAATGATGTCAATTAGATTCGTAGGATTATAAGCCCTATTGAGTGAAGCTGAATTAACTTTTGGTAGTAATAATGATGCTCCTAATAAAGAAGTTATTCCCTTAGGTTTTATTGTTCTCATTTTATAGAAAATGTAGAATGATACTCCTCCGATGACAAGGGCGATAATGAAAGATAAATAAAACCATAAACTATGTGATGATGATGTCCAATTTATGTCTGGAATTTTTTCTTTGAATAAATCATTATCTGAGAGGAGTGCTTGAAGATCCGATGAATGGTCACGAATTTGTAGAGATGTATTAATTGTGTGAGGAGTAAATTTTTTTTTTTTTTTTATTAGTCCATTTTGCTATAATAAAATAGATTGGATATGTCAAAATAACAACATGAATGTATACACAATTAAATTAATTATAAAGGTTATGTCCTTTTTTAAAAAACAAATACAAAATATAAACAAATATATAAATTAAAATACTAAAACAAAATAGCTGCGAACTCTGAAAATTCCTCCAAGGAGTAAAGTGTTCTCTCTAAAAGTAATATTTTCAGCTTTTTTTTAAACATATTTAAGGTGGTGCCTTTTAAAGAGGTTGGTAGTAGGTTAAAATAATAACGGCCAGAATAATAAGGAGATTTCTTGTAAATTGTCAAATTACATTTATTTAAAACCAGAAGTTCTTTGTTTCTTGTGGAATAATCGTGAATGTTTTGATGTGTTACAAACTTATTAAGGTTGTTGGAATGATTATCCAAACCAAAATCTTGTTCTAAATATGTTTATTTCTTACAATTTTTATACAAACATTAGACACAATGTACGTAATAAAATACAGCTAGCGGCGATACGTGCACCGTTGCGGTCTAACATCGTCTGCTTCGATCCCCTTGTCCCAGTTCGTAGGTACTCAACGCCCGCCAGCCGGGCCGCGTTGCCTAGCAACGGTGACGAACGGTATCGTCTGCTCCAATCACTCAAACAAATACTGGGCATAAAATGTTTTGAACATAAGTCCCCCCTCTTGAAAGCCCAAAGGCTTTAAAAAATAAAAAAATGTATACATATATATAAATGATAAAACAAAGTATGTTAGTTAACAGAAGAATCACTTTGAGTCTTTTATCTCAGTCACTAATAAAACTATGAGTCTTTTGTCTCCATGATTGGTAAAGGACACAGTTTTGCTATAGGGCGCTTGTACTCGCCCTCTGACGTCCTCACAACGGCGACCCTAGGAACTCTATCGCTGCCATGATGAACTTGGAGGATTTTTGCAAGCTTCCATTTTAAAGGTGGAAGGTTTTCATCCTTTATTAATACTACCAAGCCGGGCTTGAATCGTACTTCTGAATTTGGTTGTTGCCATTTTGAGCGTATTTGAAGTTCGGACAAGTACTCTTTTGACCAACGAGCCCAAAAGTTTTGTACCATTTGTTGCAATCGTTGGTATCTATTCAATCGGTTCTCTGGAACGTCCTTTAAGTTTTCTTCTGGTATGGATCGCATTGAACCGCCAATTAAAAAGTGCGCTGGGGTTAAGGGTAAAAGATCGTTTGGATCGTTGGATAAAGGATAGAGTGGACGTGAATTTAAACAGGATTCGATTTGTGTTAACACAGTTGTTAGCTCTTCAAATGTTAATGATGCATTTCCGACAACACGCTTAAGGTGGTGTTTAGTCGACTTTACACCTGCCTCCCAGATACCCCCAAAATGTGGGCTCTTCGGAGGTATAAAGTGCCACTCTATACCTTCATTTGCTAGTTGAGCCTCCACTTCGCGAAAGGAACTAGCCAAAAATTTCTTTAAATCTGCCTCAGCACCCACAAAATTTTTTCCATTATCGGAATAGAGTTGAACGCATTTACCACGTCTTGAAATGAAACGGCGCAGGGAGGCTAAGAAAGATTCTGCGGTTAAGTCACCCACGAGCTCTAGGTGAACAGCTTTCGTCACCATACAAACAAATAATGCTATGTATGCCTTAATAAGCTTAAAATTACGTCCTTTTCTATCTCTGATAAACACTGGGCCGGCATAATCTACCCCTGTAATGGCAAAGGGTCTACTAGGAGTTATTCTTATTTTGGGTAGATTGCCCATCAAATATTCAGAAGTAGTAGGTTTACATTTAAAACATACAACGCAATTTCTTACGATATTTTTTACAAGATTCCTACCGGAAATAAACCAATACTTTTCTCGCAGTGAGGCTAATAGAGCTTGAGGACCTGCATGTAAAAGAGAAATGTGCCTATCCTCTGCAATTAAATTCGACAATTTATGTTTTGACGGTAAAACAATGGGGTGTATTTTATATTCATTATATTCGGCCTTAACCAAACGTCCACCTACTCGAACAATACCCAACTCGTCAATAAAAGGGTTAAGGGAATATAATTTGCTCCTTTTGTGTAAAGGCTTATTCGACTTTAAACATTTTATCTCTAAAGAAAAAAATTCCTTTTGTACTAATAAAATCGCTAAATTTAAAGCACTCGTTTGCTCTTTTGGTGATAAATTACCAGTTAGTTTGAAATCTTTATTCAAAGTATTATTTTTAAAACGGAGACAGTAAGCTATTACATGGACTAACTTAGTTAATTTTGAAAATTTTGAAAATATATCAACTTGATTAACTGTAATATGAGCGCTTATAATTGGTTTTTTAAATTCGCATTTAATTTCCTCTGATTCATTATCATAATTAAATAAATCAATTTTACCTTTGGGCCATTCCGAGGATGGTTTTTCTAACCATTCTGGACCCTTCCACCAAAGCCTTGACTCTACTAAATTTTCTGGGTAAACACCACGCGATAATAAATCTGCAGGGTTTTGGTGAGTATTTACGTAATACCAACGGCTATTTTGAGTTAATGTCTGAATTTGTGATATACGATTAGATACAAATATTTTCCAGATGCTGGAAGTAGAATTGATCCACGATAATACAATCGTAGAATCACACCAATAAAAAACATTATCAAACTTAATTTTCATAGCATTAATAACCTTATTAGAAAGTTGAGCTAATAATAGAGCACCTGATAACTCCAATCTGGGAGTTGTTAATACCTTTAAGGGCGCTACACGAGTTTTTGAACATAATAATTCTACGTGACAGTGACCTTCTTTATCGATAGAGCGTATGTAACAACATGCCCCGTAAGCAGTCTCAGAAGCATCCGAAAAACAATGCAGTTCCACGGACACTGGATTATTACAGATTACCTTTCGAGTTATATTAATTTTATTAAGTTCTGGCAACTGTTCCCTAAATGTTACCCAAGTGGTATGTAAATTTAACGGAATAGATTCGTCCCATGATAATTTTTGTTGCCAAAGCTTTTGTAATATAACCTTTGCTATTATGACAGAAGGCCCCAAAGTCCCCAACGGGTCAAATATTTGAGAAATATCGGATAATATTTTTCTTTTTGTCACTTTATTTGTTTTCAGATCATTGGAAATTTTAAATTTTAACATATCGAGATCGGATACCCAAATTAATCCCAAAGTTTTAGAACAATTGTTTAAACCAAAATTTACAACATTATTGTCTGTTTTCAAAACATTTTCCAATGCTTTGGGTTCATTTGAACGCCATTTTGTAATCTGAAAACCGCCTTTAGATAAAACATTAGTAATTTGTATAGATAAAAGAGCCGCCTCCTCACTGGTCTCAGCACCAGTCAGTAGGTCGTCCATATAAAAATCATCATTTATTATTTCAGAAATTTGGGGAAATTCCTCAGAACATTCAAATGCAAGTTGCACAAGGCAACGTATTGCTAAATAGGAAGCTATAGTAGTACCGTAGGTTATAGTGCTTAATTGAAAAGTTTTGATAATTCCGTTAACGCGCCATAAAATCTTCTGCAAATATCTTTGAGAAGGGTTAACTAAAATTTGGCGATACATTTTAGTTATGTCAGCCGATAAAACTACACTGTGTTTTCGAAAACTTAAAAGAATAGAAAAAAGATCTCTCTGTAATACAGGACCTGTCATTTGTATTTGATTAAATGAAATGTCATTTGACGTGGGACAACTCGCGTCAAAAACCACACGGAACTTGGTGCTAACGCTTTCTTCACGGATTACGGCGTGATGTGGCATATAATATCCACTTTCTTCATCTTCTGCTTCATTTATTTGAGACATATGGCCAAGATTTTCGTATTCTTCTATAAATTTTGTATATTGTTCTTTAAGATTCAAGTTTTTGTCTAATTTACGTTCAACGGCAAGCAAACGCTTTTTTGCCTGTTCTTTTGATTTACCTAAAATTCTGGAGATTGTTTAAGTGGTAAAGAAACTATGAATCTACCTGATTCATCGCGCTTGTGAGTATTGATGAAATGTTCATCACAATATTTTTCTTCTAAATTAAATGCTTTGGAAGCGTCGACCTCCTCGACTTCCCAAAACCTTGTAAGTTGAGAATCTAAATTCATAGAAAAATTACAAACTGTGCTATTTGAATTAATATATTTTGTTGAAATCGGACCGGAGATGAGCCAACCAAATAAAGATTTTTGCATAATGGGTTTACCTTTTCCCAGAATGTGTTGACCCGCACATAAAATGTTACTCGAAAAAGAAGGGTCAGCAAGGACTAAATTTGAGGGTATATTTAATTTATTTGTATCGAATGAATAACTAGGCATAAAGTCTGTAATTTTGTCTTTAATGAGACACTCAATGTTACACTTAAAGTTATTTATTCTAGATTGTACTTGTACGTTAACAGAATGAGAAATAACTGAAACGGTTTGATTAATTCCTGTTACCGAAAAATTAGCCTTTTTCTTAGGAAGGCCTATCATGTTAGAAAATTCAGTGGATATAAAATTGGACTGAGAACCGGAGTCAAGAAGCGCCCTGCATTGGTGAATGCGCCCTTGATTACCTAAAACATCTAGCATTACAGTGGACAACAAAATCATTGTACCACCTTGGTGGGCATAACCCGAAAAGTTTGAGTTTAAACCTGAATTTTCCACTGAATTATTTTTACTGACTGAAGTTTCTTCTAAAGCAGAAGAAGAAGAAGAAGTATTAGAACTTTTGGTTTCACTCGTGGGTTTATCAATTTTTGGGTCACTCTCCGCATGTAACAAAGTGTGATGCTTTGAGTTACACTTGCGACAACCAAAACCTCTACAGTTAGAAGCAGAATGCGATTTTTTCAAGCAGTTTGTACATAAACGTAATTTTTTAGCTTCTTGTAATCGCTCGCGTGCATTTAATTTTAAAAAGGATTTACAATTATATAAAAGATGCGCTTCTTTGCAATAAAAACATTGCATATTATCTGTGGATAAATGTACTTTAATGTTAGGCCTAGGTGCTGTTACTTGAACCTTTCTTTCCGTATTAGCAAACGATAAAGATTCTAGTAATTTACACTTTTCTTTTAAAAATATAGATAGTTGTTCAAAGGTTGGGAGTTGACTTGAATGACCCTTTTCCCACTCCCTCCTCGTTATAGGGTCTAGCTTTGCAGTGACCATAAATATAAGCAACCTATCCCAATTGTCAACAGGCTGCTCTAATATTTTAAGAGCCCTTACATGTTTGGTTAAGGCGTCATAAAATGAACGTAAACCCGAACTTGATTCTTTGGCCAAAGTTGGCAGATTAAAAAGAGCTTTTACATGATTATTGACAAGTAATGGTTTATTTTCATACCTTTCAACAAGTAATTCCCAAGCTATATTATAATTAATCTCTGATACCTCTAAGGAACTAATGAGTTCTGCCGCTTCATTTTTTAAGCTTAAGCGCAAATAGTGAAATTTTTGGATAGAACTTATTTGCGTTGCTTCATGTACAATTGATTTAAATGTATCACGGAAAAATAACCACTCTTCAATATTACCATCAAAAGTAGGTAATGGAATACTGGGTAAGCTTACTTGATTACTGGCTGCGCGCGCCACTGTAACCACACTTTCAGGCAAAGAAGGTGGCCCAAAACCTTCCCGCTCTCCCTGTACCGACAACATATTTGTTGCTATTTTTAAAACATTAAAATAAGATTTCTCAAAACGTTCTCGAGCTTGAAAATGCTCTTCTTCGGGAGTGTCGATATCTAAAGCTTCTATCGTAGCTTGAACAGTGTCAAATTGCTCTAAAAGAGGGCCAATTTTTTCATAACGAAGTCGAAGCTCAACCAAATCAGGCTGATCACTTTCTGCTAAAAAGTTACTGAAACGGGTAATGGAGCCCTTAATGGTACCTCGCCTCGTTTTAGCGGCCGCAAGTTCAGCCATATTTAATTTTAAAGTGAGTAAAGTGTGATAAAAAGTGATAAAACTATGTATTTTACGAATGTAAAAACACGATTATAATAATTATAATTATACTAATTATAACATATACGGGGTCTAGGTATCTTAGAGATGCAGGTGTAAAAGCACTGCTTTTACTCAGTGTATTTTTTCTTAAAAAATGACAAAAAATACAAAACTAAATAAAAATTTGGTTTTTCCCAAAAAAAACAAGAATATGTTACTGTATTTTGGCTTAGTCTTACGCAAATTAAGCTTGTGTTTATAATAAAACGTGTTTGCAAATTAAAAGCAAAAAAGGTATAAAGAACAACCACCGTTATTTCCCATAAAAAGTTATGATAAAAATATACAAACAATAACCACCGTTATTTATTTGTTTTTAAAGCTGTATAAGCAATAACAACCGTTATTCCTTATAAAAAACTAACAGAATCGAATAAAAAGTAAAAAAACTGTGTTAATACTTACAGGTTTTGTGAAATTGTAAAGGAATGTGGAATAAAGGATTGCACTTACGAGTTTTCCTATCCCACAATGATGAACCATATGATGTTACAATTATCTTTCTCAATGGACCATATGTTGATCCATTATCCGTGCTCAAAGGACCAATGTTGGAATGATTATCCAAACCAAAATCTTGT
The DNA here is from genome assembly GCA_958510825.1 of Brachypterus glaber. Classification (NCBI taxonomy): domain Eukaryota; kingdom Metazoa; phylum Arthropoda; class Insecta; order Coleoptera; family Kateretidae; genus Brachypterus; species Brachypterus glaber. The sequence continues at coordinate 10,412,864 of OY294053.1, read as the reverse complement.
TCTAAATATGTTTATTTCTTACAATTTTTATACAAACATTAGACACAATGTACGTAATAAAATACAGCTAGCGGCGATACGTGCACCGTTGCGGTCTAACATCGTCTGCTTCGATCCCCTTGTCCCAGTTCGTAGGTACTCAACGCCCGCCAGCCGGGCCGCGTTGCCTAGCAACGGTGACGAACGGTATCGTCTGCTCCAATCACTCAAACAAATACTGGGCATAAAATGTTTTGAACAAAGGTTTTTTTTTACAAACACTAATAACTTATACAAATATATGGACACTACAGTTAAAATACGATTTTGTTTAAAAACCTCACGACACGAGTCTCTAGGGCCTAAATTGAATATTATCCTTACTAATCTTTTTTGTAAAATTAATACGTCTTCAATGTTTACTGACTGTCCCCACACAACAATATTATATGACAGCAAAGATTGAACGTTAGCATAGTAAACAGTCAATAAACCTTCCATAGTAAGGTTATTTTTAAGATTATTAAGAACATAAACTTGTTTATTCAATTTTTTGCATAATAATTCAATATGGCTACACCATGAAAGATTTTTGTCCAGTAAAACACCTAAGAAGTTAGTAGAAGTCTCACAAGTAAAACATTCTTTTCCAAGGTTAAAAGTTAAATTAGCAAAGTTCCGCCGTTGATGCCCGAACTCAACTATTACTGTTTTTGCTTTATTTAATATTAATTTGTTTTTCTCGCACCATTTAGCAAAGTCATTTAATATTCTGTTAACTTTAATTCGAAAAACGTTAATGTCATTATCAGATATAATAATGGTTGTATCATCAGCGTACAGGTAAAGTTTTCCATCTTTAATAACATATGGTAAGTCATTTATAAACAAGAGAAATATGAGAGGTCCTAGTATACTGCCTTGTGGTGTTCCTTTAGATAGTTTAAATGACTTAGTAAGTAATTTTGTAATCTTAATTCTAAATTTCCTATCAGTTAAAAATGATATTAGCCAATCATTAACGCACCCACGAATACCCATACTAGCAAACTTCGTTCTTGCAAATTTAGGATCAAGTGTATCAAATGCTTTTTGTAAGTCAAAGCATATACCGACAACATATCTGCCCGAATCGACTGCATCATTAATTTCCTGAACCATTTCGATTGTTGCAGTTTCAGTTGAAAATCCTGGGCGGAAGCCATGCTGTGAACTATTTAGAATGTTATGTCTATTTATGAAGTTGAGAAGCTGGTTATACATTGCTTTTTCAAAGATTTTAGAAAATACACTGAGTAACGAAATAGGACGGTAATTTTCCGGATTCTGAGGATCATTCTTCTTATATATCATAGTTACTGATGATTCTTTTAACGCATCAGGGAAAGTACCCTGTATGACGGACATATTATTAGATCAGCTAAGAGCTGACTAATTTCTTTACTACAGTATTTAATTAATTTAATCGGAATATTATCTATACCTGTACTTTTCTTTGATGCAAGACTATTTATGATCGATATTACATCACATTTATTAACTGGTTTAAAGAACATTGTTTTATCAAAATGTGGAATAAATGTGCAACTGTCAGAGGTTGTGTTTCCGAAAGACTCTAACATTTTTTTATCTACTATTGTGGATAAATAGTTTCCAAATGCATTTCCTACATCTATATCATTATTAATAACAACATCATCAATTTTTAAAGTTATTTTATTATTAATAGGAATTTTGTTACTTAATGATTTAATCAAATCCCACGAAGCTTTTGTTTTATTGCTAGAATTTTTTAAAATATTATTTCTTTAATTAAATACATGTTAAAGTAAACTTAATATAACCTAAATAACCTAAACTAAACTAAATAAACATAAATTAAACTATATAATTAAATATAAAAAAATTCTTCCAAACCCGGCTCAACGTTAAATGTCCCCAACACGGAGGCCGCGTTTCCCCTCTGTACCGCCAGGCTTAACCTTTGAGTGATGAAACTTTTTGATTTTTTGCCAATTTTAGAGGAAATTTTCCGAAGTAAATCCCTAGCTTCATCACCAAAGGGACCAAAGGTCTCAACAGCGAAGGGTACAAAAACAAAGCGGTCTTCCAGCTCCAAGTATTTTCTGTGTTTTATTTTTTCCGCATTACTTGCAGCCGAACCAGCTTTCTCAGATGTTGGTTTAATATACGAGTCCGCTAAAGTATGCGTGCAAGTCGCATCCCATAATAAAGCCCTGCCCCCTCTCCAAGGAATCAAGGTGATTCCATCCACACGCTTTCCATCGCCCCGACAAATACCAGGCGGCTCCAAAACAGCAGGAAAACCTGCGGTAATAAGAGAACGCTTAATAATGTCATTGATCATCCTGTGCCTAGACAAACGACCTGCACTTTTTACGCAGCTGAGCCCGTGAAGGCCATAAACATCGACAGTTTCGCTACAAATGCAGACGTGTTGTTCACACACAGGAATACCAAGACGAAGGGCAACGGAAATGCGGAAGGTGGAATCATCTAATTGATTTCCCAAGGAAGAACAGGGCAAGGCATCTAACCACGCGTTACTTTCAGGAGCTTGAAGAGCTAGGAGACGCGCCTTGCCTTTAGGATCATTACACCTCAGCATCAGATCATTGATGAGAACTTGACAATAGAAGTTATCAAAATTTTTTTGCTTTGTGGGGAAATTATCAGGAAGAGTACTTAATTTACAAAGAGAAATCCATTTATTTAAAGCAAAGTCTAAATCAGAGTCCGAAAATTTGTAAATATTTTGAGGAAGAATTTGTTCAAGTAAAGAAGATACATCGTTAACAGAAGCAAGAAAAGCAGGAAAACAAAGGGAAGAAGAATCGCGAATACCCAGGCCACCAAGTTTGGTAGGCAATGTGCTCTGTAACCAAGAATCTGATTCAATATTACAATTTAAAATATCTTTTAGTGTATTATTTAAAATTGAATCATATTTAGCGAGTGACTCAGGGGCGTTCCAACAAGGGGCACAACGAAGCAAATAGGAGACGCGAGGGATAGCAAAGGAGTGTTTTAGTAAAAAGTAAGCAGTATGGCAATTAATCAATTTTAAATTAATAGAAAACCGATCAAGAGTGTCAATTTTTAAATTGATATATTCAGAGATTTTGTTTTCAGAAATAGGACAGCCAAGTAAATTAAAGGAATTAAGAGGTATATGTAAAATTTCCGGAGCTATGGACGAAAATTTAGAAAAAATTAAAGAATTATCGTTATTTTTAGATATTACAGAAAGTTCACACTTTTTAAAGTTTAATTTTAAGCCTAACTCTGAACATAAAGAGATTATTTTAATAAAATCATTTAAAACAATATCTGGATCTCCAGCTAAAGTTCCATCATCTAAATACCAAAGATTAATTTCTGAAAAAAGCGAAGTAATAATTGATTGAATTGCAAGGCAGAACAAGGGTGGGCCAAGGGGATCACCTTGTTGAACACCTCGAAGAGAAGGTATGTGATGATTACCAAAGGATAGGATTGAGGGATCTCTATAACACTGGGAAATGAATTTAAAAAAATCTGGAAATTTTTCTTTTATATTTAAAAGAATTACGTCTCTATTAACGGTATTAAAAGCGTTCATAAAATCTAATTTTAGTATTACTTTACTAGAAGAATGATTGAAATTTATGAATCGACGCAATGCATGTGTAACAGCCTCGGCACCACATTTGGTACCGAACCCAAGTTGATGAGGTCTTAAAAAATCTCCCATTTTCTCATAAATACGATTACACATAACCTTAGCAACTAAACGGCGTAGGCACAAACCTACCGCAATAGGACGTATTCCACCATCTTTTTTATTAAAAGCGCATAAGTTTGCCCCGTAAAAAAATTGACAAATAGTAGCAGGTATTAATCCCTGGAAAACATGATTACTAAAAGAAGCTAGAGAAGAAAGAAGAGTTGAAGAAAAAATGCCAAGCTCATCACTTATAAGATCCTTGAGGTGCTGCGGCCTAAGTGCATCCAAACCACCCGATGAGCCGGGCCTGAAGGAAAAAATTGCATTTTTAATTTCAGATTCTGAGATATTAAAATCTATATTTGATACTTCTGGAGGATCTGGAAATTTTAAAAGGGTTTCAGGGCTTGGGTGTTTCTTTAATAAGTTTAAATAAGTCTCTTCATTTTTGGTAGCCAGAGTGTCTTCGGAACATAATAACCTAATAGCGCCTTTTACATCTCCATCAGACATTTTTGATTCTACCTTTTTAGAAATAAAATTAAATTTTTCATTTTTCTTTTGAGGCTTTGCTTTCTTAGATTTTTCGTTAAAATTATATGCATTAAGCAAGGAATCCAAGGGTAATAATTTGTTTTTATTCCATAAAATCAAATTAACTTTGACGGCAGAAGTTAAAGATTGTTTTTGTTTTGATTTAGCAGGAATTCTTAATACAGCATAGAAGAAAAGAAATAAGGCTACCCAGGAAAAAAGGTCATTTTTTGATATGCATTTATTAATTAATAGGGAAAGTTCTTCTGCAATGACAGCTCTTGCTCCTTTTGGAATTCTCTTGATTGTTGGGACTGACGACTTTAAAGTTGAAAGAATATTAACAAAAGAATCAATATTAAAATTTGAATCATCTAATTTGTGGTCCATTTGTAATTTTACAGATGTATTGGAACCTTGAATTGAATTAGGAGACTTATGAATTTTTCCATAATGAATCGCTAGTCCATTTCTGCTTTTGAAATACTTGTTACAAATACTGCAGAAAGAACCACTATGAGGATCACTAAAGTTTTCAGGATTAGTTTCAGATGACTTATTAATACTTGAAACGTCAGCATTTTCTTTTGAATTTTTATTTTCATATTTAGTTTTAGTACTAGTAGATTCCACAAGAAGATCAAAATGACCAGAATCCGGTTTGCCAGAGAAAAGAAGGTTAATTGAATCTTTTTGTTGAGTCGTAGATAAAATTAGTTCAGGCTCGTGTAAAATTATGAAGTCTTTTGAATTTTTCTTTAAATTTACCAAGTATATCTTAAAATTTAGATTATACAATTCAGATAATGCAAGGCATTCTACTGATGTACCAAATGTACCATCTTGTAACATTTTGGAGCAATACTCGTTTTTAGAAGATATTTGATCCATAACAAATGCCTTTAAGGATTCCCAATTATCATTTATATATTTAACAGAATCAATTCTTAATTTGTTAAAATTATTTTCAGTTTGATACACAAAAAGACTTACTGCTCTAAACAGGCAATTTCCATCTCCAGTGATATTTATAATTTTGAAATTTTTGGACAGCTTTACAATATTTGACATCATAAAATTAATTTTTTAAATTTTTCTTCTTTTTTTGGAATTCCTTGGTTTGTCTTCTTAATGTATAATAAATAAAGGTATATTTTTTCAATAAAACATAAACTTATAAAATAAAATAGTAAAGTTCTGTGTAAAATATTATTTAAAATTCATAAAATTTGATAACGTTGACAAATGCCAAAAATTTGCTAGAATTTTTAATTGAATCAGCAAAATACTTTTTCTTTTCAGTTGCTATTCTATTACTTACGCTTTTTTTTAAATATTTGTATGCATCATTAATTTCTTCACTGCTTAATCTTTTTTTGACCCAGTTTAAATTTTTAAGTTTATTAATGTCCTCTAACAAGGATGCGGAGAAGACGATTTTTTGTTTCTTTGATATTGTTTTTGATTTTTCAATAATCGGACACGCACAATTAAAACAATTCAGTAAAGCATTATAAAACATATTAAAACACGTGTTAAAACTTAAGTTATTATCAAAATTAAAATTTTCGCTTAAAAATAAAAGCTTAAAATAATCTAATGATTCATTACTTAATTTTCTAAAGGAATACTTATCACAGTTCGTCTTACCCATATTAAATAAATTAACGTTAGATCTGAAATATTGTGCGTGATGGTCAGAGAAACCTGGTTCAAAGTTTAGACATTCTGAATCAGGTAAATTTGTAACGATGTAATCAATAGGTCTTTATAATTAAAATAGAAAAGAGACATTATATGTTGGAATGATCTATGTTGGTCAGTGTGACAGTGTATATCTGCTAAAGCAATGGTCCAGTCCATCAATCAATTCTCAAAAACAGGGTATAGCAAAAATATTCGACTGATTATCTCCCCCGATTTTTAAACTCCTCTGGTGACTAAGATATGAGAGCTTTACTGTTCTTTGAGGTCCCATATAGCTCCAGTGTGTTGAGTTTAATCGATACCAATGGACTGACCACTTCACTTCTTTTATTTGGCAATTATTCTTGTAGTCATTGATTGTAGATGTGGGTCATTCTCATTTAAAGTCGTCAAACGTATAGTAAACTTTCGTAATTTCGGAATATTGGATATTAGGTTAAAAAAGTAAAAAATCATGAAGTTATGATATACGTTAAAGAAAGTAGCTGTTTGCGCAGATTAAGACATTAACACACAAAAAAGTCGAAACACAATTTGTATTTTTCATTTGTTTTTAATCAATTTTATCTTATTTTATAGTTTTTTTTACAATAGTGACGAACTTGACCCTGTTGTTGCGAACTTGACATTGGTGCTGTAAATTTGACATGGGTTCTGCAAATTGATTGAAAACTGTACTTGTTTAATGGGCAATGTTTTATTTTATGTTTACTTTTACAAAAAGAACAAAGTAAGTAATAACGAAAATGTAAATTCTTAAGTCAAAAGTATCAAATCGGTAACAAAATAATATTAAAGTTCTAATTTCAGGTAACCACTGGTTAAAGCCGTCAAAGTTTAAAATTAATTGACACCCTCTTCAATGTCAAGCCAAGACGGTCTTTCAAATTATAAAACTCGTTTCTTTGCATGAGTTGGTGGTTCAATAGAACGAAATATATTTTCAATTCTATACCAAATTTTGTCTTCTTTTACCGGCCAAATGTATTTATTAAATCCAACTGATTGCAGGACTTTAACTTCATAAGATTTCTCCTCGGATTTCTCGGTATTAATATCAGTAACAACACCTGGATATACCACATTATAATATTTAACAAGCACCCATTTGTCAATTTTTATTTCTTGAAAAACTTCAGGTAAGAGCTGTTGCTGTTGAAGTGTGGTATTTTGAGCGTCATCCCCTGTATCCACAATTTTATTATCTTGATAATAGATATGTTGAATTGAGTGACAAAAACATGTCACAGGCAATTTTTTGCAAAAACATGATAACTCACGTCCATCAAGAGATGGTTTTGAATTACTAAGAATTACTTGACCTACTTTCATAATACCTTTGGTCATTTTGTAACTGGCGTTTGTTTCTTTTTTAGAATCAAAAAGTTTATTATGTCGTCTAAGTCAATCCAATAAAGTTTCACATTAACTTTTCCTTGAAGAATCGTAAATAGTGCTTTTGCATCTGAAATGTCATTTCCTTTAGATATAAGTCCATCAGCTACTCTTTTAACTGCAGCTCCAACACCATCAGGCGAACCTTTACCATGTGAAGCTTCCGAAAAATTCCATGAACCGTTTAAAAATCCATATTCTCTAAAGAATGTATTTAGATAGAAAAAGTTTTCTTTATTGCGATATTGTGACGTTGGTCCGTCACTAAAAAAATTAACGGTTTGAACACCATTTTCCTTTAATTCCTTTAGAACGGGTACCAAGTGGGCCCAAATAGCAGCAGGGTCGTGGCGAGTGCAGGAAGAAATGGTACATATACTTTCTGGATGCTTATTTTCGTAATATATCACAACGGTGTGGAGACTTGCCTGGTTGTGTGAGGAACCAAAATGCATCGCTTGGATTTCTGAACTCAGTTTGCATAAATAGTTTTGTGAAAAATCTATGTGTACAGCAGCCTCTTCATATGTTAACTCTGCAATACATTTTTGTCTTTGATGCGTTTGATGATTTTTCTTGAAGACATGCCAGCAAAAAATTGTTTTTAATTCTATATTAAAATTTATACATAAATCTTTTAGCTTTCCAGATTCACGTACAAGCTTTGTTTTTTTAACAACAATTTTTTTTCCTGCTTTGATTTTTTCCTCTTTTTCTAGTTTCCAGAAATTCCAATAAACTAATTTGTCTGGATTGTTCGTATCCGTACGTATTATAGCCGGTTTTTCATGACAACTGGAACAGATATTTTTCATGCATTCTTTAGATCTTACATCACAGGTGACTAGTCTACATACGTTCTCGATGTTGCGTTCTATGCACAATTTTTCTTTTACCAAGGTATCTAGTTTATACTGCATATTAGAATGTTGTTTACATAAACAGGAATCTCTATCAGAAAGTTTTGGTCGCACAATCCAACACGGCCTATGCCTGCAAAACGTCGCAAAACTTTTTCTATTGCATGGGTATTCTTTACAGTACTTTTCATACAGATTTTTCAAGGTGTCTTTTAGCAATCTTTTTTGATATTTTATTTTGCCCCTGGTCACTGTTTGTTTTTTTCCTGGTGTTAATGTAGTTATATTATCTCGGTTAAAATTTTTTATTATTCTTTGATGTATTGGATGCAAAGCATCTCGACATCTTCCTTTTTTATTTAACTTTGAAGGTGAAGAATGTAATTTCAATATTTTTTTAGTTTGTGTTATACATTTATACTTTTTAACAATAGTTCCTTGGGTAGCTTTAGATATTATTTGCTTTTCTTTCTCGCTGCTAGAATTTCTATAATTTTCTTTTATCTGTGCCACTAATGCATTATGAAACACAAGAGTCTTTTTTACTGCATCTGGTACATTATATCCCTTGGTATCTTGTAAGGCTTTACTGTAAGGACTATCTTTTGTTGTTTGAACAAGAGGTACAACATTTTTTTTTTTGTATCGCTGACACGTTTTTTATACTTTTGCTCACTTTGCTTCGTCTTTTCTAATTCTTTTTCGAGAAACCTAATTTTTCTGTAAGGGCGTCGGCGTTCCCGGAGGAGTATTTTGCTCAAGAAACTGGTTCTGTCTATGTTCATTTTGTTTTTTTTTACGACTTTTTTGCTGGTACAATATCTCCATTTTTTTTCTCTGATAACGTTGTTCCCTATCGGAAAGTTGTTTTATAGACTTTTTTTTGATTTTTTAGCTCTTATACGGCTTTTTTCTAGGTATTCTTGCCTCTTTTCTGGGTTTTCTTTTATTTTTTCCCTATAGCGCTTTGCGCGTTCGCCTGGTGTTAGTGGCATATTTAAAAAAAAAATACTTATTTTACTTTCAGTCTCAGGTTCGTCACGGATACGTCAGCTGCGTTACGAAAAAATAGTGTTGCAGCTGACCGTGACGAATCTGACATTTTAATAAAAAATGAGACCAATTGACTATAACCGAAAACCCATAGAGCGATATGTAGCTAACCTAACTTTTAGTTTTGTTGCTCTACGTGAGCCATTTATTATTAAAAAAAATATATAAACCAATTACGGGTTATTTGCGTGACGTAACTGACAAGCTAAAAACATACGCACCTGAATGTCACCAACAAACACTATTTTAAACCTTTAACTTAAATAAAACATCACTATTTTACATCGCGTGCCTAAAGTACAGCGTCGCTTTGGTAAACTAGTCGATAACTGGAAAAAGTAAACTGGTCTGATAACTGAATTTAACGCTACTTTGCAAGTAGTGACGAACCTGACATAATTTTCGGGGACAATACAATACAATACAAGACAATTTATTACACAGGACTAAAAAAGATATGCATTATTTAAGTGAAAAGATGAAAATTAAAGCTTTCCCTTTATTTATTAAAATAAATTTTTAAAAAATCAAATATTTTTACCGAAAAAAAAAATAGTATGTGTATGCATCTAAGCAAGGGACCGTGACGAACTTTGACATTTTGTTACTTTAAAGTCAAAAAAGTTGACTTTGGTAAATTTTTTGATTAATTGTTTTTTAAAAATCTGTTATATCGCTGTTTGTTACTTTTTTTTCAACAATCCAACTTACATTAACGAGCAAAGACTTTGAAAAAAAATCTTACGGACATCAAAAATCGAAGTTAAATGAGAATGACCCAATTATCCCCGCTGAAAAGTTCACAAAATGTTACTATAGGCTAAAGGTAAAAAAACGTAATCAAGGTAAAAAAATAAATGTATAGCAGTATTGCCACACTCAAGTATAACTCAGAAAAAACTAAGTTATAAAGTTTTAAATGTGCCTGAAAAAAAAATCAAATCAGTCAAAAGTTGCAGAGAAAAACATTATCGGTCAAAAGCTGTAAAAAAAAACTGTCAACCAAAAGTTGTAAAAAAAATAATTTTTATCACTTGGGCGCCAATTTGTTACATGGATTTTTGTTACAATAAAAGGAATGGCTGAGACAAAGTGCTATTTGTAACAATACGGTAAAATGACGATTGTATGCGCTCTCAAACTGATACTGTCATATACCCAAGCTAGAACGAGCGGTTAGTGGGACGTGGGTAAAAATCTCACTAAATAAAAGTTATAAATCTCCGGGGCGCCATACAATCCTTAAATATGACAGTACCTTAAAAGTAAATAAATCTTTCAATTGTAAAAAAGAATTTTATATTTAGTCTAGAAGGAGAGAGTAATCATAAAACTAAGAAAAAAAAAGTAATTTAAATTGACAATGTTTATTCACCAAGATAGTACTCATAAAGTTTATTCGCCAATATGTTTTCATATTTTCAACCATTGACTGACTGATAGTCTGATAAAATGAACAGTCCGATATAAAACACAATATTCTACCAAAATAAAAAAAAATAGAGAAAATTATCTTTCTGGAAAAGACACCAACCACTTAGCATGAAGTAAATGGTTATGTTTTACAGGTTATTTTAAGCATAGCCATTCACCCTACTAAGACTTAGTCTCTGTCACAGAAAGGAAGATTAAATTTAGTTTTATAAAATTGAAATTCGAGAAGTATCGTGCACGAAACCCGCGAATAAGGTTATATTACATAAAATGAACTAATTAGACTAACTATCGTAGCTTCCAAATAACTGGTTCTTTCGTTTTATTTAATTCCTGGATTTCGGTCATACCGCATAAAAAAAGTGATACATACAGTTTTTGGATAAATATTGATGTTTCTCCACACTACAGCCTGGTACATAGACTATTCAGTTCATCAAATCTTCTCTAAGCACTGGATACTGATTTCGAACATCAATTCCATTGGAGAGAATAGGCACGAATAAAACATCAAATAGAATAGAAAGTGAGATAAAATTAAAATTAAAAATTTAAAATTTAAAATAAAAGCCCTAAAAAGAGAAAAAAACTTATTATAGTACTGATACTATTGGCAGCGTAAGCCCCCACAAAACCCAAATATAGTTATACTTACTAAAGTTGTTAAACGGCTTAAGGTAAGTCATTCGTAGGAAAGAATTGCACTCAGAAAAACCAACATAATCATTAAAACCCAATCAAGCTACAAAGAATCAACTAATTAGATTAATTAGACCAGACAAAAGAAAAAAACAGATATCTTACCATGCGTTCTAAGTTGAAATGCCAAAATCCGAATATTCATCGAAACCAGGATTTGTATTTATTTTATACACCATCCTTAGGCAAAAGTCTTGCTAAAAATCCATAAAAATGTTCGCTACAACGCAATTTTCATAGCAAAATACTTTTAAACTTCAACTCAGTCTTCCATACGAATGAATGTCAAATTACAAAAAGATGACGACCTACTTCCGCCCGTAGTACCAAAATTGAGAACAACAAAAAAAAATATATTTAAACCAAAAGAAAAAAATAAGCAAACTTGGCGAATAAACACAATTTTGCAAATTATTACTGCAGGTAAATACAGGGCGGTCCATCTAAGATAAATCAGATGATTTCTGGCGTTATCATAAGAGGTATCGATATAATTTTTTTTTCTTGCATATTAGACCAATAAACCTATAACCTCATGAAAACAAAAGTCTTCCACTTCCTTTTGTTTTAGAGGTACAGCCATACAAAGACGAATTTACCAAATAAAGGTTAGTTAAAAACGCGAAAATTTAAAAGTCCATTAATTTTACTTTATTGGTTAATATTTTTTTTTAATTCATAGCGTATAATTTTGATTAAAAAATCGGGATTAAAAAATGGAAATTTTAAAAATTTCTTAATGTGTATTTCAATAAAATAGTTTTAATCAAGTTCACCTTGCTGTAATTTTTCTATCGGCAATCTTTTATAAATGTCAGTTGTGTCAATTTAGGTGGCGTTTTTAGATAGTCTCTTAAAATAATTAAAATTTTGCTTCAAAACGAAGAAATAGCTTTATTCATAATAGCTTTCGTATAATTTCATAAAAAGTGGATAAGAAACGAAAAATATCTTTAAAATGTGCGAGGAATTAATGGTATAAAACATGGATCAAAGAATTCTGTTTGAGAAAAAAATGGTATAGTTTTAATAAGCAATAATAATTATTTGTATTACTATTATTAATAGTCTAGTATGGATATAGACACCCTGGAATTCACAATTGATGTATTAGTTTTAAACCGAGTGGAAAACATAGAAATTCAGAAAAAAGTATGCTGGAAAAACTCATGATTGGGATCTAAATTCTAATAAAAAAACTTAAATTATTTATAATTAATAGGTACCTACATAAGTAATAATTTCTGTAATAAAATTTAATAAAATAAGTTAATAATGATTACACAGTTACACAAAAAAAAATATCAAGCACTCTTTTGTAGACCATCGTATTTCTATTCTGGGGAGATCAGTCCGAATTTGAGGTTTAAATAGCACCTCATCTGATTAGTTTTGAAGATATCCTCAAAAAACGAATAACTCGAAAATAAGGTTATCTCGAAAACTAATCGTATGAGATGCTATTTTGAACACAATTCGAAATCATCACCTCAAAATACAAGGTGTCCAAAAGAGTACTTGACCTTTTTTTTGGCTGTGTTATTTATTTGTGTTATTATTTATAACCTTACATTAACATATTTTTTAAAATAAATTTAAACAAAACATAAGAAATGAAAAGAAAATTAATGAATTAAATGCTCAAAATTGTTACCATTTTCAGTAACACATTTGTGCCAACGACGTCTTGTATTTCTTTAAACGTTTTCTAACATTTCAGGAGTTATTTCTGCAAAGGCTTGCCTTATATAGTCTTGCATATTTTCTGGAGTTGTTGGTATTTCCCTGAAAACTCTCTCCTTTACAAAACCCCAGAGAAAAAAATCTAGCGGGGTTAGGTCGGGGGATCTTGCTGGCCATGGTATTGTACCTCCTCTGCCTATCCATATGTTGAAGTTATTATCAAGATATTCCCTTATTTCCCCGGCATAATGAGGAGGAGCCCCGTCCTGCATGAACACCATATTTTGCCTCAAATTAAGGGGAACATCATCTAAATAATGGTTTAAATGATTTTGTAAAAAATCTATGTACATGTATCTGTTTAAATGCCCTTGGAAAAATGAGGTCCTATAACTTGTCCTCCTAGGATCCCACCCCACACATTTAGGGACCACACCCTTTGATGATCCACCTGTCTTACCCAATGGGGGTTTTCAACAGCCCAATTATGCATGTTGTGTCTGTTGACAACCCCCGAACTTTTAAATGTAGATTCATCACTATAAAGGATGATACTGTTAAAGTCCTCATTAAAGTTTCTTCTTATCATCTCATTACAAAAGTTTACCCTATTATCATAGTCATTTCCATGCAACTCTTGTGTCAGGTTCAATTTGTATGGGTGGAATTTTTCTATTTTCAAAATTTTCTTTACAGAGGTACATAATACATTAGTTTCATTAGCTATGGCTTTGGTACTAATTTGGGGATTTTCCAGTACGGAATTGCGAACTTGTTAAATGTTATCTGGATTGCCAGTAACAGGCCGTCTGCGCACACGCTTTCCATAATGTAAATTTCCGGTATCTTCAAAAAGTTGCACAACATGTCTGATTGAGGTAAAGCTGAAGGTACCGGGAAAGCGATTTTCCAAAAGCCTGGAGGTTTCTCGAAGTGATTTTCCACTTTCTCCGTACGTATAAATAATTTTTTTTATCTTCTAACGATAACATATTTTTAAATAAATCATTTATTAAAGACGTTTAGTGTCAATTCATAGATAAGATGTCAATTTAAGACGTTTAAAATTGCGGTGCATCGCATGCTTTATTTTTATTGTTGATTTTTGTTTATACACAGTAAAGAATACTTAAAATTTACAATTTTTTAAACCAGTTTTTTTTAATCAAAAATATACGCTATGAATTAAAAAAATATTAATCAATAAAGTAAAATTAATGAACTTTTAAATTTTCGCGTTTTTAGCTAAGCTTTATTTGGTAAATTCATCTTTGTATGGCTGTACCTCTAAAACAAAAGGAAGTGAAGGACTTTTGTTTTCATGCAGTTATACGTTTATTGGTCTAATAAGCATGAAAAAAAAATTATATCGATACCTCTTATGATAACGCCAGAAATCATCTGATTTATCTTAGATGGACCGCCTTGTATATCCAAAAGTATTTTTCTAAATTTAATTATTGGTAGCTTTTGTACGGTGGTGTGTGTCGCTCATAACTAAAGTGAAATTTTGTGAGGAAAAAACAAAAAAATTAAATATTTTAAGGATATAGCCAGACTCGCAGTAAGTCCTAGTTTATATATATTGTATATTTCGCTGTGGAAAACACAATTATAAGAAGAAAATTATAAAAATTCATGATACAAAGCCGTATTAGTGGGCGGAGATAAGTTTGTTTACATTCAGTCCCTACGTTCCAAATGCAAATAATCTAATATGGAACCAACAAATAAAGATTTATACGAAATTTTAAAACATATTCAAAGCTCAATCGAAAGTCAAAACACTGAATTAAATACAAAAATAGACAACCTCTCATTGAAGATAGATCAGACGACACAAAATATCGAAACACTATTTGAAGAAAATAAAAAAATCGAAACAAAGCAACAAAACTTAAATAAAAAAATTGAAAATTTGGAAAAACAACTGGCAAAGTACAGGGAAAATAATTTTATAGTTTACGGCCTAAAGGAAGAAATAGATGAAAACTTGATAGAAACTTTGAATAATTTTACGATAAAATATTTTAACATTACCGTCACAGTACAAGACATAAATAACATATATAGACTGGGAAAAAATTCAAATAATAATCTACACCGACCTATTATGATAAAGTTTGTTTCAAACTTAAAGAAACAAGAAATTTTTAAACAATTACCAAAATCAAAAAACTCTGGAATCAGTGTGGCACATGATCTCTCCGAAGAGCAAAGGGCAATTCAAAAAGTACTGGTAAAACATCTTAAAGAGGCAAAGGCAAAGAACTACACAGCAAAAATATATAGGGATACATTAATTGTTAACGGGGAAACATTTACTTACAAGCAACTTCTTGAAACAAATAATAGCACCCACACAGACTCCCCTAGTGTACTTCTACCACAACAAAGACTAATAAGTAGTGCCCCGCCAACACCAATACGTATACGAAACGATAGTGAAACAGACGAAAAATTAGAAATAGCGGAAAGTAGCGGCACAGAAGAAGAAATATCTGAAAAGGAAGAGGAAGAGGAAGAAGATATATCCGAAGAACATTGTTCAAAAAAAACAAAAAAAGAGGAAAAGAGTGAGATAGAGGAAAAAAAGAAAGAGGAAAAGTCAGAAAAGAAAAAACGGTGCGAGATAACTCCAATCAAAAAAAATCCAAAAAGGTTTAAGAAGAAAAACTAAATAGTAATTTTTATAAATCTCTTTTTTTTCTCTCTCTCTCTCTCTCTCTCTCTCTCTCTCTCTCTCTCTCTCTTTTTATCTTTATTTATCTTTATTTTAAACTTGTAGTGTTTTATGTTTTTTTTTTTTTTAATTTTAGGTCTAGGTTTTAACTTATTCATTTTAATAATTTATATTTATACTTAAACATACACAAAAAAAGAAGGTAGTTATATATTTTTTTAAATTATTATTAGGTTTAAATTAAATTGTTTTTTTTTTTTTACATGGATCCATTTATAAAAGACTTTGATGTTCATAATATTATTACAGAAACAGTCAGTAGCGCGTATGAATGTAATAAAGTATTTGAAATAAATTCTAAACACACAAATTTTAAGTTACTTCAACTAAATATTAGAAGTATTAAAAAGAACTTAACAGAATTAGAAATTTTTGGATCAATTTTCAGATAAATTTGAGTGCATAGTACTCACAGAAACTCGCCAAGTTAACATTGATTATATTAAATTAAATGGGTACAGTGTGGTATATAGCGGGGGCACATTTAATCAGAATGATGGTGTGATTATGTTTTTAAAAGACGGAATTAGATACAGTCATAAAATTGATAAAATAAATGATTGCAAAATTATAAATACAAACATTGAGTTTATGAACAAACTAATTAATATAATAGGTATTTATAGACTACATCCTATAAAAATAACAAACTTTTTGTCAGATCTTGATAGCTACCTAAATGCAAATACTTTCAAAGCAGTTGTTTGTATGTTTACAGGTGACCTAAATATAGATATCCTAGATCCTGTTGGTCCCTCTGGTGAGTACTTGAACATTATGGGTGAACATAATTTTAAATCCTTAATAAATAATATAACAAGGAAAAATAACAATGAAAAAGGCACATGTATTGATCATATTTTTATTAAAACTAGGATTAACATAGAGGAACATATTTTACCTGTAATCGTAAAAACCAATATTACTGATCATTACCCAATTACTACACAAATTATACTGGAAAAGGAACAGAAAAAACAAAGTAATACAAAAAATTATATTAAACAAATTAATTATAAAACACTAAATCAGCATTTAAATCCAGTCAAATGGGACCATATTCTTGAAGGCGATGTGGAAACTGCAACAAAAAAATTTATAAATATAATACAGGAAAATATAGAATTAAATACTATCCAAAAAAAAATTAAAAAAGAGTTGAGGAAACGCAAACCCTGGATTACGCAAGGACTTATTATTTCAATTAATTACAGAGACAAACTATTGGATTATTATCACCGAACACAAAACGAAGAGATTAAAAAAGAATACAATGTTTACAGAAATAAATTAAATCAACTTATAAATAAAGCAAAAAATGGCTACTATAAAAATAAAATAGATACTAGCTCAAGCAACAAAGGAATGTGGGATACAATTAACGAACTAAAAAATACAAAATCAAATAAAAATGAGATAAAAGAAATAAGAGATGGAAATTTAATTATTACTAACAAACAAAAAATGTGTGACACTTTTAATAAGCATTATATTGAAATGGGAAGTAAACTTGCAAACAAAATTAAAAAGAATAAAAATTATAAGGAGAATAAACTTAAAATGCCAAACTCTATGTTTTTACTCCCCACATGTCCCGAAGAAATACAATCAGTCATAAAAAAGTTAAAAAACAAAAAGTCTGTTGGTTTTGATTGCATAAGTACAGAAACCATAAAAAATATTTCTCAAAATATTGCTTACCCTCTTTCAAAACTAATCAACACCATTTTTATCACAGGAATTTGCCCAACACCTTTTAAAACTTCAGTTATAGTACCAATTTATAAAAAAGGAGACAGGTTAGATCCAGTTAATTACAGGCCGATATCGCTTATCACTAACTTTACAAAAATTTTTGAAACCCTTTTAAAAATAAGACTAGATGGCTTTATTAAAAAGTACTCAATAATTTCAGAGAAGCAATTTGGTTTCCAGAAAGGAAAATCGACCCAGGATGCTATAATCTCACTAGTGACTGAACTGTATGACGCTATTGATAAAGGAATACCAGCAATATGCATTTTTTTAGATCTTGCAAAAGCGTTTGATACGGTCAGTCATGAAAAGCTTATTAGCATTCTGGAAGATCTGGGAATTAGAGGAACCCTTCTGAAGTTAATGAAAAGCTATTTAAAAGACAGACAACAGTTTGTAAAACTTGGAAATAAATTCAGTGCACCGATGTCCCCCGAATATGGTGTCCCCCAAGGCACTATTTTAGGACCATTATTATTTATTCTCTATTTGAACAACCTATTTAGAATTAACAGCAAAGGGAAAATAATTAGTTTTGCGGACGATACTACCATCTTTTATAAGGGTCTAACATGGCAACTGCTTAAAGATATGATAGAATCAGATTTTGTCAAAATTAAAGAATGGTTTGATCACAACTTATTAACTTTGAACGTTGATAAGACTGTATTCATGGCGTTTGGTTCATATGCCAATAGTCTACCAGAATATAGTCTGCTCAACTTTCGCAGTACATTTGAAAATTTTTCCATAAGCTCAGCAACATCAACTAAATTTCTAGGCCTTACAATTGATAAACATCTCAAATGGGATCTGCAAGTGCAACAAATAACTAAAAAAATAAGATGCCTCATACCATATTTCAAAATATTACAGCAAATCCTTAATGAAAGGCAGTTAAATACTGTATACAATGCACTAGTAGAAACCCATTTGAGATATGGTATCTTGGGCTGGGGAGGGGTTTATAGAAACCATATAGAAGATCTTGAAGTCTCACAAAAAAGGATTCTTAAAATTATACACAATGTCCCGTATACTTACCCAACTGACGAATTGTTCAAGCTCTCTGGTAAAATGGACTGCAGACAGTTATATTATTTGTCCCTATGTACATACACGCATTCTGAAAAACAAAAACATAGAATCACCAATACTAGACAAAATATGAACTTACCTGTTCCAAAAGTTTGTAAGACCATAGGTCAAAGGAGTAGCAAGTTCTTAGGACCAAGGGTTTATAACCAATTACCTGCAAACATAAAAAACGTGTCCGGCATCATTTTGTTTAAAAAAGTGTGCAAAAACTATATATTACAGCTTTCTAGAGAATTTATAACTGGAAAAATTGATATAAAAAATAATTAACACATAAAATAGTATACTAATTAATTAAATTCTATTTCAAATACTTACGATCTATTACATATAGACTTTATTATATAACTGGTCCATACCTAAAAAAAAAAATACATATATAATGATATTTACTATTATTATATTATTATTATACATAAACTTAATTACCTTCTTCTTTAAATACTTACCTCTATTTTTAAGCTAAAAATTAACTTTTAAAATACTTACCTTAAAAAAATTAAATAAATAAAAAAAAAGTAAAAAAAAAAAAACAAAAAAAACAAAAAAAAAAACAAAAATATTTATTTGTATGTATATGTATGTGTGTGTGTGTATATTTATAGATTGTTAGCCTTTTGGGTTTGGTTATTAATATTAGATACGGATATTATTATTGGATTTATTATTAGATATTATTATTGTTGTTTTTATAATTATTATTATTAATTTTATAGATAATGTAAAATTTGTTAATTACACATACAAATGTCTAGCTACATTTAAGTGTAAAATTTGCATATTTATTGCAAATGCTTTATGTTTGTAAACTTTCTGCAATAAATATTATTATTATTATTATTATTATTATTATTATTATTAATTTGACCGGAAGTATACATTTTCCAATGCTACCAATTCCCAATATTTAAATTATTATTTACTTGCAAATAAATTGTTTAGAGAATAACAGCAAGATTTTTTCATTATTTTATATAAAAAGAACAATTATTTATTTATCGTATGGCACAATTAATATTAAAAATAATAATAAAAATTATAAGATAACGGTAAATATGTAAAAATAGTGTAAATCATAAACAAATGTCTAAGTTTCTTATCCATTCCAAAACATTTTCATTAAGGTGAAGTAGATCTTCAGAGTTTCCTTGATAAGCTCTTAGGGGGCAATTATTTATAATATGGGTAACGCTTTGTGAATCTGCACCACAATTACACCTAGCTGAGTCAATCCAACCGCAGCGGTGCTTATATTCTGCAGAACGTCCATGTCCTGTTCGGAGTCTATTCAACTGACACCAGTCCCGTCGTTTTAAATCAAAACCGTCAACCTGTTCGGTTGGATCAAGTTGTTCTCCAAATTTTCCCATCATACTGGTTCTCCAGTTTGCTTTCCGGAGTTGAGTGAAATTTACTTGATCATCAAGTAGTTTTTTAGCTGTTTTTAAAGATGGGCGTCTAGATTTTAATCTATCTAAGGATGAATCTGGAATATATTCGTGAATGGGTAAATTTAGATTATCACTAATTTTCTTATATTCTCGAAGTAACGCTTCCTGTCTTCTAAATTTAGGTGGAGAAATGTAACTAAGTGTTGGTAACCAGCATGTAGGAGTAGACTTTATACAACCAGAAATAATTCGCATTGTTGAATTCAATACAACATCCAGCTTCTTTGTATGGCAACTATTTAACCAAACTGGAGCACAATATTCAGCAGCGCTGTAAACAATACCAAGCGCAGAGCAACGAAGGGTCGAAAGAAATATTATAATTAATAAGAAATCTTTAAAAAATAATTAATAAAACTTACCAGTTCACGTCTTCACTTTTTCAAGGTCAAAACTCAACTGCTGTAAGAGGAATAAGTTTACGCGCGCTTTGTTGCAACCATCAAAACATATCACAGCAGTTACATCTAGCGGACACTGATTTAAGTATCATAACTAGAACTCTTATTGTTTAGCACTATATACTAAAAAGTCCAATAACTATATACTGTCCAATAACTATAGCTTTTACCCTAGGCATTTCTTACATTTGAAACCCCGATATTTTGTTGTTAATGGCACAATTAATATTAAAAATAATAATAAAAATTATAAGATAACGGTAAATATGTAAAAATAGTGTAAATCATAAACAAATGTCTAAGTTTCTTATCCATTCCAAAACATTTTCATTAAGGTGAAGTAGATCTTCAGAGTTTCCTTGATAAGCTCTTAGGGGGCAATTATTTATAATATGGGTAACGCTTTGTGAATCTGCACCACAATTACACCTAGCTGAGTCAATCCAACCGCAGCGGTGCTTATATTCTGCAGAACGTCCATGTCCTGTTCGGAGTCTATTCAACTGACACCAGTCCCGTCGTTTTAAATCAAAACCGTCAACCTGTTCGGTTGGATCAAGTTGTTCTCCAAATTTTCCCATCATACTGGTTCTCCAGTTTGCTTTCCGGAGTTGAGTGAAATTTACTTGATCATCAAGTAGTTTTTTAGCTGTTTTTAAAGATGGGCGTCTAGATTTTAATCTATCTAAGGATGAATCTGGAATATATTCGTGAATGGGTAAATTTAGATTATCACTAATTTTCTTATATTCTCGAAGTAACGCTTCCTGTCTTCTAAATTTAGGTGGAGAAATGTAACTAAGTGTTGGTAACCAGCATGTAGGAGTAGACTTTATACAACCAGAAATAATTCGCATTGTTGAATTCAATACAACATCCAGCTTCTTTGTATGGCAACTATTTAACCAAACTGGAGCACAATATTCAGCAGCGCTGTAAACAATACCAAGCGCAGAGCAACGAAGGGTCGAAAGAAATATTATAATTAATAAGAAATCTTTAAAAAATAATTAATAAAACTTACCAGTTCACGTCTTCACTTTTTCAAGGTCAAAACTCAACTGCTGTAAGAGGAATAAGTTTACGCGCGCTTTGTTGCAACCATCAAAACATATCACAGCAGTTACATCTAGCGGACACTGATTTAAGTATCATAACTAGAACTCTTATTGTTTAGCACTATATACTAAAAAGTCCAATAACTATATACTGTCCAATAACTATAGCTTTTACCCTAGGCATTTCTTACATTTGAAACCCCGATATTTTGTTGGTAATTTTTAAACATTTTGTTTAAATTTTCACACTAAATAGCGTTAAAAAATTAAATATTTCGGTTTCCATTAAAATAACAATCAAATAAAAAAAATTAATAAATAATAACCGTTACCTACCGTAACTACAACACTTAAAAAAAATATTTCTGTATAATAAAATTCAAAATTTAGTTTTCAAGCAACATTTAATGAATTATAACCCTTAGAAAAAAATATACTGTAGATACACATTAATAAAAAAATAAATTTAAATTTTCAAAAAAAAAAAAATAATTAAAAAAAAAATATTTCTTAAAAAAAATATTACTTAAAAAAAATAATCTGTACTAATGAAAAAAAATACCATAAGTTCCAAAAAAGTAAAAAAAAATTATTCTGAGAATAATTATAATATTATATATATCATTTACAAAAAAATAATAAAATACAAACCTAAAAAAAATACTTTTTTTTTGAAAAAGTACGCTAAAAAAATCGAAAAATATAAATATCCTGAAAATTTATTCCATTAAACAAAATAAGGTACACGCTAATGAACAAAATCAAATATCATTTATCTTTTGGTCCAGTCCAAATTAAAATTATCAAATACTGTTAACCTAAGTATATTCATTTCTTTCTGACAAAGAAAAAATACTATTGAAAAAAATATTGCCTAAGTATCAAATCGTATTTTTATACTTTATTTTAAAGATAAAAAATTCTACCATTGAATATAATTAAAATTAAATGATGATTTTTGATTATAAGCAAAAAGTCTCACATCAAAAACGATTTTTTAAATTTGTTACTCATAAAAAATAAAATCATTTATATTACAGACTCTTTTTCCATAATTTCGTTTCATATTTGATTTTTTTTTTAATTACTGCTGCACCAAAATCACTTTTGAAGTCCCGTATGACTTGAACACCAATGTTGTGAAGTTATAAATTCTCTCATGAACATGAAAGATCAATTCCTACTTCTATGAAAATTCTAATTTCCATTATACAGTGCGGTCCAAAAGTCACCCCCCCCCCCTTTTAACTTTTGAACGAGTTCAGATATCGACTTCAAATTTAGAACTCTTAAATAAGACAACTTAAACTATCTTTTAGAATATATTTGATATTTTCAGCTCTTAAAATGTGGGCAGGGGGGCATGGGGGGACATTTTTTTAAATGGAAAGGGGGGTCGTGTGATACATCATTTTCAAGCTTATAAAATTCTCTATTTAAACTAACATTTTTAAATTTTTTAAAAATGTTTTTTAAGGTTTTGATTTTTCAATTTTCTGTGCTAAAACGTTCCATTTTTTAAGTTTTTTTTATAAATGTTTATTTATGTTAACTAAAATTAGTTTAAAAGTATAATTAACATTTTTTTATGATGAAATTAGGCATTTTTAAAAAATTATTTGTTTTTTTTTAGAGGAATTTTGACATTAATACCCATTTTAAACCCAATTTTTTTTTTTAATTTAAAAATATAGAGTTAAATGGGGAATTTTATAAGTTTTAAAATGATGTATTATTACACGACCCCCCTTTCCATTTAAAAAAATGTGCCCCTTGCCCACATTTTAAGAGCTGAAAGTATTAAATATATGCTAAAAGATAGTTTAAGTTGTCTTATTTAAAAGTACCAAATTTTAAGTCGATATCTCAATTGGTTCAAAAGTTAAGAGGGGGGGGGATGACTTTTGGACCGCTCTGTATAGTAGTTTTCCATTAAATACTTCTAAATTAAAACATTCTATATTTCAACTTTTCACCATAATTTTCAAAGCCCAATTTATTGTGCACATTTCTCAGTGTAAATATTAAAATCAGTACGTATGAGTCTTTAAATATTTTCACACAATATTTTTCAAAGTTCATTATCCCCAAAATTTGTAACAGTGTAGATATATAATTATATGTATTTGCGAATTTACTCTAACGAAAAATATTTAAGTATCCAAAATGCGTTAATATTTTTTACATTGAAGTTACAAGTCCCAAAAATTTTCAATGTTCAAAAAAAGAATTTTTAATCAAAGAATAATTCTTTAAATTATTCTTAACAGGTGGATACAAATCCTCCTGTATAGGTACACTGCAATTACATTTTGACTATTGGCACAACTAGACACTTTTTAATTAACAAGACAAAACACTATTTAAGACTGATCGATTTAATATTTAATATTTTTTGAAAAGCTATAAATTAAAATGAGGCATATTTAGGTCACACATGCTTATGTGTCTTTGGGTGGGGTCCGGGCAAGAATATCTAAATTCCCCACTATCAAAGGTCAACGGTTTTACTTAGAGGGTTTCGAACAGAAACCGAAAATATCCGACGTTAGTAGAGAAATAATGGGGTTTGAGGACCACCTCCGGAGGAGGGACATTGACCTTGACCTTAACCTTGACCTTGACTTTAACCTCCAGCCCTAGCCCCCAAACCTAACCTCAGACCTAACCTCAGACCTACCCCCAGCCCTAGCCTAAGACCTACCTCAACTCTAGCCTCAGACCTAACTCTGACCCTAACCCCTGACCCTAACCCTGATCCTGACTCTGACCCTGGTGTTGACTCTGGCCCTGGTCCTGGTCCTGCCCCTGGATCTGACCCTGACCCTGGTTCTAAAACTGGCCATACCTAGCCCTCCCCCTGGCTCTTAACATGGCTCTGACTTTGGCTCTAACCCTGACCCCGACCCTGGCTCTGACCATGACCCTGGTTCTAACCCTGCCTAACCCTGCTCCTGGTGCTACCTGGTCCTGCCTCTAACCCTGATCCTAACCTCTAACATTTTACCCATTATCAACAGCTTCATCACCTCCGCTCTTAATAGTTTCACCCCCATTCACATTTTTATCCTCAAACAATTTTTATAATTTATAAAGGAGAGAGATTAGTTGAAGTTTCAATAGTTATTGAAAGCTTATGAAATTATGAAAAGAGTAAAGTTCGACCCCATAACTACCACATATTATTTTAGTCAGCTTCCTCATGATCTAACAGATTGGGAACAACTTGCTAGAGATAGATTTTATTTTCAAAGAAGGATTGATGTAGTTAGTGATACTTTAAATAGAGTATTAAAATGTAAAATTCAACTCTACATGTTAATTAAAAATAAAATTATTAATTTAAAGTATTATTGTTTTTTTTTTTATTTAAATAATTATAAACAGGAATAAAACAAGATATAATAATTTATTATTTATTAGTAACAAATTTTGTAAACAAATTATTCTGTATAGCAGGATTTTTTTGTTGAATTGTTGATCTCCACTGTTCCTCTTTGTTTTCCCTCAGACTCAGCTTGCAAAACGTTGAAAACATTTTCATCCTTATCTCATACTCCCTAATATCCGTTTTTAAATCTCCTAGTTTTTTCAAATAAATCTAGAGAAGCTCACTGGACATGTTGCTTAGAGGTTTTCCCTCTTGATGTAATAAAATCACAAAACCAACTTTTTCAATTACTACACTGGTGTGTCCATTTTCTTTAGTACTCTACTACATTCAACACAATATTTATTAAACTGAGCTGTCTGAGACCTTAAGTTAATTAAAACAATATCGTCTCGACCCACCTGAGTCTAACCTTGAGACTTTTTCAAATATCTTTGAGAAAAAATGTTTTGCAAGATAAAACCAATTATGTTATTCATTATAGAAATTTAAAACAGGCTTTAGCTCATGGTTTGGAGCTAACTAAAATTCATCGGGTATTGAATTTTCAGCAAGATTATTGGTTAAAACAATATATTGATTTGAATACAGAAATGCGAAACAAAGCAACTATCAAATTTGAAAAAGATTTTTACAAGCTAATAAATAACTCGGTGTTTGGCAAAACTATGGAAAATGTGGATAAAAGGGTTGATGTTAAACTAGTCACACATTGGGAAAATATTGGTGGAAAAAGTGGTGCTATTGGTGCCGAAACATTAATTGCGAGGACAAATTTTAAGTATTTTAAACTTTTTTCAGAAAATTTTGTAGCAATCCAGATGAATAGGGTAAAAGTTACATATGATAAACCAATTTATTTGGGTTTCTGTATTTTAGATTTATCAAAGACTTTTATATATGACTTTTATTATAACTTCATTAAATCAAAATATGGTGATAAGGCCCTTTTGTTGCATACGGATACTGACTCGCTTATATTAAAAATTTTTACGGAAAATCTCTATTCGGATATGCAGGAACACTTGGATAAATTTGATACATCTAATTACACTCTCGATAATGTACATGAAATTCATGTAAACAAATCAATTTTGGGTAAAATGAAAGATGAGTATGCTGGTGAAGTTATTTATAAATTTTTCGGAACAGGGGCTAAAGCTTATTGTGTAGATGTTTCGGAAAAATTGACGAAAAAAGCTAAGGAGGTACCTGATTCAGTTACAAAAAAACAAATATCGATGGATGATTACCGAGGAAGCTGACTAAAATAATATGTGGTAGTTATGGGGTCGAACTTTACTCTTTTCATAATTTCATAAGCTTTAACTAACTATTGAAACTTCAACTAATCTCTCTCCTTTATAAATTATAAAAATTGTTTGAGGATAAAAATGTGAATGGGGGTAAAACTATTAAGAGCGGAGGGGATGAAGCTGTTGATAGTGGGTAAAATGTTAGAGGTTAGGATCAGGGTTAGAATCAGCGTTAGAGGCAGGACCAGGTAGCACCAGGAGCAGGGTTAGGCAGGGTTAGAACCAGGGTTATGGTCAGAGCCAGGGTCAGGGTCAGGATTAGAGCCAAAGTCAGAGTCAGGGGGGGGGGGGCTAGGTAGGGCCAGCACGTCTGAAGCTATCCTGCTGTTTAAAGAAACGGTTACGTATTACCTTAAAAAGAATACCCCTGTTTATGCTATTTTCCTGGACCTAAGGAAGGCGTTTGATAGAGTGCACCACCCTACTTTGATCAACACTTTATTAAAACGTAAGGTTCCTAGATACCTATGCCGATTTTTGAATAGCTGGAATCGCAAAGCCACCGCATCTGTCCTCTGGGGGTCCTCTCTGTCTCCATCCTTCAATCTTCGCAACGGAGTACGCCAAGGCAGCTTACTCGCTCCTGATGAATTTAATTCTTATATAGATGAACTGCACTCAATCCTTGCCAAAGTTCCTGCAGGCTGTTATTGTGGAGGCGTCAAGATTAACTGCATTAGCTACGCCGATGACATGGTCCTTCTTAGTCCTTCACTTCAGGGTATTCGCATGTTGGTGAAAAAATGCGAAGAGTTCGCTAGGGCTTTCTTTCTCAAATACAACGGCTACAAAAGCAAAATGATGGTATTTAAACCCCCTTCATATAAAGACCTTAGTGTTCCTCCTGTGTACCTTGATAATAGTTTAGTTGATCGCGTCTCTGAGATAAAATATCTTGGTCATGTTATAAATGACAAGCTCTGTGATAATTCTGATATTCAACGACACTACAAAAGCTTATGTGCCCGCGCAAACATGATTGCCAGAAGGTTTTATAAGTGCTCCTCCGAAGTCAAAAATCTTCTTTTTAAAACATTCTGCTATAACCTCTATGCTGGTGAACTATGGTTTAACCACACTCCTGCTTCATGGCGCACGCTTCGGATATGTTATAACGATGCCTTCCGTATACTACACAGACTTTCCCGCTACAATAGTGCTTCAGAAATGTTCGCGTATTCCGGAATTGACACGCTTGATGCTTTACGACGCAAAAAAGTTGCTAATTTTGTGAAACGCCTTTCCTGTACTCAAAACTCTTTTCTCCAGTCCTTATTTGACTCTGACCTGGCCTTTAACTCTACGTTAATTTCTACGTGGCGCCTTCTTTTATTTACACAATAATTTTGTTTTTTTTTTTTGTTTTGTAAATGCTGTTTTTAATGGTTAATATTAATGTTTTTTTTTTCTTTGTACATAATATGTATATTATATAGCATAATCATGCTGGAATAAATAAATACATTAGAACCAGGGTCAGAGCCAGGGGCAGAACCAGGACCAGGGCCAGAGTCAACACCAGGGTCAGAGTCAGGATCAGGGTCAGGGGTCGGGATTAGGTTCATGGTCAGGGTCATGGTCAGGGTCAGGGGTTAGGGTCAGAGTTAGGGTCAGGGTTAGGAATTATGGTTTTCATCTAGGAATTGAGGTCAGCTAAGGCTGAGGTTATGGCTAAGGCTGGTGTTAGGACTGAGGTTAGGTCTGAGGCTAGGGTTGGGGGTAGGTCTGAGGTTAGGTCTGGGGTTAGGACTGGGGTTAGGACTGAGGTTAGGGTGGGGGTTAGGTCTGAGGCTAGGGTTGGGGTAGGTCTAAGGCTAGGGCTGGGGGTAGGTCTGAGGTTAGATCTGAGGTTAGGTTTGGGGGCTAGGGCTGGAGGTCAAGGTCAGTGTCAAGGTCAAGGTCAATGTCCCTCCTCCGGAGGTGGTCCTGAAACCCCATTATTTCTCTACTGACGTTACTCATTCTTGCTTTTAAGAACCAGATCTTATAGGCTATGTATATTAAAATTAAATTATTATTTTAAAACATTTTACAAAATGAAAAATTTTACGCTTCATATCATAGGGATTATTTTCTTCGACCCCTACGAAATGTCTCCTTTCAAGAGTAAAGTTTACACATAAAAACATATCTCTGTCTAAGATAACTGGGACAGTTCTGTTAAGCTTACCTCTTATTTCAAATCTAATATATTTTTGGGCAATTTGTTTTTCTTTGTCTGACAGGGACATATAAAGGTCTTTGTTTGAAGTTTTATTTAAACCTTGATACATTTTGAAATCTTCCATAAGGATCCTTTCGATTTCGCCAGGTCTATTAAATAACTGAATAGAACTTAATGTAGTCTCTGCCAAATTTTTTTCTGTAACTCTAATAATACTTTTTCCCGCTGAATTTTTAAATATATGCCTAATTTTATGATATCCTCCATAACTGGAAGTTCCACTTTTTTTGATCTTTTAAATTGTAATTGTGATTCGGAAACAGTTCTATTAACATTTGAATTTAATTCCTGTGTAAATATTTTTAAAAAGTCTTTTGCATTTTTTTTCTTTACATCACCATGATTTTTAATACACTCGGTTATTAAAAAATTTGCAGATTGTTTGAGTAAAGTACCTAAATTAAATTCGACGGTTGGGGCTTCATAAACACTTTTATTTACATTAAACCCAGCAGTTTTATTAATTGCTTTCATCACATCATTAATTTTAGGGTCATATATTGAAGCAAAATCTGATATTTCCTCATTTATTTCCTTTAATGTGAGTAAAAATCTACTTATTAATCTCATTCTTTGTCTTATCATTTGAAAATAAGAGGAAGTTTATACTTTTCACTCATTTTATTTTATAAGATAAGTTCATCATAACGTATTATCTGTACAATTGGGTCATCTCTCTATGCTGGGATTATGAATTTTCTTAGCACTTGCGAAGCTTAATGATGAACTTTTCCATGCAGTCGTTTGCTTAATACTATAACTTCTCTTTTATTTTTAACAGTAACTCCCGTGCAAAGTCTAAAATGAGTAGCTAATGTTGCCCTGAAAAAAATTGCCTTACAATTTGCACATGGTAAAAATTCTTTGGCAGTTTTCCCTCCTTTCGGACGTCGAGACACTATTAGTTTTCAATCATTATATTCTTTTTTCGTATTATATAAGAAATTTCCCTTTTTTCTTATTTTACCTATGATTTGTCTTCTCTGTGAGTGACCTTTGGGTAAATGAATAAAAGCTTTAACCTCTTCTTCATTTTTATATTTTAGTTCAAAGTGAGAAATTTTTTGTTGCTTTTTATGACAGTAAAAACAAAAGTTTTCCTTTTTATCTCCTTTTTTACCTCTTGACTTCTCTATAATTAAGTTGCTATCAATAATTTCATTAACAGATATCTCATTACTTAATATATCATTTATTACACTTCGATAAGCACTGAAATAATTTTTAGACGCATGAATATCTACTCTACTATAATTCGAGTCAGACCTGCCAGGAACATTTAAATCAACATTAAAAACACTTTTATCGTTATTGAACTCTTGATCTGAGCCGAGATCATGTGGATCAGCATTGTCGTTACTGAACGTTTCCGTCTCTATACTTGTATAGGCCAATAAATCATTTGATTCAGGAGTGTAATCAGGAGAATAATCTGGATCCTCAAATGAATCGTCTTGGAATTCTAAAATAAAGGCCATAGCAGGATAAGTATGCAAAAAGTGCCACCAACCCGATTAACCTGAAATTTTGCAGTTACATTGTCCTCGGTATGAAAACACACCATAACAAATTTTAACCCAAAATTTTCAGTGGCGTAGGAGTAATTAATTCCAAAAGATAAAATGAATTAAATTTATTCTCTTAAAAACGGGTTGTCGATTTTTTTTTGAAAAAAAATATACGTAATACTTGTTTGTAGGGGACTAAAAAAAATATATTATATTTTCTTTTGCGCAAGAAAAAAAGTTTTGTGTAATTTATGAGTTTCAGTTTTTTTTTCGTTATGTAAATATCAATTCACCAATTTGATTTTTTTTCTGTGACATCACTTACTACTTATGTACATCATATTATATAATTAATTTTTTTCGAGTGCGGTTCATATTTAAAAAAAAAAAAAAACCAAATTTCTAAGCCAAAATGCAAAATACTGTGAAAAGATATTTATTAAAACTTAATTCAACAACTTCTACACCTTTTTCTATTTTATCACATCTAACTAATGAAGCTTTCCTCGTCAGATCAACACTGCGCACACAGGTAAAACATTCCAAAAAAAAAAAAAACGAAAAAATTCGAAAGTTCAATATTTATAAACCTTATAGTGTATATACATTTTTTTTTAATGTTTGCACTTAAAAAATTAAATTTAAGTGGCACATTGCATATATAATATCTTACACTTAATTTTTTTAGGGCTGTATTTTTAAAATTTTAAAACATAGTACAAATATGGGGTATTAAATCATAGAAAGGTATTCCATGTCCGGACGCGTCAGGTAAAAAAATTTTGAAAAAAAATTGATTTCTTTAGTATATTTTTAGGTTTAAAAAAATGAAATAAACCTAAACAGTAGAAAACTACTAAAATATTCAAATTTTTTAATTTTTTTAAATGGTGTTTTTTATTTTAGTTTTTTTTAACAGCCCAATTTGAGGTTGAAAAAAAAAACTTTTTCGGTCAATTATGTAATTTTTTATACTGAATTTGAATAAAAAACACTCCCATTCCATTTAATATAGGGTGTGGATGAAAAAAATCTTCTTTGATAAAAAGGTGTCCCCCTTGATATTGAAGCTTAGTACAAAATTTCAAAAACCTATCTTATACGGTTTCTGAGATATCGACTTTTAACCGTTTAAATGGCCCCCGGTATGCAGTGGGCCACTTAAATTTAACTTTTTACGCAAAGCCGCAAACATTTTCAAAAAAAAGTATTCAAATCATTTAGAGGACACTATAAATATTCAAAATTCGACGCTTCATGATTTTTTCCGTTTTTTTGGTATTTTTTACCTGTGTGCGGTAAAGCCCAACCTTCATCTCTCCGATTTAGCTCAAATTTGGCACATCCTCATCAAATAGGGTCTAGATTACTAGATCGAAAGGATTTTGCTAGAAAACGACTAGTTTTGGAGATATAAGGGTGGCTCAATTTTGACGTTTGGACTTTAAAATTTCAAAAACATGATTTACATGATTGTAAATATCAGGCATTTTTAAATTTGACAAGTTGCATCTAGTAGTAAAGGCAATATTTTATATAATTAACCGTTCTCGAGATAGAGCGCTTAGCCGTGTATTTGATAACGCTAGGTCAACTATGGAATTCAATACTTGATTGATTGATTGATGAAGAGAAACAAATTGAGGATTCGTATCTAAAACACTGCGGGCCTATTGTGTTATTCTTGGGTCTCTTGCTAGTCGAACAGCTTCGTTTCCTTTATCAGGCTTACTAGGCTGTTTACTAGATTTGCATTGGAGAGCATAGCTTCTGGGTTACCATTTTCCGGGTGGCGGTGTCTCCAGCGATGTAGAGCCACGCAGTCAAAGAGAACATGAGAGGCTGTTTCCGCCTCCTCATTACACAGTCTGTCAATACTTAGTACAGTTTATAATATTATATCTATTTACATATTTACGATACAAGTGAGTTAACAGCATCATTAAGATACGCGTGTGGAAGTTGCTCAACGAGTGCGTAGCGCGAGTTGTGTAACCACACAAGTATATTAATACGGTTAACTCACGTGTATTGTACAATATTTTATCTCGTAAGTTGTGAAACTCTGAAGCTCAGACTTTTGACACCCCCAGCACCTTAATTTTAGTTCAGAGCTGGGGTATCGGGTATAAAATGGAATCGTTGGAGTAAGAATCGACAGTACAAATAGATATACTGTCAGTCGGTTATAAACAGAAAAAACATATAGAAAATTATCTATCTTTCGTTAAAATCAAAAGGACAGGAAAGAGTGTGGTCACTATTATCTGTTCACTTGTTCCCAAAAGGCAAATCGCCACAATGATCCAAAATGATCAAAATTTCTTTGGAGACATTACTGTGGCTCAGTTTTGACGTTTTTAAAATTCCAAAAACATGATTTACATAAATCTAAATATCGGGACTTGTAAAAAAAAAAGATATTTTTGCCAGATATACTACTTACTACTAGATGCAACTTGTCAAATTATATAAAATATTGCCTTTAATCAAATTTGTACAGAATTTTATGCTCTACAACTTTGCTAATAACTCAAAATGTCATTTGCGACCTTTGACATTGAATATCTTGCGACGCGGACACGAGATTCTATGAGACTTTTGAGCTAACTTATAGAATGCCAAAACAAAGATTTATAGAAGTTTATAGCTTATCTTTCGGTCCGAGGTTGAATCCCTATTTGACTGGACTAATATAAAAAGAAATGAATTATAGATGCTTACCTGGTGGTTCATCTGATGGTCAAATGCTTCAAATTGTGTCAAATCACCATTAAAAATACTTTCATTAAATTCACCCAGAAAAAACTTGAATTATGGCCAATGTCACATTGAGAAGCAGAAAATGAAATATTGTTCTCTTCATTGTTTAATGAATTATTTTTGCTCATGATAATTTGTTGTAAGTTTTCCTGGGACTCTAAAAAATTACAATTCGTAATTTACAAAAAAATGTATTGTTTACATAAATATAAAGATAAAAAATTGTAAAAACAATAACTTCACTTGACTTTTAGTTTTATTGGAGTCCCTAGAAAACTCTACTATGCATGTATACAGGGTGATTCAGAAATAGGGTACACTATTTTAAGGGATGATTCTAGGTCCGAAAATATGAAAAAAAAGTTCCTATTTAGGTTGGTCCGGAAATGAGCCCTAAGGGCACATCTGAAAAGTAGTTCTTATTTCAGTCCTATAAATGCAAAACTCACTCTTTGCAAAAAAGTAAAAAAATTAGATACACACGTCATCTTGTAGAGAATTTACGACAACCTCTTATTAACAGTAAATTGTCCCAAAATTAAAATAGGTTAAAAAAAATAGATTAAAAATCAATGTTATATGCAAAACTCACTTTTTGCTTTAAACATTCAGGTACAAAACTAACTCTTTGCCTAAAGCTAAAAATTTTAAAAATAATCTAGTTTTCGCTGACAAATGTCATCAACAATTAAATTTTAATGTCAGTGTGTTGGCATTTGATTTTTTTTATGTTTGATTGTAATTGTAAACAAAATGAAAACTTGTACTTCCCCCTCTGGGTAAAGGAAGAAAAAAGTTAAAACAAAAATCAATAAGAAGAAGGCAAAAAGAATTAAGGTAGGACAAACATATAATTAAATTAATTTTTGAGATAGATATACGTTTACTTTTTTAGATATAAACCCAAGCGAACCCCTTTTTTTCCAACATGTGGACATATAGGGAAAAAGGCGCTCCATATCTCTGTTCAAAATTAAGCAGAAATGAAATTAAAGCTTTTCACGACACCCTTTACACATCTTCAGATAAAGTTGCTCAAGATACGATTTTACTTTAATGTTGCAAAGGAACGGCACCTAAACGAGTTGGTAAAAATAATGGAAGAAAAAACAATGTCTCAATAAAATACAATATTTCTAGTCCTAATGGGTATACTCCAGATTGTAAGAAAGCGTTTATACAAATAACTGGAATTATCCGGTTTAGAATTGAAACGGTTGTTAAAAATTTTATGTTGAAAGGAGAGATTCCCAAAGAATGCAGAGGTGGCGACCGTATAGGAAATAAAAATGACGCTAAAAAGAATGCCATAAAATTATTCATGGAGTCTCTTAAATGCGTCGAATCTTACTATTCTCGCAGTAAAACCTCCGATCGCCTATACTTTCCTTGTGAATTAAACATAAAAAAACTTTACGAAATATATCGCACAGGAGTAGAACAACATCTAATAGTAAAGTTAAGCTATTTTCGAAATTATATTAATAAATTGTACAACTTTAGCTTTGGAACACCAAAAACCGATTTGTGTTTAACATGCTTACAAGCGGCTGATAATTTAAAATTTCCATTATCAGCAAACGAAAAAAATTTTGTTACAGCAAAGAGAACACAAATTAAAATCAAAATATTTTTTAAGTCTTTAAAAAAAACTGATGTGGAAATAAAATGTTTCTCTTTTGATTGCCAAAAAAACTTTTACCACTACCCAAGTTACCCGATCAGGCCTGCTATTTTAGCCAACAGCTAAATTACTACAATTTTACTATTTGCCACGGAAGTTCAAAAGAAAAATTGGATCCTTCCCATATTTTTTATATCTTTGGTTAGAAACTGACTCAGCAAAAGACTCAAATACTATTTCATGGGCAGTTTATGATTTTTTAACTAAATTTGAGTTTAAGCAAACTACAAAGAAAATTGGATTATTTATGGACGGGTGCGGAGGACAGAACAAAAATACTATTTTGATGGGAATGCTTTCTTTATGGCTGCATAAAGATGCCCCCATAACCATATCAGAAATAGAAATAATATTTTCCATGGTTGGAAATTCGTACATGTCACCAGACAGTGTTTGGCTGTATTGAAAGAAAATTTAAAAAAAATTATGGTAATTGTTACTCCCGAACAATACGATGAAGTAATAAAAGAATACTCCACCCTCAGAAAATCATACACCTGGGAAATTCTGGATTGGAGAAGCGTCGTCAGGGATGTATATAAAAAACCGGGAGACTTGCACTTTAAACACAGAACTGAAGTCTAGAACGGAATTTGAGCTTCGCGCAGGTTTTCTAAGTGTGTAATAAAGAAGTATAGGTATATTTCAGAAAGTAGTCAAAATGGCGAATCCAAAGTTGCCAACAAACTATAGCGGTTCTTTTGTTTTATATAATAAAATATATTATTTCAAATAAAATCTATAAATCTTAAGATAAACACATAAATGAAAAATTTAATATTAATAAATGTGTTTTAAAATACTTAAATTAACAAAAAAATAAATTCTGTTTATGCCTGTCAATTTAATATGTCTGACAACACTGTATGTATGTATGTATTACATTTGATTCAGCTGTGTCGAGTTCATATATAGCTGTGTTTATTTATTGTATTTATTTCTTTTTCTATGCTGTGCTAAATGTTTTTTGCATTTAAAATTAATTGCTATGTGCGAAAACATTAGGAGACCTCTTCAATTTCCAACATTACCTTTCATAAGTAAGCTGAATTACGGCGTGTACAGTTTTTTAAAACCGAAAGAACAATTAATAATACAAAAAGTAACGAATTGGTTTGTGAGAACTGATAAAATCATGCCTTAAATACACGCTAGTTATATAAAAACCTCATTTTGGTTTAATTTAGAAAATAGTAATATACTTTCCTCAAAATTACTAAAATTTAGAAGTTTTTGGTAAGTATTTTAGGCATGGTTTGGTCAGTTTTTAGAAATCAACTCGTTACTTGTATTGTCGATATATATGTACTGACGATATGTAAAATTTATAATTAATTCTATTTTCTTCTTTTTAGTTCAAGGAATGTCTTTAATAATAATCCGCCTGCATTGTAGTTGATGTGGGCAATAAGAAAATGAATTTCACATGCGGACGTGTCCGGCAGTGGTGGCAACTGCCGGGTGCTAGATACCACCACAGTTTTAAACGTTTCCAGCGCAAAAATAAAAAATAAAAATATGATAGAGGCAATCGATTTATCAGATTTGAGAAAAAACAATATTGATTATGAGAATGTTTCAGCAGATAACGACTACAATGTTCTTTCATACCACATAGGACTCACTGAATATTGTGGCAGCATTGTTACATATATTGGAGGCTTTGCTGTCAAAATGCTACAAAATCAATTGTGTAGATTGTTTGGATTTGCTGACAACAAATAAAATCACTGATGCAAGATATAATCTAATTAAATGAAGAGACTTGGGTAGGTTCACCCTAAGGGGCTATCTATAAATTGTGTCATGCTTCTTTTTTCGATCCTTTGTAGATGATCTAAATTTATTTATGTAGGTATTCATAAGAATATATTTTTAGTAATCTTTCGTTTAAATATTAGTATGTGTTACATTGGAAAATTGATTCAATGTAACTAAAATTTAAATAATAAAAATCTGGCTTACCTTTAACTTGTGTGAAGTCTTTTGGATCCTGGTACCGTTTAAATATTCTTTGGTTTTGGCCCAATTTATCTGGTTATACATAACCTCAAAAGGTAACACTTATTTTCAGGTTATCAGAAATCCACAGGCATTTCATATATTGATTCTAGGGCTAGCACATCAGATTTTGGTTATTATACTTCTATCTAGGGTCAATTAGTTTAATTAGTTTTATAATTAAACAGAAATTCATTTGTTTACAAGGCGGTAATTTTGGTTGGATAATATAAGAATTTTTAAATATATACTTACGGGGAAGCAGAAGCTGTGGAAACTTTATTATATAAACAGCATGAGGCACATTTTAGTGATATTTCCTGGGTAATCTTCTAGAATCTGGCATAGTAAATAATCAAATCTAAATTTGTCGTTTCGATAGTTGTCTGTCATTTCTGTCAAATGAAAACGTTCTTTCTGCGCAAGTGCTAGTTACATTTATGATTGGCTCCTAGATGGCAGCATATTTTATAAATGGAGAATTTTGAATTTGAATTGGTATTTTCTTTTAATTTGATAATATATTAAAAGATGATTAAATTTGCTGTTTCGGAATATCCTGACGTTATCCTTTATATCCTGTCATATCCTATGTCTTTAAGTATAATTGTTCTGGTTTCGCGTGTGTTGGAAAAATTTAAATTTGGCCTTTTGGCACAAAAATTATGTCCTGGAAAAATCCGTGTCGCGCATGACTTAATTAAAATTTTGTATCTGGTTCCGGGGGGGTGTCGCGCATAATCCAATTTTTGGGGTCTTGATGGTAAATCGCAAATTAAAACTCTTTCATTTAAGATTCATCGATTTTACAGTTAGCAAGTATTTTAGTGTTTTTTTACTGAAGTTCAGGATTTTAAAATACTTGCAGTTTTATAGTAATTATTTAAATTTCTTTTTATGTTTAATTACTTTTATCGGTTTCCCGGATTTATTTGTAATAATTGGTGAGTTTTTAAATATTTATTTTCCTTTTTCTATACTAATTTAAATTTTCTTAAATTAGATAATTTTATATATTGGTAAATGGGAATTCTCTCGGAACAGATCGCTGGACATACTTCTAGGCCAAATAATAACAAAGTGAGTTTAATTTGATTTTTAATTTTGACTTTTTAAGGAAACGTGGTACTGTATTTTTATATTCGTTAAATTAAATTTCTATTATTGTACAAAGTTATTATGCGCATTTTCCCATGTATATTTTTCCAACACACGTGTTTTCCATTACAGGGCCTATTTTGGATATTTTGCTATTTTGGATATTTCCCTATTTTGGATATTTTGCTATTTTGGATATTTCCCTATTTTGGATATATTGGTATTTTGGATATTTCCGTATTTTGGTACCTATTTTTGTGCTTTGGTACCACCCATACTTAAAAACGAGAGACCTTCATTGTTGTGAATCGTTCCCGTCTGAATAACATAGCCGCTGCTAGATTTTCGTTATTTGGCGAAGGCGCCCACCACATGTAAAGGTATATTTTTATATTTTGTATCTCACCAATTTGTGGAGTTATAAATCCACAGATTGTGCCATTTTGTATATTTTATAACTGCAGTTATAGTCAACTTTTAATCTTTAATAATATTTATAGGTATATTTTTATATTTCTTTATATTTTGTATCTCGCCAATCTGTAGTTATAAACCCAACAGATTGTGCTATTTTTATATATATGCAAATTATAACCGCAGTTATCATTAATTCATCTTTTTATAGTAATTTATATAGTATTTTATTTAATTTAAAATATACGAACTCTTATAAATAAACACAAATTTTTCTTTTATCCCTATTCCTAAACTGGTAACCCATGCCTAGCCTGGGTATATAAATTTTATTTGTTGCTCTGAGAGTACTCTGTATTCTATAATATTATATATATTATTTTACTATTACAGAGTATTTTTTTTTACGTGACATTTTGGCGCCCAATAAATCAGTTTAGAATAGGAATATTAAGGTCTTTTTAAAGTTAAATTGGTGTTTATTTTACAGTGGGTTCGTTTTTTTAATTATTTGGTAATTGTTAGTGTTTTTTACAGTGAGCACGCACTGTAACAAAATTTAGGGATAATTGCAGTGGGTGTGTTGGACACGCACTGTAATATATTTTTTTAAAAGAATTGTAGTGAGTGCGCACTGTAAGATTTTTGGTAAAATTGCAGTGGGTGTGTTGGACACGCACTGTAATATATTTTTTTAAAAGAATTGTAGTGAGTGCGCACTGTAAGATTTTTGGTAAAATTGCAGTGGGTGTGTTGGACACGCACTGTAATATATTTTTTTGATCGAATTGTAGTGAGTGCGCACTGTAAGGTTTTTGGTAAAATTGCAGTGGGTGTAACGGACACGCACTGTAATTTTTTTTTTTAGGTATATAGTGTGCGCACTAAAATTGCAGTGGGTGTACTGGACACGCACTGTAATATATATATTTTTATAGACAAATAGTAAGCGCACTGTGACATTTTTTAGTATTTTTAGTGGTAAATGAAAATTTTTGCAAAAAAATTAGGATTTGTCTAATTAAAGGTGGAATAAGAACATAACAAAAAAAAAGTAAAGACGGTTTTGGGTATTTTTTTATTATAATTTTGAGTTTAGTATTGTGCCTGCGAATTTTGCTAAGATATATT
The DNA here is from genome assembly GCA_958510825.1 of Brachypterus glaber. Lineage (NCBI taxonomy): Eukaryota > Metazoa > Arthropoda > Insecta > Coleoptera > Kateretidae > Brachypterus > Brachypterus glaber. The sequence goes on along the minus strand of OY294053.1, from coordinate 10,373,757 downwards.
TTCGGTTGGTACTGTTGTTTTGTGATTAGACTATGGACGTAAACAGGCTTCGCAGCGACGAACTGGTTTACGAGCTGGGAGTTCGGGGAGCCGCTACAGACGGTCTTGTTGTCTCTCTACGAACCAGGCTAAGAGACCGGCTTAGGCTTGAGAGAGCTGGTGCATATAGTCCTGGACCGGCGTGTAGGCTGGATGCTTCCTCGGAGCTGGATATCTGCAACAAGAAATTATATGAATTATTAAATGAGATCCGAAACTTTAACATAGATAACGCAGAGAATGAAAGAATTCGGATTAATTCTCGATTGTTGCACATATCCGGCAGGCTCAATAGGTTAGTGGGCTTGAGTGGCGAACAACTGAAGAGGTTAGACTCTCTGGTTGGTCGTTGCTCGGGTTTATTAGCTGAGCTGGAGGTGGCGTACACGCGTGCATGTCGTCCTGCACCAGTTGCTGCATGTCCAGAGGCCCGACCGGTGGTGTCACGATCAATAATCGACGAGCCCATTGAACTTTTGCCAATAGTAATCCCACCCCTAAGGTCGCTTTTTGAAGTACCAACGGAAAACCTTGTCGAAGTCCCAGAACCCGTAGCTTCATCCCCTCAATTAGACATTTCCAATGCTGTCCCCAACCCTGTAGTTTCCCGAATAAATCCCCAGGACAGACGTACTGACGGGAACGTGCATTTTAACCCACAACGGGTGGAGCATCCACATAGTGGATCAATTTATGAGATTCCACTATACCCTAGTGGGTTAAACGCAAACGCTATCCCTGACAATATTTTTTCTTCCCCAGCTCACAATCCCAACATGACTAATCCCTTTTTAGAAAATGGACAGACGGACGGACATGAATATGACAGACAGACAGACGAAAATTTTGAGAACCTTGCAAGCGCCCAATCTAGAAATCAAGACATAAATAATAATGAACCGGACTACCGTATGCCTTATGGTCGCCCTGCAGTTTCTTTTGGGGGAGCTGACGGCTACCAAAACCCATCGGGCTTAAGGAACGACTTCAGTCACTCACGTGGCAACAGTATTGCAGCGTATAACGCTATCATGAAGTGGAACCTTAAGTTTGATGGCAATGGCAGTGTGTCTGCTTTCTTAGAGAGAGTGGAGGAGCTAAGTGTGGCATGCGGAGTAGATACCGCACAGTTATTCCAATGTGCGGTGGTGCTTTTTGACGGTACGGCGTTGACTTGGTATAGATCAAATAAAAGTACGCTGTATAATTGGGAAGGGTTAGTAAGTGGTTTAAGGGCTACTTATCTGTCTTTTGACTATGAGGAGGATATTTGGTCGGATATACGTAGTCGGACTCAAGTTCGCATGGGCGAAAGATCCGCAATTTTCATTGCGGTAATGGAAAATCTTTTCAATAAACTGTCCAGCAAGCCAGCCGAAGAGTCGCGGATAAGTATAATCCGGCGGAATCTCCTTCCGTTTGTCCAAAACCAGTTGGCTTTGGTGAATGTGACCTCGTTATCTGAGTTGCGGGAGGCCTGTAGGAAAGTGGAGGAGGCCTACTTAAGGTCACTTAAGGTTAAACCACCTCCCACAGGCCGCAATCAGATGACGGAGCCAGATTTGGCATACCGCCGGCCCCGTGTAGAAGTCTTGACCAATGACTTAATGTCATTCGGTGAAGATTCTGCACAGGGGAACGTTTTGGACAGGCAAGTCAGGGCAGATAGGGCAAATATGTTACCTCGCAAAACCGTTGTATGTTATAATTGTCGTTGTGAGGGACATATTTACCCTGATTGCGATAAACCCTTCACAAAACGATGTTTTAAGTGTGGAAAATTAAATCATACAACGTACTCCTGCCCTGACTGTTCGGGAAATGTAAGGGGGGGTCACTGAGCAGCCCAATGGTGACTCCCACACACCAAGCGTTGGGCAAACCTGCGTAAATTTATTTTTAGATTTTTTATTAGCGAACATTAGCGGCGATGAGCGGCCGTATTTAAAAATTAATATTTTAGGGAAAGAATTTTTTGGACTTTTGGATTCTGGAGCCTCCAGAACGGTAGTGGGAGGTGTAGGCATCCGTTCATTGGAGAAATTGAGCTTGAAACTACAGCAGTCGACTATCCCGTCATGCAGTGTTGCTGACGGTAAATCTTGCAACGTTATTGGTAGTTTTTCTGTACCTGCTGTGGTTCAAGAACAATTTCACCTCGTGGAAATGTTGGCCATACCTTCTCTGCCGCATTCCATTATTCTGGGGTCTGATTTTTGGCGTCAAGCGGGGATTATACCCAATCTAAGAGATGGTACTTGGGTGTTCTCAAAGGATGTTAGGGGACCGAGTATCGCGGAACTGCAAGTAGATAGCGGGTTAACTTTGAAGCAAAGGAAACAGCTGGATAAAGTTTTACAGATGATAGATACTGACAACCCTGACGCTATAGGCTGTGTAAAAGTCATTAAACATGACATAAAAACTAATGCAGAGCCCATCAGGCAGCGTCAGTACTCTATCTCGCCAGCACTTTTGAAACATGTACATGCGCAGCTGGATGATCTTTTGCTCCAAGGGGTGGTGGAACCTTCTACCAGCCCATGGTCTAATCCAATTGTCATGGTGAAAAAAAAGGATAATACCTATAGGTTTTGCATCGATTTCCGCAAAGTTAATAAAGTTGCGGAACGCGATGCATACCCACTTCCTAACATCAACACCATGCTTGACAAGTTGCGCGATGCCCGGTATCTTACATCTTTGGATATAAAAAGTGCTTTTTGGCAGGTACCTCTCACGGATAGGGCTAAGCCTATTACGGCATTTGTGGTTCCTCAGCGGGGGTTGTTTCAATTCAACAGAATGGTAATGGGGCTACATAATTCAAGCGCTACATTTCAGAGGCTAGCTGATATTATTTTGGGAGATTTGGAAGAGAATCTTTTGGTATATTTAGACGACATTATTATTATTAGTAAAAATTTTGAGGATCATTTACGAATTTTAAAAATAGTTCTGCAACGCCTCAAAGATGCTGGTTTGACCCTGCGTTTGGATAAGTGCCACTTTTGCAAACCCGAACTTAAGTTTTTGGGATACGTGGTGAATCACTCAGGGTTGTTGGTCGATACTGACAAAGTCAAAGCCGTACTTGAAATACCTAGCCCAAAATCAGTCCGCGAGGTGCGCCGTATTATTGGTATGACTGGGTGGTATCGTAGGTTCATTCCCAATTATTCAACCATTGCTGCCCCCATTACAAATTTGATTCGTAAGAATCAACCTTTTGTTTGGAGTGAGGAGTGTGAGGGTGCTTTTCGCACTTTAAAGGAAAGGTTGGTTTCCGCGCCCATTATGACGTGCCCAAACTTCGACATTCCTTTCGTGGTTCAATCCGATTCCAGCGACTACGGATTGGGTTCGGTTCTTTCGCAAAAAACTGAAGAGGGGGAAAGGGTGGTGTGTTATGCAAGTCGTTCCTTGGATAAAAATGAAAGAAAATACTCCACGACAGAAAAAGAATGTTTAGCACTGTTGTGGAGTATAGAAAAGTTCCGCCCCTACATTGAGGGCACTAGGTTCACTTGCATAACAGACCACTTTGCGTTAAAATGGCTTCATGAACTTAAGTCACCCTCAGGAAGACTGGCGCGCTGGAGTGTGAGGCTCCAACAGTATGATTTTGATGTGATACATCGGCCGGGACGTGAACATGTAGTACCTGATGCTCTCTCAAGGGCTGTACCCCTCTTAGACCTTGTAAATTCTGACCCCCCTTTATTTGAAAATTATAAGGACAAATGGCTGGACAATTTAAATATTAAAATTAAGGAAAATCCCCTCAAATTTCCTCTTTGGCGGGTGGAGAATAATTTGACTTTAAAAAAATGTAGGGAAGGCTGGAAGATAGTTGTACCCAAGTCTTGTAGGCAAAATATTATTAAACAATTTCATGACGCAGACACGGCCGGGCATTGCGGAATTTATAAAACTGAAAACCGTATTTCCCAAAAGTATTTTTGGCCTAAAATGAAATACGACATAACCCGTTATGTCCGGGCGTGTTCTGTCTGCTTGGCGCAAAAACCGGAGCAGAAGGCGCCGGCTGGGTTAATTTGCGGCCGTCCCAATGTAAAGGGACCATGGTCTACGGTCTCATGCGACCTAGTTGGTCCTTTGCCCCGGAGTTCGGCTGGTTTTAAGTATATTTTGAGCGTACAAGACTATTTCAGTAAATTTTGTTTGTTTTTACCTATAAGAACTCCATCTGCCAAAGTTATTTGCAAACTTTTAGAGGACAATCTGTTCCTTTTATTCGGTACGCCACTGCATTTAATTATGGTCAATGGTGGGCAGTTTCGGGGAAAGGAGATGGATGCGTTATGTAGGAAATATGGTGTGCATGTTTCTTACACACCACTGTACCATCCAGAGTCCAATCCCTGTGAGAGACAACACCGGACCCTGAAAGTAATTTTGTCCTCATATATTAAAGGTCAGAACCATCGTAGCTGGGACCAACATTTACAAAAGGCTGCTTGTGCTATGCGCACGTCAAAGCATGAGAGCATTGGTTACTCACCGTATTTTGTAAATTTTGGTCGGGAGATGTGTGTCCATGGTGATGATCATAAAATCAATAGTATTTTGAAACCATCGGAGAGCAATATAGAGCAGCACAATGCGGAATTCGCCAAGATATACGAAAGGGTACGGAAACATCTTCTAAAGGTTTCAGAGCGCAGTCAAACCAGATATAACCTAAGAAGGAGAAATGTCAATTACAATGTCAATGACAAGGTTTGGGTCAGGAATCATGTTCAGTCGGATGCGAGTAAGTTTTTTACAGCCAAACTGGCACCAAAGTTTAAGGGTCCCTTTAAAATTTATAAAAAGGTGTCACCCTGGACTTATGAACTAGTAAGTAATGATAATAAGTCTCAAGGTGTATGGAATGTACGAGATTTAAAACCGCATGTGACTGAGCATACTATTGAGCATGATTCCGACTCTGATATCTAGGTATATTGTCTTTCTATTTTTTTTATCTATTTTTTTATTGTCAGAGGTGGACTTGTTTTTTTCTGACAATTAAGTATATGAATAAGGGGTGGGTTTTATTATAATTAGGGGAGGGTCATGGATTTAAAATTTAATTTTTCTATTATAAATTGTCGCCCTGGGGTGAGGGTGTAAGAATTTTACCTCCAGGCTAACCCTGTGCAGTAAGAGTCTGCTATGTGTACAATCGCAGAGATAGCTTCACTTATCTGTAAATTGTAGGCTAGAATTATTAGTCAGAATTTAGTATTGTTATGTTTTTATTTTTTTTTAGGCTGTAGGGGGGAATTTAAACTTTATGAGAGTTTGTTTTGTATTTTCTTTACCTTTTAATTATTGCCTCGAAAGAAGGTATACATATTACTTCCTCAGTAGTATAGTGATAGGTATCTCCATGTAAAGAGAAGACAGAAATTTATATTTTCCAGTCTTTTCTATTCTATATTATGTATTTTTTTGTACTTTCCCGTGTAACCGAATCTGAAACAGCAAAGTTTAATTAGTATAGTAGTTAACATAGTTAAGCAGGCAGTTTGCAAATTTTTATTTTATATGAAGTCTTCTTCTAGGTTGATTACATGTAAATTTTTCTTTCTTTATACGAACAATTTTTATTATATTTTTGTAGAAAGAAGGATTTAAAGTTATTTGTGTATTTTGAACACATTGTGGTAGTTTTATTAAATTATATATAAATAAAAAGTCTTGCATCTGACCGGGATTCGAACCCATGACCTTAGAATTCTGAGTCAGGGAGTTAACCATTAGACCAATCCGCTTAATTATTTTGGTTGGTTTAATGTTTAATAGAAGTTGCAGTAATTCAAATAAGATTTATTTATTTTTTTGTTGAGAAATATATTTTTTTTTGTGGGTAGGGAAGTTATTGTTACATTGGAAAATTGATTCAATGTAACTAAAATTTAAATAATAAAAATCTGGCTTACCTTTAACTTGTGTGAAGTCTTTTGGATCCTGGTACCGTTTAAATATTCTTTGGTTTTGGCCCAATTTATCTGGTTATACATAACCTCAAAAGGTAACACTTATTTTCAGGTTATCAGAAATCCACAGGCATTTCATATATTGATTCTAGGGCTAGCACATCAGATTTTGGTTATTATACTTCTATCTAGGGTCAATTAGTTTAATTAGTTTTATAATTAAACAGAAATTCATTTGTTTACAAGGCGGTAATTTTGGTTGGATAATATAAGAATTTTTAAATATATACTTACGGGGAAGCAGAAGCTGTGGAAACTTTATTATATAAACAGCATGAGGCACATTTTAGTGATATTTCCTGGGTAATCTTCTAGAATCTGGCATAGTAAATAATCAAATCTAAATTTGTCGTTTCGATAGTTGTCTGTCATTTCTGTCAAATGAAAACGTTCTTTCTGCGCAAGTGCTAGTTACATTTATGATTGGCTCCTAGATGGCAGCATATTTTATAAATGGAGAATTTTGAATTTGAATTGGTATTTTCTTTTAATTTGATAATATATTAAAAGATGATTAAATTTGCTGTTTCGGAATATCCTGACGTTATCCTTTATATCCTGTCATATCCGTCATATCCTATGTCTTTAATTATAATTGTTCTGGTTTCGCGTGTGTTGGAAAAATTTAAATTTGGCCTTTTGGCACAAAAATTATGTCCTGGAAAAATCCGTGTCGCGCATGACTTAATTAAAATTTTGTATCTGGTTCCGGGGGGGTGTCGCGCATAATCCAATTTTTGGGGTCTTGATGGTAAATCGCAAATTAAAACTCTTTCATTTAAGATTCATCGATTTTACAGTTAGCAAGTATTTTAGTGTTTTTTTACTGAAGTTCAGGATTTTAAAATACTTGCAGTTTTATAGTAATTATTTAAATTTCTTTTTATGTTTAATTACTTTTATCGGTTTCCCGGATTTATTTGTAATAATTGGTGAGTTTTTAAATATTTATTTTCCTTTTTCTATACTAATTTAAATTTTCTTAAATTAGATAATTTTATATATTGGTAAATGGGAATTCTCTCGGAACAGATCGCTGGACATACTTCTAGGCCAAATAATAACAAAGTGAGTTTAATTTGATTTTTAATTTTGACCTAACGAAAATTTAAGGAAACGTGGTACTGTATTTTTATATTCTTTAAATTAAATTTCTATTATTGTACAAAGTTATTATGCGCATTTTCCCATGTATATTTTTCCAACACACGTGTTTTCCATTACAGGGCCTATTTTGGATATTTTGCTATTTTGGATATTTCCCTATTTTGGATATTTTGCTATTTTGGATATTTCCCTATTTTGGATATATTGGTATTTTGGATATTTCCGTATTTTGGTACCTATTTTTGTGCTTTGGTACCACCCATACTTAAAAACGAGAGACCTTCATTGTTGTGAATCGTTCCCGTCTGAATAACATAGCCGCTGCTAGATTTTCGTTATTTGGCGAAGGCGCCGACCACATGTAAAGGTATATTTTTATATTTTGTATCTCACCAATTTGTGGAGTTATAAATCCACAGATTGTGCCATTTTGTATATTTTATAACTGCAGTTATAGTCAACTTTTAATCTTTAATAATATTTATAGGTATATTTTTATATTTCTTTATATTTTGTATCTCGCCAATCTGTAGTTATAAACCCAACAGATTGTGCTATTTTTATATATATGCAAATTATAACCGCAGTTATCATTAATTCATCTTTTTATAGTAATTTATATAGTATTTTATTTAATTTAAAATATACGAACTCTTATAAATAAACACAAATTTTTCTTTTATCCCTATTCCTAAACTGGTAACCCATGCCTAGCCTGGGTATATAAATTTTATTTGTTGCTCTGAGAGTACTCTGGGATAGAATATAATATTATATATATTATTTTACTATTACAGAGTATTTTTTTTTACGTGACATATGATACCATTGTTAAGTCTTACTTTGTATACAATATATTATGAATAAAATATATTACATATCAAGTACTTGTATAGATTAATAACTCTGATTAAAAGGGTAGTGATTGATTTGGGTCTATATATAAATTGCATTAGGAAAAATTTGACAGCTTTATATCTCCACCCCTTGTGTAAGTATTTGTAAGATTTTGCTGAACCCCTACCCCACTTGACCTACCTTATGTAAGATATAATAAATTTTGTAAATATTTAATGGTTTTACTAAAAAAGTTTTTTATGTTTAAAAGATTTATTAGAATAATCTGAAATGCAGAGCAAAATTCATTTGGAAATAATATAGTACCTATAGGCATAAGTTATTAAAAGTTTTTTCTGTGATTTGTATTGATTGATCTTTTCTAAATAAGAAAATTATACGTAAGATGCTGTAAGACCCCCAGCCTGCCATGTAAAGGCGAGTAGAGATTTGGAGGACCCATTTCCCTCAAAAAACCGTTGCATAATTTATAGACAACCCCTTTTTGATACAAAAAACCGAAGATCTAATTATTATATTAAAAATTCTACAACTCCAATATTCCAATATGAGTCCTGATCACATTATCAGTTATTTAACTACAAGAAATTATGCAGTTTATTACACAAAAGCTAAAATGAGTTGCGACTTTTGTTGGGGTTGTCGACATATTATATGTATAATACATATGTGCTTAAGCACTTGATTACATTTTTGCATTAAACATTAAATTTTCCTCTGCAGGTCCTTTGTTTTTTACTAAGATTTTTTTCTCAGAATTTATCGGATCTAGGAGACTTTGCCGAAAAATTTACCGCGAAACATTTACCGCGAAAACATTTACCGCGCAATGATTTAACGGCGAAAGGTTTCACCGCGAAAAAGTAATTACCGCGAAAAATTATTACCGCGAAAACATTTACCGCGGAAACTATTTTCGCGACAATTAAAATCGCGCATACTTTTACGTTGTAATAATATAATCGCGCATACTTTCGCCGCGCAATAATATAATCGCGCCTAAATTTTAATTAAAAACAATAACCTTAAAATATATATTATAATTATTTAAAGTTTTGTTTTTATTTTTTATCAAAAACAAAACCAAACAAACTAAACCAAACAATTTAATCATATTTATGTTTTTTAAAATACTAAAATTATAAGATCAATATAAAGAAATTAGTTATGTATTATATTATATTTATTAGTAATATAATTATAATTTTACTTACATATATTTTTAAAAACCAAACCAAACAATTTAGTTATATGTATTTTCTCTCGTTCTAACGTTGGGAAATTTTGTCTTTATAAATTTATACGCAGTTCTATAAACCAAGAATTATTTTAATTTAGTTATATTAAAATTTTGTTAATTCTGCAATTATTAAACTTAATTAAACAAATTGGTAATATAATATATTAAACTTGGCGTAGCTAACGAAAAAGTATTATAAAAAAAACTATTTTTATAATTTAAAATTAGACGCGGAATTTGCTTTGCGCGTTAAATATTTTCGCGGCTATTACTTTCGCTATATATTTTTCGCGGTAATTGCATTTCGCTATTTAAACTTTTCGTGGTAATAGTTTTCGCTATTTTTATTTCGCTTTAATATTTTTTCGCGTTAAATGTTTATCGCTGTTAATCCGTTGCGCGGAAAAAACATTTCGCGGTAATTTTTTTCGACGAAATATTTTCGCGATAATTGTTTCCGGTTCCCGAATTTATCGGATTTTGTCTACAAGGTTAGGTTAGTGTAACGTAAACAAACATTTGAATGGGGGAGAGAATTTTACACATTTAATTACTTTCTATCTCTCTCACATAGCCGTTCTAGACCTTCAGTTCTGTGACTTTAAATTTAACCAAAGCAAAAGGTTTTATTTGACAAAAAAAGAGGACAATATTTTAATACAGGGAGAAGAAAAATATGCGGCAAAAACAGGAAATGCCAAAGGAGTTTGTAAACGGGGAAAAAGGTCTCTATTAAAGCCCATACCAGTTCCATATGGGCGAACATTAAAAGGGGACAAATCCTCGATTAACAAATTATTAGTAGCTCATTATGGCAAAAACTGGCGGGATAATGTTAACCTTAAAATCTACGACAAGACGGATTTAGAATAAATTTCAATGTTTTTTTATTTTTTTATGTTAGATAGTTATTAATAAAGTATTTTTTATTATTTATGAGTTACAAATGTTTTTGTTTATCTATTTTTAGATACTTATCAACTAAATCATTGGCTTGTAAGCTATAGTTTTCTAACAGCAGAAAACCATTATTCTAACGTTAAATTTCTACCTTTAGTATCCAAACTTTTTTATACTAAGTGTTTAATAGATCAATTTTTTATTAGAGCCATATTGCTTAGTCTCTATGGGCCATACAAATTGCAACGTACAACGTGCAGAAAAAGTAAGAAAATGTAAAAAAAATGTGTAATACACATTGTGCATTTTAAAACTTTAAATTTAAAATATAAAAAAAACTAAAAACGCTATTCGTATAATTTTTGTTTTTTGCAAAGTGTTAAAGAGCAAGTACTAGTTCGAGAAGTAGACGATACTTACCTGTTAATTGTTAATGTAACAGTCATTGTCACTTTGTAATTTTGAAAATAGCTCACGTTTGGTGGTTTCCCATTCCATTCCTCGAAAGCTGTTTTTCCACCAAGACTTACTGAGGGACATCTGTTTCCAGTATAATTCGCAGTATTTATAGCCTCTCCCCAAAACGATTGTGGAAGTTTTGACTGAATTAACATACATCGTGCCATTTCTACTAGTGTGCGGTTTTTGCGCTGCTATTCCGTTCTGTTCTGGCGTATGTGTGACAGTCAACCTACGTCCAATGCCGTTTGTTCTTAAATATTCATCAAAGGCATTATTAACGTATTCTTTTCCGTTATCAGACTGTAAAAATTTGATTTTCTTACCAGTTTGATTTTCTACTTTTACTTTGTATTCTTTAAATGCTGCCAAGACCTCGCTCTTACATTTCATCAGACCAATAATGCACCATCCAGAAAAATCGTCAATAAAAGTTACAAAATATCGCTTTCCTCCATTGGATTGCACTCTTGCTGGTCCCCAAACATCTGTATAAATTATTTCCAATACTTCCGATGATTTTTCTGTTCTTGTAGGAAATGGAGTCCTAGTCATTTTTCCTTGAATACAAATTTCGCACTGAAAATTCTGTGGAATCTTGCACAGTTTCATTCCTCGAACAAATCCCTTACGATCGCTTTCCTGGAGATCCCTAACATTTAAGCGACCCATTTTTCTATGCCAAATCTCCGTCGCGCTAATATTTTTTTCATATACTGCTTTGCATTTGTCCAATTTTTCAGGTACAAAATATAGTCCGTGAATACGATCCGCTTGTAGAACAGTCTTGCCTTCTTTATTTAAAATATAAGCCTTTTTATTATCAAATATGACTTTAAAACCATGGTCTGTCATTTTTCCAACTGAGTAATAAATTTGTACGAAGATCAGGAACGTGGCAAGCATCATTAATCTTAACATTTATAGAATTTCCATTAAATTCAGATTTAAATGATACTGTACCTCTTGCCGTAATTTCTGTGGACGCACTGTTTGCTAGATTCAGTTTCCCAGATTTATTGCTCCTAATTTCCACAAAATCTTTGATATCTTTGCATAGATGTGTCGTGCAACCACTGTCGAGGCACCAACTAACTGGATTAAATGAGTTACCAATGAAAGCCATCTCGATTTCTGAGTTCACAGGAGTAGTATACATACTCAATTTCTCAGCGGAGTTAGCCTTTTCATTTTTATTCGCCTCATTGCAATCTTTAGCTTTGTGTCCCATTTTATGGCATCGGTGACATTTGTATTTAAAATTACTGTTCCTTGACTGATTATAATTATTGCTTACATTTTTATTCCAAGGCTTATTTTTTCTCGCCAGCATCGCATAAGGCACTGTGCCTCTAGTTTCGTTCTTCCGTGCATCATATTCTTCAATAATTTTTACTCGTAAAACCTCGGGAGTAGGTAATTCATCACGGGATTCTATGGCACAACGAAAGTTCTCAAAACTTGATGGTAGACTATACAACAGCATAACTGTTAATAAATCTTGATTAATTTCTACTTCCATGTCGTTCAACTTATCAATAATATCGAAAAAATTGTGCAAATGATCTCGCACATCACCAATATCATCCATTCTATGTAATGTCAACTGTTTTAAGAGCGTAGCCTTTTTAGCTGGCCCCTTGGACTGGTAAATTCCCAACAGCTTTTCCCATACATCTTTCGCAGTAATGCACTTCTTTACTTGCTTCAATTCCGATGGATGTATGGACAAAATGATGTCTGATTTTGCTTTCTTGTCATTAGTTTCTCACAACTTCACTTCGTTTTGGTTGGTTTCAATTGCAATAGGTTTCTGAATTTCCCCATTTACATACCCCCATGCATCGTTCTTAATTAACAATGCTTCCATCTGAATTTTCCACGTATCAAAGTTATCCTTCTTCAATAATTCAATACGAACTGATCCAGACATTTTGAAGTTGATTACTACTTACGTCAAAAATTAAATTTTTATTTTTTAAATTTTAAATTTTACTTTTTTACACTATTCTCCTTCTTTCTCGTAATCAATGGCCCATAACCTATTAGAGTACAGTGGTAGATGTTGGATAGATTTCAGTAAATCAATAAAATATAATAAAAATGAACTGACGTATATTCCATAGATCCATTTTGGCTGTGAAGTATTTACCTTGAATAGAGATCCAAATAAGGGTAAATTTGAATCCAGGTCGAAAAAGGGCATATTTATTGGATATTCAGAAAAGTCGAAAGCCTACAGAGTATGGATTCCCGAAGAGAGAAAAGTCGACATTGCAAGAGACGTCAAATTTATTGAGAAGCCAAAACTTAATGTTTTATGCAAAGAAAAAGTAGAGGTTTCAGAACAAAAATTCATGGATTTTCCAATTAAGAAAAATTAAATTACACTAAGTGAAAATTATGAAGAGAATTTGTTCGATGATATAGTAAACGAGTCGATAAGCAATGAAAATGTTGACGTAAATGAAGAACGTGTAAATGTAGAAGACAGATTAAATGATGAACATCAACTTGAAAGTGATTGCTCTGATGAAAAATATGTTGTAGAAACAACCGAGCTAAAAAGAGGCAGGGGAAGACCTCGTAAGGTTATCACTGGACTCAGGGGAAGACCTAGAAAAGAGTATCAAGTTGCTGGTGAAATCATAAATGACATACACGATGTTAATCAAGTCGAAGAATTTGTTGGCTTATCAGAAATTCCTATTCGTGAAGCTATAGGTGGATCTAACTGCGATGAATGGCTACAGGCGATGGCAACTGAATTAAAATCCATAATTAAAAACGACACATGGGTTTTTGTTGATCGTCCACAGAACGAATTAGTCATTGGAGGTCGAGTTGTACTGAGAAATAAATACAATGCTGATGGTACTTTGGAGAGAAGAAAGGCCAGAATTGTGGCTAAAGGGTTTTCTCAACGTCCCGGAACAGATTATAATGAAACATTTGCTCCAGTAGCACGGATTGGTTCAATACGAATGGTTACTTCCCTTGCAGCTCAATATGATATGAAAATCAAACAGTTTAATGTAACAACTGCATATTTGAACGGCGTGTTAGAGGAACAAATATTATGGAAGTTCCAGAATATACAGAAAATATATTGGAAAAGATTATTTCTACAGAACCAAAAAATAGCGACATTAGAAAGAAAGTCATGAAAAGGAAATAAAGTCTGTTTAATGAAGAAAGCTCTTTATGGACTACGTCCAGCTGGACGTCAATGGCATAGTAAAATATGCGAAATGTTGAAAGAGTATAAACTTAAACAATCTAAGAACGATGAATGCATATTCTATTCGGGCCGAGGGGAAGATATGTTTATACTAGTATTCTATGTAGATGACATTCTGGCCATTTCAAAAAATGAAGAGAAAATAAGAAGGTTCGAAAAGTTCTTAGCAGGTAGTTTTGAAATCAAAAGTCTTGGAGATGTAAGCTACTGCTTAGGAATTGAATTTACACAAACAAAGGATGAAATCAAGATGGGACAGAGAGGTTACATCAAAGATATCCTTGAAAGATTCGATATGAATAACACAAAATCAGTAAGCACACCAATAGAACTGGGAACAAGATTGGAAAAGAACGAAAATGCAGCAGAGATAGAAAAATGTAAGAATCTACCATACAGAGAATTAGTAGGAGCACTTATGTACTTAGCTATATGTACAAGACCAGATATTTCTTATGCTGTAAGTTACTTAAGCCAATTTAACTCGTGTTATGATTGGACGCATTGGTTGGCAGCAAAACGTGTTCTCAAATACTTAAAAAGAACAGAGAATATGGGATATTGTTTCAAGAAGACTAATGAATTAGTAACAGGCTTTGTAGATGCAGACTGGGGTAATTGTTTGAGTGATAGAAGATCAGACACTGGTTTCGTTTTTATTCTTGGAAGTAGTCGAATTTCTTGGGAATCAAGAAAACAACGAACAGTTGCCCTATCATCAACGGAAGCAGAGTATATGGCCCTTACCGAAGCAACAAAGGAAGCCGTATATTTAAGAAGGTTTTTACTTGAACTTGGATTCGACAAATTTAGAGAAATAAGATTATTAAGCGATAGTCAAGGTGCACAAAAGCTGGCACAAAATGCTGTGTTTCATGGTAGAACCAAACACATAGATATTAGACACCATTTTGTGCGAGAAATTCTTAATTCTGAAGAAAATTTCTCAATTATCTATGTATCAACTGAAGATATGGCTGCTGATGTTTTGACAAAACGACTTCCAAAATGTAAGCATCAAATATGTGTTGAAATTATGGGAGTTAAAGATGTTGGTGATTCATCGTCCACATCTCGAGGGGAAGTGTTAAAGAGCAAGTACTAGTTCGAGAAGTAGACGATACTTACCTGTTAATTGTTAATGTAACAGTCATTGTCACTTTGTAATTTTGAAAATACATGGAATATACGTCAGTTCATTTTTATTATACACGGTGTCCCACGGTAGACAAATCAGTCAAACTGTGGCGTTATTAACAAAGATATAAACATGAAACTTTTACCAGTCAATATGGACCTAATTATCTTCAATTGACCCAAAACAAAAGTTTTCTACTCTTTTTTGGTTTTGAGCTAGAGCTCCACACATGCACTTTTAAAAGCATAACAATACTTTCAAATGCCAAAATTAAAAAAAGTAACAATTTTTCTTTATCATATGATAGTTTTTTTCACTAAAAACAATCATTTTCGATTTAAATTCTTAATTTTATAAAACCTTAAAAAAGGGCAATTGCATAATGGAATGACCCCGCTATGGCAAAAGAGTAGGATGCCTTGAAATTAAATTTTTTAAATAAGTCGTATATGATGACAATAAATGTCAAATTTGATTTTACATTATAATCAAAAAATTAACAAAGCAAGATTTTTATAAAACCAAGTTTTGAATGCCAAAATGATAACTTTAGAAGTAAAGAAAGAAATTATTTTAACTTATGGAGAATGTGCTCGAAATTTAAGAGAAACAACGAGAAGAATAGTAGAAAAGTTCCCCGATGATAGTATTAGTTACTTTAGCGTACGAAGAATTGTTAATTTATTTTTGGATACTGGAGGGGTGAGGGACATAAAAAAAGTTTGCGAAAGTCCAGTAACCAAAGATCCTGAAACTATAACTATAATTCAAGAAGCAGTTATCAATGATCCCCACACGTCTACAAGGATAATCGCAAGGGAACATCATTTATCACGCACATCAGTTAGTAGGGTTATTAAAAATTCTAAATTACATCCGTATAAATTATGTCTTAATCAAGAGTTACATGAACCAGCTGCAACTTCATGCAACTGCGAGGGAAGGGGGTTCTTTACAAGCTAATTAATTATGTTTTTTAAAATCTCATAATTATAAAACATGTTTTATCATCAAGTTGTCCAATAGGTTTTATAATAACTTGCTTTACCAATACTTTCATTATGATATAGACTTGACTTTGTAAAAAAAACTGCTAAGATCAATCTAAGATTAATCCAATCATACCAATTAAAAAATTTGATTGAGCGCAAAAAATCAAAATTTATTAGTAATTAAGTAATACACTCTGTAGTATAAAATACCCTAGTCCACAAGGTTCTTACTAAGTCTAAGTAAAAATCTAATTTATAACATTAGATTTGACATTTATTTTTATCGTGAACGTCATATTTGCAAACATTTATTTTCATAGCATCCTCTCTTTTACATTAGCGGGGTCATTCCATAATGCACTTACCATTTTTTACCGTTTTCTAAAATTAAAAATTTAAATAGAAAACTATTGTTTTTAGTAAAAAAAACTATCATATGATAAAGAAATGATATTATTTTTTTTAATTTTGGCGTTAAAAAATGTTATTATGCTAAAAAAAAATTCTGTTTTTTGCTCTAGCCTAAAAACAGAAAAAAGTACAACACTTTTTTCTGGCGTAAATTGAAGGTAACTAGGTCTATATTGACTGGTAAAAAATATATTTTAATAGCTTTGATAATAACGCCACAATTTGACTGATTTGTCTACCGTGGGACACCGTGTATTTTATTGATTTACTGAAATCTATCCACCATCTACCACTGTACTCTAATACAAAGAATAGTGGAAATATATTCTGGTTGTTTGGTTTGCTAGAGAAGCTTAAACCAGAAACATAAATGTCAAATTCAAAAGTAAGTTTTGCATATTATGAGCAAATTCAATGCAAAGCTTTTTCTTTGACAACAGTCACTTAAAAAACTTACTCTTTTTTAAAATTAAAATTTACTCTTTTTCCCTATACTATGATTTTTAAAATTTAATTTACTAAACTGTGTTCAAAAATGTTACTCGTTAAACAAAAAAATCGTTTCAAATACATTTTTAACAGTTTAAAATGGTTTTTTCTAAATATCTCGGAACGTGTTCTTTGTCGAAGAGAGAGTTTTGAATTTATAGGACTGATTTAATATCTCTGAAACCCTATTAACCACAGTAACGAATTTTTGCACGCCATAACACTGATAAAGATTCATATTTTATGTAATTTTTATTTGACAATTTTAACCAGGGGCGTGCAAAATGGGAGGGTGATATCACTTTTTTGCCCCAAACTTTATTATGTAGATTTTTTTGACATTTTCTCAATAAAATAATAATCTTTAATTAAAAATACATAAAAGAAGATACTCTTTATGTAACACCGAGCATCAAAAATAGGAACTAAAAAATGCATCAATAAATTTTTTAATACTGCAGGGCGATTCTACATCAAAAACTATATAAAAAAGTTCACATACATAAATATCCATAAATCGCTTTTAAGGGAGCTACGGCCCTTAAAAAGTGTTATTCTTTAAGAGGCCGTAGTACACTTAAAACTGATTTTCGACCTTAGATGTACCCAAGCAACAAAACAGGTAAAAACGTGGACAAAAAGTCTATTATCAATCGATAATTAGACTTTTTGTCCACTTTTTTACCTGTACAGATATCTAGAGCCGGTCTTTGTAAAACGAGCCGCTTGCGGCGAGTTTTCTAAAGTACTAGTGCGCTAAAAATGTGTTATGAAACGAGTGCTTTATACAATTTTTTCTATTTTGCTCTAAAATTAAAAAAAAACTTACATTTAAATTGATGACTGATTTAGGGATTTTTGTTTTGGATTGGCATTACAGTTTACACCATGTTTAAAATTCTAAGAACAAATGATATTTTGATATATTTTATAGTCATCTCTTCTCTTTTTTACTGCAATTAACCAAGCCACAATTTTAACATGGTAAAAATAACCTAAATATAAAATTTTGTAGAAAATTTAACTTTAAAGCGATATTGACATTTGCACGGAAAACGTCAAGCGATAGGCCTGGTCTGTTGCCAACCCAAAAGAACAAAAAGTACAGACCTCTTATGGGCCTATAAGAACACGCAAAATGCGTATGATTATGAGCTTATAAGAGTCGTAAAATAGAAAAAAATGCATTAAACCAATATTAGCTTTAAAAAAGGCAAAAATGTAAATATTTTAAGTCGCTATTTACCTAACTCCATCATATGATTGTAAACAGACATTTAAATGAGAACTTTCACTTATGTCAAACTATTTTTTTATAAAGGCGCGTTCGGGTAGGACGATCTTTTAACTCCTTTGACTCCATTGCTAACTTCATGTCAATTTTCAACAACGAAAATGACAATGAAAGTTGCCATGAAGTTTTAGCAGTTTGTTCGTTTAAGGTAGACGGCATTTCTGGGATTTATTGTTCTAGTCGGGAGCGAGGTGTGAGTCGAGATAAAACAACTTTTATTCAGACAGTTTAACATGGGCGCCAGGCTATATCAAGAAAATATAACCAAATGCTGTTAAAGAGATTAAGTGTGTATAAACTTTCTGAAATACAATTGTGAAGTGTTATGAATAAAATATACTTGCATTTAATTTAATTCTAAGTTTTATTTCCATTATTTACATTAATGACGCATTGAGTCAAATTGATTCTAAAGTTAAAAAGATAATTATTTAAATTCGCGAATGGCCATTTTACATATGATAAAAATAAAATGAATTATCGAATATGATTTAATACCCGATCATATCAAAGAGTATTAATAAAAGTAAATTTAATGTTTAAAGTTAAGATACTAGAAGTTAAGGTTTCATATATATTTGGTTTAGTTAAATAGATCAGGTCCAGCTTCATTGGTAGGAGTGGAGTCACAGTTAATTCTCAATGTAGAGGTGCTCCACGACAGAATAATGCAGATAGGGTGAGCTCGATATAAAGTCCAAAGCCTGACAAGAGCTTTGTAGGAATATCTTCAAAGAGAGGAAAGTAAGGTCCATATGGAAAGTCCATAGGGAAAGCCAACAAAAAATCCACAGGAAAGAACCACAGGGGAAAACTCCACGGAGAAAAAAAAATTTATATAAAATTAAAAACACATTCAGGCCTATTCACACGTACCATTGAAATTCTATTCAATATTGACAACAATTTCAATATCTTGAAGTTTCAATACAATATTGTTTTCGGTAAACAATAATTGCTATTCCGATGTACACACAAAACAACATTGTTTTCGAATTCAATATTGAATTTGAATAAACATGAAGTTAATCACGAACAGGTTGAGCAACTTTTGTAGTAGGCAAAAAAATAATGAGATTTCATATTTTGGTTATTATTTTTATGAAAAAAGGCCACTAATTAATCAAAAAGAAGAAGATTCTAACCTAACTTTCTAGATTTTTGCAGTATTTACTAAACAAATACTATTTTCCTATGTCAAAAATTGTTGGGAAAGCCTTGTATTCGTGCAAAAATGTTATTTTTTGTGTTTTTTTTTTAATGTTTACCAAACATCCAAGTGGATACCAAAGTCTGCGTTAGTGTTTGGCACAAGGGTCTGCTGTTTTTTAATTGGAGTTAAAGCTTATGGATTGTCCAAACTTTATCCAAATTATTAGAGACATGCTTCAGGGTAGAAAAATACGGTTCAGAGTCAACAAGTGTCTCCGAAGAATTCATACCAGACCTAGGATCACCCCTCGAGGATCCTCTTTTGTATAATATTTACATTTATAACTACCTTCATGAAGACCACAATTTCTTTGATAAAACAGAATATATGCTTCAATTTGCAGATGATACTACACTGGTGGTACAGAAGAAAATTCTGAAAATATCAAGCTTGCAGGCCCTAATTTTTTTTTTATTTTTTAGAAATTTATCTTTAAGATGACAAAGACGTAAAGATGGTATAGTAAGTGGAGATTAAAACCCAATCCCAATAAGTCACAGCGAATAATATTTTACCATAAAATTACTGAAACTTCACCTACTCTAAAACTTCTTAACTGGAAGATTTTGCCAAGACCTCATGCAAAATATTAAGGACTACAGATTGACTCTAAACTTAATTTTAACTACTTTGTGTCAGAAGTTACAAAAAAAGCAACTACAAGAGCAAAACACTTTAAATCGCTTACATAGAAAAATCAGGGTATAAACACCAGCACAGCTACTATCTATCTATAAATTAATATGTAGACCTCTTCTTGAGTATGCCATGTTATTATTAACACATGTCAGAGCTGGAACAAAATCTTTTTGCAATTTCGGGCTTAACGAAACTTTTCGTGGCACCGTTATCGATCAGAACTTTTAAATTATGTTCGGGAAAAATAACATATGATAGCTCACTTTTAGAGTCCGTTAGGCTCATTAAATTATTTTTTTCTAATTTTCCGAGGCTAGATTTCCTAAAAAATTTCCGAATTTTCATTTTCCGGAGTTTTGTTTGATTTTCCCAAATGTACGTTAAAATTCTCTGGGGGAAATTCCACCATTGGTTCGTTTTTCAAAGTGAACAACTCTTCTACCGTATAGTTAGGGCTGTTTTGAGTTAAATTTTGTCTAAAATAATTATTTGTTCTATTTGTATTTCGAGTAGATACACTCATTGGCGTTGGCTTAGGCAACGGCTGGTTAGGGTTAGGTTTAAAAACATTTATATTTTTTGAACCAGAGCCGGGTTGATTAGAAAAATTCTTATTTTGATTTTGGAAATTTTGGTTGGGATTAAAGTTTTGCCTAGCATTATGGGCAAAATTTGTTATTTGTAGTTGCCTTGTTGTTTGTGGGGGATAACGATTTGGACTTTTTGGATTTCTAAAATTTCTCTGCGGGATCTGTCTATGATTTTCCCGAGGATTTTCCGTAACAAATTGAAAATCATTAGTTAGCATATTAAGTGCAGAATTCAAATCATCAGGATTCTTCGTCCGCATTAAGGATCCTATAGGTTCCCGTAGGCCCCTTAGTAGAACTCTTAATGCGTATTTTCGCAGATATCCTGTTATTATAGGTTTTTCATTATCATCCCCATGGATATTTAAAAACGCTATTTGTAAATTGAGGTACATAATAATTCGGTGATAAAATATATATACATACCTGGCGGCGGAATCCGAGATCACTTTTGCTATAAACAGTGGAATCTGAGATCATGAGCTCCGATGCCCGGATCTCAGAACGTAGGACCATACTTTTCCATATGTTTAGGGTGTATATAGGCTGATAGCCAAATCCTAGGCGGTACTCGGTTTACACGCTTTTTACCTAGATACATATAATTATAGTTCATCACGCGCTTTCTCAGGTGGCGCTCACATCAATCGATGTATTTAAGATTTAGAAAGTTTTGTACTTTACGTGAGATCCAAAAAAATGACAACGTTGGATATGCAGTTGAAAACTGTATAATATACAGTTTTCAACTGAGATCCATTTAAACTATATATAAGGATCCGGAACCTTATATACATTTTAAACGGATCTCGGAACGCGCGAGGTTTACCTGTATAGGTAAACATTGATCGTTCCGAGATCCGTTTAAAATGTATATATTTCACACGTGTTTATTGTGATTCATTTCGTGTTTTGGTTTTGGTAACATAACCTCATATTTAAAAAACAATTTTGCGCCAAATTGTATAAATTTTTCCTTTAAAAATGAGTTTTAAAAGTCGAACTGCAAAAATAATGACACTGGCAGCAACCACAATAAATAAAACTGGTAAGTACAAACTTTTCTTAATACTTTATTCTATCAGAAGTTAAACATAAAAAGTTTAAGCTATTTCTTAAAAAATCGCGGTTAATTCTAATCATTTTTGTAATTGTATGTTACTAAATGCTTATTAGTTAAAAAAAATGTGCTAGTAAAGTTTTTTTTAAACCAATGTGCATTCTATAACATTAGTTTACAAAAATTGTTAGAATTAACCGCGATTTTTCATATAAACGGTTAATTTACAACAATTGTTAGATTTAACCGCGCTTTTTCATATAAACGGTTTTAGGAAAGTTCCAGAATAGAAAGTGTTTTATTTATGATAAAAAATCTAAGACTCTAGTCTAAACATTTTTTTTAACTTAGAGGCGTATAATAACTTCTTATTATCAGAATTTAAGCCAATACAAGAGGGATCAAAAATTGCGTTACGTGTTCAAGTATGACCACCTCAGTAATAAATTATTTATAGGTAGTGAAATTTCGGATTGTTCAGAATCCGAAGATGGAACAGATGGAACAGAATATATTCCACCTTCTGATTCTTCTTCTCAGGGATCTTCCTTCGAAATGGTAAGATGTAGGTTTGGGTAAAACTTAATATTTGTAAGAGCGAAGCTTACTTGCTGAATTATTTAACTGTAATTTTCTTTAAGGATTTATCTGGTTTTTATAGTGACGATCAAAATAGTTCAGTAAATGAAAACATTAGCCAAAATACAGTAAGTACCTACATATATATATGCAGTAATGTACTACCGTACATTTTATGAGGAGAGTTTACTCTCATACCTATAGGTTATTGAAGTTTTTACTTAATTTATTTTAAGCCGTTATGATACATGATCAAGTAAAATATTTAGGGCATAATAATTTTTAGCGTTTTACTCAAATATTTAATAATATGAAGTAAATTAGGTTTAATAATTTACTGTCATCTCACAATATTAGTACATTATTGCAAAAAACTAAATTTTTATTTTACACTTACAGCAAATAGACTATACAAGTTTATGTACTGCAATAAATTCAAATGAAAAAGGATCTTGTTCTAATAATTACGATAATAATCAAACAAGGGAATGTGATACACCCTCAGAAAAACAAAAAGCAGATACTCAAAATGAAAATATTGAATCATCATTACAAATAGTGATAAGAAATAATCCAACAGAAAAATCTGTTTTATCACCGAAGATGTCTGAAGAAGATAACCAGCCTTGTGCTCAACAAAATTTAAATGAACGCGGATCTTCTGATAATCAAACAAAAAAAGATGATATACTCCCAGAAAACGATCCTGGATTCCATATGGAAGACGCTGGCCGTTTGCCTTTTAATATTCCTGAGGTTAGTCTTTACACTAAATTTAAGTAAAAGTATTGAAATTGTTCAAATGGATTTGTTTTTTTTTTAGTTTTTGGAGTCTTAAGTACCCACTTCTAAAAGTCAAAGGATATGGGACAAACGCGATTTTTGTCTTTACTGTTTCGAAGACGTAACTAATTTTAGTCGCCATTTAATTCGAAAGCATAACAATGAAGTTGCTGTTCAACAATTTATGAATATGAAACTAGGCAGTATTGAAAGAAAAAAATTTATTGATCTGCTTCGCAAAAAAGGTAACTTTTTGTCCCCAGCTAATAAAGTGACAGTATATCTCTTATTGTTAAAAGTGATCCTATTATTTTATCATTTGGATCTTTTTATGCGAAGCGTCATAGACATCATCATCTTAATAAGGTAACTAAAAACAAATTGAGGGAACTTGGTCGTTTATGGCAAAATATGAAACCGTTAGTGAAGGATAAAGATTTGTTTGCAGCGTTAAAACCAGAAAACTTTAAATACTTTGTGTTATGTACACAGAATATTTCTGGATATAATGAGAAAAGTCAAAAATTTGAGAAAGCCCCTTCGTTGGCTCTTCACATGGGTACTACATTGAAAAAATTATGTAATCATGCATATTCTGAGTTGCAGCAAAAAAATGCGATTTTTATGGATGGAATTGACAGCTTGGCAAAATTAAAAGATATTAAAATTTTAAAGAGCCTCATAGTAAATAACTGGAATTCAGAAATAAGTTCCATTGCCAATCAAGACCTAGTTGAAAATCAGTGGAAAAAACCTACAATCATTCCTTTGACATCAGACATTCAAAAATTAAATAAATAATAAAGGCCAGAGAATGCTTTTCGAAATTAAAAGAAAACGAAAATGATCGTAAGGCGTTTAATGATTTACAAAAATGTTGTTATACGCTTTTAATAACATTAAACAGACGTCGCGTAGGTGAGCTGGAACGATTAGATTTAAAAAGTTATCTTCAAGAGAACAAAAATATAATGTCCGAAGAATTTATAAACAACTTATCAGATGTTGAAGAAATACTTTTAAAAAAATATAAACGGGTAAAAATCAGAGGAAAACGGCACAAGCCTGTGCCCGTTTTAATTTTAAGCGAAGTTCAACAATACATCGATTTAAGGCTCTCAGTAAGACAAAATTTTGTTCCTGATACAAATTCTTACTTATTCGTTACAGTTAATAAAGATGTTAACTTAGATGGTTACTCAACTTTAAGAAATTTAGATTTGTCATCAGGTGCCGCGTATCCTGAAGCCTTGACTTCAGGAAAATTAAGGAAGCACATTGCCACCATATCTCAAATATATAATTTGGATTCCTTAGAGCTAGAGCAATTATGCTCATTTTTGGGGCACACTGTCACTACTCATCAAAATTTTTACAGGTTAGTAATTTTATATTTAATTCTATCCTTTTTCCTCCCGCCTACTTATATTATTCCGAAGGAAACTCCGTTAGTTATATACAGGCCGACAGACTGATCTACAGGCAAATTTAATTTTTAGTCTAAAATCGTGCAAAGGTTTTTAATTTTTTTTTTGTTGTAACACTTTCCCATATATAAAAAAGGATAAATAGTCAATTTTTTTCGATTCCTTATCATTTTTTAGGTTGCCACAAGAAATATATCAAACAGCTAAATTGGCAAAATACCTATTAAAATCACAAAATGAGCCTATTGATGTTGAAGACCTTGATGAACAACTTTTAAGCGATAGCGACGAAAGTATTCACAGTGAAAAAGAAAATGAGAATGATAATGAGCAAGAAAATAAGAATGATAATGAGCAAGAAAATGAGAATGATAATGAGCAAGAAAATGAGAATGATAATGAGCAAGAAAATGGTGGTATTGATAATAGTAAGGATAAGAAATTTTCTGGTAACGATTCTGATTTTAATTTAGACAATAAAATAGGATCTGAAGCACAAAAGAAGATGAAGCGCAAGCCATGTGATGTACAAGAAAATACAAATAAGTCAAAACCAAAATTCCCGAAAGTGAGATAGACGGAAGAGCAAAAAGAGAAAACAATTACGTATTTTAAAGAAAATATAAAAACTACAAAGAAGCCTCCTACTCAGTTGGAGGTGGAAGAATTTAAGAAGCAGTATCCCATAATGGAAAACAAGGACTGGAAAAAAAATTAAAGCTTTTGTTTTCAATCAATACCATAAAAAATAATTATAATAACTAATATCGGATTTTTATTATTTTTATTAGCTAGTTTAAATAAAGAATTAATGTTGTTTTATTAGCTAAAATTCATTTTTTTACTTTACAATAGGAATTATCAGTTTAACCTAATAATTATACTATAATTAAATAATAATAATTTAAAATATATTTTAATTTTTAAATAAAAGCACACTTGATTAAAAAAATCGAATAAAATAATCGATAATCGATACAATCTGCAGTTTAGGCTATATTCCAAATCGATAATTTAGATTTAGAGGACTAGAAGCACTAAAAAACACTTTATCATATGATTGTATTTTCATTGATATTTAAAATTAAAATTTCATCAGAATAAAAACTATACTTATGAAAATACCTGACATATAAAAGTAATTAGAGATCCGTACAAGTGGCAACGTTGCATGATCTCAGGTTCACAAATAACCCTAGTAAAGCAATCTTTGCTATTGCCGTCATCCAAGTTTTACCTAATAAAACATAGATTCCGTTTTTTAATTTTTTTTTTGGTATATAGAAAT
Source organism: Brachypterus glaber (assembly GCA_958510825.1). Taxonomy (NCBI): domain Eukaryota; kingdom Metazoa; phylum Arthropoda; class Insecta; order Coleoptera; family Kateretidae; genus Brachypterus; species Brachypterus glaber. Next base: position 10,348,002 of record OY294053.1, on the reverse strand, counting down.
ACTTATATATCCTAAAAATATATTTTTAAAAAGCATACATAACACCCTTTGTAGCAAAAAAGAAATTATATAAAAATATTAAACCGTTTACGAATGGTATTACTTTTTGTAAACCCAAAATTTATAGTGTGCTGACGAGTGTATATATATATATATATATATATATATATATATATATATATATATATTAAATGGAGAGCTTGGAGGGGGCTGCCGCCCATTGTGACGGGTGCGACAGTTTTATGCAGTTTTTAAAATATAACTAGAAGTATGTATAAAAATTTTTCTTACTATTTATGGGAAAAATCTGTAAGAATACATGTTCAATCCAAGCTAGTTACCTTTATAATAAGCACAGCCCGGATCAAAGTAGCCATTTGCCGGGGGCGTGCAGAAATTGAAACTGGGTGTTTTTCAAAGGTGGCTCGCCCCTATAATTTTTGCTTTCCTATTTTAAAATTTTTTAAAATCTGGGAAAGCGTGACATAATTTTCAAATTTTTTTTTTTGCGTATTTTTGCGTTTTATGACGTTTTATGTCGATATAAATCAATTTCAATCAAAAAAAAAAATTCGGTCGGTCGGTCTGTCCGGGAAATCTTGTGGGCACGATAACTTAAGAACGCTTTAAGCTAGAGACTTGAAATTTGGCATAGAGGTATGTTACCAAAAGTTCTCGCTCGGGATTGTTTTTGGTGAACATTGGCGTGCGGCAAAGGGGGCAAATGGGAAAAAAAAAACATTTTTTTATAAAAATTTGAAAATTGCTATATAGGGGTTTTTGAGGGTGCTGAAATCGAATTTAATAATAAAAAAATTCTAACTCCACCCCAGCGTGGGTGAGGGGGTAAATATTTTGAAATGTTTTCCATATTTTCGTGAAAATTTGTATATAGGGGTTTTTGGGGTTGCTGAAAATGAATCATGAAATACTTTTTTCTAAATCCACCCCTAAGGGGTGGGGGTGATTTTTGTAAAAATTGGTATATTGGGGTTTTTGAGGTTGCTGAAAGTGAATCTGATAATAAAAATGGTCTAATACCACCCCCATCCCCTGGAGGGTTGGGATGGTTTTGTGAAAATTGGTATATAGGGGTTTTTGAGGTTGCTGAAAGTTAATATGATAATAAAAATAGTCTAACTCCACCTCCACCCTCTGGGGGGTGAGAGGCGATATTGTGAAAATGGGTATATAGGGGTTTTCGAGGTTGCTGAAACTGAATCTGATAATAAAAATGCTGTAACTCCACCCCTAGGGGATGGGGGGTTATTTTTGTGAAAATTGGTATAAAGGGTAAACAAGGTTACTAAAACTGAATCTTAAAATAAAAAAAATCTGAACCCATTTCTTGGGGTGGGGGGTAATTTTAGTAAAAATTGGTATATTAGGGTTTTTGATGTTGCTACAAGTGAATCTGATAATAAAAAATCCATTTTACGCGCGGGTGGTAAAATGGGAAAGCTTTTTTACTGGGCAGTGTATTTTGTTTTTTAATTATTGCAAAAAAATAAAAATCCTGAGTCTCGTTTTTATTTTTTTGAGCGAAAACTGACAAAGCTAGACGTTTTTAACTAAAACATTGTTAAAGTCGTGGCATTTTATATTGTGTCATGGAAAATATGATAACAGATTTAGACTTCTTGCAAAAATGTACCTTAACAATGTTTCAGTTAAAAACTTCTGCCTTTTTATTTTTAACTTTTTTGCAATAATTAAAAAACAAAAAATGATAGGTCAAGTTTTCTTTCAGATTATTGATCAGCTAAAAAATGCGCAACTTTTTCCTTATTTAACCGATTTTGTATCTCTTATAATAACCGAGATACCCATGCTTGAGCTCGAAAAACGGGCAGCCTGTATACATATTTTTTTTCGTCATATCTTAATTAAACGCCAACGGAAATCTGGTTTCGGCTGAGCCTAAAATCGCTCTATAGAAATTTGTCTCTACTGAACTTCTACATTATTTGGTAAACAGGAAACGTATTCTTTTTCATCAATTTTAAAATATAACACTTTTTCTAAAATATCATCTATACTTACAAAAAATGTTTTTTCAGATTTTTTAATTTTATACAAATGATTAACTTTTGTGTTGGACAGTTTGTATTCAAGTAAAGATTTTTCACAAACATAAATTTTTACTATATCATTTTGTAAAAATATTTTTAAAAATTTTACATATTGGCCATTTTTTAATAATGCGAAAGTATCATTTGTTTTATTAAGCAATGTATATTCTGTTGTGTGAAATATTTGATTGTTTATAATTATTCGTTGAAAAAGTTTTGACTTGGAATTAGGCACAGACTTGCCTAAACCTAACAAGGTTGCATTTTTAACTGACACAGCATTTTGGTTTTTCTTTTCAGTAATGGTATTATAAAAAAGATTGCACGCGGTTTTTGAGCAAGGAATATTATTTATAATATATGGAATATACTTTTGTTTTAAAACTTTGTGTACTACTTGAACATTTACCCCTTTTGGAGCATTAACAAACTTTTTTAAAGTACCTATTTCATTTTCAAATGGAAAACATGATGTGGACCAAGGGGGTCCTGTTTTTTTAACAGACGTAGCTAGATGGGATAAAAGATGAACATTAAATGTCATATTAGCAGGCCCATATAAAACTTGAAAATCTTCACAAAATTTTTTTAAATTATTTTCTGCTTCTTCTATATCCCTATTTGATATTTTAGTTTTTAAAAGTATAAATATGCTATTGGTTAGTAAACTAAAATGGTTTAAATGTCTTAAGTTTAAAACATCATCTAAACAGGAAATACCAAAAAAGAGGAGCCACAATCGCCATTCTGTTGCTTTAAAGTTTGCTTTTTCAGTTAACGATCTTGGTGTTCTGTGAATATTGCTGCAAGGTGCGATTTGAACATAACGTTTATCAATAATTTCCAGTTTTTTCTTTACGCCAATATAGTATGTTTTGTCTTCAGGATTATATGTAGTCCATAATTCAAAAAGCTGTCGTACTACACCCAAGGTTACAGCTAAAAAAAAACTACTGTCAACAATCAATGCTTTAGTGTAAAATACGTTGCTAAGTTAAATTAATACTTTTTAGTAAATGAAACAATGTATTTTGCTTTTCCATTTTAAAATTTTTCAATATTTGGCAAAGTCTTGTATTTGGTATTGGCATGTAGTTACCTCAGTCCGAAATGGGGGTCTTATCACTTTTTTTCCCCAAACTTTTTGCTGCTTTACTTTTTTGTGCGTTTAATACTAGAATAGTATTCCTCAGGTAAAAATACACAAAAAAGGTACTCTTGTTGTAATTCCATAGGATTAACCGTTTTGGAGAAAAATACAATTAAAGGAAAAATTATAGGTTTTGACAACCAAAAATTAAAATTTAAAACATTTAAAACCAAGATTTTAGTGATGTACTTTACATCAAAACTCACGAAAAAAATGTCCGTACATATAGTTCCAAACATGGATTCTAAGGGAGTTACCGTCTCCCGAAATACACAAATTTAAAGGGCCATGATACCCTTAACACGTTCGCTGCGGGACGAGACTTATGCGTCTCGTACATAACTTTCCTATGGGACGGAAGATAAAATTGTAAAACTTTCGTATCGAACGAATTGTGTATTTTTTATATTTTTTGGGATATATTAGTTTTATTTGTAGCTATTGGTTTGTATTGTTTTTCTGCGAGTATTTTACTTAAAAAACTGCACGAGACAAATATAACTCGTAACGTTTAATTGTACACAATTGTAGCGACAGCCGATACGAGTACGAGTTATATATATATATATATATATATATATATCTCGTACCGCTTATAAAATATATTTTTTACTAAAGACGTTACGAGTCCGAGTCATATAAGTCTCGTACCGCTTATAAAATATATTTTTTACCACAGACGTTACGAAGTTTTGACAAGATTCGACAAGTCTGGACTATTATAAATAAAAAGAAAATATAAGACTATTTAGCTCAGTTTATAATTTTCTTGCGTTGAGTTCACGTGTGAGTAATGTCTAACCGAAGTAAGAAACTTGTGGCTTTAGCAAGGGCCTCAGCCTTAAGTGACTATTCGGAAGAGGAATTCGAAGAGGATTCGGACGATTCCGTTAACGATATAGATTATTTTCCTTCTGAGTCATCTGATGAAGATTTCGAAGATGACGAAGAGGACAAAGAAAATGAAGACGACAATGCTACACCAGAGCTTTCTGTTGTGCCACCAACAAACGTCATAGAAGAGGTATGGGGAAGAATAAAAGAATCAGATGAACAGTTATTTGAAACCTTGTGTACCGAAGATGATGTGCTTTCTCCTCCCTTTTCTGCTGTTAGCCCCTATGATTTTTTTTAACTTTTCGTAACAGACGATTTAATTGACGTAATTGTTGAGGAGACAAATCTATATGCAAATCAACTAAATGCTCTAAACACGAACAAACGTATCAAAAACTGGCAACCAACTAATCCTGATGAAATGAAAAAATTTTTCTCAATAATTACAGCAATGGGTATTACTAAAGTGCCAAAAATTAACTTGTATTGGTCAAAAGACCCATTGTACCGCAATGAGTTTATTTCTAAGACAATGCCTCGAGACAGATTTCTTCTTATATTACGTTGTTGGCATTTTGTCAATAATTCAGAAAATGTCGGCAGTGACAAACTATTTAAACTAAGGCCGCTAATAAATCCAATTATTGAAAAGTTTCAACAATTTATAACTCCTGGACAAAAACTAGTAGTTGATGAGACAATGGTACCCTGGAGAGGTAGATTACAATTTCGACAATATATTAAAAATAAAAGCCATAGATATGGTGTAAAGTTATATAAACTGTGCACAGTTTCGGGTTATATATTAAATTTTCGAGTATATACTGGAAAAGGTGACATAACATCAGGTACAGGACATAGTGCAGCAGTTGTAAACGTTCTGATTGAGAATTATATTGGACAAGGACGAATACTTTTTGTGGACAATTATTATACGAGTATTGAATTAGCCGAAACATTGCTTTCTAATAAAACCCGTCTTTGCGGGACAATTCGTAAGAATAGAAGAGGTTTTCCAAAAACAGTTTTCCAAGAAAAGTTAAAGTATGGAGAAATTAAAGGTATACAGAAAGGTACTGTAAAAATAATAACTTGGATTGATAAAAAACAAGTTCGTATGCTAACCACTTGCGAAAATCATAAAGATTCATTAGTGGATTCAGACAAAATAAGAAATGGCTATCCAGTTAGAAAACCACAATGTGTCATAGATTATAACAAAGCAAAAAAGGGAGTTGATTACAGTGACCAAATGGCCTCGTATCAAACTGCTTTGAGAAAGGGTACCAAATGGTATCGTAAGGTAGCTATAGAAATTATTTTTGGTGCAGCCATGACCAATGCTTGGATACTTTTTAATTCTACAAAACCAAAGAAAAATGACAAATTATCGATCTTAGACTTTAAAGACAGCGTCTGTAAGAGTTTAAATAACTCAGGGAATGATCCTGCTAGGCCACGAACACCCAAACGGATTCACACATTAACAGAAGGTGGTCCAGATACAAAAAAGAGGAGAAGATGTGTTGGTTGCTATAAGCAATTGAGAAAAAATTTAGGCAGCCGAGAAGCAGACAAGAAAACTAAGCAAGTTTTTACTTTTTGTATGGACTGTGAGGGTATGCCTCACCTTTGTTTACCATGTTACAATGAATCACATGCTACAATGAATCTCATGCAACAATGATTTATTTTATGTAATGTTAATAATAAAGAAAACCTTATCATTTTTATATGGCAGTGTTTTAAAATTAAATATGTTTAGTGAAAAATGTTTGTTTTTTCTTTAGTCGTTAATAAATCGTGATAAATTATGGAAAGCGGGTCCTGTTAAAAAGTCCTGTTATTGTCGAAGGATTGCACATATTTATTAAACAAATTTCTTTAATTATTTTTGCGCTTTTGAATTTTTTCACATTTTTATAAACAAAAAAATTAAGCATGGTGTACGAGTCAAATCAGACTCGTACCGTTCAAATGGCAAATATTATATGAGTTAAATATGTCTCGTACCGTCCTCCACAAAGTTTTACGTAGGTGGCTCCGCAGCGAACGCGTTAAAAACGATTTTTGGACCTACAACTTTTTTTCTTAGCTTTTAATGTAGAATCACCCTACCTTATTAAAATTTTAATTTTTAACAATTAAGTGTTTATTTTTTGTTTTCCGAAAAATTTTTCCTTTGTGTTTTTCTCGAAAACGGTTAATTCTACGGAATTACAACAAGAGTACCTTTTTATGTAAGCAAAAAGTTTGGGGCAAGAAAGTGTTAAGACCCCCCCGTTTCGGACGTCCCTGACTGAAGTACCTACATGCAAATACCATTGACTAATAGGCCTTAACAAAGAAAGGTTACGTGCAAAAGTTTATTGCTTTAAGACAAAGGGTTTCTAACTTATTAAATAAAAATCGATTTTTTGGAACCCCTTTTGAAGGGGCGTAGCTCCCTTACGAGTCGTTTTTAGACATATGTTTATGGGAACTTTTTTTCATAGTTTTTTATCTAGAATCACTTTGTAAAGGGTGGTGCGTCAGTTCTGAGACACCCTGTATATGGGTTTTAAAAAGGTCTAACTCCACCCCCACCCCCTGGGGGTTTGCCAACACAACCTGATACGGCTAGCTTTAAGCATATAATTTTACAGGCTTGAAAGAATATATGTTGTGAGACCCAAAGTTATTACAGAAAAGACTTTTGGTATCTGGCCATTAAGTCGTCAAAAAAATGTAGGCTTAAGCCAGGATTGTATAAAAACCCACCCTATTTAGTAAAAGACGGGTTTTACCTGGTGTTTTGTATTTTGTATTGCAAAATGGATTTTTCTAAATTGAAATGGGTCTTCTAACCCTGACTTTTTTCCACATTTTTTCTCCTAGAAAATTATTCCCGGAAAAATGTTCCCAGAATATTCTTCCCGGATTTTTTATCAAAATATTCTTTCCGCAAAATGTTATCCCAAAATTATTATCGGGAAAACCTCTGATTTTTTTACAAAATGGTTCAAATGAAAGTCTAAAGTCCAAGTGTCTACAGACAGAATTATCATCTTCAACAATATAACTACTAATATCTGTAGAGGTGCATACATCTGAACTTTTAACCTCTTGGTCAAAAATCTCTTTATGAGTATCCTCTTTTTTATTAATGCTTATGATTTTATTAATAATTTCAAACAATACAGGTGAAGGGGGAGCACTTTCAAATTGTTTTGACAGCTGTAGTTGTTTAAAAAAATCATCCCATGTCTGTGGGAATACGTTTGTTGATATCTCATTTTCTAATTGTATGATGTCATTTTCTAATTGTAGATTTTCTAATTTACGTGGAGCTAAAATACAAAATTATATCATAATATATCTGCTGCGGGCGAGTCACTCATCAAGTTTACATCTACTTGGAAACAGTGACTACTTCACGTTTTTCTTACGTATATCTAGCGTACTTTAAGAACTTCCAATGTACTTTGATTTACTCTGATGACTGTTAACCTGTAACCCGTAAGGTATTCCTGAGACTTCAAATCAAGTTAATGTACCTCAAATTTGTTCCTCACTGGTTACGGGTTAATGTACTTAAAAAGTACATTAAGGGGCTGTTTAAGAATGACGTCACCTTCATAGGGGGGAGGGGGGGTTGGTCAAAAGGTGAAAAAAGTGATGGAGGGGAGTGGGGAAGTCTGGCCAAAAGTGACGTCACCTTTAAAAGAATCTATACGTTTGAAAAAAAAAAAGAAAAAATACTTAAAGATTTTTTTTTAAAGAACTACAACATAAAAGACTATAATATGTAATTCAAAACTATTTTTATTAAAAGAAAATATAGTTCATGTAAAGATGCAAGTTGTTTGCAAAACAACTTTACATTACGATATTTCAGGAATGCTTTGACATAGAGACTTGAAATTAAAAAAAATCTACTACTTAAAAAACTTTTTTCCAAATTTCAAGTCCCTGGATTAAAGTGTTCTTAAAACATCGTAGTGTAAAGTTGTTTGGCAAGCGACTTGCATCTGTACACTAACTATAGCAAGCATATAATTATGGGTCTAAATCTAAAAAAAAATAGGCATGGGGGGTCTGACAAAAGGTGACGTCATTTTTTTCTATTTTATAGGGGGTCTAAGCAAAAATGACGAAAGGTGATGTAGGGGTCAAAAATTGGTATACCTACTTCAAGGAGTGAATTGCTCCTTGCTATATGCTTAGGGCATATGTCTATGGCTTAGGGTTACCAGATTTTTGAAAATAAATGGGGACAAGAAAATTCTGCCTTTTAGATTGAGGCCCATTTGTGCTTAAACATGCATACCCTGTAAAAAATCTATAGACCTATGAAGACCTGTGTAGGTTTCTATAGGGATTCATAGCTACCTCAGGTTTCTATAGGAGCTGTACCTATAAAACGACAGGTCTCCTCAGGGTTTCATAGGTATGACCTGGGAAATGACAGGGATTTATAGGGACCTGTCCAAAAACATATGAAAACCTACTGATATCTACACGTTTCATGGGGACTTCCCTATGAATCCCTGTCATTTCACAGGTCGTGCCTATGAAACAATTTGTTAGGTTTCTATAGGTCCTTTTTTACAGGGTATTTTTTAAAACAAAATGTAACAAATTACATCCCCGGGACAAAACCCGAAATCAGAGGACTGTCACCAGAATCTGGGGATGATTGATCAGCATAGGTCTGTGCTTATAATAAAAACTGGGATCCCTAAATAATTACCTTTTTCATATCTCCATCTTGTAGATTTACTTGCCTCTTCTAAATCACCTAGTGTATCTTTTCGTTTCCTGGACTTCATTTGAAAAATTTTACAATTGACCACTTAAATGCCAAAAAACAGATTTATCATAATATGATATTATTATTTGCGCTTTATTTTATAATATTATTATTTACGCCGTATTTTTCCACAAACTTTTTTGCATAAAATAATTCTACGCTTCAAATTTCGATTAATCGAGTGTTTCTAAAACAGCGGAACCAAACAAAAATACAAATATACACTTATTTCAAAATTTATATGCCTAAAAAAGGTAACTTTTAAGTAAGTTCTTTTAATACCTGTTTCTATAATATATGTAAATATCAAAAACATTAAATGTTAAATTTTTATTGTAATAATTTATGTTTAATATTTTAAACTTGTTTAGAATCGTTGGTATAATACATAAAGAGCACTTTGCCCGTTATCGACGTTGCCAGGTTGTACATATGGCGTGATTCGTTACAAATAAAAGTTGTTTAATATTTAATATTTTTTCAATAAACGCGCCTTCATTATTATTAAATAAAATAATGGAGAGACGGAATTGCCTAGAGAATTGTACAATTTTTGTATTATAAAATTTTAAATAACACATTGCAATTTTTGGTGCCAACTTTAAGTGTAAAATATATTTCACTTTTTACAAGTTTGGTTTGGCAACACTCCAATGAATTCTGATTGGTTGTAGTCGCTAGTACGCAGTAAATTTAATTAAGGTGGTAGAAGAAGCGTCCATTGTCAATGTGTGTGAGTTTAGTTGTGGCAGTTTCATCAAGTATTTATGTAAAAATGTGTGTTGTCAATAAAATATTTATAAATTACAATCGTAAGAAAGTTTAAAATGGTTTAAACAATTGATATTTAGTGTTGTGTTGGATGTACTTTAGTGGTTGAATCCGGATTAGGATTTGCACATGTTTTTGGTTATGTTAGAGAAGAAAATTTATTTATTTGAAATAATTTAGAACACTTGTATCTGGTGAAAAAGGACGATAGTTCAAGACCATAAGTGACCAAAAGGTCACAAATTAATGAAGAGAAGAGAAGTGTCTAGATGTTAGATTGAATTTGAACAAAGCAAACATGTACGCACTTGTGAAATACTTAAAAACCAATGAAATTTCGACAATCTTGACAAGGAAAATTGAAAATTGGATCCATTGAAAAAGTTCCAAATTATGTAAAATAATGTTATGAAAAATATTTATGTTTTAGCATTGAGTGGAAAGTATAGTGTTAACAACAAATTTTGCTAATATTTAATAATATTAACAAAATTTATTATTATTATTTAATACTATTAATGTCACTTGTATATATTTCTTTTATTTAGAATAAATTGGAATTAAAAAACAGGTTTTACAAGGCTTTAAATTTTCTATGATGAAACATTTCGATATGAATAAATTTAAACCTAAAACATAAAACTGCTTTGGGGCTGTTCAATAATCACCTCCATAGGGGGGTGGGGGTTAGTCAAAAGGCGACGAAGGGGTTGAAGGTTCCGGCCAAAAGTAAACATAATTTTTTAAACAGTTTTAGAAAAAATTCCTGTACCCTATTTCATTTCATTATTAGTAACTATTTAGTACTTTTAATTTTTGTGATTGGTACTAATATTAGTTGCTTTGACTAAGGTTGCAATCATGGTATTAATTTTGAAGTTTTTTAAAATGATTCTTCTCTTGTCACTGTCAGAAATAAAATTTCGTATTTTTTTTTTGAAAATCACTCCATAAATTGTATAAAAGCAAAGTGGTATAATTAAGTGATAATATAAATAAGTGTATAATAAAAAAGTGATAAATAAATGATAATAAATATTGGTAGATATTTAATAGCATATAGAGATTTCCAAGGTATTTTCCAATCATGCTTTAAAATACTGTTGTATTTTTTTTACTTCTTGCGTAATATTTGGGCAAAGCCTCAGATCATAAATTTTATTCTATTTTTAAATAATAATTATAAAAAATTGTAAAAGTTTACATTTTGTCTGATTGATATTATAAAATATAACCTATTTTTTCAAAAATTCCGTTTTCCACCAGAAGATCTACTTAGAGCTAAGTAGTAACTAGTAACTTTTTTAGTTACTAATAATGAAATGAAATAGGGTATAATTATAATTCTTTTTTGCCTAAATGGAATACTGTTTTTTTTTGTCCTTAAATGCTTAGTTATAATATAAAACTTTGTTTGTTAAAAGAAAATAGTAAGCATACATATACAAGGTTATTCTTTTAAATCATTAATTATCATTTATCAATTAAAGAGACGTGGTTAAATAGTAAAAAACTGGTATTTCTCTTTATGTATTTATATATATGTATATATATATATATATATATATATATATATATATATATATATGTATGTATATATATATATATATATATATATATATATTTGTTTTTTTTTTTAATGTATATGTGTGTATAATATACCTACGTGTACATATAGTTTATATTTAATTCGATTAAATTAAATTTAATAATTTTGTTATTTAATTTTTAAGTTCGTTATTTAGCTAGTTAAATAATTGTGATATTTTTTCTGTAATGGAGTTTTCCCGTCTAGACTAATAAATAAAAAAAATAAAAATAAAAAAATAAATGGTACACTCCCCGTACCTTTTCAACGGGATGAAATATAAACTTTAAATTTGGAATGTGTATACCAGACATCAAAAACTATCATTTGCAGTATTTTTCAATTTTTTATTCGGTAAGGCGGCGCTGGGGGAGCGGTATGGGACAGAATTTTAAATGGCACCCTAGGTCTTGTGATACGTCATTTTAAAGAGCTTAAAATTTTCTATTTAACTATGTAACTTTTTATTTTGTAATATATTTTCAATATTTAAAAAAAAATTATTTTGAAAATTTTGCTCACAAAGGTCCAAATAATGAATAAAAGGTGTATTATTATTTCAAAACTAATTATTTATCATTTACGTGTAAAATTTTTAATTTTTATGCACAAAATATTGAAAATTTCATCAATTTTGGAGGAGGAAAAATCTTCAAAAAAATATTTAAAAATAAATATTTACGCGGTTAAATAGAGAATTTTAAGCTCTTTAAAATCAAGTATCACAAGACCTAGAGTGCCATTTAAAATACTGTCCCCTACTGCCCCCCTGGCGCCGCCTTAGCGAATAAAAAATTGAAAAATATTACGAATGATGGTTTTTGTTGTGTGATATAAACATTCCAAATTTAAAGTTTATATCTCATCCCGTTCAAAAGTTACGGGGGGTGTACCATTTAAAAGAATAAGCCGGTATATATGTATGCTAACTATAATATAGTTTCATAACAAAAAAGAAAAAAATTGGCATTGGGGGGGGGGGGGAGCCTGCCAAAAGTGACGTATTTTTTCTATTTTATAGGTCTATGGGTCTAAGCAAAAGTGACGAAAGGTGACAAAGAGGAGAGGGGGTCAAAAATTGGTCAAAAATAGGTGACATCATTCTTGAACAGCTCCTTTTAAATTTAATTTAAAAAAATTAAAATTTCATTTTGGGAACTAAAAAACTATATCATATTGTTAATATAAGTTTCTAAAAAATGTTCTTAGGCTAAGTGAATTTTATTTTAAAGACATTAAAAATGAAAACAAATAAGTCATTTCAAGGTATTTAAATTTTAAAATTTCTGATGTATCAGGGGGGGGGCAAACGATGTCGCACACGGGTCCCCCAATTTTTAGCTACATCACTGACTTTACAATTAAATGTATAAATTATTTTTGCATATGTTTTTACCGACTATGTATTGATATATTTTTTAACCTAGATTGTCCTGAAAATCTTCAAACTAGGCGTTTGCCGGGGCCTCCAAAAAGGCTCATAGCCAGCGAATCTTCTGAATACGAATTTCAAGAACCCAAAAAGGTAAGAAAATAAAATATTAGTCAATAAAATAATAATAAATAATAAATAAATAATTCTTTATTTAGCTAAGTAGCTATTTACATATTTACAATAAATTTAAGTATTTAAAATGTACATTTAGAGCTGTAATATGTTTTCATAAAGTTTAGTTTTAAATTTACGATATTCACTACAATATTTAACATTATTTGGTAATTCATTAAACCTAGCTAGGCCTTTATAAAAAATAGTTTTATGCACAAAACCTTTTTTAGTTTTGTCAACATAAAAATCGTTTTTATTTCTGGTATCATGTGAATGAACTTCGTTAATAAATTGAATTCTATCTTTTAAATATCCAGGTGTTAAATTGTTTTTTATTTGTATATAAAATCTAATGTTTTAAAATTAATTCTTTGTTTTACCGTCATTAAATTAAGCGCTTGGTGCATGTCCTTGATAGAAGTATATTTATTACATTTTAATATAATTCTTACAGCTTTATTTTGTAACTTTTGTAAAAATAACAATGATGCACAGTAATCTAAATGTGGACTTATCAGAGACTTAAAAAGTAATAATCTTTAAATCTTTAAATTTAAATTGTACCCTATTCTTCTAAAAAAATGGATTTTTTTTGCCATCTTATTCATAAATTAAGATTTTCATCAATATTAACACCTAGGTATTTCATTTCTTGAACTTTATCAATATTAATATTATTAATTTTTACAAAGCAGTTTGAAGTATTGACTTGTGATAGTTTATATTTTGTTCCTATAAGCATATACTTTGTTTTATATAAATTAACACTAAGACTGTTGTCAGATAACCATAAAAATACTGTATCTATCTAAAATGTTTTGGTTCCATAAAAAGAGTACGCCATTTTGTAGGAGGTAAATAGAATTTCGAGGAGATTAACCCCTCAAAAAATTCCAATATGAGTAAGGATCAAGAATTCCTTAATCTAATTTGCATTCCTTTTTTAAGTATAATCTTTAAAATCAAATTATTTATTATGCTAATACATTTTATAATATATTCTATAAAAAGAATACACTGCGCAACACTCAAAATTTTGCCGGGATCATTTTAGTTGATTCTAGTCCTATTTGATGCGCTGATTTCGGAAACTTTTTTTCTTTTTCTCGATCAGCTCGTTTTTTTGAGATTTAACGCACAATGGGTTTTTTACCTATAGTTGTAGTCAACAAAAAAATTAATGTTTAACAAATTTTTTTTTCGTCGTGAGTTTATGAGGCTTTAAGTCAAAAAAAGCGGATTTAAAATATCTTTATTTTTTTGTTTTTTATACTTTTAAATGTCAAAAAATGAGATTTTTTCGCATTTTCTCGATATATTTCGATGAAAATTTTATATAAATACTAAAGATATGGCTCTAATTTTTATATCCAATAATAAAACACATAATATACATATTATGTGCGGTTTGTGAAAATAAAAAAAGTTTTAGATTTAATCCAGTGACGGGGTTTTACCGGGGGTTATCGAAAAAAAAAATGTTTTTCGATGTAGAATCTTTAATTAGTGCGAAAAGACTTCAAACACCGTGCATAACTTTTCTGTTTTAAAATTTGTTAATACTGTTTTTTTTTTAGAAAAAGCAAAAAACTAAATTAGATTCCTTGCAAGAGCATTACATAATTGACAAATTTAAACAAAAAAATAAAAAACCTGAGGTAAAAAATATACAGCCTAATTTATCTAAAGCCTCAAAAAAAGTACCAAAAAAGACTAATCAAGAACCAAAAAAGACTAATCAAGAACCAAAAAAGACTGATCAGGAACCAAAAAAAAATGATCAAAAACCAAAAAAGACTGATCAAGAACCAAAAAAGACTAATCAAGAACCAAAAAAGACTGAATTTAAAAATATAAATTCAGAGAATAAAAAAAACACTCAGAAACCAAAAAAGACTGATAAAACGTTAAAAGAAACGACTCTAAATCAAAAGGAATTCAATTCAGATCAAAATCACAATATAAAGGAAAAGTGTACCGAATTAATTGCACTTTTAAAAAAGAAAGACTGGAGGTGTCCAAATTAAAAAATGTACAATTAACAGAAGAATTGGATGAAACCAAAATTCTAAACAAAAACCTTCAAAATGTGGTAATTAATGGCTTTAGAGGTAAGTCTTTTAATTTATATTTTAAATACTGCATAATAAAAATTATAAGTTAAATTAAAAAACAAAAAGCTCGAAAAAAAATATGTATGGGTCAGGCCCTTTTGTTACTCTTGCTTAATTTTTAGAAATTTTTGATAAATGGAAAAAGTTTGATGGACCAAGAATAATTGATGAAACTGGCATTATTCCTCCAGTAGGAAAAACATGTAAAGAAAACGTAAGTTTAACATAATATGAAGACCCTACCAATTTTAAATCCTTAAACTAGTTGGTACTAAAATTAACAAAAAACTAAATTAAATGCTTCTTATTAGGTCTTAACTAATCTGACATATCACTTTGCCTTGGAAATATTCATCTATTTTTAAAAAGGGACCGCGTGTGACCCTTAAATATTTATTTTTTTTTAATCTGAAATAAAATTGGGGGGTTTTTGCACCTAAAGGAAAAGATTTAAGGGGTAGAACCACAATCATTCCGTTAACCCTTGGCACCCTAATGAATGACACTAAATTACTAAATTACAAAAAAAAATAAAAATACACATTTTAATTTTTAGACGCATATCGGACAAGGCATGTGGATCCCGACCAAACTTTTTAATTCTGTATTGTGTAGGTCTAACAGACCGGGAATGTTTGTAAAGAGGCTGGCTTCTGTCCTTATAAGTGACGATGCTCTTTCTCAGTGCACAGTCAAAGGTCAAAAATGCAATAGAGTAAAAGACCACGTTCCTAAAAGTCCTCTGGCCCCTGAATATATACTTGCCATGGAAGATAAGGGGCTGTCCATATATTATGTAACGCAAATAGGTGGGGAGGGGGTCACAGAAAATGTGACAGTTTGTGTCAGGGGGGAGGGGGGTCTAGGAAATTTTTACGTAACGGACAATTTTAGCGAATGTTCACCAGAAATTGAAGAAACAGAGATCTGTAATGCCGTTTGTCGACGTAAAAAACACACACGACGTGGAAAAATTAATATTTTATTTTTTATAAGTTTTCTGGTATTGAATTTAACAAGCCGCGAAGATATATAATACTACGTATTTTATTATACTATTACTACAGTGTATATTGCATTTTCCCAAATAACTCAAGTTAAAACTATTCAAAGCGCCAAATAAAATATTGCTGCCAACCATAGAATATTTTTCCTGTAGGTGGCCTACTGTAGTGTAACACTAGGTCTAGGTTCAAAACAAAATACTTTACTATAATATTACTCTTTTGCAAACAAGAAATTGTTAAATAAAATTTATAAAAAAAAATAAAAAAAAAATACAAAATAAACGTTTGAGTAGATACATAGTATATGTATAATTTTTACACTTAATAACGTTTTTCATTATGCAATTCTAACCCAAAATTCTGTATCATAAAGTATATTAGAAAAAATTGCTAATTTGGATATTGTTACGTTACAACCGGGGGGTTAGTAGATGTGACTGTGACACAGGGGTCAAAAATTTGGAAAAATTGCGTTACATAATATATGGACAGCCCCTAATACACATTATTATTATTATTATTTCAAATAAATAAATAGTAAAATAGGATAGTATAAACAAATATTAAACATGTATAAAATTATTAAATGTTTAACTTTTATAATAGAAATAAAGCATAAATTAATATTGATATACATCGAGGATATCCTATTAAAATTAAAATTTGAAAAGATGCGGACGCTGACATGGTGCAGTGTGATATGTTATACACATACATATCGTCACCCCAACATATTTATTAGACATAAATTCAAATTATTCAGGAATTATATACTTTAGCAAAAAAATTACATTAAATTCTGGTTTCAGAATATGTAAAAATCTACCTTGAATGGAGTTATGTCCTCTGCTGTTAAACCAACAATACCTAGATCTAGAGTTCCTAACAAAACCTATAATTCGCAATTAAAAAATTAAAACAAGTATTTTCAGTATGACCTTTTAGGGCTTTTAGTGTCAAAATAAATATATTTGATATTTGAAAAAATCTTTTTATTTAAAAATACTATATATAACTATATCTTTTTTCAGATGCCTTAAAGTTTTTTTACCAAAGACAACGGATAGAGTATACTTATAAAAACATCAACAAACAAGTCACAGAATTTTTAAACCAAAAAATTCAGGATTTAAATAAGAAAAGTAGAAATAAGAAGAGAGCGAAAATGAAGAAGAATGTGATAGTAATCCAGTAACGGAAGACGATAGTGAATTGAAAAAGCAGGATGAATCTGAAAATTATAACGACAATAAAACTCATGACAATAATTCTGAAAATACCAACAATAATGAAAATGATTCTGAGAACAACGATGATAACGAAAATAAAACTGATGACAATGATTCTGAAAATAACGACAACAACCAAAATACAACTTATGACAATGACTCTGAAAATAACGATAATAAAACTTATGACAATGATTCTGAAAATATCGACAACGACCAAAATAAAACTTATGACAATGACTCTGAAAGTGACAACAAAACTGGTGACAATGACAACGAATTAAAGAATTATGTTTAGGTGAAAAGAAGAAAAGTGACACTATAATAGGAAAAAATATGCAAGTCGCTTGTAAAACAAGTTTACACCACGATATTTCAAAAACGCTTTGACCCAGTGACTTGAAGTTTGGAACAAAGATTGACTCAACAGGAGCTAAAATATGGCAAGAAATCTACGAAACATTTCATAATATACAAGGTGTATTTCAAATAGCGTAGGAAATTTTAAGGGGTGATTCTACATCATAAAATATGAAAAAAAAGTTCCTATGGACATAATTCTAATAATGCTTCATAAGGGAGTTAGGGCCTTTTGAAAGTGGCAAAAAAATTCAGTATTTATTTAATAACTCAGGAACCCTTTGAGATATAGCAATGAGGTTTTAAATGTAAACTAATCTTAATAAGGCCCATCTTTGTATATTATTTTCATGTACTTATTTTAACCAGGGGTGTGCGAAATGGGGGGCCTTATCACTTTTTTGTCCAAAACTTTTTTCTGTGAAATTTTTTTGTAATTTTTTCATTGAAATATGATTCCTCAGGTCAAAATACATAAAAAAGGTACTCTTGTTGTGATACTGTAGGATTAACCGTTTTCGAGAAAAAATAATTTGAAGGTGAAGTTTTACGCTTCGAGGACGAAAAATTAAATGCTCAAATGTTGAAAACCAAAATTTCAACGATGCAAGGTGAATGTACGTTAAAAACTAAGAAAAAAAACTCATATACAGGTACTTCCAAAAATCAGTTAGGAGGAAGCTATGGTCTCCTAAAAATGCATCATTTTTTTTTTCTTAGTTTTTGATGCAGAATAACCCTGCATCATTGAAATTTTGGTTTTTAACATTTAAGTATTTAATTAATTTTTCAGGTACCTTAATACTAAACTCTTGGCTAACTTACATACTTGGTCATGGCGTTCTACTATATTCTTTCTGCGCCAAAATACTACATCCAGAAACCAAATGGTCTATAGTCTCATCTTTATCCTTGCAGATTCTACAAGTACTATTATTTGATGTTTTGAGAATGTGTTTTTCGTAATACTTCGTTCTTAGATCTTGATCCTGGGCTGCAGTTATGAGTGCTTCAGTCACTCCCTTAATTTTTCCTTCAGATAACCATTTAAAACTTTTTTCTTTATTTATAGTTTCCTTTTCTAATTTTTGAATGTACTGTCCATGTAAAGGTTTCTTATGCCATTTTTTTTTAATTTGATTCATTATATTCATTTTGGTAACTTTTTTTTTCTTTCTTCTTTCATTGTTTGTTAAAATTTCAGTATCATTATTTATCATCTGTAGGTTTAGTTCTATTTTTCTTGCTGTTTCGGTTATGTTTTTTTTACTAGTTTTTTCTAATATTTTAATTGCTTTTGAAACGTATCTTTCTTTGTTAATTTCAAGAAAATCAGAAATATTTATAATCGCTGCTTTATATACTGCCTTAGCCTCTTCCTCCTTCATTTCTTTTTACATAGAGTCGGTCAACATCAGCCCTTGGGTGTAGTATTTTATTCTGTGTCAATATTTTCCTTGTTTTTCGGACTAGGTAATTAATTTCTTTGTCAGTCCAATCTAATACCATATTCAATAACTGGGACTGCTAATGAGTTTATTGCTAGAATTTTATTTTGTCCACTTAGCTCTGTTTTTAATATTTTTCTCAATCTTTTATAGTATTCTTTTTCACCTTATCTTTCATCGAGTTATTTTCTATACCACTTCTCTCTTCTATGCCTAAAGTTCCTTCCTGGTATAGATCTTTAATTATTACTTCATCTATCTCCATATTTTCTTTTTGGGTAAGTTTTCCCTTATTAAATACAGCCTTAGCACATTTTTCTACTCCAAACTGCATATTAATGTGCGTACTAAATTTTTTCACTATTTGTAGTAGTCTTTGTAATTCACGTTCATTTCGGGAAAATAATTTAAGATCATCCATGTAATTTAAATGTTCTAATTTAAAATCTTCTGATATTTGGTATCCACTTTCTGTATTTTCTAATTCATGTGACAATGCTATTAAGGCGATACAAAATGCCAGTGGATAAAATGAATCTCCCTAAAGTATACCGGTAATAAGTTTTCATTAATGTTGTAATAAAGTGAACAATGTCTGCATCTAGTGGTATATTTTTAATATTTTTTCAATCCAATCATGCGAAATGCTATCAAAAGCTTTGCGATAGTCAATCCAGGCTATTGCTAAATGTCTATGTTTTGTTTTTGCATATTTGAGTATTAATTCATTAAGTAGCAATAATTCTTTACATTCCATCGATCCTTTGGCACAACCTTTTTGATTTTCTGGCATTAATTTATTTCTCAAGAGATCATATATTTTATTTGATAGTATCGCTGTAATTAGTTTGTATAAAACTGAAAGACACGTTATTGGTCTGTAATCACTTGCTTGTAGAGCCCCTACTTTTTTGGGAATCAGCAATGTAATTCCTTGAGTAAGCCAGTCAGGATGTTGTTCTGGGTTTTGTATTATTGTATTTATGGCTTTTCCTATAGCAGTGTGAAGTTCAGTTAACTTCTTTAGCCAAAAATTTGTTATTTTATCGAGTCCTGGTGCTTTCCAATTGCCGGTGTTTTTAAGAATATTTGATATCATACTTTTGTCAACTTCTTCACATTTCATAAATGGAATATTTCTTGTTCTATCTTCCTCTCGCTTAATCCATTTAGCTTTTTCATTATATTGATTATTTTGTTCCCATTGTTCTTTCCAGAAGGCGTTTATACTTTGCTTGTCAGGATGCTTGTGAATACCGTTTGCATTTTTGTCTAAATTGTTAAAAAATGCTTTAGCATTATTTTCATATAACTTGTTGTCTTTATAGTTATTTACTCGTTTAACATAACGTCTTATTCTTTGAGCGTAGGCTAGTACTTTTTGTTTTAGTCTCTCTTATCTATGATATCTTCTTCTGCGTGAATGTTATATTTTTGTTTAATTTCAATTAGTTTGGTCTTTCCTTTTTTATTTTATATATTTTCATTTTCATTTAAAATAGACAATTCCTTTCTCAGTTTTTTTATTTTATCTTGAATTCTTTTTTTCCATTTAGGTTCTTTATTTTGTACTTTACTTTAATTTTCTTTTATTTTTATTGGTATAATTTTATTTGTAATAGTAAATGCAGTAGCATATATTAATGTGTTTATATCTGTTAATAATATTATAGTGTGTTCCTGTATAATTTTTCCTATTGCTTTATTAGCCTTTTCTAATAATGTTTTTACCTTTTTATCTCCCTTATTTTAGGTAGTCTTTGTATTTCTGTTATGGATAAATTCTGATATTTTCTATATTGCTCCATAATCTCTTTTTGCAGCTCAAGTACAGGCTCAGTTTCATTAGTTATTATTATTTCAACTTCAGTTTCAGAATAAAATGTTTGACTATTTAAGGTGTTCGAAAATTTTCTATTTAAATAATAGGTTTTTGTCGTTTCGTTGCTTATGTCAAGATTTTCTATGTCAGAACCGTGGCGTATTTAGATTCTGGCTAGAGTTTTCTAAATTTAAATTGGATGTTCCTTGGAAAATACCGTTGCATATTTCAGGATCGGAATTTTCTATATTTGTTGTGGGCACTTTTTGGGAAATTATATTTATAGTTTCGATAATTTCATTTGGATTTTGATTTGACTCTGTTTCTCTAATTCTTTTCGCATAGGCTTTATCATTTATTTCAAGTTCAGACAACTTTTTTTAATTATGCACCTTCGATGAGTTGCTAGTGTTTTTGAGGACATATTGGGTCTGCTTTGCGGATTTCTCATTCTCCATTTATTGTAAACTTCTTTTTCGGATGGTATTTTATCATAGTAAGCGTAGTAATAGCAAAAAAATAATTCTTTGTATTCTGCCATTGTCCAGTGATTTCTTTTGTTTCTATTTGTTTTATTTTCCCTTTCGACTACAAGTTGTTGCGAAGCTGGGTCACGTTGAGTTTCCTCTATGTGAAAACCAGTATTCTCAAGTGGCGTAAGTTGAGTAGAATCTACTCTATTCAAATCCTTCTTTTTATTAGTTTTATGTTTATTATTTCTTGTCACCTTAATAGGGGTTTCCTGTCTCCTATCGTTTATTTTAGATGAGCCAGCTTCATTATTATCTTGCGTAGATATCTTCCAGTTTCTTGTTTTTATTCTAAATTGAGAATCCGGTAAATACCTAAGTGGTAAGTATTCATCATCTGATGATATGTCTGATGTGTCTAACAGTGACATTTCAAATTTTATAAATTATAAATTCAAACCTGTGAAAACCAAGAATCTGACTATAACTTCTTAATTTTCTTGTTCTTCGAGTCTACCGGTTTTTGAAATGCAAATTCTGTTAGTTTATTTCGGCTTACGATCGATTAAATATAATTTTTTAAATTTTGACTTTAATATGAGACAGAAGTGGAGTGGATTTTTATTATTATTATTGTTATTGTTACTGTTACTGTTACTGTTACTGTTATTGTTAGTGTTATTGTTAGTGTTAGTGTTATTGTTATTATTATTATTATTATTATTATTATTCGCGCAGCCACATTGTTTTTTGCTATTTAATTAACTCAATTAATATATTTAATTTCAGGATAGTTCCTGTATGTCTACAATACTTTCACCCCGGGTTACCCGTTTTAAATGTTTTAAAATAAAAGAAAATGTTTTAGCAAGAGATCCTACTAAAATCCAAGAAAATAATTATTTTCAAATAAAAGATAATGTAATAGCAACTGAGACAGATCGAACCAAAATCCAAGATAATATTTCCATTTTAAATTCGTTTCAAGAAAATATTTTAGAAATTGAAACAGACAAATTAAAATCCAAGAAAATAATTATTTTCAAATAATAGCAACTGAAACACATCCAACCAAAATCCAAGACCCATATACCCATTTTAAATTCGTTCCAAGAAAATATTTTAGCCACTGAAACGAATCCAATTAAAATCCAAGAAAATAATTATTTTTAAATGGAAGAAAATTTTTTGGCAACTGAGACAGATCCAACCAAAATCCAAGAGAATGTACCCATTTTAAATTAGTTCCAAGAAAATATTTTAGCCACTGAAACAGATCCAGTTAAAATCCAAGAAAATAATTATTTTCAAATTAAATAAAATGTTTTAACAACTGAGACAGATCCAACCAAAATCCAAGAGAATATAACCATTTTAAATTCGTTCCAAGAAGATATTTTAGCAACTGAAACAAACGAAAATTTGAAGGAAATATACGTATTTTAAATTCTTTCAACATGGAGGAAAGTTGTTTACCAGAGTTTACCAGGGATATATGTACAATCCAAGAGAATATAAATGTATTTGGTGTGGAAGATTTATGTATAACAACTTTTTCAGAGAATATACCGGGGGTGTAACGGTACTTTTTCGGCATAAACAAAAATACGTAGGAAACCAAAAAGGTATCAGGCGTTACTATGTCTACCTACTATTTGACAGAAAAAAATATCCGCTGCGATCGGCTAACTGGTATCAGTTCGGGCACAGGGGTGAAGGTTTACTAAAATTAAGCATAGTTTAATAAGTTGGGCGCCAGAACCTTTAAATAATAAGTGTGTTCAGTTGTTTATGTGTTAAGGTCCAAACACATAAAGATATACCTAAGGATATTAGAAACATCTACCAGATGCATGCAAAAATATATTCTAACTAGATGTGCGTAGATAAAGGTTTACTATAATTAAAACAAAACACAAAAAATATATGGTGTTAACAAGTTTATTACACATGTGATATAATACTCTTATTACAAATAGAACAAATTCAATTAAGATATTTATACTCTAAAAATTAAGCACTAAATAAAATTATGTCCGAAAAATTATTTGTTAAACGACCCCATTGCAAATTTTATGAAATCTAAAAAATACTATTAGTTAAACGACCCCATTGCAAATCAAAAATATTATTTTAGTTAAACGACCCCATTGCAAATTAAAAATATTATTTTAGTTAAACGACCCCATTGCAAATTTTATTAAATCCGAAAAATTAATATTTCTAGAAAACTTATTTTTTTCTATGACAAATACCTTATTGGTAAACCTGTACAATATAAAAATAAATGGTATTCATAAAATAACATTCTAGGCGTATTGCCCAAAGTTGCAATCTTGTTCACAAAACCTTTGACAATTTATGTCATAAATGTAAGCATAATAAAAACACAAAATATTTATAGAGGTAATTTACCACAGAAATCAATAATGCACCTTTCAATTAAAAAAAGATAAATAAAACCTGATTAATTGAAGTTGTTCTCCGCTGATATCCCCATATCCCATCACATATGCCTAAGGCTGAAATCCATATCACCGCTGAGACCAAAATATGTATATTTCAGAATTCTAAGAGCACGGTGGAGATTCAGTAGTGAAGATCCTTTTAAGCGTTTGAAATCTTGATTCCAAACGGAACGGTCCAGAAAGCTGACTGACTAACTTCTGGTAAACTATTCTTTACTTCTTATACATCAAAAAATGTGTGTGGAACTATTCTTTACTTCTTATACACAAAAACTGTGTGCATCTTGGAAAAATATGTAAAAGTTGAAATTCGGAAGTCGAACATATCAAATCAAAAAGACGTTGAGAACCTCGATAACATCTTGAAGTCTTTCAGAGGAGAAAGAGAAATTGAAATCGAAATAGAAAGTTAAATAGGAATAGAAAGTTAAAGCTTCGCCATCAATCTGTAAAGAGAAAACAGCAACTTAGAACCATCGATATCAATAAAATTAATGTCGGGGTTATTAAAAAAACAAACTTACCCAGTAAAAACTGAATTAACTGGAGCAGAAAGTGCTGGATACCCCTGGTAGGACACACGGCAGCCTGAAGCCTTCTTCTGTATACTTCTAATTAAATAAAAAGAAAAACGTGTCAAACACTTGTACCAGAAATGACAAAGAAAAGCGACTTACTTTGATTTGTTATTATTGTTGCGGTTCCATCGAATTCACTTTTAATAACTATACGAATTTATACTATAAACAATTGACGTTAACTTTAAACATTTTAACACCATAATTAACCACGGATGGTCATACAAAATTAAGATTTCGTTCAACGACGATGCTACGCCATTGCGAGTTGCTTTCAAAAAGGAAGCTTCAGAAATTCACTTCCGTGAGGGTACACGTACGCCATCGTGACAAAACTCCGAACTAATAAAAACACCCAACACCGAACCTGAATCTAGGCAACACAAAAAACACGCTAAGCGATTTAAATGCTATTTCTTGAAAAATAAGTAAAAAATAAAATCAATGCATCTAAAATACCTAGCCATATGTCTAACAATCCCTTAGTATTGTTACATAAGTGATACGACCAAAAATAGACCAAAATTGAAATCATCGACTGGACATGCACTGCATCATCTGCGTCCCTATGAAGTACCGAAGTAAACCTAACCTAGAAATCGAAGTAAACAATCCATATCGAGTTGTTAATGATTATTTAATAGACTTCAGTAGACTTTAGCTGTAAATACAAAGGTAAAAATAGAAAATAACATCTGTAGCTATCTCCAGTAATGATTACGAAAGGTTACTAGACGTTTGTATTGTATTTTAGGTTATAAATGTAAAAACCCAGAAAACAACTTAAATTCTGTAATACAAAGAAAATTACTGTACAAATGGAATCAAGGACTATTGCAAAGACTTCCACAAGACCTCACAGTAAGTCTGTACTCAATCTGATATGTGAAATATAGAAAAAGTCCAACTACTGAAAAAATGGTAACATCGTATGATTACGTGACACAGATCAGGTAATCCTTTAAAACAGTGGCAGTCCTAACTGCTACAGGGGATATGGAAGTTCATGATAAGAGTTAAAAATCACCTTACTTAAGAAGAACAGATTATTGTTATTATTGCGAAACCATAGTGAAGAATTTTGCTCGACATATTAAGAGAAATCATTCAAATGAACTAGCAGTTGCAGAAGTATTGACAAAACCAATTTACTTTTGTAAGGAAAGAAGAATCTTATTGGACAAAGCTAAGAAGACAAGGGAATTATTTAGCAAATGAAACTGATTGTTTTAAGCCAGTGCGAGAATCATATATTCCGAATAGGTCAAATTTATCGTGTGATAGCTGTTGGGGATATTTTTCATCCAAACTTTTGGCAAGACGGCGGTGGCTCAGTCGTGAACACCTCGATCTAGTATTCGAGAGGCCGGGGTTCAATCCTCGGTTATGGAACAACTTTTTCACAGAAATAAAATACCGTCGTTCCCCACCACGTTGGCTTCTGCTGCCGAAGATCTAAGCACACAGTACAGAAAAAGGTTTGCAGTGGGTAATGCCACACTAGCACTCAGACCTGTGATACTACCCGGGGGCACATAAGGGAGCTGCAAGGTAGCTGTCAGGTCTGTTGGCCGAGCTCACTTTAGGGACTTTCAAGCAACCAGTATCTGTACTAAGGCTACAAGCGAAAATTATCCTTAAGCAGTTTGGCGCCGGTCCAAGTGCACTGGCAGCCAATAAACTTAAGGATCAAAGCCGCTCACTTAGCCAAAAAATCCGACAAAACGAGGTTCGGATTCCTCGCTAAACTGTAGGTCCCGGGGTACAACAACAAAAGTCCTCGTAAGAGTAGAAAAACTTGTAACACAGGGTAGGCAAAAAGGACCAATATGGTCTAGTTGCCAGGCTTGACCTCCCCACCATTACTACTTGGCAAGACATAGAAAGAAATGTCTAAAAGGTAAAAATATTGGAAATGCACAAACTGCAGGGCACGTTAATGGTATCTAATCAGAAAGTCGATCGAAGATTAAAAGAAGAAGTATTTACTCATATGCGTGCTGACCAAAGTGTATCTGGAGGCAAAACGGG
>OY294053.1:10246115-10321516 GCA_958510825.1 Brachypterus glaber | reverse complement strand
AATTTGTGAGATTGGTCAATAAAATTATAGGATGCTTTGTTTGAAAACTTAGATTAGAGTTTTCTAATCTGCCCCCCACTCGCGCTTTCCCATCTTTATCTAGAAATGGAGTGAGATTGAGTAATTTTCCTTTAATGACTGATTGGTTTTTTGTTAATAAGTCTATTTCTGCTTGGAATGACTCATTTTGCGCTTGCTTGATAGGTAACACAATGCCTTTTATAATTCTTCGTCTTTTAGAACCCCTGTGTGGTTTGATTTATTTTTAGTTGTGTTATGTTTTATTTGTGAGTTGTTTGAGACTTTTGGCGTAGTTTGTGACTTTTGGCGTTGTGTGAGACTTATTAGAATTATTTTTAAATGAAAGAAAATGTTTTTGCAACTGAGACCTGTCCAAAATTCAAGAGAATATACCCATTTTAAATGTGTTCCAAGAAAATATTTTAACAACTGAGACAGATCTAACCAAATTTCAAGGAAATATGCCTATTTTAAATTCTTTTATAATGAAAGAAAGTTGTTTCCAGAGTTTACCAAACCAAATATATTTGGTATGGAATACTTATTTATAAAATATTTTTTAGAGAATATACCGGAGGGTATGATAAGAGTTTAAAATCACCTTACATAAGAAAACCAAATCATTGTTATTATTGCGAAACCACAGTGAAGAATTTTGCTCGACACTGGCAGTTGCAGAAATATTGACAAAATCAATTAAAAGTAAAGAAAGAAGGATCTTATTGGACAAGCTATATAAGAAAAATAAAGATAGTTTTAGTGGGAGGATTGGGATATAGTGACGCGAGTCTTGTTTTATTTGTGCGTTGTTTGAGACTTTTGGCGTAGTTTGTTACTTTGGCATTGTTTGAGACTTTTAGCGTCGTTTAAAACTTTTCTTTGTGATATTTAAAATGTTTTACACGGTGGCCCTTAAAAATTTTAAATTAAAAATCAAGCCCCACCTTTTTTATTAATGGATTTCTTAGTACAGAGCCTATTAAGTTAAACAAGGCCAACATTAAAATAATATTACACATTTTCAATTGTTTTTATATTTTTTTTCTAGCAAATTTACTAAATACATATCTTCTTTTAATCAAACCCGTCATAGAATAGCGTCGGTAAATACATAATTAAAAATCGCCCCAACTTAGAGCCTTTAAGCATCAAATGCTATAAATATTGTGTTTTTGGCACTTCATAATATATCAAGAATATTTAAAATTATTTTAAATTTTTACAATACTTCCAGGTTATCACGGCAGGCTTGACTAAAAGATTACGATTTACCTATTTGAATTTAAATTATATTTAAATAGCAAAAAGCAATGTGGCTGCGCGCATATATAAGGGCTGGCCCATTTAAATCGTAAATGCTTCATATCTCCTAAAATAATAATTTAAAAGTATATTTTCTTGCTTTTTAGAACACGTAATAAAAAATACTTTTATTCCAACGTTTCGGCGTTTATTGTACAGCCATTTTCAAGGATGAATTAAAAAATAAATGTATAAATAAAATAAAGTAAAAATATTTGGACTTTTAAAAAGTCAACTTGACAAATATATAAAATTAATTAAGGTGTACAGGTATAAGTGAATCGGTCATTTCAGAAACGACATAAGTCATTTTTTTGGTAAACTGAGTTAGTGACGGTTTCGTGGTCTTTGTACCTAAATACATCTTTTTGTGCAGAAACATCATAAGTCGGCATTCTTAATAAGCATTATACAGGCACTCAATTTTAGCGGTCATTACAGAAACAGCATAAGTCATTGACTTGTGTTGTTTCTCTATTGAACGGCAGCTGTTTTATCTACAGCTGCTTTTTATTGGTCGTTGTTTACATCAATGTTATTGTAGACTTTGAGGTTATGTGCATTGTGTTTTGCTTTACGCTATGGATGATCAACGAGAGAACGAAATTTCCGAAGTTGTTAAAACTAAAAGAAAACTTGGAGTAACGCACAAAGATAAATACAAATCTGAAGTTATAAAGAAAGCTCGAGTTAAAGGAGATGCCTACACATCTTATAAAGGAAAAGAAGTTAACCAGATACAACCAGGGCCTGATTGCAAGTAAGTAGCTGACCTAGGCCTAAACTTATAACTCACGTTCTTTATCAATTTATATTATATTTCAAATGTATTTTATTTCAATGTACTAAAGTGTTATACTTGTTTGTAACTTATAAAGTGAGAAAAACTCAATCTTCCGAACAGGCTACATTGGGGGCTGCATTTCTAAGTAGGCTCATGTGCTTACAAGTTATGATGTAAAGCCTAAATTGTGTTAATGAATAATCATAAATAGGCCTAATCATGCTGTAACATCATATTACTGGTATGGTATCTTCCTTTAGGCTTATTTTACCTTCAACCTACTCAGCCTCAACTAGGCCTAGGCCTATAGTGTTTTTTAAGTAAGCCTAGGTTACTGTGTTTTGTTCCAAACAGGCCAATATTATGATGATGAATTTATTCTATCCTCTACTAGCTGTATAAATTACTACATTATAAAACTAATACAGTAATTTTTTTTCAGTTGCCGAAGAAAGTGTTATGACAAAGTACCAGAGAATGAAAGACTACGAATTTTTGAAAACTTCAGGAGTTTAGACACTAAAAATGAGCAGGATAATTACTTGCAATCACTAATAGCTACTTCAGAGGTAAAACAAAAAAGAAGAAGGAAACCAGCTGAAGAGTCAAAAAAACCCAATCGCGGCAACAGTTTTATCTATGAGGTATCTACACCTAAAGGAAAACAACAGGTATGCCTAACAGCCTATAGTAATATCCATGGAATTACTCCTAGTCGTGTAAGACGATTGAATAGCTTGCTGGTATCTGGAAAATCGCCTGTAGATAAGCGAGGAAAAGGAACTTCAGGCAATGTTACACCAGCTCATGTTGTGACTGCCATAAAATCTCACATTTCTTCTTTTCCTGTAAAAATTGCACGATACAGCTCCAGAGAATTTCACTACCTCAACGAAAGGTTGAACGTATTTGAGATGTACAACCTTTTTAAACAGTCACACCCAAACTATGATGTAAAATACAAGTTTTATTTAAAGATTTTAAAGGAAAACTTTTCGTTGCACTTTGGGCGACCACAAGTTGACACTTGTTGTACTTGCGAAGCCTTAGAGGTTAAGATAAAAAGCAAGTTCTTAAATGACACTGCAAAACAAGTTCATGTGGCCGAAAAAATGGTGCATGTTAGGCGAGCAAAAAAATTTTACTTAAAAATTAAAGAAATAACAAGAACTGTTGCTAATAATGAACACGTCGGAGCCATTTGCATTGACTATATGCAAAATTTGCAACTTCCGAACATACCCATCCAAGAGACTTTTTATCTTAGGCAACTGACGGTTAATGTGTTTTGTTTACATAACCTGAAAGATAATTCCTCAATGTTCTATCTTTACCATGAAGGCCAGGCTGGTAAGAGCCCAAATGAGGTTTGTTCTTTTATCTACGACTACAAAAAAACTTATCTCAAAAACGTACAACATCTCCACATAATTTCTGATGGATGTTTCGGCAAAAACAAAAACCATTCCTTGTTGCGGCTTATGAACGCCTTTGTTTCTATCGGAGAGTTTCAAAGTGTTGAACAGTACTTCCCAGTGAGGGAACACTCGTTCTTGCCTTGTGATCGTGACTTTGCAGTAGTAAAAAAAATACTGCGAAAATGCGATAGAGTATATACCATAAAAGAGTATGCAGAGCTGATTTAAAGCTCATCTGCAAGAAGAAAATTCCTAGTAACCCTCACAGAAACAGAGGATATTATTGACGTTGGTAGTTGGTGGCCAAAATATTTCAAAAAAACTGTAGTATCAGAAGAGTCACGTGGAAAAAATGTTCCAAAAGAACAAAAAGTGCGTCTTCAAATATCAAGATTCATGCAATATTCCCACTATGTCAGTGACCCCTTTGTCGTGAAAGCCTACACCTACATTGATGGTCTGCAGGTTCAGACCTTTAATTTGAAAAACCGTACTCCTGACCCACTGGCCATGCCACGAGAGATGGCCTACCCAAATGGCTTTCTTCCCATTAATGTAAAGAAAATGACCGACCTAAAGAAGTTTCAACAATACCTACCAGAGCAGGAAGATGTAAAAAGTTTTTACGACCAGATATATTCATGGGAGATTGTTGATAGAGAGGATGTTGACGCAGAAGACATTGATAGCTAAAAGAGTGTGGCCTATCGTAAAATACGAGCAAGTTTTGTAGTTTAATTAAAATAATACACTCATAAAACATAAAAACCACGAGCTTTATTTTTGTTCAACCCAAATGATGTATCATAGTATAAAGTCCCTTGTTAAGAATATATCCTTGTCCATATAAAGTGTTTAACCATATGATATTTCAAAATTACAATGAGAAAGTATTTTGTTCATTTTAGAAACAGCATAAGTCAGGCCAAAAAAAATTACGTTTACCATATAACATACATATGTAAAAATCTTATAATTTACAGTCATTTCAAGAATGGTAATATCTACTTAACAAATATTTTTTCAGAATTTTTAGTGTGTTTCCTTAGCAACCATTCAGTTTTTTTATCCTCCTGAAAAGTTGTGTTTTTTGACTTATGTCGTTTCTGAAATGAGCGATTCAAGTGTTAATGAGTTAGTGAAAAGATTTATCTTAATATGTTTAGATATAAAGTGCTTAAGTTTTGAGTATCCTTTCTAAAGTTTATAGTATTATTTGAATTTAATTTAATGTGAACCATTTCTAAAAATTTTCGTTTAAATTTATTTTTCTCCCTATCTAAAATTTTAACATTGTCGAAGTCGAAAAAATGACCTTCATTGAAATAGTGAGTGCTGAGGGCTGTTTTATCCTTATAACAGATATTTTTACAACTGGATTTATGCTGTGATACCCTAGATTTGAGAATATTTTTTGTTTCACCTAAATAAAACTTCGTACAATTTTTGCAGTCTATTTTATAAATAAGTCCTGATTTTAAATTATCTGGGGTTTTGTCTTTTAATTTATTATAAAGTTGATTTATTGTAAAATCATTGTGGTTTGATATTACAATGTTTTCCTTTTTTAAAATGTTTGTAATTTTTAAACTTAAATTGGGTACTAAAGGTAATTTAAAATATTTTATATCGTTTGGATTTAATCGAGGATTATTATTTTGATTATTTTGTGTATTTTGTTTTGAAAAAGAATTGTATTAAGTAAGTTTAAAGGGTAACCATTTTCCAAAAGTATTTTTTTAATTTTATTTAAATTTTTATTGTGAAATTGCTGATCACTTAATTTTAGAGTTCTATTTTTCAAAATTTTAACTGTATTAAATTTATATTTTTTATTTTGGAAGGAATCAAAATGTAAATATCGATTTGAACTGTAAGGTTTTTGGTACCAATCTGTTAATATAGAACCATTTTCCTGTCTTATTAACGTAATGTCTAAATAGTTTAGTTTTTTATTGTTTTCTTTTTCGAGAGTGAATTGAATTTTTTGGTTAAATGTATTAAATAAATTTAACACATTTTGCTCTTCCCCGTTAGGAATTATTGTAAAAATATCATCCACAAAGATTTTAAGACAAACAAAATTAAATTGCAAACCTCTAATTACTTCTTCTAAAATAAAATTCATAACTATTGCAGCAAAAATTGGGGAGGCTGGGTTGCCCATTGCTGCTCCACATATTTGTTTAAAAAACTCGCCATTGAAAGAAAAATAACCGCTGGCAAAACAAAGCTCAACTAATTCTAAAAATTTATTTTTTGGTATATTTGTAAAGTCTTCTAAAATAACCCATTTATCATTAATAACTTTTAAAACTAAGTCTTTAGGGATATTACTAAACATAGAACAAACATCTAGGGATATCATAACATAATTATTTGGAATATGAATGGTTCTAATATAATTAGCGAATTCAAATGAATCCTTTAAGTGTTATTGAAATGTAGGTAGTAAATTGTTTAAAATGTCTGTTATAAATTTGGAAGTATAATAAGTGGGTGAATCAATACAAGAAACTACAGGTCTTAACTTTAAAGGGCCGCTTTTATGGATTTTGGGCAGGCCATAAATTTTAGGTGAAACAGATCTATAAATTGCAAGTTTTTTGTAAGTATCCTTATCAATATATGACCTTTTTTGAAGGGAACTAATTAGATCAATGTTTTTTGTCTGTAAAGAAGAAGTTGGGTCTTTTTGTAATTTAGTATAAGTAGTTGGATCATTGATTAATTCTTCCATTTTTGATCTATATTCTGCTTTTTCCATAACAACGGTAACATTACCTTTATCCGAATTTGTTACAAAAATATCTTGGTGATTTTTTAAAAATTCCTTACATTCTTTAAATTTCTCCATAGCTGGTAATTTTTCTTTTTTCTGTTTAATTTGATGATTTTTAATAGCTCGAGATAGGTTTAGTCTTAAATTGTTTTTTTCGTCTTCGGTCCTTTCTTGGCTTTGTATAATATTTTCAGAGTCCGTTAGTATTTTTCTATATAAATTATTGTTTATTTCAGGTTTTATAGCAAAGGATGGTCCCAGTGATAAAAAATTGTTAATATCTTCTGGTAGTTGATGATTCGTTAAATTCTTTAACCAAGATTTTTGTCATAAAGGAATTTTGTTAAAGTTTATAGATTTTAAATTATTTATTTTGTGAATTTGTGTTAATTTAATTTTCTGAAATTCGCTTTCGTATATATTCTGCAGGCCATTTTCAAAATCCCTAATTAGGTTTTCTGGTATATAGAAAAAAGCTTCATTCTTCAAAAAATTAATATCTTCTGTAATCATGTTTAAGTATTTTTTATTACGTGTTCTAAAAAGCAAGAAAATATACCTACATATAATTTAATAGAACAAGAATAGTAAATTTTAATAATTTAAAAACCTACACAGGTCTTCATAGGTCCTTTTTACAGGGATACCACATAAAACCAACCTCATTCCAACGTATTACTAAAACCGCCGGAGCAGGGTCGTATATAGGCATTTTTATTGGGAGGGTGTGACAAAAATGCCGAATAAGAACATAAAAAAATGCCGAATAAGAACATAAAAAAATGCCGAATAAGAACATAAAAAAATGCCGAATAAGAACATCAAAAATGCCGAACAAGAACATAAGAATTGCCTTCAGAAAAAAAAAAGATTTGTCCCTGATGGTTTTTGCAAAAAAAAAACAAAAAACGCCGTTCCCCACATTTTTGATGACAAAAAAAAGTTCCTCACCTCCAAAAAACAGCTTTGTCTCTGGCAATTTTTTCCGCAAACTAAAATAAATAAATAAAAAAAGACCTCGGTCGTTAGCCTGTTGGATTTCCAATAAATATTATTATTATTATTAAATAAAAAAAAAGTTCCTCACCTACAAAAAAAAACTTTGTCCCTGGCAGTTTTTACCAAAAAAAAAAAAACACCCAAATTTTTGATGACTAAAAAAAAGGTCCTCACCTCCAAAAAGCAGCTTTGTCCCTGGCGATTTTTGCCGAAAACTAAAATAAATAAAAAACTCAACTACAAAACAATAATTTTACCGAATGAATCCAAAATTTGCCGAATGAATCCAAAATTTGCCCCCCTTATGTCCTGTGCCCTGCTCCGGAGGTGTCTGCAACAAGGGGAATGTGAAAATTCTTACTTTGGCTTTAATTTGAGATGCTGCTAGGTTTGGACTTTTTGTCTAATAGATATTCTCTGAGAAGTCTTGAAAAAGAACGGCCCACTAAACAACGGGGTTTTGCTATTCATTAGTCAAATAAGTTGTACTCTTCATAAAATGTTGACGTACTGCCTTATCTAGAAAGATAGAAATTTTTCATTGTACAAATATTTAATAAAAGCATGACTCAGAAATCGCAAAATCCCGGTGTTTTTTTATATAACTTACTACTTACTTCTTCACTGCAGGGATTATACAATGAATCACTTTCGTGTAATGTATGAAATGGATCCTCAGGTGATTCTATGTTCTCATTATTATTATTATTATTATAAACAGATCTGTCTCTACTATTTGTATTTATATATGAAAAATCTGATGAACCCAATTTCAATTCTTTATTATCACTTTTCTAAAAAAGAACAAGTACATAAATAATTATTAATGATAAAGTAAACAGAACTTACAGTCATCGGAATATTTCTTAAAACATTTTTCTGGGGTATTCCATTTTCCAATACTGGATCCATCATTTCTGAGGTGTTATTAAATATATCTTTGTTATTATCTTACATAGGTGATAGTCCTCGGTTGCAGAACCAGTTAGATTTTTTTCTGCAGCGTCGAAAGTAGTCGGAGTTTGACTCTAAATTTATAATGTTAAATTATGTTTGTTCTATATAGCCAGTATATTAGTAATAGTTTGTTCTACATAGCCAGTATATTAGTAATAGGTTGTGCTCGCAACAAAAGTTGATACTTTCTACAGCCTACAAATCACAAGGTCTCTACTTTTTAAAGAAAATGTGTTTTTGAGGTTTGGGAAAAACACTGTCGCCAAGACCCTAGGCATAGGTCCAAACGTGATTAACAAGCACCAAAAACTCAACCCAAGCAACAAAATAGGTAAAAAAAGAAGACAAAAAGTCTATTAAGTGACTTTGACTTTTTGACCACTTTTACCTATTTTGTTGCTTGGGAATGCTATTTAAACTTTTTTAGTCGTAACTTGAGGACGGTTTAAACAGACCTGATTTTTGGTACAGATCAGCCCCCCTTTAAAAATATTTTAGCTCAAACTTCCGTTTTTTACGATTTTTCTACTGTATATTTAAGATCATTTAGAAAAATACTAAAAAAACTTTTCTTACAAAAAATGTAGCCTTTTTATTTTGCAGACAATAGTTTTTGGTTGAAGTTTGTAACATATATACAAGCGGAGATATTTAAGATTTTGTAACATGTTTAAAAAGCAAAATTTGCCGTGCACTGTTACCTTAAAATGGTTGTCACGACTAAACAAAAACCGGCTAAACAGTTTCAAGCACCTTGTCAAAACATCGGCACTAGGCACTAATTTGAAATGTTATGAAATAGAGTTTTACTTTTCTTGTTCTATTAAATTATATGTATATTATTATTATAATGTTGGAAGAAAAGTGTTTTTATTACGTGTTTTAAAAAGCAAGAAATTATACATATAGCTATGAAATAGGAGATTGTGTGCGTAGGCAACCACCTGCGTGTGGCATAATTTATTAAAGTTTGAAAATATGTATCTCCAAAACGTTATATTACAGCAAAAACTATATGTAACATTTTTTATAGGGCTTTAAAAGAGCTTTCATTTGAAATATATTTCTTTTGAGATCGGTTTATAAATAAGTGAGTTATGCTTAAAAGACATTTTACTACTTTAAACGCTAATATCTCGAAAACAATGCATTTTAGGAAAAAATTGTTTATAACATTTTTTGAGCAGTTTAAAAAAATCTTTTATATAATAGAACTTATAATAATCAATTATAAAAATACAATAATAATTAACTTAATTATAACCAAAAAACGCTAAAAATAGGAGTTTTATTCCATTCTTACCCCCTTACCCCCAATTGTTTACCCTAATCAGCTCTTCGAAATATGATAAGAAACAATATGCAAAAAACCGCTTGTCGATATCTTTCTAGAAATGGAGTTATCGAGTTTACAGACAGACAGACTGACAAACGGAAGCAATTATTTTTTTTGCTGATTTCGATAGAGAAATGTGAAAAAACTATCGCCAAAGATTTTGACTTTTTGACCAAAATTTCAATATATCGGCACTCTTAGTAGTAAAAGTGCCGACTTAATTTGTAAAAATAATCTATAACCGGTTTGGAAGTACCCATATGAGTAGTCCACTTGCAAAAGTGCCTAAGTTACATCCCCTATCAAAATTGAGATAATGGCATAATAGTATAATACTTGTATAAATCTATAAGTAAAACTGTTTTATATGCAGAAAAAAATATTTTATGATTCAGTTTTAGCAACCTCAAAAACGCCTATATACAAATTTTCACGAAAATATGGAAAATATTTCAAAATATTTACCCCCTCCCTCCCGCGGGGGTGGAGTTATTTTTTTTATTATCAGATTCGATTTCAGCAACCTCAAAAACCCCTATAATGAAATTTTCAAATTTTTGTAAAAAAATATTGTATTTTTCCCCATTCACCCCCTTACCCCACCCAACCGACATTTTTTTGCTTAAAATCGATTTATGTTGACATAAGACGTCATAAAATGCAAAAATAGGCAAAAAAAAGTGTTTTGAAATTTACACCTGCAAAAGTTCATTACGTTTTTTTTAAATAAATACTAAATAATAAGACAAACATCTAAATATTTATTAAAATAAGGTTTCACTTATGTTGCCTAACAATATCTTAAATTTTCACATTCCTTTCAGATTTATTCTTAATATGAGAAACTTTCTTGATTTGTCAAATTTTGTTTTTTTGTAACTATTTTTATCACAAAAAAAATTGATTTATAAATGGTCGAGCGCCCAATTAATTCAAAACTGGACGGATCTGGCTGGACTTACCCTACCGGTATTTTCAATACCGATTTTTGGATAAAATACGGGTAATACGGTAAATTACTTTTCTCAATAGCCACGGTGGGCTTTAAGCTTACGGAGATGAAAAAATCGAACACCCCATAACTGACAACGGGATATTGTCTATTGCTTTCAGAATTACATGTTCGTTGAGAACAAAATCGTAGGTGTAGCCGTTTTTTATTCCATCAAAAATGAGTAAATATGTGACCCAAAAAAATTTGAAACTAAAAAGTTTGGAGGTCTCACCCTTTAAATTTGTTTATTGGGGTAAGAGTATCATCCCTAATTGTTTTCAAAATTTTTGAAAAAATCTAGAGGTCGTTCACAGCCATTTTTCAAAAAATATGTTTGCTAAGCTTTTTTTATTTTTTTTAAGACCCAAGAATTTTTTATTTAAATCTTTTTAACACGAAACGGTATAAAGGGATAGTATATTGTTAACCTCAAAAATCATCCCTAATTGTTTTCAAAATTTGTGAAAAAATCTAGAGGTGGTTCACAGCCATTTTTCAAAAAATATGTTTGCTTAAATTTTTTTATTTTTTTTAATGTCCAAGAATTTTTTATTTAAATCTTTTTAACACGAAACGGTATAAAGTAAGATAGTAAATTGCTAACCTCAAAAAAAATCTGATTTTTTCTTTCAAAATTGCGGAGCTGTGCCCTTTAAAGTTTGAAAATTCACTACATTGCTTGATTTTAGGTCTAATTACAGGCACAAAAAAAATGTTTTTCATTGTCTTCAAACATTGTGCGTGTAGCCCAATATGTCCTCACATAAAAACAACTATATTTTTTTATCGGATATACAGGGTATCCAGAAAAAATAATATATACATTTTTTAACACTTTTGAGAAATAAATTCGGTTTTTAGGCAAACAAATAATATAAAATATATGCATCCAATACAAAAATTAATACAAATTTTATGTGTCCAGACACATCCGGCTGGCCGGATGTGTCTGGACTCTCAAAAGTGTTAAAAAATGTATAAAAAGCCCATTTTACAATCTTACCCAACCCCGATTTTTTCCAAAAACAATCCCAGCCTAGAACTTTCAATAATCAAACTATGGTCCAAATTTGAAGTTATCGTGGTCACAAATTTCCCGGACAAACAGCCCAACAGATTTTTTGTCTGAAATCATATTTTTTGGATATGAAAAGTCGAGAAACGCAAAAAAGCA
This sequence comes from Brachypterus glaber, assembly GCA_958510825.1. Taxonomy (NCBI): domain Eukaryota; kingdom Metazoa; phylum Arthropoda; class Insecta; order Coleoptera; family Kateretidae; genus Brachypterus; species Brachypterus glaber. The sequence goes on along the minus strand of OY294053.1, from coordinate 10,309,749 downwards.
ATAATTTTTTTTCGATATTTTTTACTAGCGCAAGGCTTTCCTCGGGAAAAGTAAAACAAATAACGTGCCCTGCTGAAAATTACGGGTCTGTGCGGCTATGAATATTTAAGGCAAAACCGGATTTGCGCGGACTTAAAACGCATATAAGTCGCCAAACCCGCACAAGGGTGTTTTAATATGTTTTAAGTCCGGTCTTTGCACCCGCGTCACAAGTCTGCCCAAATCCGCCCAGACCTGCAAATCTATGCCGGCCCAAGTCCGCAGAAATACGTTCTTGTCGGGTTATGTCTGCCCAAGTCCGCATAACACCGCAAAAGCTAAATCCGCACAAGTCTGTTTTGATAAGTTTTAAATCAGGTCTATACACCCGCGTCACAAGCCCGCAAAAATCCGCCTAGACCTGCAAATCTATACCAGCCCAAGTCTGTATAAATACGTTATTTACCTGCAAATAGTAATACCGGCCCAAGTCGGCACAACACCGCACAAGCTAAACCCGCACAAGTCTGTTTTAATACGTTTTAAGTCCGGTCTTTGCACCCGCGTCACAAGTCCGCACAAATCCGCCCAGACCTGCAAATCTAATAGAATCAATTGGGAGGGACTCTACGGTAATACTAGCAGGAGACATGAACGCAAAGCACACTATGTGGGGGGGACAAGAGACCGACAGACAAGGACAAGCCATAGTGGAGTTTTGTACACAATCCCGTACCATAATCGCGAATAATGTGGACGCCCTACCCACCTTCTCCGGCCCGAACGGATCCAGTTGGATAGTCCTGACAACCACAAACCTCGATCTTACGAACTGGACAGTACACGAAGAAGATACCTTGAGCGACCACAGACTCATTACATTTGAAACCCGGACCAACAGACGGAAAAAACTCGCCCGACCTATAATCGAAGACAGACCCCAAAACTGGACCAACTTCGATAACAAACTCAGGACCTACTTAACAAATGACACTCCAGTTAACATTACGAACGCGGACGACTTGGAGAGAGTAGCGGTGGAATTGCAGACCTCAGTGATGCGGTCCTGCGAGGAAGCACTATTCAAACCGAGACCCAAGACAAGGCAGAAAAACGCATGGTGGACAGACGAACTTACCAGACAGAGGCAGACAGTCAGAACAGCGCGCAAGCGCTGGCAGCAATCGACCGACCAAGACGACAGAGACGAAAAGGAGCGAGTATACAGAGACCTCAGGTTAGAATATAAACATAGCATCAAGACGGACACAGGCCTTTAGGGAATCCTGCGAACGTCAAAGCTCGTCGGACCCCTGGGGCTTGGCTGACAAAATCCTAAAACAACCGGCCAGCGTTACAAAACGGGATGGTACGTGGGCATCTGACGAGGAAGCAATCAATATCGAACTAATGGACGTCTACTTTCCCCCGACGTACACAAAGAACCCTCCAACAGAACAGTAAATGTAGAAAACGACCCCCCATTTACATTGGACGAACTGACCAGGACCACAGACGACTTGGAAGATGACAAGTGTCCTGGAGCCGATGGGATAACACCAGACATTGCTGGCAATATACAATGCAAGCCTTGCGCTGGGGATCTTTCCAAAAACATGGAAGTTTTCGACTGTCATCTGGCTGACAAAGCCTGGTGGTAAAGGATACAGAAAAATTTGTATAATTTTATAATTTGGAAAAATACTCTAGACAGATTACTAGCACAACGTCTGACATACTACCTGGAAAACAGTAACGGACTCTCGGACGAACAGTTTGGATTTAGGCAAGGACGGAAAACAATAGACGCCATTAAGAGATTGATTGACAAGGTCAAAGACAACAAAGGACGTAAATTGCACACCTTAGTAGTCACCCTAGATATCAAAAACGCATTTAACTCAGCCCACCCTTCAAACGTCCTCGACGAACTGATATTTAAACTTTGAGCCCCCTCAACTTAAGAAAGACAATAATTAACTTCATGACTGACCGAACGAAAACATGTGACCAGCTTCTCACAATCATAAGCAGGGGTTGTCCACAAGGCTCATGCCTAGGGCCAATCCTTTGGCTGCTTCTGATAGAGCGCTGGTTCAGGAAAATCAAAGACGCGGACATACTGACACTGTACGACCTTATACAATTCTTCGCAGATGACCAAATAGTAGCGCACTACAGGAAATACAAGACAAGTGGTCGCTCATTTACGGTTTATGTCAGGAATGGGCCAACGAAAACCTCTTAACATACAGCCTGGTAAAACCAAAGCCATTTTCTTCCCCAAAACCCCTCGCACAAGGGATCCTAGATTATGCAGCTGAAACTAGCAGCCAAACTAATCAGCAGCCGAAGAAAAACGCAGGGCCGAAACTAAACTAAAGGGGCCCCGGGGTTAAAATATTTAGAACATGAGAAAATATATTTGACAAAACTGAAAAAAAAAAAATAATAAATAGGCCAAAAATGTGCGGAATTTCGAAATAAAAATATATTGTGTGGGTGTGGAAGTGTCGTTCGAAAATAAAAAAAATATATAAAAATAAGGATCAATAACGGAAAATTGCAAAGGTTAAAACTTGAGTCACCATAAATTTCGCGTTTTATTTGATTGGAACGCAATTTTATTTAAATGTCCAGATCTAGGGCCACTATTGAGTGTCTGGGGACCTCACAAAAAATATGCCATCATAAAATGTCTAGGGACTTCAAAAAAAGATATTCCGTAAGGAGTGAAAGTTCGAATGAAAAATTATGAAGGTTAATACTTGGGTCACCAAGATCGTCGCGATTTATCGAATTTGGACGGATATTTCTCCGGATGTTGGGACCTAGGGCGGCTATTAGTGAGTGTCTAGAGAAGTCAAAAAAAAATATGCTGTAGAGAGTGAAGGGTAAAATGAAAAATTGCAAAGGTTAAAACTTGCGTCACCAAGATTGTCGCGATTTATCGAATAAGGACTGATATTCCTCCGGATGTTGGGACCTAGGGCTATTATTGAGTGTCTGGGGACCTCACAAAAAAATATGCCGTAAGGAGTGAAAGTTCGAATGAAAAATTGCGAAGGTCAAAACTTGGGTTACCATTATCTTCGCGTTTTATCGAATTGGGACGAATATTTCTTCAAATGTTGGGACCTAGGGCCATAATCAAATGACTTGGGAAATAAAAAAAAAATATGCCGTACAGAGTGAAGGTTTGAATGAAAAATTGCATAGGTTAAGACTTAGGTCATCAAGATCGTCGCGATTTATCGAATTGGGACTCATATTTTTTGATCCGTCGGGACCTAGGGCCATCATAAAATGTCTAGGGACCTCACAAAAAAATATGCCGTAAGGAGTGAAGGGTTGAATGAAAAATTGCGAAGGTTAAAACTTGGGTATCCAACATCTTCGCGTCTTATCGAATTGGGACGGATGTTCTTCCGGATGTTGGAACCTAGGGCTATTATTGAGTGTCTGAAGACCTTACAAAAAAATATGCCGTACGGAGTGAAGGTTCGAATGAAAAATTGCAAAGATTAAAACTTGCGTCACCAAGATTGTCGCGATTTATCGAATAAGGACTGATATTCCTCCGGATGTTGGGACCTAGGGCTATTATTGAGTGTCTTGGGACCTCACAAAAAAATATGCCGTAAGGAGTGAAGGGTCGAATGAAAACTGGCGGAGGATAAAAATTGGGTCACAAGATCGTCGCGATTTATCGAATTGGGACGGATATTTCTCTGGATGTTGGGACCTAGGTTAATTATTAGGTGTCTGGAGACCTCAAAAAAAAATATGCCGTAAGGAGTGAAAGTTCGAATGAAAAATTGCGAAGGTCAAAACTTAGGTTACCATTATCTTCGCGTTTTATCGAATTGGGACGAATATTTCTTCAAATGTTGGGACCTAGGGCCATAATCAAATGTCTTGGGAAGTCAAAAAAAAAATATGCCGTACAGAGTGAAGGTTTAAACCAAAAATTGCGAAGGTTAAGACTTAGGTCACCAATATCGTCGCGATTGATCAAATTGTGACGGATATTCCTCCGGATGTTGGGACCTAGGGCTATTATAGAGTGTCTGAAGACCTTACAAAAAAATATGCCGTACGGATTGAAAGTTCGAATGAAAAATTGCGAAGGTTAAAACTTGGATATCCAACAACTTCGCGTCTTATCGAATTGGGACGGATATTTCTTTCGATCTTGGGACCTACGATACTGATTGAAGGTCCAAAGAATCCAGAAAAAAATATTCCGTCAGGAGTGAGAGGTTGAATCAAAAATTGCGAAGGTCAAAACTTGGGTACCATCATATTCGCGTTTTATCGAATTGGGACGCATATTTTTTGATCTGTTGGAACCTAGGGCCATTATTAAATGTCTAGAGACCTCAAAAAAAAAATATACCGTCAGGAGTGAAAGTTCGAATGAAAAATTAAGAAGGTTAATACTTGGGTCACCAAGATCGTCACGATTTATCGAATTTGGACGGATAGTTCTCCGGATGTTGGGACCTACGGCTATTAGTGAGTGTCTAGAGAAGTCAAAAAAAAATATGCTGTAGGGAGTGAAGGGTAAAATGAAAAATTGCGAAGGTTAAAACTTGCGTCACCAAGATTGTCGCGATTTATCGAATAAGTACTGATATTCCTCCGGATGTTGGGACCTAGGGTTATTATTGAGTGTCTGGGGACCTCACAAAAAAATATACCGTCAGGAGTGAAAGTTCGAATGAAAAATTAAGAAGGTTAATACTTGCGTCACCAAGATTGTCGCGATTTATCGAATTGGGACGGATATTTCTCTGGATGTTGAGACCTAGGGCAATTATTAAGTGTCTGGGGACCTCAAAAAAAATATGCCGTAAGGAGTGAAAGTTCGAATGAAAAATTGCGAACGTCAAAACTAAGTTACCATTATCTTCGCGTTTTATCGAATTGGGACGAATATTTCTTCAAATGTTGGGACCTAGGGCCATAATCAAGTGTCTTGGGAAGTCAAAAAAAAAAAATATGCCGTACAGAGTGAAGGTTTAAACGAAAAATTGCGAAGGTTAAGACTTAGGTCACCAAGATCGTCGCGATTGATCAAATTGGGACGGATATTCCTCCGGATGTTGGGACCTAGGGCTATTATAGAGTGTCTGAAGACCTTACAAAAAAATATGCCTTACAGATTGAAAGTTCAAATGAAAAATTGCGAAGGTTAAAACTTGGGTATCCAACATCTTCGCGACTTATCGACTTGGGACGGATATATCTTTAGATGTTGGGACCTAGGGCTATTAGTGAGTGTCTAGAGAAGTCAAAAAAAAATATGCTGTAGAGAGTGAAGGGTGAAATGAAATATTGCAAAGGTTAAAACTTGCGTCACCAAGATTGTCGCGATTTATCGAATAAGTACTGATATTCCTCCGGATGTTGGGACCTAGGGTTATTATTGAGTGTCTGGGGACCTCACAAAAAAATATGCAGTAAGGAGTGAAGGGTCGAATGGAAACTGGCGGAGGATAAAAGTTGGGTCACAAGATCGTCGCGATTTATCGAATTTGGACGGATATTTCTCCGGATGTTGGGACCTAGGGCTATTAGTGAGTGTCTAGAGAAGTCAAAAAAAAATATGCTGTAGAGAGTGAAGGGTGAAATGAAAAATTGCAAAGGTTAAAACTTGGGTTACCGAGATCGTCGCGATTTATCGAATTGGGACGCATATTTCTCCGGATGTTGGGACCTAGGGCTATTATTGAGTGTCTGGGGACCTCACAAAAAAATATGCCGTAAGGAGTGAAGGGTCGAATGAAAAATTGCGAAGGTTAAAACTTGGGTCACTAAGATCGTCGTGATTTATCGAATTGGGACGCATATTTTTTGATCTGTTGGGACCTAGGGCCATCATAAAATGTCTAGGGATCTCAAAGAAAAATATTCCGTACGGAGTGAAAGTTCGAATGAAAAATTAAGAAGGTTAATACTTGGGTCACCAAGATCGTCGCGATTTATCGAATTTGGACGGATGTTCCTCCGGATGTTGGGACCTAGGGCAATTATTAGTTGTCTGGGAACCTCAAAAAAAAATATGCCGTAAGGAGTGAAAGTTCGAATGAAAAATTGCGAAGGTCAAAACTTGGGTTACCATTATCTTCGCGATTTATCGAATTGGGACGCATATTTTTTGATCCGTTGGGACCTAGGGCTATCATAAAATGTCTAGGGACTTTTTAAAAATCCGTGTTTTCACTTGGTTCCAAAATAGAATTTTTTTTTTTACTTTATATTTTTTTTAATTTTTTTTTTAATTTTTAATTTTTTTTTTAATTTTTAATTTTTTTTTATTTTTTTTATTTTTTTTGCACTTGGAAATAATTTTTTAATAACGCGTATATGTAATTTTTATTGTTTTGTTAGTTTTTTATTGTTATCAAGTACTTGCATACCAAATTTCAAGTTGCTACGACCTCCCGTTCAAAAGTTATTGCAATATACAGGTCGGCCATCTTGTTTTTTGGTTTTGTCGATTTTAGTTAGTCATTGTGTCCCTTTATACCAAATTTCAAGCTTCTACTACTCTCCGTTCGAAAAATGTCACTCTGACAGGTCGGCCATCTTGTTTTTTGGTTTTGTTGATTTTCGTTTCTCATTATACCCCTACACACCAAATTTCAAGTTTCTACGACTCTCCGTTCGAAAAATGTCACTTTGACAGGTCGGCCATCTTGTTTTTTGGTTTTGTTGATTTTCGTTTCTCATTGTACCCATACATACCAAATTTCAAGTTTCTACGACTCTCCGTTCGAAAATTGTAAATTTTGACAGGTCGCCCATTTTGTTTTTTGGTTTCGTCGATTTTCAATTGTCATTATGTTCCTGCATACCAATTTTCAAGTCTCTAAGTCAATCCAATCAAAAGTTATTACGAAAACAAAAGAAAATCACGAAATGCCTGTTTTGGACTTCACGGCTAGTATTTTTTGGTAATTTTATGTATGTGTCATGTTTGAATAGTCACCCTAAGCTTATATTTCAAATTTCAAGTCTCTGTCAATTCAGTGAAAAGTTATTGAAGAAACAAAAAACAGTCCAAACATTTTTTTGGACTTCAAAGCTAGTACTTTATTACGTCAAACCTGTCCAAAAGGTTCCAATTAGCTTATATTTCAAGTTTCAAGTCGATAGGTAGCAGTTCAACAGGATCGCGGGGATTTGGACCTAGAGCCTGGCTAACCAGATTTTTATGTTGTAATTTTCTCAATTTTAGACCGCTTCACCCGGTTCTTGTGGCACCCCCAGCACCTTAATTTTAGTTCAGAACTGGGGTATCGGGTATAAAATGGAACCGTTGAAGTATTCTCGTTAATTTGGTATAGGTTTTATACGGAAAAATTATGTTTTCAAAAAGTTATTAACGATAGCATCAAAAGGTGTACCCTGTAATGGCCTTTTCCAAGGAGCTCAGACAAAATGATGCTTTGTCGCTTACGCCCTTATTGTTTATCGAACCCATACTTGTGATACATCAATCTCTTCGTCTGGTGGTGTAGATTCGATTTCTGGTGGAAAATCTTGCCTAGAGCCTAATTTGAAGGTAGCATCGTTTGTCAACCCCAGATATCAGTACATTGCTCCTCACGTGTTTTTTTTTACATTTTCACAGTTGCCGGGAATAAAAGGGATTTGTCCCGGGAAATTTTAGAACGCACATGTAGATCGATAAATGAGGAAGCGATTTTGTGCAAAAAACCCCCCGAAATTCGAAATTTTGGGCCAGTTCTATGTGAGTATAAATTGATTATAGCTCCTTCTCGATATAAAATTTTCAAATTTACCAAAGTTATTTTTTTGTATATATATTTATCTAAATATATAAATTGTATCTTTAACGTTTTGTTGAATGTAGTATACTATGTGTTAATGAATTTGCGAATAACTACTCATAATTGTTCGTTTTTTTGTGTTATTGAATTTTTTTTCTCCTACGTGTTTTTTTTTATTTGCAATGATTTTTACAAATCAAATGATTGCAGATGCAATCGTTAAATTATATTCTACAAATAATGTTAACGTTTCAATTGACAATTTACTTTCTGCCTCAAGAAAATTAAAAACGTCTGAATTATTTACTTTATGTAAAGAAATCTTACCTACATCGTCGATTGATAAAACAATTCTACAACATTGAAATAAATGTTGGAGTCGTTTGCGAGACAATCGAGAAATAATTTATGAATTAATTTCAAATCGCACTGTAAATGATTTATTATCAGTTCCTGTTAATTTGCATTGTAACCAGATTGAAGATGATACCGATATTTCCGCTGAAGGTAAGGATAAAAATCTTAATAATTTCTCAGGCCGAAAAAATTAATAAATTTTGTAATAGTTATTAGAGAACTTGATTATTAATCTAAATAAAAATAATATATCTTTTTCTTAGTCTCATTTATTTGAAAACAAATTGTGCGTAGTTTAATATCTGCAATTTAATAACATTCGAAATATTAAATTTAAGTTCTCATATTTTTTATATAAGTAAACAAGATAAAAATTTTTTCTTATTCTTAGAACGTTATATACATTTTCGACTAAAGTTTACTAAAATTTGATTCGTCAAAAAAATTTTTATATTTTTCATGTGCATTAAAAGAACGAAGATCAAGTTATAAACTTTTTTTTCGATAACTTGTAACAAACGTCTATCTCCTGATTAAGTAAATTTAGCAGACATCGAAAAAAAAAATTTTTTTTTACAAAAAAGAAGAACCAACAGAATTTTTTATAAAATTCAGCTGTGAAAAGTTTCAAAAATTATGTTTGCGATTTTCCAAACATTTATTCAATAATAATTTATTTTTTAAATGACATTTCTATAATTTTAGGATGTCGGCTAATTGCAATGTTGTTGATAATGATAAACGTGACTGAAACTACCAATTATAGTAATATAATTAGCTTCAATGAGACATCAAAGAAAAATAGAGAATGAAGTTTAGGCAAAATACAATTGTTTTTAGTTTTATTCCGAGACATTTTATCTCTTGAGATCGTTCTAAAAAAAAAATAAGATCCATTAAGCTGAAGTTAAGTATTAGTGAAATAAAATCTTATCTTCATATGTAGATAGTAAATCATGGAATTTTTTCTGTAGTTCGTCTTGTAAAAAATAACACAATTTTCTTTTTGAACTGTTTTGGGTAAAATTTCTTTTCTTTACACTTTTCAAAATAATAAATGTAAAAAAAAGTCCTAATATACTTCTAGAAAAAAAATAATAATTTGAAATGTCGGTAATATTTAAATTTAAATATGACCTAAGTTCTCAATTGGATCATTCCATGTCAAATCGACCAATAGTTGGAATCGACCCATTTTAATGTTTATGAAATTGGGTGACAAGTTTTCTATCATTATAAAACGAAGTTCTACAAAAGGAAAAAAAATTTTTTCAAAAGTTATGCAAAATTCAAAATTTCACTATTTTTACAGTTTTTAAAGTTTATTTTTTAAATATCTCGAAAACTATTATAGCTACAAAATAGTGATTCATTTTAAAGAGGATATTTGGGACTATAAATAAGAATATATTTCGAAAAAAGCCAAATTTGTAAAATTTTGAATTTTCAAAATTCGTCAAAATTGAAGTCGGATGTAAAATTTTTGTTTTTTTTTTATATAATACCTTGTACTGATCTTAAAAGATCATGAAATTTTTAGAACTAAGCGATTTTTTTTTAATATTAATTTTTAAATTGAAAAAAAAATTTTTCTTTACATAAGTTCAAATGTCCTGAATGTCACGAAATAAATATGAAAAGAAACAGTCATCATATATACAGAAGACATAGAAAAACAGAAACTCGGATGTTAAAATTAATTTGATATTAAAGTTTAGAAACTATTATACCAAGAATTTCGTTTAATATAATTCAACACATTTCTTTCAAGGGACGTTTGAAAAAAAAATTCTTCTCAAAAGTTTACAAAAAAATAACTTCTAATCAACTTATTGACATAACTCATATGTCTGACTAAAAATTATTTTACTACTGTAGCTAATAGTTTCAGTGGTCTTAAACCACAAGTAGAAAATGCGTTTGAAACTACCGCATTTCTCTAGTTCTAGTTAAATGCTACTGAAACTACTATTTACATTAATATAATCATTTTAAGTCAGATATATGAGTTTTACGGAAAGTTTTATGAAAGATGAAATTTTACGGAAATTTTTTTGATGCCATTTATATCTTTTCCACGTCTTGGAAAAAAATATGTGTTTAGTTAATTTATAATAATTCCCAGTAGAATGATGACCATCATTTCATATAAAATTAATATAAACATCAGAGTTTCTGTTATTGTTCGTCTCCTGTTTGTCAAGACTTAATCTTTTCAAATTTGTTTTGTTACGTTTGGGATATTTAAATTCTTGCAACGAAAAATGTAGAAATTAACATCGGATTATACGTTTGTAAAAAAAAATTACCTTTGAGAATTTAAGTAATTTTTAAATTTAAATTTAAATTTAACAGATTATTTAAATTACATATGAATAGCAAGGTCAAAATCATTAAAATAATAATTGAATTTTTTATTTCTGCTCGCGCATTCTTAGATGTGTAAATTTTTTAATTTTTTTGGCTATCGTTGCTTATATAAGTGTAATCAATTCTTTAATAAATCATTCAATTTACAGTTAATTTCGAAGATACGAAGAGTAACAAGTTGCTACATTTCGATGATTTCGTTGCAGAGGAGCCTTTTGATGAAGATATTAATTTCAATGTCGTAGAAGTCTTAAATTCTAATGAATTAAATGATTTTACTGATAATTTGGATCCGAAACCTTTGGTTATTGATGAGAATGACAAGATCATCGAACGTTCTGATCTTGATAATTCTAATCAATCGATTAATATTGAAGAACTCGACATTCAATTCGATGATGGGTTCATTTTCTCTCACTCAACAGTTCTACTTGAGATAGCTGAAAATAATTCAGTTCACAATGATGATTCGGATATCCCTACTGCAATTATCCACGATGATAGCAATTATAATCTTTTCGATACAGATTTATTGATTCCTCCTCAAATTATTGAAGATAGTAACTCATGCCCTCTTAATAACACTATAATTAATCCTAATGATATTACGGATACTCCCTTGAATTCATCCAATACGTCTTATACGTTCTTGGATAAAATAATCATTCCTTCTGTTTTTTGGGAAAAGTATTGGAATGGAACAATTCGTTTGACTTTGGGCTGGACAAATTATTTTAATAAAATTTTAGAAAATCATGAAAAATTGAAGCTTTGCGTTTTTACATTCCTAGAAAATAAGTGCTATGAAAAAAAAAATAACAAATATTTCATTGCCAAAGCTAATTGCAAGAATCATTCATGTACAAAATTTCAATTTATTAGTTATACTCCAATTATTGCACCTTTTACCGACATTGAAGTACATGTTGAAACATGTGGAACAATTAAACATGACTCTCAAGATATACATCGTCGATTTTGCAATAAAGAAGAGCGTGAAGAAGTTGCTGCTAAATTAGAGAAAGAAAAACCTGGAGTAGTAAAGTTTAATATGTGGCAAAACGCTGACAATGAATGTCTAGAAGCCGGTAAACGTAATGATACCTTACGTCGCTTCACAACAAAAAAATTAATAGTCCATAAAGTAGAAACTGATTTTTGTTTAGCAGGTATTCAGGGCATAATTTTTGGTTTTAATCATTTTACTCTTAAAAAATATTTAGAAATTACACATGAAATTGCAGTAAATGAAAAAATTAAAGAAATTAATTTCACTGTTTTCCATATATGTTCGACTCATTTGATCAACACAGTTAAACGAAAAAAGAATGCAACATGAAATCATCCACCAGAAAAATTGCTTTGCATTGGATTTCACAGCTTATACATTGCACAACAATTGATGACGCAAAAACAATTTTTACTAATGGATGTATGGTTTTCAGTCATCAATGGTGTACAGAAAATTTAGAAAAATATGTAGATGGCATTTTACCGGACTATGGAAAGAAAAAAACAAAAACGACAGCTCTTTCAATGACAATGACATGGAAGTGGAAGATGATAAAAGTGATGTCAATGACATGGAAGTGGAAGATGATAAAAGTGATGTTAATGACTGCAATGAAGACGATATTGAAGGTGATACAATAGAGGATGCAAAAGAAAACGATAAATTACGCCATGGATCAGCTTATTGGATAATATTTCATGAAATTTACACAGAAGTAAAAAAGTTAGACATAAAAAGTGAAAATTCTGCTGAAAACAACCATTTTGCGGAAAATTTTCTTGATTATGTTATGGAACATTTGATGCCATTTTTTTTGCTTTGATCGGGGATAATTCTTAGTTTATTGAATTACAAAGGTGTGAATTTTACACGATACAGTAACGCTACTTCAGAGACACTTTTCAATGACATTAAGAATAATATTTTTAAGAAGGAAAAACGTATTTTAATGCCAAGATTCATTGAGAAAATGGGAGAAATAATTGAAGGTAAATTAACTGAACGACAACATACGTTACTGACAGAAAGACAAAGACAGAACGCACAAAAAAAAAGGAAAAATATAGAATTACAAGCGGATAATGAAGATTATGAAGACGATTGGATGTTTGCTAGCGAAGGGTGGGATAGAACAAAAGGTGGGGCATACTTTACGCAGCAAAGATTCAAAAGATTATCTTATGATTGCGAAAAAAATAATAAAAAATTAAAGAAGGAAATTGTCGATAGTGAATTGGAAGAAAATGTTCGAAACATGACAGAAAATAGTGACGAGACTTGCGATTTAAATAAAATCATTACAGATAATGATATTCATGTATCTAACATTAAATATCCCGACCACAAGAAAACGGACACATACAAAAACCTTATTGCAGACAATATACAATACCCAAAACATTTTCCAGATAACGATAAAATTATTTATGGTATTCATTTAACAAAAAAAAGTTTTGAAACACTAAAAGAAAACGAAAAACTTGACGACAATATAATAAATGCTAGCCTGAAACTATTTGAAGATATGGCAAGATTGAGAAATTTTAAAATATTAGTTCTAGAAACATTTTTTTCTACTGATTTAATGGAAAGAAAAAAATTAGGAAAGGGATTCAAATGCTGGGCTGAAAGCGTGAAAATGGGGTCATACGGTGTCTGGGTTTCGCCAATATACCACAGTAATCACTGGACACTTTTAGTGACAGTAAAAGAGCATAAAATATTTTTATATATTGATTCTATGTGGAAAACAAGACAAATTCCAGAAAACTTGATTGAAGGCTACTGTACATTAGTTAAAGAATATTGGAAAGAAGAAAAACAATTGGTTAATGAGGAATGGAAAGTCGTAAAACCAGAAGATGTCCCTTTACAAACAACTAATCCGGGAAAAACATGGGATAATTGTGGTGTTCATGTGATTACGTGGGCCCACTGCATAATTACGAGTTCCTTGTGCCCATTTTATGAAGATGACATGAACAACGCGAGAAAAGGTATTGCTAAACTTCTTTGGACCGAAAAAAAATTAGAACGAGCAAAATCATCGACGGTAAAATTTAGAAAAATATTTTTTTGATAAAAATGAAGGAGCCGAAAAAGATATAGAAATTCACAAACCAATTGAATCAACTGAACTGCCAATATATTTCAACAGCACATTTGAATACTGTGCATCACTTAAATAGAGAAAATGAAGAAATATTTTTTTTTATTGAAAAATTTGCAAATTCTTGCCAAAGTTTTTGCAATTAATTTAGTTTTTTAAAGAAAAATGATTATTTCATTCTTTCGTTTTTAAACTCGTCTAAAATTGTTGAATTAAAGACGCAAATCTTGCATCTTTAAATTTTTTCAGAACTTAATAATCGGGCTGGGGAAATCGCTGAATGGATCGATCCGCAAATTTACAGAGCTACTAGCGATACATACAGTTGAAAACATTCGTAAAAAACTAAGCTTGCCTATCTGTATTTGTTAAGATGCAGCTGATTTATCGAAACACAGGAGAAAGTCAGTATTTTTAATATTTTTCTAATTTAAATTGTAGATGAAAAAAAATTTTTTTCTTCAAATGTCTTGACAGATTTTTAGGAAATTTATTTAAATTTCAATACAATCACTGGTTGATGAGATATTCAGTTTTAGATATCTCCACCATTAATAGAAGAATCAATAAACTCATTCAGGGAAACTAAAGGTAAATAAACGAACTATCTGGTCCATATGATCGTTTAATCGAAAACATTTTTCAGAGCCAGTGGTGCAAGAAATAGAAAAGTTAAAATTTAAAAAAAAAATTATCCGCTCTATTACGTTGAATTACGTTAAAAGCGTGGCTCATAATTCTTTTTGGTCAAAAAGTAAAAAAAATAGAATGTTATAGCAACAAAATGCTTTTTTTTAAAAGTCTCTACGACCATTTTTCACTGAGACGTAGCTCGACAGAAATCAACAAAAAAATTTGGAAAATATTTTGCTCCATTAATTTTTGAGAGAAGTGTAATTCTAACTTAATAACAATTGGTCAAAGTAATTTTTTTGAATATCATTAGAGTTTTAATGATATTATTTCTAACTAATAATGTAATGTAAATGGTGTTATGAATTGTAGTCAATGGAAATAAGTTTATATTTAAAAAAAAAAAACGCATAAATTTATTTATTTAAATAACGAGAAGTTCCATGTACAAATTGATAAGAGAAAAAAGCATGAAAGATCATAATAAAATCGATAATTTTTGAAATATAAGAAGCTGACAAAATTGAATAAAAAGAAAGTAAAGAAAATCATTTAACTCTATAAGATTTTAAGGATCATTTTTAACGGCAAAAAATCTTGGTTAAGAAGGGAAAATAACTTGAATCAAACTTAAGAAAGGAAAACCGCGAAAATCCTAGTGACTCGACATTCTATCGTCCGTGATTTCGAATTTACAGATCCACTGCGTACATTGAATTTTTTTTGGGATCTCTGGATTCTTAGTAGTCGCCCAAGTTCCTTATATCTCAAAAGATATCCGTCCTAATTGGAAAAAATTACCGTCCACCATGATTTATATACATTTCTACTCCTTACAGCATATTTTTGAATTTGCTCTCTTGGACACGTAATCAGCACCCCAGGTCCCAACATCTGAAGAAATATCAATCCCAATTTGATAAATCGCGACGATCTCGGTGACCCAAGTTTTAACCTTCGCAATTTTTCATTCGACCCTTCACTCCTTACGGCATATTTTTTTGTGAGGTCCCCAGGCACTCAATAATAGCCCTAGGTCCCAACATCCGGAGGAATATCAGTCCTTATTCGATAAATCGCGACAATCTTGGTGACGCAAGTTTTAACCTTTGCAATTTTTCATTTTACCCTTCACTCTCTACAGCATATTTTTTTTTGACTTCTCTAGACACTCACTAATAGCCCTAGGTCCCAACATCCGGAGAAATATCCGTCCAAATTCGATAATTCGCGACGATCTTGTGACCCAATTTTTCTCCTCCGCCAGTTTCCATTCGACCCTTCGCTCCTTACGGCATATTTTTTTTGTGAGGTCCCCAGACACTCAATAATAGCCCTAGGTCCCAACATCCGGAGAAATATCAGTCCTTATTCGATAAATCGCGACAATCTTCTTGACGCAAGTTTTAACCTTTGCAATTTTTCATTTTACCCTTCACTCTCTACAGCATATTTTTTTTTGACTTCTCTAGAAACTCACTAATAGCCCTAGGTCCCAACATCCGGAGAAATATCCGTCCAAATTCGATAAATCGCGACGATCTTGTGACATAATTTTTCTCCTCCACCAGTTTCCATTCGACCCTTCGCTCCTTACGGCATATTTTTTATGAGGTCCCCAGACACTCAATAATAGCCCTAGGTCCCAACATCCGGAGAAATATCAGTCCTTATTCGATAAATCGCGACAATCTTCTTGACGCAAGTTTTAACCTTTGCAATTTTTCATTTTACCCTTCACTCTCTACAGCATATCTTTTTTTTACTTCTCTAGAAACTCACTAATAGCCCTAGGTCCCAACATCCGGAGAAATATCCGTTCAAATTCGATAAATCGCGACGGTCTTGTGACATAATTTTTCTCCTCCGCCAGTTTCCATTCGACCCTTCGCTCCTTACGGCATATTTTTCTATGAGGTCCCCAGACACTCAATAATAGACCTAGGTCTCAACATCCGGAGGAATATCAGTCCTTATTCGATAAATCGCGACAATCTTGGTGAGGCAAGTTTTAACCTTTGCAATTTTTCATTTTACCCTTCACTCTCTACAGCATATTTTTTTTTGACTTCTCTAGAAACTCACTAATAGTCCTAGGTCCCAACATCCGGAGAAATATCCGTCCAAATTCGATAAATCGCGACGATCTTGTGACATAATTTTTCTCCTCCGCCAGTTTCCATTCGACCCTTCGCTCCTTACGGCATATTTTTTTGTGAGGTCCCCAGACACTCAATAATAGCCCTAGGTCCCAACATCCGGAGGAATATCAGTCCATATTCGATAAATCGCGATGATCTTGGTGACCCAAGTATTAACCTTCATAATTTTTCATTCGAACTTTCACTCCTTACGGAATATTTTTTTTTGAGGTCCCTAGACATTTTATGATGGCCCTAGGTCCCAACAGATCAAAAAATATGCGTCCCGATTCGATAAATCGCGACAATCTTGGTGACGCAAGTTTTAACCTTTGCAATTTTCCATTCGACCCTTCACTCTCTACAGCATATTTTTTTTTGACTTCTCTAGACACTCAGTAATAGCCCTAGGTCCCAACATCCGGAGAAATATCCGTCCAAATTCGATAAATCGCGACGATCTTGTGACCCAATTTTTCTCCTCCGCCAGTTTCCATTCGACCCTTCGCTCCTTACGGCATATTTTTTTGTGAGGTCCCCAGACACTCAATAATAGCCCTAGGTCCCAACATCCGGAGAAATATCAGTCCTTATTCGATAAATCGCGACAATCTTCTTGACGCAAGTTTTAACCTTCGCAATTTTTCATTTTACTCTTCACTCCTTACAGCATATTTTTTTTTGACTTTTCTAGACACTCACTAATAGCCGTAGGTCCCAACATCCGGAGAAATATCCGTCCAAATTCGATAAATCGCGAAGATCTTGGTGACCCAAGTTTTAACCTTCGCAATTTTTCATTTGACCCTTCACTCCTTACGGCATATTTTTTGTGAGGTCCCCAGACACTCAATAGTGGCCCTAGATCTGGACATTTAAATAAAATTGCGTTCCAATCAAATAAAACGCGAAATTTATGGTGACTCAAGTTTTAACCTTTGCAATTTTCCGTTATTGATCCTTATTTTTATATATTTTTTTATTTTCGAACGACACTTCCACACCCATACAATATATTTTTATTTCGAAATTCCGCACATTTTTGGTCTATTTATTATTATTATTTTTTTTCAGTTTTGTCAAATATATTTTCTCATGTTCTAAATATTTTAACCCCGGGGCCCCTTTAGTTTAGTTTCGGCCCTGCGTTTTTCTTCGGCTGCTGATTAGTTTGGCTGCTAGTTTCAGCTGCATTCCTAGATTAGCTATAGATGGACAAACACTAAACATCGACAATTCACTAACCTGGGGATAACGATAGACAGTTCCCTCAGCTTCATTGACCACATCAAAGACGTCCGACGTCGAGCAACGCCAATGGCAATGAAGCTGATGAGGTGCACGGGGAAAACCTGGGGCGCCACGCCCACTGTTCGAAAGTTGTGCTATGAGTTTGTAGTCAGGCCCATGGTCATGTATGGCTGCGAGGTGTGGGGGGAGAAGGCGAGATGCGCCTTTCAAACCCGACAACTAAACGCCCTACAAAGACCCTTTCTAATAAGTATCACACGCGCGTACCGGACAGCGTCGACAGCGGCGTTACAGGTCATCTCGGGCTGTCCACCGCTGCCGCTACTGGCTCATGGCACATACTTGGAAGCAACCAGGGAAACATGGGAAACCCCCGCGAGACCAAAAGACCGTCAACCCCCCCCCCCCCCCAAAATAGATACATCACAGGCAGACTCACACGACAACAAGAAGGCCCATCTCAAACGGTCAATCACGCGGACGGATCCGTAAAAGGGAAGAGAGCGGTAAATTCCCGGCCCAACACTCGTACAGACTGACGGATAAAACAACGATCACACAAGCAGAAGCCCTTGCAGTATCCAAAGCCCTAGACAATATAATCAGAAACAGACGGACAACAATATACACGGACTCCCAGTACGTGACTGATAACATTTCTAGCAACAGAACCACATCGCCCGTCGTAAATCAGGTCGTCAAAAACCTTCTCGCACACGACGACATACGAGTGGTGTGGGAAAGGAAGGGAAACACACACGGACCGGCCAAAGCAGACGAACTGGCGAAAGCTGGGACAAACAGACAGGACATAGACACACACAACAAAGTGTCCAGAAAGACAATCGGCAGGCAGACAAAGTCACGGGTCATGACAGAGTGGCAGCGTCTCTGGGACACGTCCCAGGACGGACTCGAGACACATGCCATGATCCATGATCCCGACGGTACGATTGACACTGCTGGACACCACACACAAGACAGTACAACTACTGATAGGAAACGGTAACCTGCGACACTACTTAAATAGATTCAGACTGACAGACGACGGACCAGAATGTCTGTGGGGGTGGTATCGAAGATACCAGACACATCATACTTCAATGTGAACTACCCCACAGGGTCGCAGCTAGAGAAAGACTTACGAACGACACAAACCCTGAGACCATAGAAGACTGGAGGACATACATAAGATAACTGAACAGATTCGCGGAGTTGGCTGTCCACTAGGAGCCGGGGTCTCCCGCTAATTTTTGGAGTGCGGTGTTGGTTAGGGGTTCCCTTGACAGAGTTCGCTGGGTAGGAGGTGGACAAAGATCGCCTAATGTCTCACGACGGGAGGGCAAGGCGTAAGCCAAATCAAGAGACCTGCAAATCTATGCCGGCCCAAGTCCGCAGAAATACGTTCTTGTCGGGTTATGTCTATCCAAGCCCGCACAAATCCGCCTAGACCTGCAAATCTATACCGGCCCAAGTCTGCATAAATACGTTATTTACCTGCAAATAGTTATACCGGCCCAATTCGGCACAACACCGCACAAGCCAAATCCGCACAAGTCTGTGTTGATAGTTTTAAGTCCGGTCTATGCACCCGCGTCACAAGCCCGCACAAATCCGCCTGGACCTGCAAATCTATACCGGCCCAAGTCTGCATAAATACGTTATTTACCTGCAAATAGTTATACCGGCCCAATTCGGCACAACACCGCACAAGCCAAATCCGCACAAGTCTGTGTTGATAGTTTTAAGTCCGGTCTATGCACCCGCGTCACAAGCCCGCACAAATCCGCCTGGACCTGCAAATCTATACTGGCTCAAGTCTGCATAAATACGTTATTTACCTGCAAATAGTTATACCGGCCCAAGTCGGCACAACACCGCACAAGCCAAATCCGCACAAGTCTGTTTTAATACGTTTTAAGTCCAGTGTTTGCGCCCGCGTCACAAGTCCGCCCAAATCCGCCCAGACCTGCAAATCTATGCCGGCCCAAGTCCGCAGAAATACATTCTTGTCGGGTTATGTCTGCCCAAGTCCGCATAACACCACAAAAACTAAATCCGCACAAGTCTGTTTTGATACGTTTTAAGTCCGGTCTATGCACCCGCGTCACAAGCCCGCACAAATCCGCCTAGACCTGCAAATCTATACCGGCCCAAGTCTGCATAAATACGTTATTTACCTGCAAATAGTTATACCGGCCCAAGTCTGCACAACACCGCACAAGCCAAATCCTCACAAGTCTGTTTTAATACGTTTTAAGTCCGGTCTTTGCACCAGCGTCACAAGTCCGCACAAATCCGCCCAGACCTGCAAATCTATGCCGGCCCAAGTCCGCAGAAATACGTTCTTGTCGAGTTATGTCTGCCCAAGCCCGCACAAATCCGCCCAGACCTGCAAATCTATACTGGCCCAAGTCTGCATAAATACGTTATTTACCTGCAAATAGTTATACCGGCCCAAGTCGGCACAAAACCGCACAAGCCAAATCCGCACAAGTCTGTTTTAATACGTTCTAAACAGCGTTTAATGAAAAACAGTTTTTCCTCAATACATATGTACGTATATACATTTTACACTTAATTTTGTCTATAAACTTAATTTTTCTTTAGAATTTATATTTTTTGATTAAATACATGTTAAAATGAACTTAATATAACCTAAATAACCTAAACTAAACTAAATATAATTAAATATAAAAAAATTCGTCCAAACCCGGCTCAACGTTAAATGTCCCCAACACGGAGGCCGCATTTCCCCTCTGTACCGCCAGGCTTATCCTTTGAGTGATGAAACTTTTTGATTTTTTGCAAATTTTAGAGGAAATTTTCCGAAGTAAATCTTTAGCTTCATCACCAAAGGGACCAAAAAGTCTCAACAGCGAAGGGTACAAAAACAAAGCGGTCTTCCAGCTCCAAGTATTTTCTGTGTTTTATTTTTTCCGCATTACTTGCAGCCGAACCAGCTTTCTCAGATGTTCGTTTAATATATGAGTCCGCTAAAGTATGCGTACAAGTCGCATCCCATAATAAAGCCCTGCCCCCTCTCCAAGGAATCAAGGTGATTCCATCCACACGCTTTCCATCGCCCCGACAAATACCAGGCGGCTCCAAAACAGCAGAAAAACCTGCGGTAATAAGAGAACGCTTAATAATGTCATTGATCATCCTGTGCCTAGACAAACGACCTGCACTTTTTACGCAGCTAAGCCCGTGAAGGCCATAAACATCGACAGTTTCGCTACAAATGCAGACGTGTTGTTCACACACAGGAATACTCAGACGAAGGGCAACGGAAATGCGGAAGGTGGAATATTCTAATTGATTTCCCAAGGAAGAACAGGGCAAGGCATCTAACCACGCGTTACTTTCAGGAGCTTGAAGAGCTAGGAGACGCGCCTTGCCTTTATTTATTTATTTATTTCCGGGACCTATTTAAGGTATTTTGTACCATATTAGACTGTACAATACTAGTAATTTTGAAGTGCTTCAAGTCTATAGTCATTCCATTCTTTTTTCAAAGTTACTCCGCCGTTCCATGTTTTATATCATTAACAAGCCCTACACTTTTTTACAGTGAAATGTAAATCCAGATACTATTTGTCTTAAATAACCATAAGAAAATATAAAATAAATATAAAAAATTCAAACATTATTTGACGTTTCTCGTTGTTTTAGGATCATTACACCTCAGCATCAGATCATTGATGAGAACTTGACAATAGAAGTTATCAAAATTTTGTTTGCTTTGTCGAGAAATTATCAGGAAGAGTACTTCATTTACAAAGAGAAATCCATTTATTTAAAGCAAAGTCTAAATCAGAGTCAGAAAAATTGTAAATATTTTGAGGAAGAATTTGTTCAAGTAAAGAAGATACATCGTTAACAGAACCAAGAAAAGCAGCTCTGTAACCAAGAATCTGATTCAATATTACAATTTAAAATATCTTTTAGTGTATTATTTAAAATAGAATCATATTTAGCGAGTGACTCAGGGACGTTCCAACAAGAGGCACAACGAAGCAAATAGGAGACGCGAGGGATAGCAAAGGAGTGTTTTAATAAAAAGTAAGCAGTATGGCAATTAATCAATTTTAAATTAATAGAAAACCGATCAAGAGTGTCAATTTTTAAATTGATATATTCAGAGATTTTGCTTTCAGAAAAAGGACAACCAAGTAAATTAAAGGAATTGAGAGGTATATGTAAAATTTCCGGAGCTATAGACGAGAATTTAGAAAAAATTAAAGAATTATCGTTATTTTTAGATATGTCAAAAAGTTCACACTTTTTAAAGTTTAATTTTAAGCCTAACTCTGAACATAAAGAGATTATTTTAATAAAATCATTTAAAACAATATCTGGATCTCCAGCTAAAGTTCCATCTAAATACCAAAGATTAATTTCTGAAAAAAGCGAAGTAATAATTGATTGAATTGCAAGGCAGAACAGGGGTGGGCCAAGGGGAACACCTCGAAGAGAAGGTATGTGATGATTACCAAAGGATAGAAATGAGGGATCTCTATAACACTGGGAAATGAATTAAAAAAAATCTGGAAATTTTTCTTTTATATTTAAAAGAATTACGTCTCTATTAACGGTATTAAAAGCGTTCATAAAATCTAATTTTAGTATAACTTTGCTAGAAGAATGATTGAAATTTATGAACCGACGCAATGCATGTGTAGCAGCCCCGGCACCACATTTGGTACCGAACCCAAGTTGATGAGGTCTTAAAAAATCTCCCATTTTCTCATAAATACGATTACACATAACCTTAGCAACTAAACGGCGTAAGCACAAACCTACCGCAATAGGACGTATTCCACCATCTTTTTTTATTAAAAGCGCATAAGTTTGCCCCGTAAAAAAATTGACAAATAGTAGCAGGTATTAATCCTTGGAAAACATGATTACTAAAAGAAGCTAGAGAAGAAAGAAGAGTTGAAGAAAAAATGCCAAGCTCATCACTAATAAGATCCTTGAGGTGCTGCGGCCTAAGTGCATCCAAACCACCCAATGAGCCGGGCCTGAAGGAAAATATTGCATTTTTAATTTCAGATTCTGATATATTAAAATCTATATTTGATACTTCTGGAGGATCTGGAAATTTTAAAGGGGTTTCAGGGCTTGGGTGTTTCTTTAATAAGTTTAATAAGTCTCTTCATTTTTGGTAGCCAAAGTGTCTTCGGAACATAATAACCTAATAGCTCCTTTTATATCTCCATCAGACATTTTTGATTCTACCTTTTTAGAAATAAAATAAAATTTTTCATTTTTCTTTTGAGGCTTTGCTTTCTTAGATTTTTCGTTAAAATTATATGCATTAAGCAAGGAATATAATAATTTGTTTTTATTCCATAAAATCAAATTAACTTTGACGGCAGAAGTTAAAGATTGTGTTTGTTTTGATTTAGCAGGAATTCTTAATACAGCATAGAAGAAAAGAAATAAGGCTACCCAGAAAAAATTGTCATTTTTTGATATGCATTTATTAATTAATAGGGAAAGTTCTTCTGCAATGACAGCTCTTGCACCTTTTGGAATTCTCTTGATTGTTGGGACTGACGACTTTAAAGATGAAAGAATATTAACAAAAGAATCAATATTAAAATTTGAATCATCTAATTTGTGCTCCATTTGTAATTTTACAGATGTATTGGAACCTTGAATTAGGAGACTTATGAATTTTTCCATAATGAATCGCTAGTCCATTTCTCTTTTGAAAGACAAATACTGCAGAAAGAACCACTATGGGGATCACTAAAGTTTTCAGTATTAGTTTCAGATGAGTTATTAATACTTGAAACGTCAACATTTTCTATTGAATTTTTATTTTCATATTTAGTTTTAGTACTAGTAGATTCCACAAGAAGATCAAAATGACCAGAATCCGGTTTGCCAGAGAAAAGAAGGTTAATTTAGTCTTTGTGTTGAGTCGTAGATAAAATTAGTTCAGGCTCGTTTAAAATTATGAAGTCTTTTGAATTTTTCTTTAAATTTACCAAGTATATCTTAAAATTTAGATCATACAATTCAGATAATGCAAGGCATTCTACTGATGTACCAAATGTACCATCTTGTAACATTTTGGAGCAATACTCGTTTTTAGAAGATATTTGATCCATAACAAATGCCTTTAAGGATTCCCAATTATCATTTATATATTTAACAGAATCAATTCTTAATTTGTTAAAATTATTCTCATTTTGATACACAAAAAGACTTACTGCTCTAAACAGGCAATTTCCATCTCCGGTGATATTTACAATTTTGAAATTTTTGGACAGCTTTTCAACATTTGACATCATAAAATTAATTTTTTAAATTTTTCTTCTATTTTATGGAATTCCTTGGTTTGTCTTCTTAATGTATAATAAATAAAGATATATTTTCTCAATAATACATAAAATTATAAAATAAAATAGTAAGTTCTGTGTAAAATATTATTTAAAATTCATAAAATTTGATAACGTTGACAGGTTGACATGACATATTTATTAGTTTAGAATTTAATTTTTTATCACGGTGCCCATAAGAGTTGTCCATATTATATAAAACTCCTATTATTGGCACAGGTTTATTGTATGCAAAACTTGCGCATCAAAATTAGTCTAAAAGCATAATAATTCTTTTAAATAAGTGTACCTAGGTAACTAGATATTATTTTATAGTTACAAATTAGTATTAGGTAACTAATATTTTAACTTTAATATAAAGATATTTAGAATTTTTTAGTTCTAAAATAAATTTGAGTTTTTGCAGTATTTCAATTTAAATATTTTATTTTGATACTAAAATGTTTATTATTTAACAAAAACTCAGTAATTTTTTTCCGTTGCTTTAAAGCAAAAATTAGGTGCCAATAATAGGAAAATTTGGATGCCAATCATTAGCAAAAAGGTGCCAATAATACAAAATTGTGTGTTCTTGTAATTAATTCTAAAAATTCTTTAATATTATTAAGATCAGTTTAAATTTTATATAATATATAAATTAGAATAACTACTAAATGATGTAAAATATTTTATTCTTGATAACATAAAATATTTAATAAGTTATAATGAAATTTATGTGGAAATTTCTTAAAGTGCCAATAATTGGGGGTTTTACCCTAGCTGCTTTGATCCAATTTGTTACTGCTCGGATAGATTTTGAGCCGAGTCCTCTTCATCCTCCTCTATGTTTTCTATATGGACTATCTAAAAGAAGAAAAGACTAGTTGTGCTGCCTGCTTACTACAGGTTGGGTTGGATTATTTTAATACTATCAATTAAAACTTCCCTATTAAAAATGAGAGGTCTGTGCGGGTATAAATGGTGTACAACCCGGACCTGAGCGGGTGAATTCCATCCGCTCAAGTCCGGTTTGTGCATCATTTATATCCGCGCAGACCCGTCGTTTTCGACAGGGTTGTTTTTAAATTTCTAATAAAATGTTTTTTTGTAATTAAAAAAAAAATGAAAAAATCTAAAGGATTTTCTGTTATAGAATCCCTTGAACTAAACCACAAAACAGTGTGGCAAAGTTGATTATAAATGAAATAATACCGTTTTATCTTTTCTAATTCTGTTAAGTTCAGAATTTTTTTTAGAAATGTAACAGGAAATTTTATTGTGTTCCAGGCCCAAACAGTTCTCACTTGTTCCTCTTGTTAATAAAAAATGTTCATAAATTATGTTTCTTAGAGTATAATATATCCTATAACTAGTATGGAATAGACAATATTCCGAGTGAGCGGAAAGTTTGTCATACGAGCCGGTAGGCGAGTATGACGGTCCCGCGAGCGCGGAATGACTATTCCATACGTGTTGTAGACTATAATTTTTCTTCGACTGCAAATATGATGATATGTAATTTTAAGTTGGTAATTTTATCCAGGGATGTGCAAAATTAAACAACTAAAACAGTGAAACAATTACAATTTTTTTTCAACCAAGAAAAATTCAAAAAATTTTCATTTTTACAAAAAACGGAAAAATTAAAAAAAGGTTTTTACCTTCTGTGACTGGGTCAGAAGAGGTAAATACTAGATAAAGATACCACATTTTCTCATATTTATACCTCCCCGGGGCTTAAGAACCATTGACCTCGGGATTTTTTTTTCAGCATAAAAGTCCAGGGCCAAGTATTTTTCTTTTCAAAATAAAAATTCGGGAATATGGAAAATTTAGGGGAAATTTTCATATCTCAAGAACCAAGATGGCACAAACAAAACTAATAGTGACACAAACGTTCACATAAGAACCCGTTTCCGATAAACACAAAATATTCGTTTGTTTGTAATGCGGGATTAGATGCGGGAACTTCTCACTGCCATAGGTTGCATTTAGAAATAAAGGAAAATAAATTTTAAAGGACTAAAATTATTTTACTTACATTTATGGGAAAGGAAATATTTGAAGGATCATCTGTTTCCGACTCCAAATATTTTATCGGTTTCTTTTTTGGTCTTGAATTTTCGATTAATTGTTTCAAATTTTCCAAAGTATCTGAAAAAATAATTCTTAATTCTTGTTCAAAATTGTTATTATAAAATACATTGATTTAAAATTTAGACAACAAGTGACCATCATGAGTGACTATAATTTTACAAACAAAATTGTTTTTATTTTAACGAATGGGAGGCGCTGTAATCAATTTTCCTTAAAAGAATACCCTTTTTAGAGAGCCAAATTCTAGAGGGGGCAACGATCAGGGCCGTAACGAAGAGGATTTCGGGGGGAGGGGAGAAGATACAAAATTCATAACTTTTTTTTAGCCTAAAAATACAACTTTTTTCTGACAAAAAAGTGAATGACGAAAACAAAATGGTCCTCACCTCCAAACCATATAAACTTTTCTATTTTGAATCCATAAAATATACAACTTTTGTTTTGGATCAATGAAATATACAATAAACGAAAAACACCTTCTTCGAAATCTATATGGGGCTAGGTGTTAAAAGTTGTGGTTATGGATGCTTATAAGGGTTTCCAGCACGGAATTGTTTGGGTCCCACCCCTTAAAAGTCGCGCCCGGCGCTTTTTTGAATAGAAAATCATGTGAAGGGTTTTTATTTTTTAAAAGATGGGATGGGATAAAAATGCTAAAAATTGACACATGTGGTTAATAAAAGCTAGAAAAAAATGAGCTTTTTCCAAAGAGTTCTTGGTTTTAAGGGAATTCTTCAGTATGTGCGAATATAGGAAAACTGTAGGGCGCAAACCCTTAATTTATTTTAAAAAATCTGAAAACAAAATCCCAGTTATATAAATAAACACATTTTAAAGCAATTTGTACATTTTATTATTGCCAAATATTATCTCTTTTATCCAAATAACGTGATTTTTTACATTTTATGAGACTTGTGATTTTTCACTGCATTTTTTCTCAAAAAAATAAATATGGGGGCCTTGATTGATACTTATTAATGAATTTCTAAAAAAATAGACCCATGGGGAAAAATTTCTAAGTAACCTTTTTTGTAGCATAAATTAGCTTCATGCGTCAATGTTTATATCCCTAGCAAGGCTGTATCCAGGGGGGCGACCCCCCCAAAATCCTAAAATTTTATACGAAAATCCAAATTTTTTTGAAGCTTCTTCGGGGCCCGGATTCAAGGGGGCCGGCGTTGATAGTTTCTTTTGGTTTATAATAAATAGTTTATACTTTATATTTACTCCCCCAGAACGATAAGGACACAAAGCGAAGCAAATATGCAGCCTCTTTTCCAAGTCGACCATACACCTTCAAATTCGTAAAAATTGCGGCGCTAGAGTTTTTTTGCATTTCAACTTTAAATACACTTTTAAAATTAAAATAGACTATAACATTTCTAAAAAAAATCGCCTGCGGCGCTATAGTTTTTTTACTCCCCCAGAACGATAAGGGCACAAAGCGAAGCAAATATGCACGCTCTTTTTTAAGTGGACCATGCAGATTCAAATTCGTAAAAAAAGGTTTGTTAAATGTTATTAAAAAGGAGTTAAGCGCCAAAACTGGGCCGAAAAATATTTTTTTGGTTTACAACTATGCAATTTTTATTAAAGATTAAGCAATTTTTTTAAACAATTTAGTTTTTTAGGTTTTTTCTGTACTTCATGCGTTTAAAAAGTTCAAACTGACCCAAGGTGGACACTGAGAAACACGGCACAGGCTATTTTAAATTTATTAACATACAAATATTAAGTTGAAAGTGTATAGATTTGCAGCACATGCTATTTTAAATTTATTAACATACAAATATTAAGTTGAAAGTGTACAGCTATAGTGGATAACATGATACAGATGCAGGAGTAAAACAGTACGTTTAATCCCAAAAAAGAAAGAATAAAATAACATTTAAGTCCCAGCCATGCAAAAAACTCATTTATTTACTTTAGTATCATGAGTGAACACTTACCCGCCATGTATAGAATTATGGCATAATAATACACATACGAATTCTCCTCTGGCCATAAAACATAGATATTTTTTATTTAGATTAATTTCCTGAGGGCTGTGGCTAAAGGTTGATTCTTAAAATGTTTGCTTTCCAAAGCTTGGTAGGATTCGTCGTCTATATATTGTACGTAGTAAAACATCTAAAAAAAAGCCTAATGAAAGTACAGTTGGATCCGAAAAAAAAACAAGATTGAAAATTTAGTTGTGTAAATTCAATAATTACAATACAAACAAAGCCGTTGTCATGTTGACAATATTTTTCAAAATTACTTATAATAATTATAAAGTAATTAGAAATGCGTTAAGAAATGTTAAGAAATCTCAAACTATAGTTTATTGGAAGCAGGATGTACGGAAGTGATTGTGGCTAGTGATCTCTAGGTTATCTAGTGATTCGGAAAGTTGTGTTAAGATCATAGAAAAAAGAATAATGGTTAAGATTGAAGAAAAAATAGATGGGGGAGGAAAGGGCGTGCAGACTCGGAAAAAAAGATAACAAATGAAATACAGGATGAAAATTTACTTAATTATTTGAGAGAATACCATTTACAAGAAGCGGTGCATGCTATAAACAATACAAATTTTCCTGGGTTAAAAACCATCGCCCGTCGCCGCATCGATAGTTCCAAGATTAAAAAAGCGAAAAAAAACCTCCGGAAAAAACCTTTTTTTAAACGAAAATCATAATTTTCATAAATTATATGTTTGATTAGTAGAGTATAAATTTTTATTTTTTCATAAGATTGACTAAATATTGTGTTTTAATTTTTGATTTGATTAAATATTCTAAATGTTTTTTCAGTTTATTATTTATTATTATTATTTTTTTTAATATTCGACATTATTCGCGTGCATTTTATGTAATAAACTTTGAAAAAACTGACAATTAATTGTCAAATTAACCTAAGCTATTTCTTAAAATCTTACTTAAACTATAAAATAATTAGTAAAATTGACATTTTAGCATATTTAAATCTTGCGTTTTTTGTGGGTCTAACTATACAATATCGTCCCTTATATATTATATATTTTACTTACCATAAATACATGTACTTATGTGCCATAAATAAATTATATTCCTTACTTTACAAATTGCACAAAGTGACCTACTCACACAAGCTAACACACAATCACAGAACGCAAAAGTAAACCGATTGAAGGACGCGTTTTTTAACCGTTTTTTCCAATGTTTACTACGACAGAAAAACGTAAACAAAAACAGCATAACACGAATTGTACGCAATACACTGTTGCCAACAGTGCTAGCGAACTTAAATGTAGAACCAAAGTATTCCCTAAGGGCCACTTGAACCAACGATGTTTTAACTTTAACTTGGTTTAAATTTAAACCAAGTTTAAAGTTAAAACATCGTCAATTAATTGACAGTCAGAACACAGCATTTTTAACTTGAACTCAGTTTAGTCGAGACAATCCCAGCTTAAGAGTTGGCAACTCTTAGTTGAAGTATACAACTATACAACTCTGAGTTGCCTGTATTAAATAGGACTAAGGCCCAGACAGCAC
Organism: Brachypterus glaber; assembly: GCA_958510825.1. NCBI lineage: Eukaryota > Metazoa > Arthropoda > Insecta > Coleoptera > Kateretidae > Brachypterus > Brachypterus glaber. Next base: position 10,280,147 of record OY294053.1, on the reverse strand, counting down.
ATGATATCTTAAAGACATATTTTTTAGATCTTAATTATGTCTGGACGCCTAAAGACATAAAAAGTATATCTTGTGGACTTCTTTTTAGGGATGTTTAAAAGAAATCTGATTATGATGTCTATAAGATGTCTTTTAAGTACAAGACCTCTTAACTTCGATACTCATCGCTAAAAATAAACTAACCACAATCAACTATTAAACAAAAATACCATTTTTTTTAAGATCTTTTTTTGAAAAACAAAAAAATTTTAAAAAAAATTAATTTTTTTTTATTTTCCTTTTACGAAAAAACAAAAAAATAAAAAAAAAATCAAAAAAGAAATTTTCAAAAAAAAACAAAAAAAAATAAATTAAAAAAAAATTAAAAAAATCACAATTTTTTACGATCTTTTTTTGACCAACAAATTACCCACGAAATTACCTATCATTCTAATTTTTATTACGCTTTATCAATACAACCGTACCTAGCACAGTAAATGGGAGGGGGTATTATGTTGTAAAGTCGCCTGGTGCAAGGCGTCAGTAAGGCGTCTTAAAAAAGATGTCTTAAAGACGTTACCTTTCGTAACATACGACGTCTTTAAGATATATATACATATACGGCGAAAACCTACGTTCTTAAGACGTCTTGAATGACGAGCTACGACATCTTTAAGATCTCTTTAAGTCATCTTTGTGCACTTGCACCAATGATGGTTTAACTTTAAACGTGGATTTAATTGACGTTCAACCAATCAGAACGCAGCATTTTTAACCTTAACTCGGTTTAGTCGAGATAATCCCACACCAAAAGTTGGTGCAAGTGGCCCTTAGAGCCACTTACACCAACGATGGTTTAACTTTAAACTTGGATTAAATTGAACATATATAGGCACCAAACTTATATATATATATATATATATATATATATATATAACCAATTTTTTGTGGTTCTAACGCCGGTTAACCTGTGTGTATCTGTATCTCTTTCTCTGTTTAAACTTCAATTAAAAAAATACAAGCGACTATAAGGACCACTTGCACCAATGATAATAACTTGGATTAAATTGACGGTCAGCCAAAGGTGCAAAGACCGGACTTAAAACGTATTAAAACAGACTTGTGCGGATTTGGTTTGTGCGGTGTTGTGCAGACTTGGGCCGGTATAACTATTTGCAGGTAAATAACATATTTATGCGGTGTTATAAGATGTTCAAATATGAAGTTTTTGCTAAATCACAATACACAGTTAGTCAAAAGATTATCCTGCATTTGTTAATTAGATAGTTAAAAAATCTAATTAACAGTTCATAAAAATTTAAGTACTTAAGTAATTAAAATAGCAATAAAATCTTTTACACTTTTGACTAGCTATAAATCATTTAATAAGGTCAAGTTTTAACTTTTAGTATCTATAAAAATTACTTGTTGCAGAATTCAATTATTTAGGTGTGAATGACATGACCCTTTACAGCTCTAATTAATTTCTTATTTTTACTCATATATAATTGTAATTTATAAGTATACCGGTAACTATGAAAGGGTCCAAAAAAGCAATTAATTTTCAAGTCATTAAAAGTTAAAACTAATTACTCTCAAATTTTTATTATTGTTTTTATTAGTTGTTGAGTGAAACCTATTTTTATTATTTTGGCAAATAATATAAAAGGAAGTAACTCGCTAGCAAGGTCATTAGATTTTTTTTAGATATTCAGTATTCAGTAATTTATTTATATATTTGTTAGTCAGTTAGTTATTTTTTTATATACATAATTAATAGTGCAATTAAGTGCAATTTAAGAAGATGAACTGTTGTAAGTCGAACAATAATAAATAAATAATGTAGTTAAAATATTTAACCAAATGTTTGTATAATTTTTCCAAGAATGAGTAACACGAACCCATAATATAATAAAAAAAAATTATGATATGTTATCAAAATATATAATATATAACGGCTAACCATTCATATCAAGAAGCTCCCATAGTAAAGCATAATATTATAAAACATATAACAGCTATAGAACAACAAAACCACATATTATAACAGCGGACTTGGGCCGGTACAGATTTGCAGGTCTAGGCGGATCTGGGCGGACTTATGACGCGGGTGCAAAGACCGGACTTAAAACGTATTAAAACAGACTTGTGCGGATTTGGCTTGTGCGGTGTTGTGCAGACTTGGGCCTGTATAACTATTTGCAGGTAAATAATATTTATGCGGACTTGGGCCGGTATAGATTTGCAGGTCTAGGCGGATTTGGGCGGACTTATGACGCGGGTGCAAAGACCGGACTTAAAACGTATTAAAACAGACTTGTGCGGATTTGGCTTGTGCGGTGTTGTGCAGACTTGGGCCGGTACAGATTTTCAGGTCTAGGCGGATTTGGGCGGACTTGTGACGCGGGTGCAAAGACCGGACTTAAAACGTATTAAAACAGACTTGGGCGGGTATGGGACATATTTGTGCGGACTTATACATATTTTCAAGTTTAGACGTACTTGTGCTGACTTATGCGGATGGATTTAGCTGATATACATTGACGGATTTGTGCTGACATGAGCAGATTTAAATTAAATCCTAAAATGCCGGTATAAATCATTATCGTCAATTTCGGACTTGTGCAGGTTTAAATTAAATCTGAAATTGCGGGTCTAAAACGCTGTGACGGGTGAAAGCCGACTTGACGGGTATGAAACATACTAAACCGGATTTGATTTTCTACCCGCACAGACCCGTACATTTTCAGCAGGGTATAGCACAAAATAATTAAATATATATTTTAAGTGACATACGAATGTTGCCAAATTCTACACCTTCCTGTAGTGGTTATCAGAAACTAAATAACACCAAAACTCACACCAAACATACACCAGAATCAAATAATACACCATCCTGCAGTGATTATCAGAAACTAAATAACACCAAGACTCACACCAAACATACACTAGAATCAATAAGACCTTTCCCAAAAGCAATTAGAAAAGCAACTAAAAGCAAACGGACGCCAGGTATTTCAAGAATTTACACTGACACTCCAGAAAAAGAAAGACTGAAAAAAATTAAATAAGAGGAAAACAAAAAAAGAGCCTTAAAAGAAATGTTTTTAGTAATAAATTAGAAGCAAAGGAAAAAAATCAACCGAAAAAAAAAATCCGAATCGAAAACCAGTCGGATTCATCATCTACCGATTATAAAATAAAATACAGACAATTCATATTTATGCATCCAAAGGAAAATCTTACAAATAAATAACTATAGTTATAAATGCTGAGCTGTCTTTAAAATACGTAATGTTAAAAGGTCCAAAAATTTTGCCTACATAGCTAAATGATCCCAGATTAAAAGAAAAAATAGCTTTTTTAAATTAGGATTAAAATTTAAATTAGGATTAATCCACAATAAGCTGTTAATACGCTACAATTTCCTGGTTTTTCCAATTTAAAGGGTTATTTTTAAGAAAGATTCTGATACTTTAAAATATTTTCGTGGCTGTTTTTAAACATTTAAGTAATTTTACGCGACAAGAAATATTTTGAAGCCTATAGCTGGAGGTATGGACTTTGATCCCACCCCAAGAACCTCGACTGACACTCCAACAGTAGGTCAAGCGGTGGCTTGTAAGAACTGACCTGACAATTTCTGTTATATTTGTGGAAAATATGTCACCAAAAAGCATCAGAACAAATTAATAGAAAGTCTCAAAAATATATATGAAGAATGTTTTAATATCCCCTTTGAATCCGCTGAACAGTGCTGGTTGCCACCCCGATCGTACATCCTTATATCGCTGGAAAACAGGAAATCGAACTGCCCTAAAATTTATAAAACCTATGCGATGTATTTATAAATTAATTTGTAATGGGCACAAAAAAAATTATGGTGCCGTTTGGCCGCTATGGTCATTTAAAGACCATACAATCTAGATGATTATATAGGTACTTAAATCGTTGTTTATTGGTGTGTATGTGGGTTTTTATAATTTTAAATGAGTGGTTAATAGTTTATATAATATTTAAAGGCAAGTTAGTGTATGTGGGTATCTTTTATTTACTATTTTTGGGTGTATATGGGCAGTGTCGGTGCAACCAGGTTTAGGTAGGTGGATTTGTGAGGGTTCTAATGGATATGTGTAGTATTTATTTTGTATGTCTTAATAGTTATGTGTATTTCTATTAATTTTATGTGGATTTGTATGGGTGGTTTTGGGTGTTTATGGCCATTTATTAGCATACATAGTATATACCCTGCTGAAAATGACGGGTCTGGGCGGGTATAAATGGTGCATAAACCGGACTTGAGCGGATGAAATTCACCCGCTCAAGTCCGGTCTATGCTACATTTATACCCGCGCAGACCCGTCATTTTCAATAGGGTACACACTAATATTAATAATTATGGATTCGTATGGGCTTTAAGGAGTTTGTGTAGTATTTATGAGTATATATGGGTGGTTATGAGTGTGTATTTTTATTTTTCACTGGCTTTGATGCATATTTTTTTGGGCTTGTATTTATAGACTTGTATAGATTGTGATGGGTTCATATAGTATTTATGGGTAGTTATAGGTGTATTTTTGAATTTTTATTAGTTTAAATGGATGTATGGGTGCAAATGAGTAGCTTTGGGTGTGTATAGGTATTTATGGTTTTTATGGGTTTCGATGATTTTTTATAGTATTAATGGATGGCAATGAGACAACCGTTATTCCATTGTTAATACGTTATTCCATTGTTAATAGTATATACTATATGGTTTTGTATAAGCCATTGGTATATTTAATGGGGGAAAATGAGTTAGTGGGCGGGAACTTTAACGTTTTCAAAAAATTGTGTCAAGTAATACTTGAACGTTCCCAAAAATGTGAATAAAATAAAAATTCACACGCATACTACGTCGGAAGTTTTTTTTAATTTCTTATCGATTAAATTTTATACCTATATAATTTTTTTCGACTATAAAAAAAACATAATTATTGTACTGTTCGGTTTCTTTATTTTTTTTTTGTTTTTTGATTTATTAGATATAGGTTCATAAATTCGACACTTTTTAGTATTTTAAAAATTATTGTTTTTGTTGAAGTGGTTTAAGAGTGCTGATTTTAAAAAATCAATTTTCCAAACCCATGAATGCAAATGCACGCCCATTAAAACCCAAACAATTTCATAAATACCCATACACACCCGTAACTAAAGTTTAGGTAAACCTATGCACATCCATAAATACTAAAAAAATACATTAAAACTTATAAAAACCCATAAATAACCATACACACTCACACTACCTTTGCACATCCATATATACTATACAAACCTATAAAACCCAGTACAAAAAAATCCATAAATAATACATACATACCGATACATATAGATAGGTATGTATCGGTATGTATGTATTATTTATGTATTTTTTGTACTGGGTTTTAAACTCCAAACCATACTTACCCATTTGCATCGATAAATACTAAATAAATCCATTAAAACTAATAAAAACTCATAAATACCCATAAATACCCAAAACAACCCATACAAACCCACAAAAATTAATAAAAATGCACATAACTATTAACACAAAAAATAAATACAACACACATCCATTAAAACCCTCACAAATCCACATACATACACCTGGGTGCACCGACACTTCCCATATACACTCAAAAATAGTAAATAAAAGATAACCACATACACTAACTTGCCTTTAAATATTATATAAACTATTAACCACTCATTTAAAATTATAAAAACCCACATACACACCAATAAACAACGATTTAAGTACCTATATCATCTAGATTGTATGGTCTTTAAATGACCATAGCGGCCAAACGGCACCATAAATGTTTTTGTGCCCATGGAGACTTTTTTTCAGGAGGTCCTGCTCTATAACATAGTAAAATTTGAAGCAATTTAACCGAGGGCCATTTCCCATAAGGTATGTGCCATGTCCTTTGGTGGATCCAAAGAAAATATTACTTCCACCGCATCTTATAAAGTTAGGACTTATGAAGCAGTTTGTTAAGGCTTTAGATAAGAAAGGGGACTGCTTTTTATATTTACAGGAAAGATTCCCTCAGCCGTCCGAAGCAAAAATTAAAGAAGGGATTTTTAATGGCCCACAAATCCGGACGCTGATTAAAGATGCAATTTTTGTAACCAAAATGAATACGTCTGAGAAAAAAGAGAAAAGGAAGACTAATGAAAGGCATAAGAGGCAGCCTGTACGCAGATTATTTACAAAGAAAAGGAAGAGATATCATAAATCAAATGAATAAATATTATTAAAAAGGTTCTATTGAATATATTTTTTGGCATGTGATGCATATACCATATATTTATTTATTTATTTTAAATATTAAACATTTGCAGTTTTGAACGATTTTCCGCATGTATTTATTGAAATTTAACCTAAGGGATGATCTCTACCCTTTTTGAGGTAGTTCAGCCACCTGAGAAAGAGGGGGGTATTTTAGGCTATATACCAGAGGTCAATGTTTAAGAAGAACACATTTTCGTTCTTCGTCATTTATTTATTTATCGTATTTTCATCCAAGGGGTGGTTAACCCCATTTTGGGGCGATTTTACCCCACTTTAGTATAGTCTGAGCCCCTCACTAATCAGTACATTTTTCAACAATTTTTAAGACCTATTTATTGTCATAATGTGCCAAGTACCGTTTAACCCTATTTTAGAGGGTTTTTTAGCCCTAGTGCAAAATTTTGAGCGTATATCGAAAAATACGTCTGATCACCATAGTCACGATATTATGTCACGACCTTTTTTTTGTGGGGCTTTGTAATGTGTTTACCTTTAATATTGACTTAGTTTAAAAGCTTTGGCGGCTTATTATAAAATTAATACAACAAAAATGCTTAAATCCAGGGACAGGGGTTTAAAGTGGTATAATTAAGAAAATTGTTATAAATGGTGGAACTTATGTTAAATTAGCGGACGGGAAGAGATAATTTCAATAGTCGTTTCTCTGTAAAATAGTAAGTTTAATAGAAATATCGTAGCTTAAATGTTTAAATAGGGTGCTGGGGACAGTTGGCAAAATGACGATTTTGTACACCGAAATTTTTTTTTTTTGGTATTTACTTTAAAATCAGTTTTTTATTTTTATTTAATCAAATTGGCTTACTTGGGCTTTTTAAAAAAGTTATGGACCCCGGACTTACCTTTAAATTACCTCTAAACCTTTACCTCTAAAAATTGTACCTCTAAAAGATTTTACCTCTAACATACCATTACCTCTAAAGTTTCTACCTCTAAAAATAATCACCTCTAAAAAAAAGTTAGCTTTGATTCTTGTTGGTTTTTTGTTTGTTTATTTATTCTAAAATTTGTCAAAAATGGCGTTACAACTCATAGATAGCAAAAGACGAAAAAAACTAGCTTTATGTATTATAAAGCACGAACTTATGAAGAAAAGGAATTGGAAATGTGTGAAGTATGAAGAACTAGCATGTCCTGGTAAAATATATACATTAAATGGTGTTGTAATTAAACAAGTTAGCCACACTTATCTACCTGATCTCTCTGATTTGGCTAAGAAAAAGGTGATAAACAATATAAAAAAAGGACTGTAGATACAATAGAAACTCCACAACAAATAATTGCTGATACCTGTGGAGATGTGGCTGCCTCTACTCTTGGAAAGTTGCCCTCGATAAATGGTATGAAGAAAATTATAAGGAGATCAAGAAACTATCATTTTATAGCGTTCCGCTGAGCACGATGTTCTTGAAGGGCGAAAAAGTTGTCCCCAAATGACGCAAAAAACTAAAAGTGTAGTCTTGTTTATTTTCGATTGAAGATTTCAAAAATGCCGGGCGGGAAATCGAAGCTGCTTGTCCACGGTCGAGAGCTCAATTACAATCTAAGATCTAATTAGTAGTGATGAACGTGTGGAAATTTGCACTTTACGCTGCATTTTTTTGCATATTCGTCTTCCCAAGTCTCAAATTTCTCCTATTTCTCTAAATTAAATTTCTGAACTCAGTCACCTCGCGGCCAAAAGTCGAAACAGCGCGGGTCCTACACACACACAAACACAAAATATCGAATCTGTGAGCTTACTACTACAAAGAATCATCCGTAAAAATATTCTGCTTCACGAGTTTGTCCGCGCTATTGGCTGTTTCTCCCCATGCACAAGGCCAATAGGTATACTTGCGTCTCGGGATCTTAGTCAAGTGTTGAGAAAATTTCGTGATTTGAAGCAGGGTTTCCAAAAATTTATTTCTTTGGGGAATAAAAAGTCTCTAGCCATAAAGTGTCATAGTACAGTTAACTTGCCGGTTTTTCAAGAAGAAGATGATTTAATCGTTCTTGAAAATTGTGTCATTCTAGAACTGCACTATGTCTTGTTCCGGAAAGCTACCACGGAGATGTTTTTGAGGGTAATGCGTGTAGGAGACTTCTTCAAGAAGCGGATAAACTATATAACAAAAGGATTTACCTGGGTGCTCTAGCAATGCTTCCATTTATCAATGCTTTTAAAGCTATGGACGAAATTGTTAAGCTTTGTTTTTCAGAAAAAATGACTGGATCGACAGAAGTATTAGATAACTTGATAAAAAAATTGAGATCAGCCCTTGAAGCGACAGGAGTGAGCGAAACTTTGAAGCTCCTGAATCATCTCCAGGATTGTTTAAAATTCATAGGTGGCTCTCAAGGGCTGAGACCATTTTCAGAAAAGGCAGGTGAGTCTGTTCACCGAGAGTTGAAGAAATTTTGGGATAAATACAAAATAAACTCTTTAAATGCGAGCTCGTATCCGGATAGATTTAAAAAAGCCACAGTAGAATTTTCTTCATTACATTTGTAATATATACTTGACATTACTTGTGCATATGTGAAAATAAATTCAACTATTCGTGTGAAAATAAATTAAACTATAAATTCGCCTATTCATTAAGATAATATTTTGGTCATTTCATTTCAGTTCTAAGAGAATTTTCCAGATAACCTTCATAATTCCCTTAACTAATTGCAACCAGAGAAAATTTTCAAAATGAGTAAATTTGCTGCAAGCAAACATTTAACTGTACTTGTATTTGAGCTTTTGCGACCGTGGACAAGCAGCTTCGATTTGCGGCGAGGCAGTTTTGAAATCTCCGAACGAAAACAAGTAAGGCTACACCTTTAGTTTTTTGCGTCATTTGGGGACAACTTTTTCGGCCTTCAAGTGAGCCCAGTATCTTTGTCTGAATTAGAAATTCCAGAATTTTTTAAAAATTTTAAAGATGAAATACGATAGCCGTGACGAGGATAAAATTTTAATTTTTTCTACAGATGAAAACTTACAATTTATGAAAGACAATCGAAACTGGTATGTAGATAATACTTTTAGCATTTTACCTACATTATTTTATCAAAAGGCCACGCACAAACCTTATGGGTTCTGGCCCCCTGTTAAATTTTATATAATTTAAATATGTTATAGAACTACCTTCTGATAAATAGTGTTCACGGGCACAAAACTCTAAGTCTTATAGATTTGCCTCCCCAGGCCTCTAAACTTGGCAATAATTGAATATATTTTTTGATATGACTTATCAACGAAAAAAGATATTGAGATGGGACTTTCATCAAAATGCTTAGAATAATTCATTCTTTATTTTTAACGTCAGTGCCCTCCGAAAAAGGGGTTTAATTTTTGTTTTAAATATAATTTTTTATATTTTCTTGGTCGCCATGACTTTTCTGAAAGTTTTAAGTTGTAAACAACTTTGCGGACCTTTGCTTTACATTATTTGACCAGTGGTATCCTAAGTTTATATTTTATTTAAAAAGTTGCATTTTTTACGTACGCTACTGCTTAAACAGTAAAGATAGATTTAGGGCTTTTTCACTTATACAGGGTACAATACTTCGGTAACAATTCAGAATTGGTTTATTAATACATTTTTTTAATACACAAAAAAGTTTTTTAAGGAAATAGACAAAAAAAATGAAAAAATAAATTTATTTTTTTTAGAAACGGTTAAAATCGCTAAAATTAAAATATTTTATAGCTCTAACCTTACTGATCAAAAGTCTCCATAGACACGAAACTATAAGTTCAATAGTTTTTTTTTGCTAGAGCTCACTGATATTGAAAATTCGCAGTTTTTTTTTTGGCATATAACTTCTGAACAAGAAATAATATTGAGATGTTTACTGAAAAATAAATTCTTAAAATAACCTATATTTTATTTTTATATCAGTGGCGTCCCCAAAATGGGTATTTTTTTGTTATAGATTAGCTGAAAAATTGATACGCCACCACTCAGATCACGTGTTAGTTACTTAAAAAAAAAATTCCAAATGTTCTTTAGTTTAATTTAATCAGTAAAGTTAAAAAACTATATTTCAGTTTCATTTTCTGAGTGCGCTACTGATATCTTTTTTATCGAATGGGATGGTCTTACACAACAACTGATCCGCATTGAGTTTTGTCATCGGTAGTATTTTATTAATATGATTATTAACGTAGTTATATATTTCTTAAAAAGTAAAACATTTTAGATTTTAAGCTTTCACGGCCATTAAGATATAAAGAATTAGAATTTTTTAGAATTGTTTATTTAGTATTTGAGCCATTCTATAGAATGGATATACAAGTCATAATGTGTACAATGTACATACATATTTACAAAAATAATAGTAAATAGTTACGAAATAAGACATGTAAATAAATAATTAAAACATAGTATAAAGATAAAATAAACAGAACAAAACAAATATAAAATAAGACATGTAAATAAATAATAAATAATCAAAACACAGTATAAAGATAAAATAAACAGAACAAAAACAAATACAAAATAAATAGGATAAAATAGCAAAAACAAAAAGTACAAAACATTTAAAAATATATACTACATACAAATCATAATGATTTATCCTCCAAAAACTCTTTAATAGTGTAATAATCTCTGTTTAATAAAAGACGCTTTATTGATGTTTTGAAAGTAGAACAGTTGGAAATTTTTTTGTATTCAGATGGTAGTTTATTAAAAATTTGAATACCACTGTATTCTGGAGACTTTTCATAAAGGGCCGATTTATGTTTTGGTATGGTAAGAACATCCCGGCATCTTGATATAGATCCATGTTTAAAACTGTTCAGGTTATCTCTAACATACAGAATGGACCTGTATATGTATATACAGGGTAATGTTAAAATTTGGCGCTGTTTAAATATAGGTTTACAAGAATCTTTAGATTTTATTCCGAATATAAGCCTTAAGATACGTTTTTGTTGAATAAATATTCTAGAACAGTTTGGAGTGCTACCCCATAGTAAAACATTGTAGGTTAAATGACTATAAACTAAAGAATAATAGATACTAAGCAGGCCTTCAGTATCCAGCATGTGTCTAACCCTCGACAAAGCAAAAAACGATTTGTTTAGCTTCTTAGATACCATATTTATATGGCTATTCCATCTCATGTCACAGTCAAGACCTATTCCAAGGAATTTTGTGCTTTGTGAGGCAGATATTTTATAAGTATCGAAAACTATGTCAAGTGGTGTTTCCAAAAAAGCAGAACGCATTTACAATGAGGTCATTTTGTTTGCACCAACTTATAAAATCCTGAATAACACTGGACAATAGTAGTTTGAGTTCCTCAAGAGTCTGTGCTGACACTAAAAATGAGGTGTCGTCTGCAAACATTATAAGTAGTTTAGCTTTTACGTGTTGAGGTAAGTCGTTTATGTATAAAAGAAAAATCAGAGGACCAAGCACAGACCCTTGAGGGATTCCCGAGAACATGTCGTGACTGTCAGAGAAAGAATTTTTTAGCTTAACAAACATTTTTCTATCAGTTAGGTAATCTATTAACCAGGACAACATAAAACCTCTAAAACCTAAATTGAAAAGCTTGGATTTAACGAACTTAAATTTTAGCGTATCAAAAGCCCGGGAGAGGTCGAAGAGAATAGCTGCTACGAACTTTCACTTTCGGGTTTAGAACGTGTTAATGGATTTTCACTTTCCGACGTTTCGTCTCTTACTACTAGAGACATCTTCAGGGATTAATCTGAAACTAAGTTTCGAATCAACTTGTGTTACTATTTATGACGAGTTGTGGTTATTCACCCGTGACGAGGTTTTTCCTATCAAAGACTTCCATATTGCAGGTAAGTGGTAACCAGTGTCCCGATTGATATTGTTAGGATGCTTGATGATTTCTATCGATTCCCGTATCTTCCTTGGCATTTTCTGTTTTCTGTTAATATTTGTTTTGTTTCAGACAAATTGATTTTATGAACTGTTTCATGTACATGTTCGCCTACTGCCGATAAGGAAATTTGTTTCTTTCTTATATTGCGCTCATGCTCTTGAAGTCTTGTAGAAATTTTTCTCTTAGTTTCACCTATGTAAACCGTACCACAGGAGCAGGGTATTTTATATACGCCTTCTGAACTCAGGGGTATTTTGTCTTTTGTTGAAGTCAAACATTGACCTAATTTTTGGTTGGACCGAAATATAGGCTTAATATTTGACTTCTTCAAAAGTTTACCTATTTTATCCGTGATACCGCTTACATAGGGAAGTATAACTTGTGTCTGTCTGTCATTGTCACTATTGTCCTGTTGTTTGGGTCTGGGATTTCTGTATTTGTATATGGTCTTATTAATGTCTTTTTTGGTATAACCGTTCATGGTCAAGGCTTTGGTTAGTTTAAGGAGTTCTGTGTCTAGGGAATTCTTGTCTGAAATCATGTTTCTCTATATCGGTTATCGGCCTATATGAAAATCCGTATCGGCAACAATAATTTTGAATTTTTATATTTATAATAAAGAACGACGTTCTAAGAACGTAATATATAATTTATATCATAAAAAGTAGTATATTTTAAAGAAAATTTAAATAATATATTTTATGTTATAAAAAGTAACATTACTTAAAAAAACTTTAATAACACAGATCAACAGCTGGAAAAGTGTCTGGGTCCTGTCAACGAATTCTGACTCTACCTAATGTCTATACTCCGCGCATTATCTATCTGAGTTGATGATCATTTGTTTCTTGTTGTATGGTTGGCAGAATAAATTTAGTTCCCTATGTAAGGTTGCTATCTTGTTTCAAATTCATTGTCAATCAAAACATCATTTTGAAGTTGACAAAAAAAATCCAAATAAATTGCTTTAGCAAGAAGAAATGACAAGAAAAGTCCTTAAAAAGGAAACTAAAGCATCAATCTATAAATATTTTGTTTAAATGAAGCAATATAATGCAGTGCTCAATAAAATTTTAATATAAACGCTGTAACTGAAATTTTTTAAGTTAAAATAATACTGGTCTATAATTTTATTCAAAAAATATAATTTAAAGTTTCGATCACCAGATTAGGTAACGTAAAATTTTATTTTAATCACATTGTAAATAAAAATTTACTTGTATTATAATTTTAAACAAACTTTTACTTTTTAAAAAGATTTTTTTATTATTTTTGAGACGTAAAATGTCAGTAAATTTAACCCAAATTTTAAAAATTGTCAAAAGCACAATGGACAACAAAAATATCACTAAAAGTCATTTTTAAACCACTAATCATAGCTTCCTTGATCCAATTTGTTAGTCAGATAGATAATGCGCCGAGTTTAGGTACTAACCTAATTAAAAGTTTTCTAATTCACACCATTTTCGAGATAATCAATCCCAAACTTGTTAAATTAATTAGAATTTTGACAAATTACACAATATGTATTTAATTTTAATTTAACTTAAAATAAAAAAAAAAATAAATAAAAAAATAGAATAACACTGGTCAATTCTTCAATTTTGTGAATTTTGTACTCAGGTGAATTGTTTCTCGCAAAAAAATCGCCAGTGAGTGAGTTTAGCACGTAAGTTTGAGCACAAATAATATTTGTTTTAAAATCAACCTATAAGAAGTCGTCTTTTTATAGTTTTTTTTAATTTATATGGTTGGCAACACTAGTTGCAGTTGCGTTGTTTTGATAATGAGAAGTTTAGTTGTTCTACAAAGATCATGAAGGAAATGCAAATGCGCTAATAAAGAAAAGAGAAGAAGTTCTACAACAATATTATTATTCTGTGGTTGTGTACGGTAAGTAAATTATAATCACGATTAATAACGTATAGGGGAGAGGGGGGCGAGTGTTAGCACTTTTTCGAAAAAAAATCATGAGAGTCAGAAAAATAATTTATTTATGAATTTTTTTATTGCATATCATAATTTCATCATTTATCTATAATTTGTGATAAATAAAATATTTTTCTCTATTTTAGTTTTTGTATAAATTAAATTAAAAAAAAATGCAGGGTGTTAAGACTTGCCCCGAAAATGGGGTGAGTATAAACACCCCTGGGAAAAAGTCCAAACCCCAAAATTGACGGGGTAATTATTAACAGTTAATTTTTTTATAAAAAAACTTGGTTAAAATTATTTTTTATTTTTTTTTTGTATATATTTAACGAAAATTTAAATATTAATTTCCATATATCCATAAAAATAAATTTGTTAAACAATGTACTTTTAAAATAATAACAAAAAATAAAAGTTTTTGAAAATCGTATTAAATCGTGACAAAAATCTCATAAATATCGAAAAAAAAATCATAAAAAGCAACAAAAAATTCAAAATAAAAATTTAATATAAATAAAATTCTAATATAACAAAAAACTAACAAAAAATGACCTATATAAGAAAAAAAAAATTAATTAAAAAATATACATTTCATCACTCTTCTGTAGGAAGTTTTTAATATTTCTTAATAAACAATAAATAATATTCTAATCTGCTTTATTTTATAAAAAACAACATTTTCGAAAACATTCAACTGACGCCCTACGCTACGCCAAGTTCTTCTTCCTTCTTCCTTAACTAGTAACTTAACTACCAATTTTTATGCTAGCGCGAAATTCAAATTTAAATTTATCTTACAATTTCGGCCTTCCTGACCTGTTGATTGCCCTCAATCAAACCTAAAATTAGAACTTCGCTCCAACATCAAAGTAAACCCTAAATATTTCAAACATAAAACTAAATTTTAAAACATTAGAAAGCATTATGTTACATATTCATAACTTTTTTTTTGTCAAATCCGGTAAAAGTCTTAGTCAAAAATCATAACATCATAAAATATCAAAACATAAATTTTCGTAAAATATCTAACATATAAATATCATCATAAAATATCATCATAAAATATCATCATAAAATATCATCATAAAATATCAAATATTGTCATAAAATATCTAAAAATAGGAATGTCAAATCATTGTTAAATTACTATAAATATTTTAGTGTAAACAAAGTTAAGCAAAATCCCCGTTAGATAGAAGCAGCCATATAGGTATTTCACTCAATCTTTGGGAACTCCTTGGGAATCAGGTATGGGTAAAGGTAAGCTAGGATTGAGCCAACGTTTCATTCTACAGGCCTCAAAAATTCCTTTATATGGAAGCTGGGTCAATTGTAAACCGTCAATAGCCTTTACAACATATCTATCGTTTCCCAAGACCACCTTAACCTCGTATGGACCTCTATATTTCGGAATTAGTTTCTTATTTACACCTTTTGTCGTATCTACATTTATAATCATTACATAATCTTATATTGAGTAGCGCTCTTTCTTTTCGTATTAAATTGAGTTTCACTATCTTTTTGTGCTTTCTCAATCTTTTTAACCGCATTTTCTCTTGTTTCTTCTATATTTTTATTTTCCCTCAGACTTTCTAAATATTTTGCAACTTCATTATTTAATTTTTTCTGTTTAGTACCAAATAACAAAACGCTAGGACATTCACCTGTAGATTTATTTTTGGTATTATTCATACAAAACTCTACATCTGCTAAAACTTGTTCCCATTTTTTAATACTTTCTGAAGTTTTTGCTAACATTGATGTCAAAGTTTTATTTATAATTTCAATCTGACCATTTGCTTTGGGAGAACCCGTCGCTACCAATATATGTTTTATTCCCCAACATTCAATAAATTCCGCAAATTCCTCAGATGTAAAACAAGAACCTCTATCAGAAATAAACCTAATTGGAACAGAATAATTTTGAAAATAATTTTCTAAACTTTTTATAACCTCTTTTGTTTCGGTTGAACCTCAGGGATAAAATTTAACAAATTTTGTAAAACCATCTATAATTTCTAAAATATATTTCTTTCTATACATAGTAGAAGTTAATGGACCATAATGGTCAATATGTATAGTTTCAAATGGTAAATTGCCCTTTTCAATTTTATGTAAAAACCCATCTTTTTTCCCGGAAGCTTTAGAATAGGCTATACATTTTAAACAATTGTTAATGTACTGTCTTATAATTTGTCTAAGATTAGGAAAACAATAATATTCCGAAATTAAATTATAAGTTTTCTCAACACTATAATATCCCATTTGGTCATGATATTGATTAAGTACTTGGTAAAGCATAACTTTCGGTAAATAAAATAATAAATTGTCATCTTTTTTTTTACCACTTTTTCTATATACTACGCCTTCCCTTAATTGAAAATATTTACTTTCCGTTTTCTCTAATTCTTTCATTATTTTACAAAAATTTGCGTCTTGTGACTGCGCAAGTAACAAATTCCTATCAAAACTATTGTCCTCTATTATTAAAATATTTTGCCTACTCAACGCATCTACATGTTGCATTCGATTGGAATCTCTATGCTCAACTGTATATGAAAAGTTTTGTTTAAAATTCTGGGGTCAACATCGGCTTTTTCTAAAGTTTGTTTAAGGCTATTACAATCGGTTAAAATCGTAAATTCTATGCCTTTTAAATAAATGTCAAAACGCTGTAAGCTATAAACTATTGCAAGAGTCTCTACTTCAAAAGAATGATATTTTGATTCTGCTTGAGAAGTGGTTTTACTAAAATATGAAATTGGATGAAAATGTCCATCATCTTGCTTTTGCATGAGGATACTTCCGAAACCTTTAGAACTTGCATCGCAAAATAATTGCGTTTCTGCTTTAGGATTATAAATTTTAATTACTGGTTGCTTTATTAATTTTGATTTTAATGTTTCAAAAGCATTTATTTCGGTTTGTCCAAGAGAAAAGGGAACATCTTTTTTAATTAAATTGTATAAAGGTCGTGCAATTACAGAAAAATCTTTCACAAAACGTCTAAAATATGAAGCAAGTCCTAAGAATCTGTGAAGTTCTCTAACATCACGTGGTACCGGAAAATTTTTAATAGTTTTAACATGATCATCACTGGGAGATACCAGAAATGTCAATGGAATATCCCAGATAAGAAATCCTGGTCATAAAAAATTCACACTTATCAAGTCTTAATTCTAAGCAATTTTGGATCAAAATTTGAAAAATCAACTGTAAAATCTGAAAATGTTCATCTATAGTATTAGTCGCAATCAAAATATTATCTATGTAAATCAGAATTAGACCTCTTTCAATTAAATCTTTAAATACTTTTGCTACAAACCTACTAAACACGTCTGGGCTATTTTTTAACCCAAAACACATCTTCAGGAACTCATCAGTAACGAAACTTGTAAATTTTTGTGAATCTGGACTTATACTAACATTATGAAAAGCATCTTTTAAATCTAGTTTTGAATAATACTTTTTGCCCCTTAATTTGTCAAATTGATCTGAAATATGCCTAATCGGAAAATTATCACGGTATGAATACTTATTCAAGAAAAGGAAATCAACACACATTCTTAAATCATTACTATTTTTCTTTGGAAGTAATACAATTCTACTAGCAAATTCCGAAGTACTGGGTTTAATTATATTTCTGTCCAAAAGGTCATTAATAATAATCTTAACTTTTTCTTTTTCTACATAGGCTAACCTTTTTGGGCGGAAATAAAAAGGGGGATAATTGGGGATTAATCTAATGTTCATTTCCATTTCTGTTTTTGGGGTTTCAGGTTTACACGCGCGAAAATATTCTTTTTGAAACATGCCTATAAATTTATTTTTATATTTTAAATCAAGTTTTCCATTGATATTAAGATTTATTTCATCAAGTATTTCATACTTTTTTACATGTTTGTTTAACCTCGTACTATTCTACTTAATTAAGCATCCCCTAAGTCCAGGACTTGTGTGGGCTAGTAGTAGATGGAACCACCGGCTTATACTGACATTCGAACCAGTTTCTAGGGAGTGTCCGTTTCACTTATCGCCTTCGCCAAATTTGAATTATTAATTAACTGAAAAAGGCAAATCGGCGCCAGTGAGAATCGAACTCACGATAGTAGACTTGCTATGCATACTCGCTAGCCACTACGCTATGCCTCCCATGCAATACTCTATGTTTAAAATGTCAAAATCTAAATTTTTAAAATTTGGTGAAGCTAAAAATTCTACTTTATTCTCACAAAAATTAAGTTTGACCCCCTCGGCAAAAATGTTTCTACCCAACAGGACATTAAATTGAATTGTGCCCTCAGGTATAATATAAAAATCTAAATTAAACGTTAAATTATCAATTTTTACTAAAATATTTACCACACCTAATATTTATAATTTGGTCTTATGAACTCCATAAACATTTAAATTTTCGCAAGTATTAATTAAATTTTTATCAACAAAACTTTCATTTAACAAAGAAATGGGGCTTCCTGGGTCAATAATACATAAAAATTTTGTATACTTATCATAAAGTTGTAATTCAATGTCTTTAACAAATGCCGGTCACAACTGGGGTTGCTCGATTATATTTGTTGTGCTGTCTGGGCTTGGTCTCAGAGAAGGTTGTGTTGTTTTTGGTGCCTGGGAAAAAGAGCCTCTACTAGGCTGTGCCTGACTTCTGTTTATAACTGGTTTCGAGGGACACTGGTCCACATAGTGTCCATGTTTTCCACAATGGAAGCATGAGATAGGTTTTTGTCTAACTAAATTTGATGGCGCGGTATTTTTTGTGTCTGTTTGAGTTACATTGTTTAATATTCTTAATAAATTTGGCAACGAGTTAAAATCTTGCATTCTTGCAGTCGCTTGTAAAGTTTTATTGTCAATTCCATCTATGATAAATTCAATTAAGTCTTTCTCAGTGAAATCTAATCGGTTGCCTAATTTTATCTTTTCATGGAAATAAGTTGAAAACAACTCACCTTTTTTCCAATGTCTAGTTTCGAAAGCTTTTAAAAGTTGCACCCTGTCAGGTCTATAATCAAAGTTGTTTCGTAACTCCACCTTTAGCTCCTCCCATGCCAAAGCTACGTGCTCAACTTTAGAATCAAACCATTCTTTTGCTCTGCCATTCAATTTGACTACTGCCATCAAAACTAAAACTTTTGATTCCACACCATAAACTGCCGACACTGCATCTACCCTGTCTATCCATGTATTCGCATCCATCTGTTCTACGATACCTTTAAATATAGGTATAAGTTCCATAATTTCGCGGTTAAGATTCAATGATTCTTGCCTTTGTCCGCCGCCAGTGGCATTTTCGGGAATATTTCTGGGTCCAGCTGGGGCTCCGGCTTGCTGCTGGTATCTAATAATTGCCTCTACCGTCTGTTCAATTACTGCGACCACCGTCAGCCTTTGTTCTTCAACGGCGTCCGTGAATTCTACGTTTTCACCATCCATTTCTCACTTATTTCACTAGCTTCTCCGAATCCCACTTCTGATAATTGTAGAAAGTTTTTAATATTTCTTAATAAACAATAAATAATATTCTAATCTGCTTTATTTTATAAAAAACAACATTTTCGAAAACATTCAACTGACGCCCCACGCTACGCCAAGTTCTTCTTCCTTCTTCCTTAACTAGTAACTTAACTACCAACCTTTATGCTAGCGCGAAATTCAAATTTAAATTTATCTTACAATTCGTATGCGACTTTTTAGAAATGAAAATTAAAACGAATAGTCTGATGTATTACAAGACCAATATAGCTTTTTCGGTGAGCTATTTGAACCAGTATAATACATGTTATTCAAAACGTCATTGGAAAAGTGCAAAACGAGTTTTGCGTTATCTGAAGGGCACCAAACACTACGCTTTAAAGTTTTCTAAAAATAATGAAAATTTAAAGGGTTTCGTAGATGCGGACTGGGCCAGTGATCAGAAAGATAAGCGTTCGTATAAGGGGTTTGTTTTTTTTCTTGCAGCACAACTCATAAATTATAAAATTAATGTAAAGTTATTTGGTGATATCCAGAGAGCCCAGAAGAAAACGCAGAATCCGGTTTTCCACAAAACGTCCAAACAT
This sequence comes from Brachypterus glaber, assembly GCA_958510825.1. Taxonomy (NCBI): domain Eukaryota; kingdom Metazoa; phylum Arthropoda; class Insecta; order Coleoptera; family Kateretidae; genus Brachypterus; species Brachypterus glaber. The sequence goes on along the minus strand of OY294053.1, from coordinate 10,259,981 downwards.
ATGTAAGGCACCATTTTGTAAGAAATGCAGTGGCAGAGACAAAAAGCTTACCAAATGTAAAAAATAATTATTTTGTAGAAAGATTAGGTTTAGAAAAGCTAGCTTAACTAAAGTAAGAAGAGTGAACATTTAATAGTGGGAGTGTTGTAATAAGACAATTTAAATTTCCCTCTTAGTTTAAATGTACCGCCTTTATGTTCCCCGTAAGTGTACTATGAACTTTGAATATAACCGTTATTCTTTAATGTAGTTTTATACTAAATAAATGTTTACCGAATGAAAACTCTAACATTTTACTGCAATATTCTACAGTCAGTAATTCTTATTGACCATTTTTTTTGTGTAGATGGTGGACAAAAGACATTTTATGAACCGGGAACAAAAATCCCGGCCCGTAGAAATTATACAAGACGATCAAGATCTTGTAATGAAAAATTTTTCAAACAAGTTGACCAAAAGATATGGATATCAAGTGGACGTGAATAAGCCAGGAACTAAATTCCATCCCAGGGGCAACAAAAACCCCCATTACAGTGGAAAAAATTAAGTAAAAATTTTTATTGTGTATTTCACATAAAATGCATAGAAAATGAACATATTGCTGGGTTAAAATTATAATTGTTACAATTAGATTTGTTCATTGGGACTGCACTTTCTGCACTGACAAACACTTTTTAACTGTAAAGTGCAAAAGTGCAGTGTAACATAAAACCTTATAAATTTAACCCAGAAATTTAGCATACAAAGTTAAAAAAAAAATCAAAATTGTTGTTTGGACTTTTGTTGTTTCTACGTTTCAAGATATTTTATGTTTATTGCAAATTCTTGCACAATACCTTGGGCCTCGTTTTTTATTCAGTACATTCGTTGAAGATAGTAATGAAGTACATTTTTATTTTAGAGTTGGAAGGATACCAAAAAACTTTTAAAAAAGAAAGTTAGTCTAATTAACAATTATGCTAAATGAACAGGTGGAGGGGGGCCATCAAATATTTATCTGAATTAACAAGCAAAGTTAACAAAATTTTAGAAATAATTCCATCATGTTCAATTACCGGAAATAATATACCAGAATCAGTTGTAGATTTGGTAGGTTTTTTCAATTCAATTCAATTCAATTTCAATTTATTTCAGGTTTGTTTACAAAAAGTACGTGAATAACAAAAGATGGGGATCCGCCTAAACTAAAGTTTGTGTGCGGCATCCAAGTTTATAAAATAAAATTAACTTAACAGTATTTATGATTGTTTTTTTTTACATATAATTGTATAATAAGAAAGAAAGAGAGATAGAGAGAGAAAGAGCGAGGAGAAACAAACAAATAGTAAAGTTTATTTATTGTGTGCATACATTGTGTAATACTGTGCGGGAGCAAAGGCAAAGTAGTATAAATAATTCAAACTAAAGGTGTAAAAACACTTAGAAACACTGGATATGAAATGATAATAAATTCTTTTAATTCTGTTCTTAGTTTTCTGTTATTTATTGATTTTAACCTATTTGGGATTAAATTGTAAATTTTTGGAGCATAGAAAAATAAAGATTTTTGGGTGCCAGTCTTTTTATATAATGGGATGCAAAGATGGTTATCAATATTTTTTTTATTTGTATGGTGAACGGAAATTCTAAATTCATTTATATTTTTAAATGTCCACAGAGCTGTGTGATATATAAAAAGCTGTCTTATAGTTAACAAACCGGTTTCTTTAAACAAAAGTTCAGTTGAGTATATACGTTTCTTTTGAAATAAAATTTTAATTAAAATTTTTTGAGTGATTTCGAGGCCGATGACAGAGCTTTCCAGCACAGCTCCCCAAACACAAATACAATATCGAATTATGGATTCAGCCAAGGAACTATAGACTATTAACAAAAGCTTACGGGATAATATTGTTCTTAGTTGATAAAATTTATAGATCAGTCTCCTCAGTCTAGCGCTTATGTAATTTGTATGGCTATTCCATTTTAAGTGTTGGTCGACCAAATCACCCAGATATTTAACAGTATCTGTACGTTTAATTAAAGAACAATTACACACACCTCCACAGTTAAGTTTATGAATTTGTAAATAATCTTTGGCTGGTCGACCAGTTTGTGTTAATGAGAAAGTAATAAAGTGAGTTTTATCAACGTTTAGACTGAGAAGACTATAATCTAACCAGTTTTTTACTACAGTTAATCCCTTTTCAGCAAGATCATAAGCTTCTTCCCATGTATCAGCAATGAAAACAATGGCGGTATCGTCGGCATATGAAAATATTTCACCAGAAAAATTTTCTATGTTAAATATATTATTTATATATAATAAAAATAAAATAGGACCCATGACAGTTCCCTGAGGCACACCTCTGGTAACAATCAATGGGTCACTTATAGAGTTATTTATTTTAACCCTTTGCAATCTGTTTGAAATATAATTTCTAAATAAAGTTAAAGTTGTACCTCGGATGCCAATGTTTTCAAGCTTTTTGAGAAGCAGCTCATGATCTACCGTGTCAAATGCCTTGGCCAAATCCAAAAATATCGATATGCATTTTTTGTTGTTATCTATACCCTTTAAAACAACCCTGATTAACTGTGCTACTGCATCTTCAGTGCTAACCTTTTTTCTGAAGCCGAATTGTCGTTTACTTAAAACATTTTTATTATCAAGAAAACTAATTAGTCTAAATTTTAAGCATTGTTCAAAAAGTTTACCAAAATTGTTAATAATGGATATAGGTCGGAAGTTAGTTGTAAGCTTTTTATCTCCAGCTTTATAGACTGGACTAACGATCGATTCTTTCATTGCCCTCGGAACCACCCCGGTTTCAAAAATAAGGTCAATTATATAAATAAGCGGTTTTATAATAAATCTGTGGATTGTTTTAATAGTAACTGCAGATATACCGTCAGGCCCACTAGCAGAATTATTATTTAATTTGTTAATAAATTGAATTAGTTCATTTTCAGTGACTGGCTTTAAAAGCAAAGATTGATTGTTTATGTTTTTAGGTTTATATTTCACAGGAGATCCACGATTTACCTTTTTAACTATATTTTCACCTATATTTATAAAAAAATCATTAAAGTAATTAGCCTTATTTTTGTCACCCACTATAGACTCACCCTGTATATTAACAATATTAAAATTTACATCCTTATTTATTTCCTTGTTATTTGAGGCCTGGTTAATTACCTTCCAAGTTTTTTTGTAATCATTTTTTGCCAATAATAACTGATTTTTAAAATACGCATTTTTTGTATCAAAAATAAGTTTATTTAAAAAATTACGATAGGTTTTGTATTCTATATCCCGTTCCACAGAATAATCTTTTAGTAGTTTTTGTTTTAGGTAATCCCTTTGCCTAATAGAATTAATTAAACCTATTGTAATCCAGGGTTTAAGTTTGTTTTTTTTATTATTTTTTATATTAATAAAGCGTTTATTTTTATTTAAATAAAAATTAATTTTATTTATAAATTCATTATAGCAAGTTTCTGGATCACTTTCTTGGAAAATACTTAACCATTCCTCAGTTTCAAGGTCTTTTAATAAGGCTACAAAATTTATTTTTGAAACTTGTTTAACTATATTTTCAGAGGATTTATATGATTTAGTGGAGTGGTTTACACGGAGAAAAATTATGTCATGGTCAGTCATGCTAGATTCAAAAAGAAATGATTTTATACATAATTCCCTACGAATATTTCTGGTTTTAGTACCAACAAAAAAATGATCAAGTAGACTATTTTTTGTACTTTTTCTTGTCGGAACATCTATGCATGGAAACATATCATATTTATACAACATATTTAAATATTCATTTAGCATTCCCTCGTTAGGATCCAGTAAATCTATATTAATATCCCCTGAAAAAATTTCAATATCACACAGCGCCTGTAAATCATAAAAAGTGTCAAGATCCTCGACAAATTGTTCCTTGTTTGTTGACGGAGGCCTATAACAGGCGGTAATACCGATACTAGTATCCTTTATACATAGTGTTATTCTTAAAAGGTTAATTTGTCGAGTTTTTATAATTTCAATAGTAGCACTTAAAGAAGATTTTACATATACTATTGTTCCGTCATTTTGATTAAACCTTTTATTTTGTTATTACTATACTATTCACAGCGCAAGCGGTAGAACATTATACGGTAGTTTGAAATTTCCCAAAATCGGCAAAAAACGTCCTAGACAAAAAAATCCTTGGATAAAAATGTGTTTCCTGAAAAAATAAGAAAGTGTGAAAATGTAGTCTGTCTGTCCGTCAGTCTGTCTGTCCGTCTGTCAGTCCGTCCATTCGATGTCACGTTTTTTGTGGACACGATAATTCGAATTTTTCAGGAAAAATCAAGTTTCGTTTTAAAAAATAAATATTTATTTTTTATTTTTTTAAGTTGCGTTATTTGGGGAAATGCAATAAAACATCCACTGTGAATAGTATACAATGGAATGCGTAGCATCACATATTTTCACGGCCTGTGTTTAATTAAATAAGTCATAAAATTGCATCATTTTAGAAAGTTTGTGTCTTAAAATTGTAATAAAATATCTGTCATTTATGCCATAATATTTTATAAAACGTTTTCTTCTGAATCCAAATCTGCTATCAGAATTATAAATTATTATGTAGTTTTGGTGCAAAAATCAGCTATTTAATTTTTCTGCGTTTATTCTTTCCATATTTTAAATATTTCAGTAAAATTGATCTATATTTTGATAAAAATTTCTCTCCTGAGTCCAAATATGATTTTAGGCCTACTAAATATTTTAAGGATTTGGCGTAAAAAGAAGTTAACTAAATTTTCTTTACTGTTTCGTTTTAAATTAAATATTTATTTATTTATTTATTTGTACAAAATTAACCTAGTCTAATTTTCAGGTACATGACATTTAGAGCACTAGATAGGTTGGTTTGTTAGGGCAGGTTGGTAGCTTACAGACTACACAAAGAGAGTACCGACATACCCACTTTCTCAGACCGAAAATGCCGGACGGAAGTGCGTCATAAAAAGGAAAATTTAAACGATGTAAATGTCTGATTTTAATTGTTAAATTTAATTTGGGTTACATGAAGCCAAAAGCCGTTAACTAAAATAACAATATATTTTAGACATAAAAAATATTATAATTAAAATAGTTTTATACTTATACATTGTTTTTTGCCTAATAGTTAATTTAAAAACTAAATTTTATAAATATAATCCTAATATTTCCAAAATATTTAAATATATGCTACAAATTACTATTGCAATTAACGGCTTTTGGATCTACACCCGTGACATTTATATTTTAAAAAGTGAGGTTAAAATTATTTTCTTTTAATAAAATGCCATCAAATTGTTCAGCGTTAGGCTGTCCAACTACAAATGGGGATGGAAAGCGAATATTTCATCTGCCGAGTAACCCAGAAAGGCGGAAAGTTTGGCTAAAAAATATGGGTTGAAAAGACTGGAATCCAAAAACAGGCTATGTTTGTGAGGTAATATATTGTTTCTTTTACTTCTTTAATTCAATGCAATAAGATTTTTATTACTATTAGGATCACTTCGAAAGAAACCAATTCAACAACAAAAGACGAGATGGGAAGATTCTTTTAATGGATAACGCAGTTCCAACTATTTTTGTTAATGGTAAATATCTTTCTTAAGAAAGATAACAATTATTATTTTTTTAAGTAAATAATGATTATAAAATATTTTTAGATTTATATATTGCACAGAAAAAAATTATGAATTTGGAAAAAGAAGTGGAACAAATGAAATCTATATTTTCAAAAGTGTTTCACGAGGATCAAATGGATATGCTCATGAATTCGAAAGAGAAATGCCCAGAATGGAGCGATGCAACAATTAAAAAATGTTTGAAGTTATATTTTTCTTGTGGTACTACGGGATATGAGGAAATTCTGAGACAGGGATATCCCTTGCCAACAATAAGAACTCTGGAAAGAAAAATTGAGAATTGCAAATTTAAACCTGGAATTTTGACTGATATTATAGATTTGTTCACTTTAAGAGTAAGTAAATAATAAAAAAATATAATAATGATATATTTAACTGTGGTTTACTGAACTTAAGCTTATCGCTTTCCCATTTTGACATTTTAAAAATTTTGGGAAAGCCTGAATTCTTTTTAATTTTTAATTTTTTGGCTCATTTTTGCGTTTTGACTGTTTATGTCGATATTAATCAATTTTAAGCAAAAAAAAAATGTCGATCAATAGGTCGGTCGGTCTGTATGTAGGCACGATAACTTAAGAACGCTAGAGACTTGAAATTTGACATAGGTACAGATACAGATATATTACCAAAAGTTCCCGCTCGGGATTGTTTTTGTATATATTAGGGTGGGGAAAGGGGAAGTATTTTTTCACAAAAAACTGAAAATTGCTATATAGCGGTTTTTGAGGTTGCTAAAATTGAATCTGATAATAAATATTTTCTAACTTCATGAAGTTTATTGAATTCAATAATTATATATTTTTAAATGTTTTCAATATTTTTCTCCAAATTAGTATACATATTAGTACACGGTGCCTAGGAAGTAAGATTTAGTTTGACTTTCGAATAACCCAAATTTTATTTTATAGCATTGTTACATGGTGCTTAGGTATCACTTTTACCAAATTTAAAAAAAATCTATAGGGCCGATCGTTTTTTATTTAAGAAAAAACCCCGCATATAGTCGGGTGATTTTTAAAATGCGAAAATTTGAAGTGTAAACGGGGTACCGCCTCATTTTTAATTTTTCCCCCTTAAAAAAATTTGTTGGACCAAATTTTGCCAAAATCGAACAATTCCTAGAGGTCGCTACCAGCAAAAAATACATTTTTTTGTAAAATGCATATATTTTTTCAAAAATTATTGGAAATACATACTGTAAATGGATAAATTTGCGTTTAAAATAATTTACGTTAGTCGCTTAATAAAAGTCATGGTCATAGGTGGCATGGGGGGGGGGTCACGTGGCCCACCACCTGGGCGTCAAAATATCAATTTTTAAAAACAAAATTAAAAATTTTCCACTTTCCTTGCAAGATTGTAGTTAAAAATCTTCCGTTGGTCTCGTCAAATATTTTTTTTTATTGCTCCCCATCCATATCTAGCTGATATAGGTGGGGAGCAATGAAAAAAAATATTTGACGAAGACCAATGTAAGATTTATAGTGAAATATTGCAAGAAATGTGAAAATTTTTTACATTAAAAAAAAAATGTAATATCTTTGGCTGGGTGGTGTGTCACGTGACCTCCCATGCCACCTATGCAGGGGCGGATTTATTTCATTTTAGGGGGGGGGCAACCGTTAGAAGAAAAAAAATGCGCATTCACCAAAAATATAATTTTGAAGGTATCCCTATGCTAATCAAGGGCGTATCCAGGATTTTTTTTCGGGGGCTCAGAACCCTTTTTCCCTAAACCTCAAAGAGAATTAAAATGGCGCCGCAGGCGACATTTTTCCCATATTTTTTTACTTCTGTTAATTTCTGGCCCTTTTTTTAATTCAATGTAGTAAAACTCAATTTTTAAAACTTTAAATAAAAAAACTAAGAAAACCCTAGTAAATTTGAAAACAATGGTATAAGTTCTAGCACCGCAGGTGAAAATGTTGACAAATTTGCAACCTTGGTTTTTACCACTTGGAAAAGAGCCTGAATATTTGCTTCGCTTTGTGCCCTTATCTTTCTGGGAAAGCAAAAAAGCTATAGTGCCGAAGGCGATTTTTTTTAGAAACTTCATAGTATATCTTAATTTTAAAAGTGCTACCATTTAAATTTTAAATAAAAGAAAACTTTAGCACCACAGGCAAAAATTTTTACGAATTTAAAGCTGCATGGTCCACTTGAAAAAGAGCCTGCATATTTGCTTCGGTTTGTGCCCTTATCGTTCTGAGGAAGTAAAAACACTATAGCGCCGCAGGCTATTTTTCTTAAATTTTATAGTCTATTTTAATTTTAAAAGTGTTACTATTTAAAGTTTAAATGCAAGAAAATTCTAGCGCCGCAGGCGAATTTTTTACGAATTTAAAGCTGTATGGTTCATTTGAAAAAGAGCCTGCGTAATATATGCTTCGCTTTGTGCCCTCATCGTTCTGGCGAAAATTATTACGAATTTGAAGCTGTATGGTCTAGTTGGAAAAGAGCCTGCATACGCCCTTAATGCTAATATATCTCGCTGGGGGGGGGGAGCATGACCCCCATGCCCCCCCCTAAATCGGCCCTTGCACCTATGACCATAACTTTTATTAAGCAACTAACGTAGATTATTTAAAACCCAAATTTATCCATTTATAGTATGTATTTCCAATAATTTTTGAAAAAATATATGCATTTTACAAAAAAATGTATTTTTTGCTGGTAGCGTACCTCTATAAATTGTTCGATTTTTGCAAAATTTGGTCTGAAGCATTTTTTTATAGAGAAAAATAAAATGAGGTGGTGGCCCGTTTACATTTCAAATTTTTGCATTTTAAGAAGCACCCGACTCTATATGCGGGCTTATTATCGTAAATAAAAAACGATCGGCCCGATAGATTTTTTTTAAATTTGGTAAGTGATACCTAAGCACCATGTAACAATGCTATAAAATAAAATTTGGGTTATTCGAAAGTCAAACTAAATCTTTCCGGGCACCGTGTGGTATAGAGGGTTTTGGGGTGGACAAAATTGAATCTGATAATAAAACTTTTCTAACTCTCCCCCGTGGTGGGGGGTTTTGGGGTAGCTAAAATTCAATGTATTAACATTTTTATTAGCGGGTGGTAGTCTTCTTGAAAGTTGAAAGTTGGTATACCAATATATTGGGGTTTTTAAAGTCGCTAAAACTGAATATTAGCATAATTTTTTTCCAAAGGGGAGCGTTCAAGTATTACGTAACGCGCTAGGGGGGTCTCGAAATCGTTACGACGCGTTACAGAGGGGGTGTCAGTAAAACGTTACATAACACAATAAAAAAATATAAACTTACACTGAAAATAATTTTCGCACCGATGAACACTTTTATTGTATCAATGCTTACTTGTTTTATTTGAATAAATTTTACATTAAGACAACCAATTTTTGCATTAATATGATAAATATTTTATTGTCGCAATTAAAAACTTACATTGGTGCAAAATCAATGTAAAAATTATTGTATACATACAATTTTTATTGATATTACGTTAATTTTTGGTTCAGTGTATAAAATGTTTATTGGATTACGTGATGATCTAGGCCTAAAGAGAATTATTCCTTGTTAATTTTATTGCATACGGCGTGGTTAAACAGAGGCGTAGATAGGATTTTATCAGTCAGTCAGCATCCAGGGGCCTCCAGCTATTATTTTTTTTGCGCAAAAAAAACCCACTCAGAAACAAAGCTTTGTCCCTGAGCATTTCTACAAAATTTGGTACTCCTACCAAAAGAAAAAAAAACAACCTCCGAAAAAAAATCTTCTGACGGTTTCTGTAAAATTTGGCGCTCCCTACCAAAACAAAATAAAACACCTCCAAAAAAAGCTAAAAAGCTTTAACCGGTATTCGGTTTACCAGTTTTCGGTTTACCGGTTTTCGGTTAACCGGTTGCTGAAATTACATCAGACCGATTTTGGGTAAAAACATTGAAAACCGGTTAAAAACAGGTTTAAACCATAAAGCATTTCCTTTCAATTTTTTTTACCTTATTGTAAAAAAAATGTTACGTAACAAAGAGGGGTGGGGGTGGGGGGTCTCGAAAATGTTATGCCGCGTTACATGGGGGGTGGGGGTAAAAAAATACCAAATTTTGCGTTACGTAATACTTGAACGTTCCCCAGGGGGCAGCTAGAGAAATCCAATATTTTTTTCTCTATTAGATTTAAATTTGTTATTCTCACCTACATAATAAGCTTTGTACTCTCCATTATTAATATAAAACTTTTAAGGTGAATACTATGGTTGAAAAAGAAAAAGATGCAGTAATTCTTATAGATGAAATGGCAATAAAACCTCAACTTAATTACGATAATTCCACGGGCGAAATAATTGGTCAACCCTCAATCCCTTCTAAAAAAGAATATAAGTTAGCAACGCATGGACTTGTTATGATGTTAAGAGGAATCAGCACAAAATGGAAACAAACAGTATGTTACGAATTTACAGGACCATCTTATGATTGCAAATATATTAAAACAAATATTTGGTTTTTATTAGAAAAATGTAATTCAATGGGAATTAAAATTAAAGTGGTAGTTTCAGATATGGGAACACAAAATGTAGCTCTTTGGACAAATTTAGGCATTGGGGCAACTAGAAATTCAATTCAAAATTATATTTCACATCCTTTTGAAAAAGATGCTAATTTATATTTTTGCCCTGATCCGCCACATATATTGAAGAATATTCGGAACAGTTTTTTAAAGTACGAAATAACAATGCCTGAGTTTATTAAAGATAAATATAATTTACCATCGGTAAATATTAACATAAATGTTGTAAAAAAAGTGATTGATATGGACAAGACGAACGATGTGGCACCAAATTTAGGAGAACATTTGCTAAACATTTCCCATTTTGACAAAATGAATGTAGGAAAAGCAATGGCTTTAATAAATATGGGAACTGTAGCGGCAATTAAATTCTATGTAAAAATGGAAAAAATATCGAAAGCTGCTTTGACTACCGCTTGGTTCATAGAAATTTTGGCCAGGTGGTTTACCATCATGACATCTAGAAACCAAAAAAATGCTCTAAGCCATTTTCTAGAGGAAAGCTATGAAGAATCCATAGATTTTTTAAATAACATTATTGAAATATTTAAAAACTTAAAATTTGGAAATGGATATTGGAAACCTTTTCAAACAGGCATTTTACTGGCCACAAAAACTGCTTTAGATTTACAACAACATTATTTAAATGAACACAATTATAAATATTTACTTCTAGGAAGAGTTTCTCAAGACTCACTTGAAAATGAATTTTCTCAAGTAAGATCCAGAAATCCGGTACCAAATCCGAAAGAATTTAAGACTTCATTACGACTGATAACATTATCCCAGTTTACACATGTACCTAGATACTCCAGTTACTTAAATAGTGACGATACATGTTTAATCAGTTTTAGTAAACCAAACGATACACATGAAGACGATGATTTTGATGAAGATATTGATTTGGGCGAGTCCACCTGTCTTTCAACAGAGGAAGAAAATTCGCTATATTATTTATGTGGATGTGCTCTATTCAAAGTTAAAAAAAATTTTAGCAGTTGCTCAGAATGCATCAACTTTTTTAAGACTTCATCTGATAACCCTAAATTAAAAACAATCTCTGTTTTGAGCAACTTAAAATGTTACAAAAATGACACTTTAATGTTTGTCAGTGAAGATCTCTATGCTTTTTTAAAACTTGCAGATAATATAATAAGACATTATTCGGAAAAACTTTTAAATTCAGAAGTAACAATTCAATCACTTTTGGATAATTTTATCAAAAATCAAAAATATCCATCTAATTTTCCAGATTGTCATAATGTGTTACAAAAAGTGGTAAAAGTATTTTTTAGATTAAGAATATTCATTCTTTTAAATAAATCAAATAAAAAGAAATACATTACAACGATAAAATCTGGCAGTAGGTCTGTTAGTATGCGCAGAGCTATTAAAAATATTAAATAGTTTATGGAATGCTAGGCAGTATAAAATATCCCACATCACGGTGTGCGAATAAAAACTGTTTTACAAAAAAAATACACTTGCGATTTTTTATGATCTTTCGGTAGGTCTGATGTATCATTTAAACCCTTAACAAAATAATCGTTCACTGATTTTTTCAAAAAAAAGGCCATAAATTTATAAAAATACAAAATTTTAAAGCATTTTTACTTGTTTTTAATTTTTTTTATGTAACTGTTAACTTAGGTTAAATAATTCATTCTAAGATCAAAACAAACACAAAATAATAAAATCTTATTATTTTGTGGATTACGTAGTCTTAAAAAAAAGAAAACGGTTATATTTTTTTAATAATTGAGAAGTTGACCTGCAAAACTTAACATATCCAATAGAAGTTCAAATGCAAATTTGACATCCAGTTTTTGTGAAAAATGAGATTTTGACTATAGGTATTTTACCTATAGCGATTTTTAACTTTTTTTCCAGTTGAACTCCTTAAATTATATATATAAAAATGATGAAAAATAGAATGTGCATTTTTTTGTAAAAATTGCATTTCCCCATACCGTAATATCTTTAGAACAAAAAAACTTCATTCCATAAATACATGTTCCACAACAACTCTGCTCCCTAACAACCAGTTTTAAAAATAATCACAACTTCGTATGGGTTAAAATCAGAAAAGTGCCTCTTTTCAGTTCAGAAAAAAATTTAAAATTACAACTTACTAGGGAAAAAATTATGCATGTAAAATATTAATTGGGCAATAAGAAATACAATTTTTATAGTAGGCGCAAATTTTACGTACTTTAGGGCACTGTGGTACGCACTTGGCTCGATATAAGTTAAAATTTTCAAAATTTTTATTGCAATATCAAAATTTAACAAAACTTCTTTACTTACGGGTATTTGGGGTCCAAAAACTTTAATCCGATGTCAAAAATTGAAAATTCAAAATAGCGAATCCAATATGGCGACCGAACATTAAAAAAAAAATTGTATTTATGGGTTTTTGTGGTCGGTATATCTGAATTTGATGTCAACAATTTTGATTTAGATATGTAAAATAATCGCATTACTTTTTTAGTAATTATCAGGTCCAGTTTAGGGGCAGTTACCTCTAGGGCTTAGGCGTGAGTTAACTTAAAAAAGTAACTTTTGCCATTTTTTAAATTAAAATTTAGAAATATAAAATAATCGTATATAAATTTCTTTAATCAAAATCAGGTCCGAAATAGGGCCCTGAGGGGCTTCTGCCACTAGGGGCTCATAGGACATAGGGTTAATATCAGATTAATACTTCTTTTTAGGAATTTATTTTAACAAAAATGCATTAAAATAACTTTAAAATATACCGCAAAGTTAAGGGGTATTAACCGAAAAAAAACTGTACCGTACTTTATTTTTTTTTGTTTTATTGCCCCTACGTCAAATAATTCTAGCTGTAGCACAAGAATGCATATGACATGTTTTGTAGAGGATTATGTAAGCTTTTATTTGCTTTTTTAGTTTTTTTCATGGGGTAAGTAGTTAGCGAGTTATCACAGAAACAATAGAATTTGTACTGTAATTTTCTGATAATTTTTTTTTCTGTGCGTATACCTCAAACAGTCCTAACCTTACCATAAAAACGTATAAAACATTTATTGTAGATAATTATGTAGGCTTTCATCTGGTAATATTTTTTTTATTCGGTAAGTTTTAAGCTTGTTTTTGCAAAAAAATTGGTTATATTCTGTATTTTTCAGATTTTTTCTCTTTTTCGTGCCTATATCTCAAAGAGTCCTACCTATAGGGCAAAAATGCATAGAATATTTTTTGTAGAGAATTTTATACGCTTTCTTTTGGCGTAAAGTATTTTTTTACAAGTTAAGTGGTAACCGACTTATTGCTAAAAAAAGAATAAAAATAAAAATTTGCCACGTATACGGACATTGACCACGTAGATGGACATTTTTGACCACGTAGATGGACATTTAAAGTAGCGGCTCAAAAAAAATATTAGATGTTCATTTATTTTTGTACAAATTTTATCACACCATTGGACCACAAAGCCAATTGTTTAATACCAAAGAAAATTAATTTTAAAATTCCATAGTCTTAAAATTAAAAAAAAAACTGTGGCCACTGTGATGGACATTTGAAAAGGTACGCTCTGTTTTTTTTCGTAAATTTCTCCCCAATAAAAAAAGTGGGGTCATTAAAAAAAAAGTAACATTAACACTTAAGTACTTTATAAATAGGGTTAG
>OY294053.1:10210626-10245915 GCA_958510825.1 Brachypterus glaber | reverse complement strand
ATTAGTAATTAATTTTTCGTCCTCGATCCGTGAAATTTCACCATCAAATTAATTTTTCGAATTTTTAACCACTTTCAAAGGGGCTTATCTCCCTTACGACGCATTTTTAGACCTATCTTAAATTAATGACATCATTCACTCGACATCCTGTATATGAAATTACCGAATTATTTTGTTTGAAGAGCAATTTACTTCAAATTTAAATAAAACCACTTTTTTCTCCAATGTTTCGATGATTTTTGTCTTTTGTCTCCTCTTCTTCAGGGTATAATATTACTTTTCCCAAGGAAAGTCTTCATTTCAGTAAAAAAAATTAGAAATTTTTTTATTGATTTTCTTACGTTTTATATCAAAAAAATATGATTTCCGTCAGAAAAAAAATTCTTTCTGTCGGTCTGTCTGTCTGTGTGTTCCGGAAAAGTTTTGACCACGATAACTCAAGACTTCATGGCCCATGAATCATGGGTTAATTATCCAAAGTTCTAGACTGGGATTGTTTTTGGTAAAAATGGGGGTGGGGTAAAATGGGGTAAAAACTTTTTTCACTTTATTTTACGTTTTAAAAAAATAGAACTCCTTAAAAAAAAACAAATTTGAAATATTTTTTGAATTTTTTTGTATTATTTTTTTTTTTTTCATTTTTGTATTTATTAAAATTTTGTTTGTGTTTTTGTGAACCCATATCAAAGGGGAAAGTATTATTTTGTTGGCAACAGTATTTTTTAATGTTAAATTATACCCTAAAGAAGAGGAAACAAAAGTCATAAAATGAAATAATTTTATTTTTGTAAAGAAGATGTAACAGAATTATAGAATTAATTTGGAAACGTTGGCGGGCTGAACAACATACCAAGAATATATACTTTCTACAAATGGGCTGCACAAAGTACTATTTTCATGTCGGGCTGGATAAAGACCTATAAATATATAAACTGTATATTTTTCTACCCCTCTGCACCCCACTACCCAGGGTTAAAGAGCGCCCCATTAACATATAACAAAGTACTATTTATAAATATATATACAGGGTGTATCATAACTCACGTTAAAAAAATTGCATATGTACTTATACAGCAATAAAAAGAAATTGAGCAAAATTTCAGAGGGGGGTGTATGTATGAAATTTTGAGATAAGAACGTTTTGTTTCCACCAATCCCAGAAGCTTTTACAATTACCTATAATAGTGGGTAAATCGCCCAATTGGTTTCTATGGAAACATACCAGTAGTTAAAGGTATGCATTTTGAAAGTTTGATGAGAATGTCAAATTAAAATTTTTCATATGACAATTAGTCAAAAATATTTTTTAAGACGTAAACTGTTATATTACTGGAAGATTATGCATTTTTTAACTTATTATTGTAATAATTTTGTAAAGTTAAGTGTTTTTTCTTTGTTGTAATCCTATTTTAATTTTTAGGTCCAAATTAAGAACCACTGAATAATTAAAAATTTTACATGTGCACATAAACGACAATGGAAAATGTACTATTTAAAATATATATCGACAGACAAATGTTTAAAATGTCCCTCAATCCATACGATTAAAAAAAAATATATACCAAATTGTAGTTTAATGAGTTTTTTTAGGTTTTTTTATATAATAGGTAGGATTATTATTAATAAAATATAATAAATCAGTTAAGAAACGTGTTGTTTATTTCGTTACAATTATTTAAAAAACTTCAAACTAAGTAAATAAATATTATACTAATAAATAAATTAATATTAAATCAATTTCTGTGTAGTCCGCATGTTTTAATCTTGTCAATTAGTTATCTTTATTTACAGAATACAAGTCTTAAAAGGCCGATCTGTAACAGTTGGGCCAACAAGAAACTATCCTTGTTGCTCGATGTTACACATTTTCAATCAGTAATAGGGATTCCACACTATAATAGTTAAATTGTCTTCTTTCATCCAGTAAATTTTAACATTTAAAACAATCTTTTTTCTTTTTATGTAAGTCCCATTTCAATTCTTTACTTTTTTCTAAATAAGATTAAAGGGAGTTTAAAAATATTTCCTTAAAAAGTATCCCATTTAAGGGTATGTGCACATGTAAAACTTTCAATTATTCCACCGTTCTAAATTAAGACCTAAAATTAAAAGTAGGATTAGAACAAAGAAAAACACTTAAGAAATTTAGAAAATTATTACAATAAAGTTAAAAAATCCATAATCTTCCAGTAATATAACAGTTTACATCTTAAAAAATATTTTTGACAGTCATGAAAAATTTCAATTTGAAATTGTCATAAAACTTTCAAAATGCATACCTTCAGCTACTGGTATGTTTCCATAGAAACCAAATGGGCGATTTATCCACTTTTATAGGTAATTGTGACAGCTTCTGGGATTGGTGAAAACAAAATGTTCTTATCTCACAATTTCATACATACACCCCCCTCACGTCACAATATTCTTGATTTAAGAAAGGATTTTTTCTGTGTATGCTAAAGTTTTTTGCGAACTTTTTTGCAAAATGTGAGAATAACACTAGGCAACACGGTTTCTTGCCCCGATTGGAGTCATATGTTTTTTAACTAATTTTGGGTCGCTGAAACCGAATCTGGCCTCAGAATATTTCTATTACCTAAGTTTTCTGAGAAAAATAAGATAAAAATGTTAAAAAATCATTATTTTATCCCTCTTTTGTTCTAAAATCATGGGAGACAAAAACATTCCAAGGACAAATTTGGATTCGGCGACTCAATATTAGTTAAAAAATACCCAACTTAAAACATAGAAACTTTATAGGTAGAATAAATAGGGATATTATGAAAAAAAAATATTAAAAAAAAAATGGATAATGTGACAAAACTAAGTAGGGGGTAGGGGGAGGGTAAGAAGAAGGGGACAAGCTTATCGCCACGTACTCATGCAAAAATGGTCAAAAATCATTACTAGGGGGTCAAAAATGAACTAAAAAAATGTTACGTATTGTACCGCGTTTTCCTGTCTAGAATAAGTAAAAACTAAAAAATTATCAGGCGCTGCCCTGGTTACTTATTATAGAAAAGAAAATGTACGGTTGCGATCGGCTAACTGGCATCAGTACGGGCACAGGGGTTCATGGATTAAAAATTATGATAATAAGCTTAGTTTAACACCTTGGGCGCCAGAATCTTGTAAACATACATGTGCTTGGCAGTTTATGTGTTAAGATTCAAACACATAAAAAATAATGTACTAGAATATTAATTATCTTTTACAGCATGTATAAACCTGAAAAATAACTATGATTTGAATAGATTTGTATATCTTGTGTTGATTATAATTTAAACAAAAACTCAAATATGTGCTGTTACAATGTTTATTTAAAATGACAAGTAGACAACTTTAATTAATCATATTAATTAAAATAAAATTATAAATTACCAAAAGTATGGTGAAAAGACCCCATTGCGAAATATAAAAAAAAATGTGGTGAACTACCCTATTGCAAAAATGTTAAAATATGTATACCAAAATTATTATGGTGAATAACCTAAATAAAAACAGTAATATAAGGTATGTGCTAATAAGTGAAAAATAGTAATCTAGGCGTACTGCCCAAAGTTGCAACTTTGTTTACAAACCAACCTAGAATATTCATAATAAAATAGAGCACCTTAATAAATATTAAAATTTGAGAACTTGGATATTTTACCAAAAATAAATATAGTAAACCGCATTTTCATTATTTACACTAAAACTATAAAAACCTGTTAATTAAAGTTGTCCCTGGAACGACCAAATACGTTGTCCCACTCCCTGATGATGTACGTCACTGTGCAGAACATTTCCTTGTCTTTGCCTTGAGAACTCCTTACAAATTTGAACACGTTTGAAACTCAAACGCTTGAGAATCCATTGAAACGTTTGTAAACCTCTTGGCTTAAAAACGGTACTGCAATTTACTGAACATCTTGAAAAATCTTGAAAACTCTTGAAAACTAATGTGGAAAATTGAAGAACACCTCAATGAAAATTGAAGTTAAAGTTGAAATGGAAAGCTTCGCCATCGATACTCGTAAAATTTGAGATAACGGTAACGTTGTAAAATATAAAAGCTTCACCAACAATATTCATAAAATTTGGGATAGAGGTATCGTCAAAACATTCGAAGAACGTTAGAACAGAAATGGAAAAGCTTCACCAACAATCTAGAAAGAAAGAACAGCGACTTTAGAACTCAGCCATCGATATGAAAAATCGAAATCCGTAATTAGATTTAAAATAAACTTACCCAGTCCAAAACTGAATTAATTGGAGCAGTAAGTGCTGAATACTAGAATACTCTGCAGCCTGAAGCCTTCATCTGTACGCCTCTAATGAAAATAAAGAAAACAACGTGTTAAACACTTGTAACTTAGGTAACCAAAAAGCGACTTACTTTGAAAGATGAATATTGTGGAATTTCCATTAAAACTGCTTGAACTAATTACGTAGGATTATACTACACTTCATTACAAACTTATTGCAACACTTTTACACAAACATAAACCACGGATGGTTTCACAAAAATCAGATTCTGATTTTACGACCTGAACGCCATTGCTTGTCGTTTTGAAAAAGAACGCCACTCCCTTCAACTCCGGCAAGGTACAAAACTCCCCCCGTGGCGAAACTTGGAACTACGAACAACAAATCGATTTTGAGGGTAGGCAACACAAAAAACATCTATTCATAATCCCAATATTACTTGAAAATAAAGAAAAAGAATACTCTAAATAAGTTTAAAATGCCTAGCCATACATCTAACAATCGTTTCATATGGTTTAAGAAATGATACGACGAAAATAAACCAACTTGAAGTCATCAGCTGACCATGCAATGCATACTGTATACCTGAATGCGGGTAGAAGTAAAACTAACCTCAAAATTAGGTAAACAATCTTTGATAATGATTTTATCCGACTTCCAGAAGCTTTAGCTGTGATTAAAAAGGTAAGACTAGCTGAAAAACATCAGTAGCTAACTCAAGTACTGAATGTAGTAGATTACTAGACGTTTGTTATTATATTTTAGGCTATCAAAAGTAAACACCAAAAATAAGACAAATTCTGTAATAAAAGAAAAATGACCCAGCAAATGGAATCAAGGACCATCGCAAGACTTCCACAAGACCATACAATAAGTCTGTACTCAATCTTATATGTGCAAATAGAAAGAAATACTAACTTCTGAAAAAATGGTAACATCGTATGATTACGTGACACAGATCAGGTAATCTTTAAAAACAGTGGCAGTCATAACTGCTACACAGCCCTCCTCCGAATAAATAAAAAATATTTATTCCCAAAAATATTTTTTAACCCAGAGTATAAACTCCAATAGTTAACTCTAAATAGAACATTACAATATCACAAAGAATAACCCCGTAACCAAAAAAAATTACTCCTAACTTATGCTACTAGGATATTCTGATTCTGTAACCAAAAACTATTAAATTTACTTATTATTTATTGTAGCTTTATTCCCCTTTCCGAATATATACAAAAATAAAAATATTTATTTATTTTTCATTGCATTTCTATCCAATTTTTATGAATCAATATTGAATCAATGTTTATTGAACTTGTTATTGAATGCATTTTTATTGAATTTTTAGTTAAGCCTGATATCTACGCGTACCACACGCCTATTTACTAGGGACAAATCCATGAATTGACAAAATCGAGTTATAGTTACACAATCGGGAAGTTACATAATCGGGAAAATTCTTATTAACTAAAATTCAACAACAATGACTTTTTAATATCAATAATCCTTATTATTGACACTAAGTCCAAAAACTTTTTAGTCCATAGTTTTGACCGTTATTAACCTTTTAATTTTTCAGGTATTCTAATCAAGATCTCAATCAAAACTGACGAACACTCACTCTACACCCATCTACTAAAATGTCGCAGCAATCAGTTCTAGACCTGATCCCTCGAGCATCAAAGAAAATATTTTTTTTTTTACAATATTTGACTTTATTTTATTTAAAATAAAATTTAACTATTTACACTTGACTTTTACTCACTCTTAGCTAATATTTACAATTAACGGTTTTATTTTTCTTTCTGAAATTTAAAAACTCATGCATGCAGTTATCCGACGGATACATCACTATTCGAACCCAAATATTTCTTAATATCTTTAACGTGCCAGTCTCCAATGGATTGACCGTTTTTATCCTGTAACACATAAACCAAATTTGACTTTTTACCTATTATCTTACATAACACGTACTTAGGCGCTAATTTTGACGCAAAATAATTTACTGCGCTGGAAAGAACTTTATTTCTTTTCCATACCTTCTCACCTATCGTGAACGTTACGTCACGCTTTCTAAGGTTATAGGCTCTTCTATTTCGCTCGTATGCTTCATGCAATTTAGTTTTTACATCCGCAAAAATGTCTTTTAACCCAACTAAATCCTTAAAATACATTTCCCGAGAATCCGGTTCCAACTCAACGTCTTGAGTGGACGAAACTTTGCCATAGTAAGCCCCTGTTAAAGGTACGATTCTTCCAAAATTGAGAAACGCCGGCGAATGTCCGTGGACCTCATTAACTGCGGTACGAAGCGCAAGACCTATTTTACCTATATTTTTATCCCATTCCCGGTGATTTTCTTTTATATAAGACCTTATCGCCGTTTCTACCGTTCGATTCTGTCTTTCTGTAGGATTTACTTGTGAATGAAATTTGGCATTGTACCAGATTTTTTGAACTTGATAGTCGTCCGCAAGCTTTTTGAAAGCTTTCCCAGCAAACTGAGTACCATTATCGACAATAATGTACTGCGGTACGCCATATATTAAGAACACCTGATTTTCTATAAATTTTATTACACCTTGAGCAGTAGCTGTTTTCAAAGGTTGTAAAAGTGTATATTTTGTGAACCAATCAGATACTACTAATAAATAACAAAACCCTCCATTCGATCTAGGTAATGGACCTATAAAATCTGTTGAAATACACTGCCAAGGGAAACTAATATTCTTTTCTTTACCCATCAACCCATGACGTGCATAATTCGGAACCTTTTGTTCAGCGCAAATTTTACAACACTTAACATATTTCAAAATATCTGATCTCATACGTGGCCAAAAATATTCTTGTGATACCCTATTAAAAGTTTTATAAAAACCCATGTGAGCTGCTAAAGGATCATCATGACATTCTTTCATAACAAGCACCCTACAGAGTCTCGGAACCAACAACTTCCACTCTTTAATATTCGTTTTAATACCTAAATTAGAACGATCAAATTTATATATTTTATCTTCTACAATTCTATACTCTTTATATTGATTTGGACTCTTCAATATCTTTTCTCTTAATGAAACATAGTACTCATCTTTACCATACTGTTCCGAATCAAATGATATTAAATTAACTGACGGAAATACTGGTTTTTCTGGTTCAACTTCTTCAAAAGCCCTACTTAATGCATCTGGAACTACTTGTAAACTACCCTTACGATATGTAATATTCATGTCATACTGTTGGAGTTTAACCGCCCATCTAGCAATTCTTCCTGTCGGGTCTTTAAAATTTGCTAAATACTTTAAACTAGAATGGTCTGTTATAACATTAAACCTAACTCCTTCAATATATCCCCTGAAACGATCAATCGCGAATAAAAGAGCTAAACATTCTTTTTCACCGGTGCTAAAATTTCTTTCTGATCTTGAGAGAGTTCTTGAGGCGTATGCAATAACCTTTTCCTTTCCCTCCTGAACCTGTGTTAACACTGCTCCCAAACCTACATTACTAGCGTCACATTGTATGGTGAAAACAAGGTCGTACCTAGCACTGGTTAAAACCGGAGCTGAAACAAGAGCTTCTTTTATTTTAACAAACGCGACTTCAGCTTCATTATTCCATTTAATTGGTTGTTTCTTTCCTAAACCTTTCAGCAAAGCATTAAGTGGTGCTACTAACGTTGCAAAATTTTTTACAAACCGTCTGTACCATGAACATAACCCTATAAACCGTTTAATCTCTGTAGTTGTACTAGGACGTTTATAATTTAACATATCCTGTACTTTTTCTATATCTGTGCGTAACCCTTCTCTATCCAAAACAAAACCCAAATACTTTAATGATTTTCTAAAAAATTTACACTTATCAAAATTTATTGTAAGATTAGCTTCTTTTAAAATACGATAAACCTCTTTTAGCAGACGTATATGTTCTTCAAAACTAGATGATACTATTATTATGTCATCTAAATATACAAAAATATATGGTTCAAAGGCAGCACCAAACAATTTATCCATCAATCGTTGTTGCCTTTGCGCCGCGTTAGCTAACCCAAAACACATACGATTAAAGTGAAATAGACCATAGCCAGGTACAGTGAAAGCGCATTTTTCCTTTGACCTTTCAGTCAGTGGAATCTGCCAAAAAGCTTTTTTCAGATCGATTGTAGAAATATATCTCGCCTTACCAAGCATACTTAAAATTCTATCAATTTTTGGTAATGGATAAGAATCCTTCTTTGTTTGAGCATTTAATTTTCTACCATCGAAACAAAGCCTATGCGATCCATCAGATTTTTTCACTAACAATACCGGACTATTATAATCGCTATTCGAAGGAGAGACTACCCCTTGTGCTAACATATCTTTTAATTCTTTAACTAAAATTTCTTGCATATACGGAGACATTTGGTATTGTCGCATTTTAAAAGGTTTGTTATCCCCAGTATCAATATCATGTTTCATTATATGAGTACACCCTAACTTATCTTTTTTTAGTTCTTTGAACAAATCTTTAACTTTATTAGCTAAATGTTCCTGATCACTACTTAACTCTAAAATTCCAAATTCATTACTAGAATTAATACTATTTATTTCTACTTTATTCAAAAATTTCCAAGAATTATTTTCGAAACTTAGAGATATAGAAAATTGTTTCAAAAAATCTACTCCAAAAATAAATTCTGTTTGCAAAGTCGGTACTACTAAAATTTTTAAAACATTTACTGTATCATTGACTGTAATTGGTAACTCCACAAAACCTAAAACTTTTTGATGTGCCTTATCAGCCGTAGTTACATATGGTATACTACTATTACAAATTTCTAAATTTAAACTTTTAATCAAACTAATTCCCAAATTTCCTATAACTGAACAGTTAGCGCCAGTATCTATTAATGCTACTATTTGCTTATTAGCGATACTTGCTTTTATATAAGGCCTATTATCATTTGGTAAATTTTCAAAAGGATTTAAATTTACTAAGGAAATTAAGTGATTTTTATAAAATGCTTTTACTTTTTCTAGCCAAATTGTCCAATTGAACCAATTGTCTTCGTAGCTACTAGTTATCTTACTATCAGGTATGGCCTTATGAAGTAGTGAGCGTCGGCCGGGATTTCCCACTACTGCTCTACATTTTTTTGACAATTAGAACAATCTTTTAAAAATACGTCTTTTTTTCCACAACGGTAACAAAACTTAGTCCTTTTTGCAAGACATTTACTAAAAACATGATTAATTCCATTACAATTATAACAGACTATTTGCTTTACTTGATTACTACTATTTACTGTACTATTATTTTCTGAACTGCTATTTTTCTGATTTTTATTACTATTAAAATTACTGCTACTATTACTACCAAAAGATTTATATCCATTATTTCTGAAATTTCTATTATAGTTACCATTACTATTATTATTATTTCTAAAATTGTTACTAAAATTACTATTTGAATTTATCTGACAACAGTGCCCTTCTTTACAAACATTTTTACTACTACTTGCTTTATTTACACAACTACTTTCCTCTGCAAAACTACTATCTTGAGTTTCTACCACATTTACCCTAGGTACTGATTTCTTATAAATTGCGTTTTTATTTGTTACACTTTTTTGTTTCAAAATGTAAGCTTCATCTAACTTTTTACAATACTTTCTGAGGTCTTCAATCGAGTTTACTTCTACTAATGATAACGGAGTAAAATAATGTGGAAGTATCCTTTCCCTAATTGTTTTCAATTTTGTAAAATCACTAGGATAACGCAAAAGTCTCTTAAATAATGTCTCCATAGCCGCTGTAAAAACTGAAATTGACTCATCTGGTTTTTGATACTTTGCCCTGATGTCATCCCAAGTATGATCATCTACACTAGCAGACAAAAATTCTTTCTTTAATAATCCTATTAACTCTGACCAATTATTAACTGAACTTTTAACTGACAAAAACCAAGAGAGCGCCGGCTCTTTAAATAAGTCATAAGCTGTTTTAAATAAAATTTCATCTGAGACGTTTCTACAAACTTTTAAATAATCTACTTTTTCAATGAACGAAAGTACGTCTCCAGTACCGTCAAAAGAAACACCCCATTTATAAACAGGTACAGGCTTTATAAAGTCCGGGTCTGATCTAGCCGAAGTATTAGCTGCTGCATGAAACGTTGTGTCATTTAAAGAAATTCTTGTCATATTAGTTTCATTGACCTTATTCTCATGCGCAGTATGAGCCTCAATCAAATCCGCCTCTAATTCTAAACAAGTGGCTTTAGAAATCTGTAAAAATTTTGTCCTATCTGCTTCTTTATCCTTTACTTCCGGAAACCTATTTAAACGCTTATTTATGTGCGCTAGATTTGACTTTATACGAATGAGTTGAGAAATTGAGTACTCAAACTCCTCAAGTTCTTTAACTAAAGTTTTTACAATATCAATATTATCATTAATAGCTTTTACCTCATTATTGAAATTAAACTCCGGATCGACATATTTATTGTCCTCCGTTTCCCTTGCTATAGCTCTACTCAATGTTTTAATTTTCGCATTTCTATCATTCCTAGCCGTTAAAGACCTAATACGCAATTCATAATTTATTTGCTCTACCGTCAAATATCTAAGATCCATTTTATTTAAATCTTCCATGATTAAAATTTTAATTTATTACTAAAATTTACTATCAAAAATCTGTCAAAATCTGTCAAAAATCTTTCGCAATCTCTCTTTAAATAGTCAATATTCTTTCTAAAAATATTCACTCTCAAAAATCTTTTGAAAATCTTTCAGAAATCTTTCAAAAATCTCTCGCAATCTCACTCAAAATTTGCAATATTTTTTCAAAAATACTTGCCCTGTCCGCCACTCTTTTTTAGATTCGGATCGGAACCAAAAACTCCACGATTTATTCTCGCGTACTACTACACCTTTTTTGTTCACCCTGTATATTTCAGAATTTCACAAACTCAAAAAATCTCTCATCTTTCATCAAACTTTAATCCATTCTATATATTTTAGAATTTCATAACCAAAAACCTCTCAACTTTATTTTCTCCTATATATTTTAGAACTAAAATAACTCACTGGCCAAACTTTTCTCTCTTTATTTTACTCTATATATTTCAGAATTAAAATAATCAAAACTATGCACCAAAATGTTTGCTTTTCAAAAAAAATTCTCTCTAACTTTTATTTTTACCCTGTATATTTCAGAATCAAAAATAACCAAAAACTGTACCACTGCGTCCAATACTTTTTTTTATTACGATCCTATATATTTTAGAATTCGAATAAAACTCAAAACTTTACCCTTTTGGTACTCTCAACCTATCCGTGGTTTCTTTTCTCCCTGTATACACCAAACTATTTTTTAAACATTGCACACCTATTGTTTAAATCAAATCAACAACCATATCCAGTTTTGTCTAAATATCTTAAAAATATCTTAAAAATATCTCAAAAAAATTTTTTTTTTTTTTTTTTTTTTACTTTATATTTTTTTTCACAAACTTCAAAAATTTAAAAGTTAAACTAGCTTAATCCCACGTTATTTGGGCGCCATTGTGTACCGCGTTTTCCTGTCTAGAATAAGTAAAAACTAAAAAATTATCAGGCGCTGCCCTGGTTACTTATTATAGAAAAGAAAATGTACGGTTGCGATCGGCTAACTGGCATCAGTACGGGCACAGGGGTTCATGGATTAAAAATTATGATAATAAGCTTAGTTTAACACCTTGGGCGCCAGAATCTTGTAAACATACATGTGCTTGGCAGTTTATGTGTTAAGATTCAAACACATAAAAAATAATGTACTAGAATATTAATTATCTTTTACAGCATGTATAAACCTGAAAAATAACTATGATTTGAATAGATTTGTATATCTTGTGTTGATTATAATTTAAACAAAAACTCAAATATGTGCTGTTACAATGTTTATTTAAAATGACAAGTAGACAACTTTAATTAATCATATTAATTAAAATAAAATTATAAATTACCAAAAGTATGGTGAAAAGACCCCATTGCGAAATATAAAAAAAAATGTGGTGAACTACCCTATTGCAAAAATGTTAAAATATGTATACCAAAATTATTATGGTGAATAACCTAAATAAAAACAGTAATATAAGGTATGTGCTAATAAGTGAAAAATAGTAATCTAGGCGTACTGCCCAAAGTTGCAACTTTGTTTACAAACCAACCTAGAATATTCATAATAAAATAGAGCACCTTAATAAATATTAAAATTTGAGAACTTGGATATTTTACCAAAAATAAATATAGTAAACCGCATTTTCATTATTTACACTAAAACTATAAAAACCTGTTAATTAAAGTTGTCCCTGGAACGACCAAATACGTTGTCCCACTCCCTGATGATGTACGTCACTGTGCAGAACATTTCCTTGTCTTTGCCTTGAGAACTCCTTACAAATTTGAACACGTTTGAAACTCAAACGCTTGAGAATCCATTGAAACGTTTGTAAACCTCTTGGCTTAAAAACGGTACTGCAATTTACTGAACATCTTGAAAAATCTTGAAAACTCTTGAAAACTAATGTGGAAAATTGAAGAACACCTCAATGAAAATTGAAGTTAAAGTTGAAATGGAAAGCTTCGCCATCGATACTCGTAAAATTTGAGATAACGGTAACGTTGTAAAATATAAAAGCTTCACCAACAATATTCATAAAATTTGGGATAGAGGTATCGTCAAAACATTCGAAGAACGTTAGAACAGAAATGGAAAAGCTTCACCAACAATCTAGAAAGAAAGAACAGCGACTTTAGAACTCAGCCATCGATATGAAAAATCGAAATCCGTAATTAGATTTAAAATAAACTTACCCAGTCCAAAACTGAATTAATTGGAGCAGTAAGTGCTGAATACTAGAATACTCTGCAGCCTGAAGCCTTCATCTGTACGCCTCTAATGAAAATAAAGAAAACAACGTGTTAAACACTTGTAACTTAGGTAACCAAAAAGCGACTTACTTTGAAAGATGAATATTGTGGAATTTCCATTAAAACTGCTTGAACTAATTACGTAGGATTATACTACACTTCATTACAAACTTATTGCAACACTTTTACACAAACATAAACCACGGATGGTTTCACAAAAATCAGATTCTGATTTTACGACCTGAACGCCATTGCTTGTCGTTTTGAAAAAGAACGCCACTCCCTTCAACTCCGGCAAGGTACAAAACTCCCCCCGTGGCGAAACTTGGAACTACGAACAACAAATCGATTTTGAGGGTAGGCAACACAAAAAACATCTATTCATAATCCCAATATTACTTGAAAATAAAGAAAAAGAATACTCTAAATAAGTTTAAAATGCCTAGCCATACATCTAACAATCGTTTCATATGGTTTAAGAAATGATACGACGAAAATAAACCAACTTGAAGTCATCAGCTGACCATGCAATGCATACTGTATACCTGAATGCGGGTAGAAGTAAAACTAACCTCAAAATTAGGTAAACAATCTTTGATAATGATTTTATCCGACTTCCAGAAGCTTTAGCTGTGATTAAAAAGGTAAGACTAGCTGAAAAACATCAGTAGCTAACTCAAGTACTGAATGTAGTAGATTACTAGACGTTTGTTATTATATTTTAGGCTATCAAAAGTAAACACCAAAAATAAGACAAATTCTGTAATAAAAGAAAAATGACCCAGCAAATGGAATCAAGGACCATCGCAAGACTTCCACAAGACCATACAATAAGTCTGTACTCAATCTTATATGTGCAAATAGAAAGAAATACTAACTTCTGAAAAAATGGTAACATCGTATGATTACGTGACACAGATCAGGTAATCTTTAAAAACAGTGGCAGTCATAACTGCTACAGTATTATGGTTCTTATGTAATAAAGTAACATTTTTATGATGTAGAACCATTAAAAAAACAAAAAAAATACACAATATTTTGTTTTATAAATTATTTTTAAATTGGCATAATTGCATGTACTGAATTTTAAGGTCAAATTTGGATTCTGCGCCTTTAAATTGATAAGAAAAATATATTTTTTGGGCTCGAGAGAAAAGTTTACACTGTGTACTTTAATTTTATATATTTTTCATTTATTTACTTTTTAGGAACAAACTAAGCAAAATAAAAAAATATTTTTATAAATATTTTTGTAGAGAATTTTATAATCTACAAATTAAGTTCTATAAAATTTTTTAAAAAAGTTAATAGTTTTGCCACAAATGAGCAATTAAGTAAACTATGCACTTTCATTTTAACCTTTTTATTTTTTTTCGCGTACTTACTCTGACAGTAGGTTCTTGACATATAGATTTTTGAATTCCTCGTATTTTTTTTAATATACACTAAAATTTTCAAAATTCTACTCTTTTTTTTAAGATTTTGAAAAAAAAACGTCATTATTACCTGAACTTATACCTCAAAAATTTTAGGTGCTGGAATTTTTCTAAGGTCAGATTCGGATTCTAAGCCCTCGAATTAGTAAGAAAAATTTACTTTCCGATCGGGGCAAAAAAAAAAGTTCCGATTTGTTCCCTAGTGTAATTTTTGTATTCATATGTAATAATTATTAAATTATGAATTATGAAACTATTAAAATAAAATTATTTTTATTTAATTAATATTTCAACAGAATTTGGTGGTATATTAACTATATATTTATAATTTATAGATATTACGGAAACAATACGGAATCTTTCTTTGATAGTCTAATTGTTATAATTATTGTGCGAAAACGTGGTATTAACAATTGCTCTTTGTACTTCTAAAGAATATTTGTATATGTGTGTATCTGTAATTGTTTGGTTTAAAATTGCATATATAAGTCAATGTTTAATATTTATTTGTGAATATTATTAAGTACGTTTACTTTATCAATAATTTGTCAATAACTTTTTATATCTAATTTGTGTATAGTTTTAGGTTTAGGGTTTCAAACTCAACACAAATCCCACGAGTTTAGGCGGTCAATGTTTGTATTTATTATTAAATAAATTGAATTGAATTAATGTATATGTATAAATATATATTTAATAAAAAATTTTGGTCTCATAATTTAGGCTAAAAAGTCTAGCTAGGCTAACAGTCTGAATAGGCTTGACAGTCCTTGCTTTCAATAATTTTAAACAAAACTTTCAGGGCTCCTTGGTTTATATTAAATAATTTTATAATACTAAATTATTTTGTATCACAGGGAGCTCCGTGGAGCAGTCTGTATAACACTATAGGTCCGCGGTTCAAACCCCAGCAGCCAAGACTTTTTTAAAAAATTATTTTTTACAGCTCATAATTTAAAAAGTCTGGCTTGGCAGTCCGGATCCTTGGTTTCAATAAATAATTTCTACCGATAAGTGGTCATTGTCGTCAACCGAAGAACGAACTGAAAAAAACTTTTTTTTAAGATTTTTTTTCAGGATTTCTTCAGGACTCGGAGATGTCTTCAGCTGAAGTGTACATCAAGGCCTTCGTAAGTTAGCACTCTGCTAGCCCTTCTACTGACATCTTCAGTCCGAATTCTGAAATATAATTGTACGATCAAACGAACTTTTATATGAAGAATTCGTCTGAAGATGTCGCCTCCCTCCACCCTTTGTTTGGGCTAACTTTTAAAAAAACCCTACATTGCCAAAAATACATCGGCTTTAAACAAAATAAAGTATCAGCGACGCTACCGGCTGTGTTAAGAGGGGTTTTTCGCCTAAGTCTTCGAATCTGCGCGCTGAGAGGTGTCAGTTGACACTGCTGCTTGGTAGCGACATCTTCAGACAAATTCTTTATATAATTACGATCGATCATCAACCAGGTAAGTTCGTTTGATCATACAAATATACCGGGTGTCCCAATTCCATTTACCTATAGATTTTCTCAAATACTAAAAGAGATAATCAAGTTCTGCAAAAAACACCTTAAATGGGAGAATAATGTCTAAAAAAGGTAGTTAAAAATAAAATCCACCCCTTAACCCCCTAGTCCATTTTATCACTAACCTTATTTTTTTAATTAGCACCCCTATATTTTTTCGGTTGTTTTGGATAGAACTTGAGCTTGCGAACAAAGTGGTTTATTATACTTGATATTTTTAAGTTTTAGATTTCGTAAAAAACATTTAAAAACAACCCCCTGATTGTTCACTAAATAAAAATAGTTTTAGACAATAGATTGATTTAGCCATCCATCTAGCTTGATGTATCATAGGTCCTGGTAAACGGAAACTTATCCCACTGGGTGGAGTACCGCCACAAAAAATTAAAGTAAGTTCCAGAAGTTCTTTATAATCACCCCGTGGCTGATTTTTTAAATATAATTGTTGGAAAACAAAATTTATAATACCCGTTTTAGTAATTATTTTATTCCTGCCATTTAATGAATTGACAACTCTTTTGTCTATAATACCACTTTCCCATTGAGTATGGTTAAGATGATGCCAAGGATCTTCAAAACTTTTAAATATTGGAACAGCTGGTTTAGGTCCCATAACTAGCACAAAAACATTAGAAAACTTAATTTCCATTATATAATGTCGGCAAGCTAAGTGCAAAAGGTTTCTGTTAATATTCTGTTCCATTAAAACGAAGCCACCATGTTAGCGCTTGTGGTATCAAAGCACATAGCTCTTATTTTATCTTTAACATTCCAGGAATCTAGTAACTGATATACGGTGTCTGCTTGTTCCTTACCTGTGCCAGTTAAAAGTTTGGGAATGCCCAAAAGTTTCTCCTCTGCTCCACTACTAACAACAACCGGTAAACCAATAATTTTCCATCCCAATGCACAACATAAACTCTTTCTAAACAAAACTCTTTCTTAATTTGATTGTTAATGTCCTCCCTTATTTTCATTCTTTTTGACCGAATCGTAACTTGGTAATGTGGAGCTTAAAATGAATGCAGCATTTCGGTCGCACTATGCGACACCAAAAATCAAACCGCACCGGACTATTTTTTTTTAATATACCTACCAATAAAAAAATCCTCGCTGGGTTTGTAAAAGTTTGTAAATTTTTTTTATGGCCGTCGGTATTTTTCGAGTCTCATGCCATTTTAGGGTCTTTCATATACTTTTTAATTTTGACATATAAATCGATTTTTTTTGGATATATTCGATTTATATAATCATGATTCTTTGTAGAAATTTCGTTTTGTGAATAACCTATATCCCAAAACGCAATTTTTGAGACCAAATGTTCGAAAAATTGCATTTTTTTTTCAATTTTTTGACTATAGTTTCGAAAATATTCATTTTTTTTTGCTATTTCCTCTGGAAAAAGTGTAGTACAATGTACTAGAAGAAGTAAATTATAAAATACAAACACTAAACTTTTGCTCATTTGCTGGAAAAAAAATTGTACGAGATTTTTCAAAAAATTGTTTTTTTCACACTCTACGCCAAAGGGGGTAGCTGGGTAGGAACAGATTCTTGACCCCAGAGATATCGACCTCATATATATATTTTTTTTCAAAATGATTCATTGACCACAGCCCTAATGGTAATGATACTGCAGGATAATGTAATAAACATTAATAGTAACTGAATTCCACGTCAACTAACCCCTCGATCCGGAACTCATCTCTCCGATTTTGCTGAAATTTTGCATGTCACCATAATTTAGTGTTTATATATCCCCATTAATGGCGTTTTTCAAAAAAAAAATCGTTGGTTGCTGAGATATTAGGGTGGGCAATTTTTTGCCTTTTTCAAAATCGGAAAACAAGCGGTTAACTATGTAATAAATTCGTAATAACTTAACTTATATTGAAGATATAGACTTTTTCGTATTGATTTGTAAAGACAATCAAATTGTGGTCTAGAAAACTAATTTTTTTTAACCATTATGACATTTCCAAGATGGCGGATTGCCATGCCAATTCGGGGAAGTTTATATTATCTATCCCCAAAATAGCTTATCTTCGTATTTTTTTTTTATTTTTTTTACTATTTACTCGTATTTAGTGGTAGTATGTCCCTACAAAATATTTCGACTCAAATGACATATTTCTGGGAAATATTTAATGTGCGACCATACCCTTTTTTTTTAAAAAGTTATCAGAAAAGTCAGAGGCGGACTTTTGCTATCTTTTTAGGGTAGAAATTTCACACTTTTGATTACTTTTTTTTACATTCTCTTAGAAATGTTTCTCAAAAAAGTACTCCACGCAAAATTCGATAAAATTAAACGTTTCCGAGAAAAAGGTGGAAAAAAAAAACATTATTGGATTGTTTAAAAAAGTGCTATAAATTGTTATAAATTTTTCCATCGTCTCTCAAAATAAAACTAAATTTCATATAAAGTTTTTGGCTAGGATCCCCTCTAAAATATTGACATCAATTTCCAATTAGCCCACTTCATTTTTTTTTAAATCATGTAACGTTTCGGGGATTCTCAAGTACGTTATCAAGTAATACTCGGGATTACTTCTGGGTGCCACAAATTATTTATCCTAGCTAGGGGTAAATAAAAGTCAACATATGAAAATAATAAATTATTTATTAAATAATGTAAAGTATATAGTGTTGATGTTCATCTATAGTTCCGCTGGTACTGTGCTGAAATAAAAAGTTATAAATATAAAAATAAAATGAGTTGATCACTCAAGGGTCCTTAGGCCAGCTAGCTCTGTTGCGAAAACGGGCGGTTCGAAAGCTGAAATAAATTTATAGATTGATAGCAAATAATTTGGGCACCACTAAGTTTAAAAATGAACTAAGGCCTTGAGGATTAGACCATATAAACTTAGAACTATGAGATGTAATAAAAAGATTTAAATTAAATATTAATAACGATTTATTAAAATAAAATAAAAAGAGATATAAGTTACATGAGTCGATTGAAGTTGTTTATAAAATTGTTGTTGTAATGTTGTTGTACCTTAATATGTTACAACATTATTGTTCATAACATTTTAAATTGTAATATAAATAGTAATTTTCAAATACTAATTATAAATAGTAAATGTAAATAATTAATATAATTAATTAATAAAATAAATAATTGAAGCAAATCATTTGTAATAAGTTTTAAGTTATGCAATAGGTTTTTAATATAAGTTTCAGTTAAAGTTATAAGTCATAAGTAAATAATTCAAGTGTAATTTCATAAAATTATATTCTAAGTTAAACAATTAAATAATTCAAGTTTAAATTACAAAGAAGGAAGGCTTAAGTTAAACCAAAAAGTAGAAATGAAATTTAAATAGTAAAGTAGGAAAAAATGCAGTAAAATAGTGAAATAATAAAATTATTCTACTAGATCCATCCATGTTCACCAATTAAATATTTTGGCTAAACCTTAAATTATAAAACAGCCTAATATAGAATTTTAATAAAATAGAGAAATAAGTTTGAATTATAGAACATTCAAACTAGAACAATAATAATTAATTGAAGCAAATATATTTGAAATAATTAAATGTTATAAATTGTTAAGGTAAATAAAATAAAAAAATATTAAACTTGAATCACATACCGACCTATCAAATAGCAATTATAAAAGTACTAATAAAATAGTAAATAGTAAAAAGTAATGAATAATAAAATAGTAAATAGCAAAATTAATGAGTAATAATGAAATAGTAAATAGTTAAATTTAATGGATAATAATAAAATAGTAAATAGTAAAATTAAATGAGAACTAATAAAATAGTAAATAGTAAAATTAGATGAGTACTAATAAAATAGTAAATAGTAAAATTAAATGAGAACTAATAAAATAGTAAATAGTAAAATTAAATGACACTAATAAAATAGTAAATAGTAAAATTAAATGAGAACTAATAAAATAGTAAATAGTGAAATATGAATTAAGTAATAATAACATAGTAAATAGTTAAATTTAAGGAGTACCTAATAATAAAATAGTAAATAGCAAAATATCAAGAATATTAACAAAACAGCAAAAGTAAAGGATAATAAGCAAAAGTAAATAGCCAAAATGTAAAAGCAATAATAAAATAAGACAATAGACAAATAATAGCAACTTCTATCTTTTCCTATTTTATTTGTTTAGTAGTGGGCCACACTGTACACTTAGTACAATTACTATCCTATTTGTTTAGTGGTGAACTATAGTGTAATTACTATTTTATTTGTTTAGTGGTGAAATATACAGTCATTACTATCTTATTTGTTTAGTGGTGAACTATACAGTCATTACTATTTTATTTGTTTAGTGGTGAACTATACAGTCATTACTATTTTATTTGTTTAGTGGTGAACTATACAGTGTCCCTTGATGGTAAGGGGGTAATCACCAGTATGGCTACAGATTGTACGGCTTGCCCTGCGAACCGTAGCAGCTATTTGGGTACAACCACAAATATCTGATCTGACAGGAAAATAGAGAAAAAAAATATAATTATGTAAATATCTATACTCATTAAATTAGCCTAAACTTGCATAAATTAGAACTTAAACTCATGTAGTAATTTATAATAAAATATCAAAAATAGGAAATAGCATCAGAAATAGTTATAGTTAAATGATACACAAATAACCATTTTACTTGTTTATGCAGTGCTACTGTGAATTATGTTAAGTTTGGATATGATTAAATAGCCAATAAATTTATGTACCATGGATATAGAAATAAAAAGTTCCTGTAGGAACCCTGAAATTTTGCGTAACGTTAGGCAACCTTCCTTACACTGAATATTTTGTTTAAATAATGTTTAAACACCCAGATAAAAGTTATAGTTTTAAAATAAAATTAAATAGCATAATTGTTATAGTTATTGTGAATATGTTATAGTTATTGTAAATAGAACCAGTCATGGTTCCACGAACAGCTAGTCTGGCTTATTGAACCTAACCAAACTACTCATAGAACCCTGATAGGGCCCCATCGACAATCAGGATATATAACCATGAGTTGTCAGGTGTCAAAGAGTTACCGAAGCAACTCAGTGGCCCCTGTACAACAAATAGTGGTCCCACACTATAAAAAAAATATTTATATGAAATTTTAGGAGTATTATAAAAACCTGATAATTTCAGTACTGGTATGCTGACATCTCAAAGAAGGCTCGAACAACGACAATAATGTTGGTTCCCCATGTGGAGGGTTTATATCTTCCATCGTAGTTAGATACACACTGCAGAAGTACAAAAAGTATAGCTCGTAGTTCATCCAGAAACAAAACTTAACAAAACTGAGTGGTTTTTAGGCAGGAACCAAACAACATTGGACACACAGTAGACATAGCGAGGCATAGCGTAGCAGACTAGCCAAGCGTAGTAGACTAGCCAAGCGTAGTAGGCCCTAACTGCGTTCCCACATGTTGAGTTTGAGTTGCCCTCTAGCACTCCATCGAAGTCACTACAGGGGTAGAAAATATGGTATAAGCACCCAGCGATTTGATAAAATAAAGTGAATCTATATAGATTCAGATGAAAATTACGAATGATGATAGGAATAAAATTAGAAAATTACCTGTAGTCCTCAGAAAGTCCAAAATGGCATCCATTTCTCCGGTATTAAACCGAGGTATATACATAAAATTAACTGTATAATATACCCTTAAATCTTGCTAAAGGTTTACTCCGAAATAGCTTCGTGGCCCACAAAATTAAAAAATATAAAACTGGCCGTTGCCTTTAGAAGAATAAACTTGACACTATTATGGCTGACTGCGAACTGCAACTCGATGAAAATAAAAAGAGGACTTCTTGAACCACGACTCAGAATTTATAGCTCTTTTTAACAAAAAAAATAATTTCCGGCTGTCAAAACAGCCGAAATTTAAAAATCCCTAACTGTCACACATATGCTATGTCTAAGAGACCGCCTAACAACAAATTTACAAAATAGCCCCATCCCCAACAATCAGAGGACACTCCTAGACCATAGATGCATACAATGATGATGAATAGCAAAAAAAATAAATCTATACTAGCTAAATTAATTATTTAACCAAAATAACTACAACCGTCCGGTTGACTAAGCTGAAATCGGCGGTAATACCTTAGACACTGCTAATTATTAAAAACAACAACTAAAGTGAGGTTATGTATATGTTCAAATAGTATCTTAAAATATATTTAATTAATCAAGCATAAACTAATAATAATAATAACGAATACACCAAGAATAAGTGTCTCAAAATGATAAGTTAAAGATATGTTTACAAATAGCTAAACAAAAGTACAATTTAACAAAATCCTAGGAGAAAATATGTCTCGTAGGAGATCCAAAATAATGTGTATCACTATCTAAGAAGCCAATATCTGGTATAATGAAGATAAGTCGAAGTAATAATGTTATAAATAAGAGTATAACAAGTTTAAATAATACAAATGTACAAGGTAAGAATATTTATGTTCTAAATTCAAATTTAACGGTTACAAATATCCCCCTTCTCCGCAAAAAAAAAGAAAAGACGGAACGTATTTTCTTTTTTTTTTCCTTAGTAATGACACTAGTCATCAGCGACGTTAATTACATCATTGGTGGGGTGTTTCTTAATATCTTTGGCGTGCCAAACGCCATCTAAATTACCGTGTTCATCCGATATTTCATATGTCCAAGTACTTAATTTTTTTGAGACCTTAAATGGTCCAACAAAATTGGGAGCTAACTTAGCTTCGCCAAACTTTATCACCTATTTCAAAAGTTTCTGCACGATGTCTAAGATCATAATAACGTTTATTTTTAATTGCACTCTTTTCAATATTTTTAGCAACAAAATTATATATTTCCTTAAGATTTCTTGAAGTTACTAACGGATCATTTTCTTTTTCATCCTCTGTCAAGCCATCTTTTTCCGCAAAAGTTTTTCCCGACAACACAATTTCTCTAGCAAAGTTCAAAAAATAAGGAGTATAATTAGTAACTTCGTGAGTTGAAGTTCTTATCGCGCAAGTTATAGATTGGAGATTTTTGTCCCAATGGCGGTGATTTTCACCAACATACGAAGCTAACATATTTTTGATAGTTTTATTTGCACGCTCTGTAGGATTGGCTTGAGGATGATATTTTGCATTATACGTAATTTTAATGTCATATTTATTAGCTAAATTTTTAAATTCCTTACATATAAATTGTTTTCCATTATCGCAATAAATAGTTTCTGGGGCTCCAAATAATAATATAACATGATCTTCGATATTTTTAACTACTTGAGCACCTGTAGCTTGTCTCATAGGAAAAGTTAATACAAATTTAGTAAATGTATCGATAACAACTAATATATAACAATATCCCTGAGATGATCGTGGCAGAGGACCGATAATATCTGTAGATATACTACGCCATAACTTCTTGACTTTAGGATGAGTTAACATAAGTCCTGCAGTCTTCTTCTGGACAGGTTTATGAGATATACAAATTTTACATTGTGAAACATGATTAGAAACGTCTTTTCGCATTTTTGGCCAAAAGTATGAAAAAGCTAATCTCATATAAGTTTTAAATATTCCTGTATGTCCGGAAGTTGGATCGTCATGATATTTTTCTAACAATTTTAATCTATCTTCTTTAGGTACCACTTCTTTCCAATTTTCAGCAGAAGGTGGTAGTTTATGATATTTTGGTTTTACATATTTAAACATTTTACCGTTGGAAAGACGAAAGTTTGAGTATCTTAGCGGATTTCTTTCGATTTTAACCAACAGGGAATTATACCATCTATCTGCTGTTTTGACTTCAGAGTCACAAGTTTGGATTTCATCTAAAATTGGGACAGATCGAGATAACATATCAGGTACTACGTGTTCTTTGCCTTTACGATGTATGATGTTAAAATCATATTGTTGTAATCTTACACCCCATCTTGCCAATCTACCACTTGGATTTTTGAGGTTGTTTAACCAAATTAACGAGTGATGGTCCGTTATTACAGTGAAGGGCACTCCTTCCAAATATGACCTTAATTTTTCAATAGCATATAATACTGCTAGGCACTCTTTTTCTGTGGTGCTATATTTTCTTTCTTGACTTGAAAGTGAACGACTAATGTAACATATAACTTTTTCTCCATTTTCGTAGGGTTGAGTAAGTACAGCACCTATTCCAAAATCTGACGCAT
Source organism: Brachypterus glaber (assembly GCA_958510825.1). Lineage (NCBI taxonomy): Eukaryota > Metazoa > Arthropoda > Insecta > Coleoptera > Kateretidae > Brachypterus > Brachypterus glaber. The sequence goes on along the minus strand of OY294053.1, from coordinate 10,221,657 downwards.
CGCTTTGTACGCTGAAAGGTAAGCTATAGTCTGGGCAAGTAAGAATCGGTGATGAAATAAGAAGTTCTTTAAGTTTTTCACATGCTTCTGCACAAGACTGAGTCCATTCAAATTTCTTGTGTTTCCTTAATAATTCATTTAGTGGTGCAATTAAAGTTGAGTAATTAGGAATAAATCTTTTATACCATTGTGCGGTTCCTAAAAAACGTCTAATATCTTTTACGTTTTTTGGTTGTGGGATATTAAGTATTGCTTCTACTTTCTTGGGGTCTACGTGAAGTCCTAATTCATCAACAACATATCCTAAATATTTAAGCTCGGGTTTACAAAATTCGCACTTTTCTTTACTTAATGTTAGTCCGGCTTTAAGTATCCTTCTAAATACTTCTTCTAAAATTTCCATATGTTTTTCAAATGTTTCTGTAACTATCACAATATCGTCTAAATATACAAAGACGAAGGGTTCAAGGTCGGCTCCTATTACACGATCTATTAAGCGTTGCCAAGTTGCAGGTGAGTTATGAAGTCCAAAAGGCGCTTGAACTGGAAGATTCCTCTATTAGGTACTGTGAAAGCTGTAAATGGTCTTGAGTCTTCGGCTACTGGAATTTGCCAGAAAGCACTTTTTACATCCAGAGATGATAAATATTTTGCTTTTCTTAGTTTTTCTAAAGTATGGGTGACGTATGGAAGTGGGTAACTTCTCTCTCACTGTTACGGCGTTTAATTTTCTGTAATCAACGCAAAATCTGTAAGAACCATTTTTCTTTTTAATTAAAACAATAGGTGATGCCCAAGGTGAATCTGATTTTTCGATGATATCGTTATCTAACATTTCTTGAAGTTCTTTATCGACATGTTCTTGTATGACTGGAGATATTGGATAATAACGTTGTTTAATTGGTGGAGAGTCTGTTTTTATTACGTGTTCTGTTAAGTTAGTGCAACCAATTTTATCCCCCATTTGGTTGAAGTATTTCTGAAGAAGTTTGTCCAATATTATCTGTTGGTGTTCTAATAGTTTTGATGTTGTTTCGGTAGCGTCCAGATAAGAGTCTGCATTCTTTGAAAAGGTCCAACTATCAGAGCGTAAGTCTGGTACTATGCCCATTTTCTTCCAGAAATCCCATCCTAGTATTATTTTATAAGGGGTTTCTTCTAAAATTCGTACTTTAAGTTGTGCTTGTTCGCTGATAGGGCAGGTTAATCTCTTAAATAAAGATGCCATAACTGCTAAATAAATTCCTATAGTTTCGTCCTGTCCTTGTGTTCTTTCTAAAATTTCATGTAAAAGTTTGTCATTATAATCTGTTGCTTGAAATTCTTCTCTTAATTTAAGTGTCAATTCATCCCATGTAGACATCTGGTTCTTGAAAGCTCTGAAAAATATTAACGCTTTCCCAGTGAATAAATCACATGCTGAATGAAATAATTCTTCTTTGGAAACATTTCTTGCTTCCCGAAGTTCATCAACTCTTTCTAAAAATGCATTTAATGATAAGCTGTCCTTTTCCCCACTAAAAGATAAATTCCACTTAGAAACTGGCACTGACTTTATATAACTAAGTGTCTTATTGTAATTTGTATTAGCATTGGTAGGTTGATATGTAGGTAGATTAGGTTGTGTGTTCTGAACCTCTGGTACATTATGTCTAAGTGGTGTGGAAGTATGTGACCGTACTGGTTGATTATTACTTGATTCATCTGAAGATGAGTCTTCACTTTCATTGTTCAAGTTTGATTCTAATAAGGTAAGTTCAACTGGAGTAACAGAATTTTTGTTTAATTTCTGTTTGTTTTGAATTTCCTGACGCATTATATCTTGATATTTGTTGATAGTTCCTAATACTGAAGTTAAAAGTCTTGAGGATTCTTCGTTTTCTTGTGGATTATTTGGTTGCATACGTTTAACTCTTCCTAATAAATGATGTAGTTTGGATTCTATTTTCCCTTTCTTCTTTTTCTTGTTATTTGGAGTTAACTCATCTATCAGTTGTTTGATTTCTGCTAATTTCGTAGCACAAGCAAGAGTATCCTCTTCAAAAGTAAATGGGTGTTGTGGTGGAGTAGGCAAAAGATCCTGATTTGATGTCTCCAATGATATAGCTGCATTGAGAGATGTCCGCATTTCTTCTACTGTCGCTTGTTGAATGTTACGAATCTTGCAATCATATGCCAGTTCGTCTTGTACTAGATGATAAAGTTTAAATCTAAGAGCCATGATTGTTGAAAAATTTATAACCACTAATAAGTAAAACCGAGAAAATATCCACCAAGAACCTCAAACACTATCCAGCAAAAACCGATAAAAATAAAATGTAGATAAAATAACCAAAAATAACTACACCTGATATGCACTAGTATAAGTAAAACTGCAGGAAAAATGACAACTAATAACCGTTAAACTTAATCAATGTTTAAGCTAACTATAAAAATTAAGTAATAATAATAAGGTAAGAATAAGTAATGGTAAAATTAAATTATTAATAATAGTAATAATAAATTATGGCTTATATTTAGCTCATTCAAATAAAAAAAATTAACTTTAAATTAATCCGACTTAATTTAAAGAATTTGAAGAGAAGATAAACGTAACCAACCAGAAATAAGCGCAATTCTAAAAATATAACCGTATAAAAATATGTAAAAGTATTTATAAAACTACCTTCGACTGTATCTTCAAATGAGAAATAGTAAATAATAATAATAATAATCGATAATAATATTTTATGCTTGATTGTTTGGTTACAAATGTTGTTTAAACCAAAAGCAAAAAAAAAAACCTTAATAAAGGAAAAAAAAATATGTAAAAGTATATAAGTATATATAAAAAATATTAGGCGAAAATAACTCAACAATGTAAGCACGTTGAGTATAAGGCCCACCGCGCAACTGCATAAACAAACAAAACCATTTTTAAGTACAACTTTAACTGCTACTTGAAAAAAATTAAAAAAAAAATCAGGTAAACATAGGTACATTACAACAACACTAGCAGTAAACCAAAATACAATACAACTCCAATAACTGAAGAATTATAAATATATTACAACTTCCAAATAATTAAAGTAAAAAAAAAATATGTATAGTTGGGCGCCAATGTAACGTTTTGGGGAATCTCAAGTACGTTATCAAGTAATACTCGGGATTACTTCTGGGTGCCACAAATTATTTATCCTAGCTAGGGGTAAATAAAAGTCAACATATGAAAATAATAAATTATTTATTAAATAATGTAAAGTATATAGTGTTGATGTTCATCTATAGTTCCGCTGGTACTGTGCTGAAATAAAAAGTTATAAATATAAAAATAAAATGAGTTGATCACTCAAGGGTCCTTAGGCCAGCTAGCTCTGTTGCGAAAACGGGCGGTTCGAAAGCTGAAATAAATTTATAGATTGATAGCAAATAATTTGGGCACCACTAAGTTTAAAAATGAACTAAGGCCTTGAGGATTAGACCTTATAAACTTAGAACTATGAGATGTAATAAAAAGATTTAAATTAAATATTAATAACGATTTATTAAAATAAAATAAAAAGAGATATAAGTTACATGAGTCGATTGAAGTTGTTTATAAAATTGTTGTTGTAATGTTGTTGTACCTTATTATAATATGTTACAATATTATTGTTCATAACATTTTAAATTGTAATATAAATAGTAATTTTCAAATACTAATTATAAATAGTAAATGTAAATAATTAATATAATTAATTAATAAATTAAATAATTGAAGCAAATAATTTGTAATAAGTTTTAAGTTATGCAATAGGTTTTTAATATAAGTTTCAGTTAAAGTTATAAGTCATAAGTAAATAATTCAAGTGTAATTTCATAAAATTATATTTTAAGTTAAACAATTAAATAATTCAAGTTTAAATTACAAAGAAGGAAGGCTTAAGTTAAACCAAAAAGTAGAAATGAAATTTAAATAGTAAAGTAGGAAAAAATGCAGTAAAATAGTGAAATAATAAAATTATTCTACTAGATCCATCCATGTTCACCAATTAAATATTTTGGCTAAACCTTAAATTATAAAACAGCCTAATATAGAATTTTAATAAAATAGAGAAATAAGTTTGAATTATAGAACAGTCAAACTAGAACAATAATAATTAATTGAAGCAAATATATTTGAAATAATTAAATGTTATAAATTGTTAAGGTAAATAAAATAAAAAAATATTAAACTTGAATCACATACCGACCTATCAAATAGCAATTATAAAAGTACTAATAAAATAGTAAATAGTAAAAAGTAATGAATAATAAAATAGTAAATAGCAAAATTAATGAGTAATAATGAAATAGTTAATAGTTAAATTTAATGAATAATAGTAATAAAATAGTAAATAGTAAAATTAAATGAGAACTAATAAAATAGTAAATAGTAAAATTAGATGAGTACTAATAAAATAGTAAATAGTAAAATTAAATGAGAACTAATAAAATAGTAAATAGTAAAATTAAATGACACTAATAAAATAGTAAATAGTAAAATTAAATGAGAACTAATAAAATAGTAAATAGTGAAATATGAATTAAGTAATAATAACATAGTAAATAGTTAAATTTAAGGAGTACCTAATAATAAAATAGTAAATAGCAAAATATCAAGAATATTAACAAAACAGCAAAAGTAAAGGATAATAAGCAAAAGTAAATAGCCAAAATGTAAAAGCAATAATAAAATAAGACAATAGACAAATAATAGCAACTTCTATCTTTTCCTATTTTATTTGTTTAGTAGTGGGCCACACTGTACCATTATACCATTTCTTTCTTTCAATTACTATCCTATTTGTTTAGTGGTGAACTATAGTGTAATTACTATTTTATTTGTTTAGTGGTGAAATATACAGTCATTACTATCTTATTTGTTTAGTGGTGAACTATACAGTCATTACTATTTTATTTGTTTAGTGGTGAACTATACAGTCATTACTATTTTATTTGTTTAGTGGTGAACTATACAGTGTCCCTTGATGGTAAGGGGGTAATCACCAGTATGGCTACAGATTGTACGGCTTGCCCTGCGAACCGTAGCAGCTATTTGGGTACAACCACAAATATCTGATCTGACAGGAAAATAGAGAAAAAAAATATAATTATGTAAATATCTATACTCATTAAATTAGCCTAAACTTGCATAAATTAGAACATGTAGTAATTTATAATAAAATATCAAAAATAGGAAATAGCATCAGACATAGTTATAGTTAAATGATACACAAATAACCATTTTACTTGTTTATGCAGTGCTACTGTGAATTATGTTAAGTTTGGATATGATTAAATAGCCAATAAATTTATGTACCATGGATATAGAAATAAAAAGTTCCTGTAGGAACCCTGAAATTTTGCGTAACGTTAGGCAACCTTCCTTACACTGAATATTTTGTTTAAATAATTTTTAAACACCCAGATAAAAGTTATAGTTTTAAAATAAAATTAAATAGCATAATTGTTATAGTTATTGTGAATATGTTATAGTTATTGTAAATAGAACCAGTCATGGTTCCACGAACAGCTAGTCTGGCTTATTGAACCTAACTAAACTACTCGTAGAACCCTGATAGGGCCCCATCGACAATCAGGATAAATAACCATGAGTTGTCAGGTGTCAAAGAGTTACCGAAGCAACTCAGTGGCCCCTGTACAACAAATAGTGGTCCCACACTATAAAAAAAATATTTATATGAAATTTTAGGAGTATTATAAAAACCTGATAATTTCAGTACTGGTATGCTGACATCTCAAAGAAGGCTCGAACAACGACAATAATGTTGGTTCCACATGTGGAGGGTTTATATCTTCCATCGTAGTTAGATACACACTGCAGAAGTACAAAAAGTATAGCTCGTAGTTCATCCAGAAACAAAACTTAACAAAACTGAGTGGTTTTTAGGCAGGAACCAAACAACATTGGACACACAGTAGACATAGCGAGGCATAGCGTAGCAGACTAGCCAAGCGTAGTAGACTAGCCAAGCGTAGTAGACTAGCCAAGCGTAGTAGGCCCTAACTTCGTTCCCACATGTTGAGTTTGAGTTGCCCTCTAGCACTCCATCGAAGTCACTACAGGGGTAGAAAATATGGTATAAGCACCCAGCGATTTGATAAAATAAAGTGAATCTATATAGATTTAGATGAAAATTACGAATGATGATAGGAATAAAATTAGAAAATTACCTGTAGTCCTCAGAAAGTTCAAAATGGCATCCATTTCTCCGGTATTAAACCGAGGTATATACATAAAATTAACTGTATAATAATTCACAAAATATACCCTTAAATCTTGCTAAAGGTTTACTCCGAAATAGCTTCGTGGCCCACAAAATTAAAAAATATAAAACTGGCCGTTGCCTTTAGAAGAATAAACTTGACACTATTATGGCTGACTGCGAACTGCAACTCGATGAAAATAAAAAGAGGACTTCTTGAACCACGACTCAGAATTTATAGCTCTTTTTAACAAAAAAAATAATTTCCGGCTGTCAAAACAGCCGAAATTTAAAAATCCCTAACTGTCACACATATGCTATGTCTAAGAGACCGCCTAACAACAAATTTTCAAAATAGCCCCATCCCCAACAATCAGAGGACACTCCTAGACCATAGATGCATACAATGATGATGAATAGCAAAAAAAATAAACCTATACTAGCTAAATTAATTATTTAACCAAAATAACTACAACCGTCCGGTTGACTAAGCTGAAATCGGCGGTAATACCTTAGACACTGCTAATTATTAAAAACAACAACTAAAGTTAGGTTATGTATATGTTCAAATAGTATCTTAAAATATATTTAATTAATCAAGCATAAACTAATAATAATAATAACGAATACACCAAGAATAAGTGTCTCACAATGATAAGTTAAAGATATGTTTACAAATAGCTAAACAAAAGTACAATTTAACAAAATCCTAGGAGAAAATATGTCTCGTAGGAGATCCAAAATAATGTGTATCACTATCTAAGAAGCCAATATCTGGTATAATGAAGATAAGTCGAAGTAATAATGTTATAAATAAGAGTATAACAAGTTTAAATAATACAAATGTACAAGGTAAGAATATTTATGTTCTAAATTCAAATTTAACGGTTACAATCAAAATTACACAGGCCAACAACTTTTCAATTTTTGAAAGTTGATTTGGATCTGACAGCTGATTTTGGGTAATTTACTTATGTTGATTTCGAATTTAACTTCCGTTTTTGTAAATTTTGAACAGTGGGTTAAGAAAACAAAAACGAGGATAAAATTCTAAATTTTTGGTTACGACTATTTTTGATACCGCTGATTTTAAATAAAATAAAAAGAATTCCACGCCATGTGGTCCAAAGTTTTATTTTTGTTTCGATCTTTCGAAAAATGTGTCAAATGGCTTCTTTTAGTTATTTTGACGTAGACCAATGTCCATAACTTACACTTCATGTTAATGAATGAGATTTTTGCCTTAGTTCATAGCTGAAAAAAATATACGTGAAACATACATGGAAACAAAAAAAATGCTTGTTTGGCACTCAGTGAGTCTTAACTAAGTCCAAAAATAAAAAACACCTGATCACAAAATCCTTGTTGGCCTGTGTTATTGGTTTGGTTCTGCCATTACATTTTGGTTGGATTTAAAAAAATGCCTTTCTTCACTGAAACGCTTTATTTTATCGAATTTTGCGTAGAGTACTTTTTGGATCTAAATTGCTCATAGAATGTAAAAAAAGTTAATAAAAGTCTGAAATTAATAACCATAAAAAACTAAGGGGTTCGTAACCATAGTGAAAGTCCGCCACTGACTTTTCTGATAACTTTTCAAAAGTCTTTTAAAGCATAGTTTCAAAAATAACCTTAAAAACCTAGTCAAAAATTTCATATGGACTTTTTATTTCGTTTTGATGATATACAAAAAATTTTAAAATAATTTATACAATTTTTGAAAAAATATAAAAATATTTTTTTAAGGTTCTCCTGCCTTAGAATTAAAAAAGTGCCTTTTTCTCCGAAACGCTTCATGTTATCGAATTTTGTGTAGAGTAATTTGTTGATCAAAATTACTCACAGAATGTAAAAAAATTAATGGGGTTATATAAACACTAAGTTATCGGGACATGCAAAATTTTAGCAAAATCGGAGAGATGAGTTCCGGATCGAGGGGCTAGTTTACGTGGAATTACTCAACTTTTATAAAAAAAATAAGCTCGATATCTCCGAGGGCAGGAATCCGTGCTTATCCAGCTATCCCCTTTCTTGCTAAAATCTCTGTAAAATCTGTAGGAAAAGATGGAATCGATAAAATAGAATCGTAGGAAAGGTTTTTTTTTCGCTTGGCTACGTACATAATTTCTTCATATTTTAACGCGTAGTAGAGCTCAATGAAACGTCATTAAATAAATTTGACATACGAGGTATTGTTTTGTAAACAACACAGTTTTCGCTAACAAATTTCAAGTTATTGTTCTCATTACGTGAATTCTCTCTTTCTCTCAGCGAGGCGAGATCGTCCTCGGTTGTAAGCGTTGGCTGTTGGTGTACCCAAGTCTCCGGGTCTACTCAGGTTGAAACCGAAAAAAAATTCTGAAGGTATCTTCTTTGTAGTGTTCTTGACACATCTCCGTATTTGGAATAGTGCCCGAAGAAGTTCTTCGTCCCACTGTTTTTCGGGATTTTCAAACAGGATCGCTTTTAGGGCTTTCTTGATCTCCTGTTTTTTTCGCTACTGGGTTGGCCTGAGAATGGTATGGCTATTCTCCTTTGTTCGATTTTCCATTTTCTGCACGCGGCCTTAAACTTCTTGGAGACGAACGGTGAGCCGTTGTCCGAAATTATGGCTCTTGGAAAGAGCGCATGTGAGGCAGTCTCGTACCCAGTTGTGAACGTCTGACGTTAATCCAGGCCAACTGTAACCTCAGACCTTCGTCTTACAAAAATATTGGGAAAATATTTATTATTTGAAAGTTTTACCTTTTTGTTGGCTGTTGTGTTCGCATTCTTTTTAGAATTATGAGTATTGGTCGGATTTAATATTTTACTAATTGATAATATTGCTTATTTTTTTTTTGGTAATTAGTTTTGTAATAGAAACTACTTTATTCTTTGTTCTTCTTAATTTTTATTTTAAAGTCGCCGCCTGATCTGATAGGGAGTTGACATTTGACTTTCATGGTTTTGTTAAATAATAAACAACTTTCCTCGTTTGTTTAGTGAAAAAGCTGTCAAAATAAATTGTGCGAGCCTTCAAATTACTCTGGCTATTTTTTAAGGATTTTCCTTCCTGCAAAGGGATTTTTAGTCAAGTAATATTCGAACTATAATCCATGTTTGGTAATTGTTATTGTGGACTATTTGGGGATGTATAGTTCACGCCGATGTGCGGATTTAAAGTGAAGAACGCATAATACACGTTTGGTCAACTGAATTCTAAGACCTTTATAACGGCTAGCTTATTCATTCAGGGAAAGCCAAGATTTTCACTCTTAAGGCCAAATAATTCTACTTCTTCTTCTTCTTTTTCTCCTTTTTCTTTCTGTTCATAATATGGATTGTTAAGTTTTGGGAGATAAAGTTTATGTGGAAACTACCGACAAAGTTTATGTGAAAACTATCAGCAGGATTTATTGTAAAAATACTATATTAACGAATGATTTGGGACTACAGATGTGGAACTAGAACTATATACTGGTAATATTACAATTGTAGGATTATCTTCAGGAATTCTGGACGAGAGAATGTAAGATCTGCACCAGTAATAATATTTTCTTCAAGGATATCAAGTTCTTTTCGTTTACCTTTGTTTTGAGTCACATGTGAAGCTCTTAAATCATTTCTGAAAGATCAATATCTGAGAAATTATATAATTTATATAACATATGTGTCGAGCAATACAAAGGTCTAAATAAGACGTTTGTATCTAACAACAAGATACTGACCGTTAGTAAGGTTTCTAGCGGACAGGACCAGCTAGCCAGCGAGATTAAGGGCTGGGTTTACAAATTAAATAAAGTAAATGTGAAATACAAATAGAGGGCGCCACACGATTTTTTATATCTGCCCAATCATAAAAATAGATCTAAAGTCTCAAATCGCAAAAGTCAAAAAGTAAAGAAACTCGAAAAACTAGTGCATCTGGTTTAATAAAAACAACAATATATTTTTAATATGGTATATTATTAGGTATTTATAATATATTTGTTATTTATAACACAGCTTTGAGCTATTTCAAAATATTATTCAACCCACCTATTTCCAGAAATAAATCCTGATAAAGTTATATTGTAAAATCTTAAGCCTTGTTAGATCTATCAAGTTCACATACGGTAAATGACCGCAAAGTTTAAAATATTTAAAGAAATAGTATTTATATAATGTTTATATGAAGAGATAACTAACAATGGCGAGCTATAATTAACGAAATATCAACAGTTATCTATGAATATTTATAGAATATATAAAATCTCAATTCTTACAAACATTACGTAAAAACCTTATTCTTGTACGATATGTATTTTATAACCCCGAACTGAATGTAAGTAATTTTATACAAAAATTATATAATTTCTCAGATATTGATCTTTCAGAAATTATTTAAGAGCTTCACATGTGACTCAAAACAAAGGTAAACGAAAAGAACTTGATATCCTTGAAGAAAATATTGTTACTGGTGAAGATCTTACTTTCTCTCGTCCAGAATCCCTGAAGATAATCCTACAATTGTAATATTACCAGTATATAGTTCTAGTTACACATCTGTAGTCCCAAATCATTCGTTAATATAGTCTTTTTACAATAAATCCTGCTGATAGTTTTCACATAAACTTTGTCGATAGTTTCCACATAAACTTTATCTCCCAAAACTTAACAATCCCTATTATGAACAGAAAGAAAAAGGAGAAAAAGAAGAAGAAGAAGTAGAAGAAGTCGAAGGCCTGAGGTATTATTTGGCCTTAAGAGTGAAAATCTTTGCTTTCCCTGAATGAATAAGCTAGCCGTTATAAAGGTCTTAGAATTCAGTTGACCAAACGTG
>OY294053.1:10187241-10210426 GCA_958510825.1 Brachypterus glaber | reverse complement strand
GACAGCAAAAGTAAAAGTGGTAAAAATATCAAAAGATCAAATGATGTTTGAGTGTTTGGTGTCAGTACCAAGGATAGTCTATCCTCAATTTGGTAAACTTTACCACCAAAAAGCATGCACCTGGAAGGAGTTCAATAAATATGTAACTATTAAAGATACACACACCGGAATCTTGTCAAATGATAAAGGAACTTGGTGGGATGCTAAGACGTGTAAACAATCAGGATCTATTCTTTTATGTGATAAAAGGGACTAGCTCCTCTAATAGATGATTGCCTTAATATCAAAGATAGTAAAAATATTATGACATGTCAGTCAATTATCAAAGTATTTTTTTTAATAAAAAATTATTGTAAGAAGCAGATTTATTTTTGGAATAATGGTTTGGAAGATATATAAGGAAGATGTGAATCTGTAGAAATGGAGGTAGAGAGGGCGAAAGAAGATGTTTGGAAATTTATGTGAAATACAAAATGTCAAAATTCGAATAATTTATTTTTTTCAAAATTAATGGAGAACCCCTAGCACAAGCCTAAAGCTTATTTGGGGCTCTCCATGCTTATGTAATAGTGCAGAAATAAACTATACTATACTATATGACAACTTGTCTATTGAGTGCATCAGAACATGTGCCTCTTTCTGATATTCATCCTACACCATATGGAGTACTAGTTTGCGGATCTGAACCCATAACTCTTCTAACTAGAGACTCATTTGGAGTTCAGCATACTTGTCAAGAATCAATAGAGAATCCTAGGTATTTCACCAATATTGATGGTAATTTTGTTATTGTTAAAAATTCCTCCTACCAACTTGACCAGTATGCCGATCCTATTAGAGTGGAGAAAAAATTTATGTACCATAATCTCTTAAAAGATGAAGAATCTCTAAAGAAACTAGATATGCCTATACAAATTGAACATCTGTCCAAATTAGATAATCTTGAAAATATGCAACTATATCACACAAACAGTCATATAGTTTTAATAATTGTAGTTGTCTGTGTAGTTTGTATAATGGGCTTTGGACTATATAAATATCGTGAGCACAAAAATAAGCAATTTTATCAATTAGTAAAATATTAAATCCGACCAATACTCATAATTCTAAAAAGAATGCGAACACAACAGCCAACAAAAAGGTAAAACTTTCAAATAATAAATATTTTCCCAATATTTTTGTAAGACGAAGGTCTGAGGTTACACAACAGTAAGTACGGCTAATTTCCCGGAGTGTCCTGGGTGACCGGAGTGTTCATTGCCGTGGTAGTCAAACAGAATCCGGCGGCGAATGTTGTCTGAGGCACAGAGTTTTAGGCCCGCGTCAAGATAGTTCGGTCCGGGGTTGGGGCTAAGGTGGTCGTCAAGATCGTTCTCCTTTGCTGGCGTGTGTTCTTTTCTGAAGGAAAACTCATCTAGGAGTAAGCTCCAACTTAGGAACTTGATTTTTTCGTCCTTGGATTTATCAAGCCAGACCAGTGCACGGTTGTCTGTGCGTAAGACGAAAGGACGATGCTATATTGATGGTAGTTAATAATATGACCCAAAAACTTAATGAGATGATTGAAGATTATAATTGCGAAAAGGAGCTCATCAGAAGTTATCCAGATTTTGTGAATTCTTGGGCAGTGATGGCACCAAATTCATTTTTAAGAGCTCTCAACGGTGCTCTAATCGGAAAAATAACTGTAGATCTACTACCAGGAAGTGAGTTGAGAAGAGTTGTACAATACTATACCGAGTTTAGCGGTACGATATTTATGAACGATCCCGTATTACTTTACGAGACAGCAAAAGTAAAAGTGGTAAAAATATCAAAAGATCAAATGATGTTTGAGTGTTTGGTGTCAGTACCAAGGATACTCTATCCTCAATATGGTAAACTTTACCACCAAAAAGCATGCATCTGGAAGGAGTTCAATAAATATGTAACTATTAAAGATACACACACCGGAATCTTGTCAAATGATAAAGGAACTTGGTGGGATGCTAAGACATGTAAACAATCAGGATCTATTCTTTTATGTGATAAAAGGGAACTAGCTCCTCTAATAGATGATTGCCTTAATATCAAAGATAGTAAAAATATGACAACTTATCCATTGAGTGCATCAAAACATCTGCCTCTTTCTGATATTCATCCTACCCATATGGGGTACTAGTTTGCGGATCTGAACCCATAACTTTTCTAACTAGAGACTTATTTGGAGTTCAGCATACTCGTCAAGAATCAATAGAGAATCCTAGGTATTTCACCAATATTGATGGTAATTTTGTTATTGTTAAAAATTCCTCCTACCAACTTGACCAGTATGCCGATCCTATTAGAGTGGAGGAAAAATTTATATACCATAATCTCTTAAAAGATGAAGAATCTCTAAAGAAACTAGATATGCCTATACAAATTGAACATCTGTCCAAATTAGATAATCTTGAAAATATGCAACTATATCACACAAACAGTCATATAGTTTTAATAATTGTAGTTGTCTGTGTGGTGTGTATAATGGGCTTTAGACTATATAAATATCGTGAGCACAAAAATAAGCAATTTTATCAACAAGAAAGTCAGAAATCATATATTTGAAGAGTTTATTTTATTTTTCTTTTTTTTACTTATTTTTTATTATTATTTTACTTGATTGTTAATTAATTTTTTTTTTAAGTTACTATGTATACTTTATTAATTATTTATATTACTATTTTATCAATTAGTAAAATATTAAATCCGACCAATACTCATAATTCTAAAAAGAATGCGAACACAACAGCCAACAAAAAGGTAAAACTTTCAAATAATAAATATTTTCCCAATATTTTTGACGAAGACGAAGATCACGACACACTTCAACGCCTGATCACAATGTGGCAAGACCTCGAGTTAAACGAAATCCAAGAACGGATTTTCAACAAATACCTCGTAAAAGACGGAGCGATCAAGGTGCAGCATCCCGACGGCCTAAAACTCTGTGCCTCAGACAACATTCGCCGGGGGATTCCGTTTGACTACCACGGCAATGAACAAAAACATCAGACCTTCGTCTTCGTCAAAAATATTAAAAAAATATTTATTATTTGAAAGTTTTACCTTTTTGTTGGCTGTTGTGTTCGCATTCTTTTTAGAATTATGAGTATTGGTCGGATTTAATATTTTACTAATTGATAAAATAGTAATATAAATAATTAATAAAATATACATGGTAACTTAAAAAAAAATTAATTAACAATCAAGTAAAATAATAATAAAAAATAAGTTAAAAAAAGAAAAATAAAATAAACTCTTCAAATATATGATTTCTGACTTTCTTGTTGATAAAATTGCTTATTTTTGTGCTCACGATATTTATATAGTCCAAAGCCCATTATACACACCACACAGACAACTACAATTATTAAAACTATATGACTGTTTGTGTGATAATTTCAATATTAAATTTTATCAGAGGTACCACCTAGGTGGTCTTTAAAGACCTACCTATACATGTCTAGTTAACAACAACAAATGGGCAAGTCTGGGCTCAGAAGCACCAGAAACGGCCAACACATCATCTGCTTCTGCAAAGCCATTACTCGCAAAAGGCTACAATATTTCGAACAGGTATATATACTGCAGTATAGTCTGGGGTATACCCCAGACCTGCAGATATATCTCAAGTAGCCCCCAAAAAAGCCTGAGCACATCATCTGCTTCTGCGAAGCCATTGATTGAAAAGGTTACAATATCTCGAACAGGTATATATACTGGGGTATACCCCAGACCTGCAGATATATCTCAAGTAGCCCCCAAAAAAGCCTGAGCACATCATCTGCTTCTGCGAAGCCATTGATTGAAAAGGTTACAATATCTCGAACAGGTATATATACTGGGGTATACCCCAAACCTGCAGATATATCTCAAGTAGCCCCCAAAAAAGTCTGAGCTTCTTTGGAAGCCTTAAGTTTTATGTGGACCAAATTATAAAGGGTATTTACAATATATCTCATTGGTCGCAGTGATTTGAAGGGCACTACGTTGCCTCACAACCCCACCTGTATTGTATGTTTAGGATATAAAAGGAATATTAGATTTATTAGATTCAGTGTTTCTCCCCGCGCCAAGGGCGTAGATGAGGGGGTAATCACCCCCCTCCCCGGGACAAACATATTTTTTTTGGCTAGAGACGCCAAGTTTTGGCAGAACCGTCAGGGACAAAGCTTTTTTTTGCTAGTGGCGTCAAGTTTTGGTAGAAAGCCTCAGGGAAAAAGGTTTTTTTTTTGGTGTTTTTTTTTGCTAGGAGCGCTAAGTTCAAGGCTTGCTTCAGGGCTTCATGGCGCCGAATTGCAAGGGCCGGCCCTGCTTGGTATAACCCCCCCTCTATAGAAAAAAAAAATATCTACGCCCTTGCCCTGGGCCCAAAGTTTGTGAGGGGACCCGGATTTTTTCCAAATCCTAATTTTTTTTTTAGTCTCTGAGGGGGGCCAGGGGGGCGAATACTTTTTTTTAGTCATCAAAAATTTTCAGGTAATAAAATAAATTTTTTTGGGCACCCGGATGTTTGTGGGGAGACCGGGTGGGGGCCCGTAGTTTACTACCCCGGGGCCCCTTTTTTGTGGGGAGACTGGGTGGGGGCCCGTAGGTTACTACCCCCGGGCCCCAATTTTCTCTCGACGGCCCAGACTGTCAGATAAAAAAAATATTTTTTTACCACCAGGCGTGGAGATGGATTTTTTACTATTAGAATCAGTTTCAGCGACCTCGAAAACCCTAATATTCCTATTTTATCAAAAAAAATGTAAGATAGATAGATAGATAGTTAGATATTTATTAATCAAGTTTAGTATTACATAAAAAAAAAGTTTACATAAAATTACTTAATATAATATAGGAATGTAAATAAACATTATTGCCCCCTACACCCCCAAGGCAGGCGCGTAGATGGGGGGGGTAGAGGGAGTATTTACCCCCCCCCCCCCAAGAACCAAATTTTGTAGAAACGCTCAGGGACAAAGATTTTGTTTATGGTGTTTTTTTGTTGTCATGGTAGGGGCGCCAAATTTTGGAGAAACGCTCAAGAACAAAGCTGTTTTTTGAGAGTGTGTTTTTGTTTTGATAGGGGCACCAAGGTGGGCCCCAAATTTTGTAGAAACGCTCAAGGACAAAGCTTTTTTTTAGCCTTGGGCTTGCCAGTCCGACACTGGTTGCGAATTTGCAATTTTGGCTATGGTAGGGGCGCCAAGAAGGTGGGCGCCAAATTTTGTAAAAACGCTCAGGGACAAAGCTGGTTGCGAATTTGTAATTTTGGCGAATGCGTCAGTTGAGATGCTGACTACCCCTCCAAGAAATAATCCTATTTACGCGCCTGTCACAAGGGGTGTACCCAACATCCAAACCATGGTTAAAATTGTTCTATTATCGGATTCAGTTTTATGGGCTTTAAAAACCCCAATATAATAATTTTCACCAAAGTATAATAATTTAAAAATAGTTACCCCGGAGTTAGCAATTTTTTTATCTAATTCGCTTTCAGCGACCTCAAAAACCACAATATACCAATTTTCACGAAAATTTAGGGAATAGTTAAAATAACTAGCCCCACTCCCGGGGGCCCTAAGGGTATAATTGGAAAAATGTTATCATTGGAGATTGATAATTTTATACTTTAATGTATATTTAAATTTCGTGTTTAATAACAGTCTAATAAACCACCTTTCGACAAAGGTCCTTGATACTGATAAATAAATAAATAAATATACCTACTCATTTTTACAAAAACATTTAAAATAATTACCTTCCGCCCCTCGGGGGTGGAGATAGATTTGTTATCATCAGATTCCGTTTTAGCGATCTCAAAAACCCTAGATACCAATTTCACGAAAATATTGTAAGCGATTAAAAATAATCACCCCCCGTGAGTGAAGTTAAAAAATATTCAGATTCAGTTTCGTCGACTTCAAAAATCTACGGCTATACGGAAAAACTGACCCCCTGTCCATTTCACCCACTTAGAATAAACTAAGAGCTAAAATTTGGTACACTTCGGTGACAGTACAATTTTTTACAAAATTTAAGCCCCCTTAACCCTCACCCTTAATTTTTTTTTTGTGTCTATGCAAGATCAATTAAGATTAAACGTGCATTACATACTCATCCCGTGGTAATAAAATTTCCTTATGAATTAAACATCTTCCCTCCAACATAGCCCATGCGGCTAAATTACTAAAATTTGGTATGCATATTTATATCCGGTGACAATTTAATTTTACATAAAATCTCTGTATCACGCCCAATAAGGGTTGCTTTACAAATTATCAAAGAATAACTAAAAAACTTGAAAATACAATACATATAAAAAACAAGTTTTTAAAATTAAAACCCTTCTATTAATTTCATACTACATATAACCAAAAAGTAGAAAACAAGACATTTATACCAATTTACAAAAACGAGACTTTTAAAAGAAGCGTTTTGGAAATGTTGCAAAAATTAAAAAATCTGAATTCCAAAACCTTCCCTTTAAAAATCTCGTTTTTGTAAATTGGTATAAATGTCTTGTTTTCTACTTTCTAGTTATATGTAGTATGTAATTAATAGAATGGTTTTAACTTTAAAAACTTGTTTTTTATATTATTTTATTGTTATTTTTTTTTTTCTTTTCTAAAACTTAAATTATATATCAGAGCACTGTTGATTGTACTATTTTTAAGATTTTTTTTTGTAAAATTTTTATAGATTTTTTCTGACAAACAAGAAATATCTATCTATCTATCTATCTATCTATCTATTATTTTATTGTGGTTCTATACTGAACCAAATTTTAAAATTACGGTTTCTAAATATTTTGATGGATGTGTTTCTGCTTCATTCGTACAGGTTTAATGTTTCTAAATGTAGGTATTTTTATTTTAAGCACTAATGGACAGATTGCTCTCGAAACAAAGGCAAAATGAAATTGCCCATGATGATGCAACGTTGTTTTTAAAAAAACTGAAGGCGTCGGGAGATGAAAAGTCTAAACTAAACATGTCGGAACAGCCTAGTGTTGAACAAAAAGCAGAATATGGTCGGGCAGGCAACATCAATCAAGATGAAAATACATTATATGAGCAAAACATCTTGATAGTAGATTCGTCGGACAGTGACAATAATTTTGAAACAAGAATGCAAACCATTAATGACCGTTACGGTAACTTTAAAGACCAACTTAGTAATTTATTCATATGCTTTACAATAAAACAATTGTTTGCAATATATATAGAACAATAAAACATAAATACATAAAAATTAAATATAAAATTAACAATATAGTAAATAATAATAATAATATAATAAATATAATATTTAATATAAAAGATTAAAGGGAGAAATCGCTAATTTCTAGTTTTTTCTCTAAAAATTCCTCAATTGAATAAAAGCTTGGGCGGTGTAAAATAATATATATCATAACCATCTAGACGAATTGTTAAATTTATTAAAAGTAAACGGTCATCCAAAGTTACCACTTGATAGTAGAACGCTTTTAAAAACACCTTCTAAAAAAGTTGTAAGAAATGTTGACCCTGGCATGGCTTGTTATTTTGGGTTAGAAAAGGGAATTAAGCAGTATTTCCTACAAAATCGTTCCAGTTTATCAAAAATTAATTCTCAAAACATAAAGCTTGCCTTTAACATTGATGGCCTACCAATTAGTAATGATTCGAACAAACAGTTTTGGCCGATACTTTGTTCTGTTATCATTGAACAAAAAATTCAAAGACCTTTCATAGTCAGTTTGTATGAAGGCCACGGAAAACCGCTTGATATGAATGATTTTTTACGAGAATTTGTAGATGAAGTTAAAAATCTGTTAAATAACAAACTCATAATTGATGATGTTCCATTTAATGTTATCGTTCAAAGTTTTATATGTGACGCGCCTGCCAAAGCAGCAATAAGCGCTGTGCAGTTACATAATGCCTATCATGACTGCGGCAAATGTACTGCACATGGGACTTACCATGGTACCGTTGTGTTTTTGTAGATGAATTCTGAAAGAAGAACCGACAATAGCTATAGAAATAGGACAGATATTGAGCATCATAAACCGGAAAGGTCGATTCTAGAGGAACTGCCCATAGATATGGTTAAGTCTTTGCCTATAGACTATATGCACTTACTGTGTTTAGGGGTAGTGAAAAAGATGGCACGGTAAACCGGGAAGTGGAAAATTATTGGCAAGGAACTTAAATAAAATTTCTGATACGCTGGAATCATTTCACAATGGATGAATTCGGATAAAGCAATTTGACCGTGCTGCCGTCTGCCGGGCGCGTGAATGAAGCTTAAAAAAGGTTGAGTAAAAAAAAACTACACTATGAAAAATCACGTAAATCTCAGCTAGCTTCGCACAGTTATCTGACAGATAAAAAGGTTAGGTATCTGTCAAATTTGTTTACGTTTATAAAATTTATAATAATAATGAATGTTAATCTTCTATATAAGCGATATTTTATGAGATCCGAGTGCTTTTTAAAATAAATGTTAGAATCCTTTAGTGTTTTAAGATGAGTTTTTCAAATTTACTGTTTATTTAGGGCTGTTGTTAAAAAAATTTCTTTAAGGTACCAGACAAGGTAAATACATTACAGGTTTTAAACCTGTAACAGAAATTAGTAGAATATTCATTATATTATATTCATTAGGTATTTAAATGACATAAATGTATCTAACTTTTAGGCTATGGTATTTAGTAGAACTGCACAATGACATGGATTGTGTCAAAGCCAGAAAAAGCACATGATACAAAGGGTAGAAAGTTTCTGTTCAACATTTGGAGGATATTATGTCAGCCTATAGCAGCCATATATCTTGTAAGTGACCCTCAAAATCTTGAGATATAGTGCACGTTTTTTTTTTGTATGCATTCAAGAAAATTAATTTATAATAGCATTGCTTTACCACATTTTACATATTGTAGTACTATTTTGTATATGATTAAACTAACTGATTTGGACTACAAAAAATTCAAAACAAGGCTATGAGAGTAATACTGGGTTGTGGAATACGAACCAGCATACAAACAATGTTGAGTTCAGTTCGGTTTGGTTTCACTAACTAAAAGTCCAAACCATGTCCATATTTTTAAAATAAATTTCTAAATCCAAAATTCTCTGGTTGTCTATTCAACAGTTTTTGGAATATAATGCTCTGGTATTCATTCACAAAATATCAACGGGTAATTATTATTATTATTAAATACAGTAAGCAGCAGAGCCAATGAAACGTTTCTTTACAAGCAAATATGTATCATAATAATCAACTAAATTAATGTACCCAATTATTTAAGGAAGACTTTTGTTGTTGAAATTCAGACACGTAATGCCATGAATTTCACTTTAACTCACAAACATAAGAAAAAATCCCAAGTGTCTTTATTTCACAAGGGGTAGTCATTTATAATAAAATAAATGCTGAAATAAAGAGTCTAAATATTAAGGGTTTTAAAAGAAGACTAAAATCAAATTTGTATCATAATGCAAATCCTGCCTGTGAATCTGCTGTGAGAAAGGCAACCTTTCCTATTAAATAGATTACCTAAATTAGAATTAATGTATTGTACTTACTGTACTTTTCTTTTGTATATATGTATTTTTTCCAATAGTCAATGGCTATCTATACATCTATCTAAAAATCAGTCATTTACCGTGTTTTTCCGATATACAGGGTGTAACAAAAAAGGCGGGCGGGCTATAATACATAGCCATATTGTACTCGCGGTTGGTTGATAAAGAGGTACTATACTAAGATTGTATTAAAGTAGTATCTTAACTAAAAACTTAAAGTGGCCATAACTCAGAGACGAAGAATTTTAGACAATATGTGTATATCAACTTTTTTCATTGTTTTGGTGAGTACAATATGGCTATGTATAGCCAGCCCACCGTTTTTATTACACCCTATATTTCATTAAAAATTTTATATTAATAAGATATATATATACTTTGCAACAAGGGGAGGAGGAATCAAAAATGTTAAAAAAAAGCCTGACATACTTTATACGTCCCCTTAGTCCCTGCGGTGTATGTGTCTAGTATGCATATGATTTTCAGCCTGGTGACACTTTATTTTATTTTCAGATTATCAATGTCATGCCATCATGCAATAAGTTTACTACTGTATATTAGGGACCTTTTATACAGGGGAATAACTGTAATTCCTGAAGATTTTTCATGTACTTCAAAACCAATGGAATGGAAAGTTAGAAGGAGCCTAAATAAGAACCTGAAAATATTATAAACATGGCATTCTATATCCGTACAGATGTAGAAAGGAAGAAAAAGCCAATTACTAGCACCTATGTTAAACCAAAATGCAGTAAATTTTTTGAAAGTGCTGCAATAGAAGCAATGGCATCCTTTCTGAAGAATATAAACTGCAAGATATCCCTCAAAATAATATTTTAACCACATAGAATCGCATAAAATGGGTTTCACTAACAGAGTTAAACCACGTTCATATTTTTTAAATAAATTTCTAAATCCAAAATTCTCTGTAAATACTGCTAAAAATTTGGAAATGAGATTATGGGAATGGTATTTGAGGAACGAGGAACCCGTAAAAATGGAGGAAATATACCTGCAAACTTTGAAGAGGTGAATTTAATCACTGAACAAGGCAACAAACTTCAAGCCAAGAGTGATATAATTTTAGAATGTAAAGGTTTACGGCGTCAATTTTTGGAGAACTTTGTAAACACAAAATGCCTTTGGATTGAATTGAATTGAATTATAATTTTTTTGAAAAGTTATAGACTGAGAAAAATCTAAGTAGATATAAGGGGGGGGGGTAGAGGGGGTATTTACCCCCCAAGAATATTTATTTTTTATTTTAAATAAAAAATTAAAATAATAGCAGGTTTTTTTTTTGGATAGGGGCGCCAAATTTGGTAGAAACGCTCAGGGACAAAGCTTTTTTTTCGGAGGGTGTTTTTTTTTGTTTTGGTAGGGATGTTAAAAAGATGGGCGCCAAATTTTGTAGAGACACTCAGAGACAAAGCTTATTTGTTTAGAGGGTGTTTTTTTTCTTTTGGTTGGGGCGCCAAAATATAATATTGGGGCGCCAAAATATAATATTGGGAGCGCCAAAGTGGGCGCCAAATTTTGTAGAAACGCTCAGGGACAATTTTTTTTTGAATTTTGAAGGGTTTTTTTTCTTTTGGTAGGGGCGCAAAAAAATAAAAATTTTACCCCTCCAAGAAAAAATCCTATCTACGCGCCTGAGCTAAGACTTCAAATTTGGACCACCTATTTCTTATCAAAAGTTCTTAGCTGGGATTGTCTTGTCAATGAGGTTAAAATTAAAAAAAAATCGTTTTTCAGAAAAATTAAATAGAAAAAAAAACAATAATAGCATATCATGCTATTATTGTTTTTCATGCATAACTGGTGCAGAAATGTAAGAATTTAGAAACTGTGATGTTCAGCTGTGCAAAAAACAAATGTGAGTAGTCACATAAAAAGGGACCTTTTTATTTGTATGTACCTTTAGGCCTAGAAATGTCTCGATAAATGTCCAAAACTATTTATTTATTCCTTCAGATCCTTTTTGAATTACCCCAGGGGTGCCCCAATGGGGGGCGCCACCCAATCATGCTCGAGTTGGAAAAATCCAGTGTTCAGTTGGGAAAATGAGTGAAAAAATTAGGAAACTGAGTGGTAAATTTTGGTAAATTGGTAGAAAGTTGGATAGTATAGTAGGGTATTTTTTCAAAGTTGACAAAGTTTGGAGCATAGCACAGTTGAGAATGTTAAGTCATCAAAAATTTTCGGGAGGGGTAAATATTTTTTTTTAGAGTTAGAAAATCGCTGTATTTTTTCATGGTGAGGACTTTTTTTTAGTCATTTAAATTTTTAGGGGGTAAAAACTTTTTTTTGGAGTTGTGAAATTTCTGAATAATTAGGGAAATGTTTGCTCTCCCCCCTCATAAAATCGCTTTGGAGCACCCCTGATTACCACCAGTTATGGAATGTTTTCCTTAAGTGGATTTCATCATCTAGCCCAGGTTAACTCGATAAAGAATTGTTTTTTTGTTATGAAATTTAGCATCTGGCCATTTTGCTTTCCCATTTTTTTTTGCGTTTTATGTCGATATAAATCAATTTCGACCAAAAAAAATGTTCAGTCGATCGGTCTGTCCGAGAAATATGTGCACGATAACTTAAGAACGCTTTAATCTAGAGACTTGAAATTTGGCATACAGGTATGTTACCAAAAGTTCTCGTTCGGGATTGTTTTTGATGAACATTGGGGTGCAGCAAGGGCAAATGGGGAAAATTATTTTTTTTTAGAAAAATTTGAAAATTGCTATATAGGGGTTTTTGAGGTTGCTTAAAGTAAATCTGATTATAAAAAAATTTTAATCACTCCAAAGGGGCGGGGGGTAGTTTTCGTGAAAATTGGCATATTGGGGTTTTTAAGGTTGCTGAAAGAGAATCAGTTAATAAAAAAATTCTAACTCCACCCCCTAAGGGGCGGGGGGTGGAGTTAGAATGTGGGGTAAAAATTGGTATATTTTTAAGGTTGCTAAAACTGAATCTGACAATAAAAAATCCATTTTACGCGCGGAGCTGAAAAATGGGAAGGCTCTTTTACTGGACAGTGTATTTTACTACAAATATAGCCCAAAAAAGTAAACTTTTTCGGATTCATCTCCCGAAAAATTTAAATCGTGGACTAGGGTGTGGGGATTACGTATATAAATGATATTTTGAAAATCGGTTACGATTTCAGGGGGCGCCGAGCAAAATAGTGGGGGCGCCTTGGTTTTAATTATATATAATTAAAGCATATAATATATTATGCATATTATTCTTTTCGTTATCGCTTATAATTTGGGTATTTTTTAAGAGAGATTCATTAACTTTTTGTATTTTCCCAAGCTTTAGAGTTCTGCAGTTTTAATGCAATGCTCAAAATCCAGTGTCGGACTAAGGGGGGCGGCCAGGGGCGACAACAACTCGAAAAGCTGACCATTTTTTCGCTTTTTTTTCTTGTTTTCTTACTATTTTACCATGGTAAAAAAATTATTTTGGTGTACTTTATTATCAGCTTTTGACTGAACTTGACAAAAAATTGAAGTCATAACATGTTTTATTATTAAACACAAATAATTATTTTTCCTTTTAAAAATAAAAAAAGTAAATATTGAAAAATCGGAAAAAGTGAACTTTTTTTTTATTAATCTTGGCATTCACTTAAATTGTGCGCTAAGTGTCCTGAAATACGTAAACGCTTTTTTTTTTTAATAAATGCGATTTTTCGGGCGCCATGCAAAAGGGCGAGGGCGCTTTTATTTTAGTGACATACTTTCCGTTATCGTTTAGTCAAATACTTTCCGTTATCGCTTATATATAAGTTATAACGAGGAAATATTTTAAGAGAGCATCATGAACTTGTGTTCTATTAAGCTTTAGTTGCAGCGAGGGGTTTATTTATTGGACAATCCTTGTACACCTATCCAACAATCCTTGACAATTCATTCTTTCACAATCATCTGCAATTCTCCAGAATCCTTCACAATCATCTACAATAACAACTCAAAAAGCAGACCATCTTTTTACCTGGAAAAATATATTTGTGTTTATAAAGGAAAAAATGGTCTGCTTTTCGAGCTGTTATCGCCCCTGGCCGCCCTCCCTTAGTTAGGCCCTGAACTTTAAGCTTAGCATTAAAACTGTAGAACTCTAAAGCTTAGTAGAACACAAGTTCATAATGCTCTCTTAAAATATTTCCTTGTTATAAGCGATAACAGAAAGTATGTCACTAAAGTCAAAGCGCCCCCAACCTTTTGCCAGGCGCCCCCTGAAATCGCATTTATTTAAAAAAAAAATAGCGTTTAGGTATTTCAGTATCCTTAGCGCACAATTTATATGAATAAAAAAAATCACTTTTTTCGAATTTTCAAAATCTACTTTTTTTATTTTTAAAAGAAAAAAAATTATATTTGTGTTTTATTATAAAGCATGTTATCATAACATTGTTATGCCTTCAATTTTTTGTCAAGTTCAGTCAAAAGCTGATACTAAATTTAATTATTATTATTATTATTATTACAAACAGTGAGCGGCATAGCCGATGAAACTGTATCTATATCAAGTATATAAATAAATAAAGTGAATATGAAATTCTAAAAAATAAATATAAAAACAAATGTAAAAAAAGAAAAAAAGAAAAATAAATATGAAACATTAAATATTAAAAAATAAAATATTAAAAAATTAAAAATAAAATCACAAAAACGAGATAAAAATATAACTATCACAGATAAAACTAGGAAGGAATGTGTACCCATTGTCTTCTGACCCTGTCCAAATCCCTATCCATTCTGTTCTTAAACTGATTAAGAGACATTGCCCCCACTGTGTCTTCACTCAAAGCATTCCACTGGTAAACGACCCTGCTAACAATAAAATTTTTTCTGGGTAATTTGGAGCATCTTTTTTTATAAAGTTTTTTGCTATGACCTCGCAAGTTGGTATTGTTATTAAGCTGGAATATGCTAAGTTCGACTGAGTAGTAGCTGCTGAGTATCTTATGGGTTTGGATAAGGTCTCCAAGAGATCGTCTTGCTTCCAGAGTGGGTAGTTTCATATGAGAAAGGCGTTCTAAGTAGGGCAAATGTTTTAATTCTGGTGGAATTTTAGTCGCCCTTCTTTATACTCCCTCGAGAAGATCTATATCTTTTGCATAGTAAGGGTTCCAGACACTTTCGGCATATTCTAGAATAGGTCTAACATATAACTTGTACAGCTTTGTAGAAATTTAACACAAAAATACATTTTTAACCATGATAAAATACTAAGAAAACACTTAAAAACGTGAGAAAATGGTCTGCTTTTTGAGTTGTTATCGCCCCTGACCGCCCCGGGGCCCCCTTAGTCCGACATTGGATTTTGAGCATGGCATTATAACTATAGAACTCCAAAGCTTGGGAAAATAAAAAAGTTAATAAATCTCTCTTAAAAAATATCCAAATTATAAGCAATAACGAAAAGCATATAATTAAAGTTTACTTTTTTGGGCTCATATAACCCATTTCTACTACCAATTCAATATTTTAGGAAATTTCTGTGCAAAAAAAGGATTTTAGATTGTTTCTGTTTGCTATAGCTAATATACATTATGTAGTATTGTGTATAAATAAATAAATATACATTGTTTTTATTTGCTTAAACTTGAATATATGATTTATTATTACAACACTGTTATAGTCTTTGTACTTACAAAACAAAAAAATATATGTATAAATCGAAGAATATTTAAAAGAAAATAGTGTGTATAATGTTAATTTAAAGTACATTATTAATGTATAATGAATGGCATAATAGGTATATTTAAAAACAAAATAGAGATGATATTATCTCCAACATTATACCTAAGTACATACATGTTTGTTTAACCTCATACTATTCTACTTAATTAAGCAGCCCCTGAGTCCAGGACTGGTGTGGGCTATTGGTAAATGGAACCACCAGCTTTAACTGATTTTTGAACCAGTTTATAGGGAATGTCCACTTCACCTATTTCAATTATTAATTAACTGAAAAAGGCAAATCAGCGCCAGTGAGAATCGAACTCACGCTAGTCGGCTTTTCATGTAGACTCCCTAGCTCATAAATATTCATTTCAGGAACAGTTTTGCACTAATTTTTCACTGTAATAATAGGGAATGTCCACTTCACCTATTTCAATTATTAATTAACTGAAAAAGACAAATCAGCGCCAGTGAGAATCGAACTCACGCTAGTCGGCTTTTCATGTAGACTCTCTAGCTCATAAATATTCATTTCAGGAACAGTTTTGCACTAATTTTTCACTGTAATAATAGTATTTTCTTCTTGATAGTCTTCATCCTTAAAGGACACCTTGCCTGAACCATTACTGGACTTATACATAATGACACTACATGAGTAGCACAGCCAAGGTGGTTTTGTTCATTATTTCCATTAAAATATCGGTATATTTTAAATTATTAACTTCTATGGTAAATTTAACCAGCACAAAAAGGCTGAAGAGATACGAATGACACTTAAAAGTATCTTTTTTAAATCTGCAGTTAACCTAAAAGATTAAAATTATGCAACAATCTTTCCATTATAAAAGCCAGAAAAACTAACCTTTTTATTTACAAAAGTCTTTCCACATAATCAAAAAAAAAAAGAAATTATTGTCAAGATGCAGTCCAAGTTTTCCGTTTTATGTCAGAAACTTAGTATTTTTAAAGCTGTTTTTCCTTTACAAATACAAACAAAACACTTAAATACCATTATCTGAATAATTAATATAAATCCGTATAAGTTTAACCAGCACAAATACAATTTACAACGGAAAATTCAAAATAATCACATTCTATTTGACACTTCATAACATACCGTCAAAAAAATTCTGGATTTAGGGATTTTTTAACTTAGTTTTTACCAATCCAGCTAACTTCACATATGCATTGCGGATTGCATTTAATTTGCTTTAATCTATGAATTAGGTTCACTTTTTGGTTCACGCGAATACGTAGATTGGACTCCCCATGAAATTAATCGAAAATTTAGAGGTTTAAAACATTTTCGGAAATGGAAGGCGACAGAATTCCGTAATTAATTATTCGACATTTTTTAACTCATTAATGTCAAAATTACTTGTCTCGGAAAAATACAGTTTTTGGAAGTTTTGGAATAAATATTATTGGGAAAATGTTTGGAATGAATTAATTAAGGTGTATTGAAGAAGTAAACATGGAGTTTGGAGAAAGGATTCTTTAATTAAGAAGCTAGGATTTTATTTAAAATTTTGAAGTAAAGTGAAAATTGGTTGACAAATTGTCAGTGAGAAGTTCAAGTAATCGAGCAAAATTTATTTCTAAATAACAATGTCATTACTGTTATTATATTTTAAATTGTGCAGGCCTTGTTGCCAGTTTTATAACTGCTTAGAGGTCAAGATAAATAAAATAAAAAATAAAAAAATATACCGGACCTGTGTGCCTAAAAGATATTTTACCCTATGAGTACTATAAACATTTTATGCAGCTCAGCATTTCAATTAATGTTTTACTTTCGAAAAACTGTTTAAAGTACATTCACCAAGCTGAAACTTTGTTGAATAATTTCGTTAAAGATTTTCCTAAACTTTATGGCAAATCAAACACAACTTATAATGTTCATAATTTATTACACCTTGTCAATGTAGAACTCTACGGTACCCTGGATTCTTTTAGCGCTTTTCCTTTCGAAAATCATTTAGGAAAAATTAAAAAGATGTTGCGAACTTCTCCAAACGCATTGCAACAAATTCACAACCGATGCGCTGAATTGGATAATGATTTAATACAAGTAGAATTAACTGCAGACAATAGAGGTCCTATAAATTTATTAAATTTTACCATAACGTCTAAGGATGCCGATAGTTGTGTAATGCTCAAAAATGGACATATCGTTAAAATAAAAAGTTTAAAAAAAGGCACTCAAGAATTTACTGCTGTCAAAGGATCAGTTTTAAAAGAATTTTATAAACCCTTAAAACTTGTAGAACTTTCCATTGGTTTACTGACCTTTTCTGAAATAGAAGAGCAATATAATTGCAAGGATGTTTTATTTAAATTTGTTAATCTGCCATATGCAAACGACACTTTTGTCATGCCTTTAATACATTCTCTATGACTTGAGGCAAGGCGTCCTTCACTTCAGGCGCGCGTACTGGACCATCTAGTTGGCTTTGATATGGCCCACTAAAGTCGGACAACGCTGGTACGCCAACATAAAGAAAAAATTACTAAAAATAATACTAAGAATTTGTTATTGTATTGGTTAAATTAAACACTTTATTTTACAGACAAAATGTTCGCAGTTGTTGAATTCCCCGAATATAACGAGGTTGAAGTGGTCCCTTACAGTTGGATCCAGGACGGAAAGGTACTTGCTCAGAACATACAATCAATTTTATTTTTGTCCAACATATATATATATATATATATATATATATATATATATATATATATATATATATATATATATATATATATATATATAAGGTGCCTTGGTCCGGTGTTCATGGGAAAAATTTTGCAAGAAAATTGATGGAACCGAAGAAAACATGAGTAGTAGTGCTACCGGGCGATAAACCCACTGTGGTAACTGGAGGACATCTTCAGCTGAAGACATCAGCGAGTCCTGAAAAAATCCTGAAAAAAAAAATTTAAAAAAAAAAATTTTTTTTTCAGGAATTTTTTTTTGTTCTTCGGCTGACGACAATGACCAGAGGGTGTCGCCACCTAGCGGTGTAAATGAGTCCAAGGATCAGGGCTGCCTAGCCAGACAAATCGGTTAAAATAAACAACTTGTTATTCAAATAATATTACCAAAGAACCTTGTTATCTGAAAAGGTCAAGATCGTATGCATATATTACAAATTATAATTTATAATTAGGGAGCTGTAGAAAATAATTTTTTAAAAAAGTCTCAGCTGTTGCGGGTTTGAACCGCAGACCTATAGTTTGGTAGACGGATACGTTACGTACTGCGCCACAGAGCTCTCTGCGATACAAAATAATTTAGTTGAAAGCTTGGTATTATAAAATTATTTAATATAAACGAAGGAGCCCTGAAAAGTTTAAAATTATTGAAAGCAATGAGTGTCAAACCTAATCAGACTGTTAAGCCCAGCTTGTTAGCCTAAATTATGAGACCAAATTAGTAATAAATATTAAACAATGACTTTTGTAAACCAAACAAATACAGATACAAATATTCTTTAGAAGTACAAAGAGCCAATACCACGTTTTCGCACAATAATTACCAATAGACCAAAATATCAAAGAAAGATTCCGTATTGTTTCCGTAATATCTATAAATTATAAATATATAGTTAATATATGGCGTTTTCACCAAATTCTGTTGAAATAGTAATTAAATAAAAATAATTTTAATTTGTTTCATAATTTAATAATTATTACATGTTAAAAATTATTCTCAAACACATGTTGCAAAAAAGTTCTCAAAAAATTTAGTATACACAGAAAAAATGTTTTCTTATAAATATATAGTTAATATATGGCGTCTTCACGAAATTCTGTTGAAATAGTAATTAAATAAAAATAATTTTAATTTGTTTCATAATTTAATAATTATTACATATTAAAAATTATTCTCAAACACATTTTGCAAAAAAGTTCTCAAAAAAGTTTAGTATACACAGAAAAAATGTTTTCTTAAATCAAGAATATTGTGATTCGTATATAACAATATATATTTATATATACCACTTTACAATCAAATTACATATTTGTTTTAAAAACTATTGCAAAAAAGTATAATCACAAACATAAAAATGTTTGACGCTATTGCTTAAATATATTTTTTAGAATAGTTGTTTTAAGTGTGGTTTGTCAAGCGCGCCTAAATTATACAAAAAGTGTAATTACACACAGAGAAATGTTTCTTAAATCAAAATATATCACATTTTTTGTGTTATACCTAATTACAGATTTTATCTTGTTTCAAAAGTTGGCAAACAGTATACACACAGAAAAATGTTTCTTAAATCAAAAATATTGTTATATCACATTTGTTTTTTCTGTGTTATACCTAATTACATATTTTGTCTTGTTTCAAAAGTTAGCAAACAGTATACACACAGAAAAATGTTTCTTAACCCTTACCCTCCCGAGACTAAACTAATGATAATTTTTCGATTTAATTGTGTTTTTTGCTATACCTAAAAAAAGAAAAAAAAATAAAAAATACATTTTTTTTTTAATTTCTGTTTCCTTTGAGTTTCAGGAGAGTGGTATTATACCGAATTAAATTTGTATATTTGTTTGCATACATAGAAAGTCTATAAAAGTATTTTGGATTAATATTACCTTAAAGAAACAATTAAGCAAAAAGTGTAATTACACACAGAGAAATGTTTCTTAAATCGAAAATATTGTTATATAACATTTTCTTTTTTCTGTGTTATACCTAATTGCACATTTTATCTCGTTTAAAAAGTTAGCACAAAGTATACACACAGAAAAATATTTATTAAATCAATAAATTGTTATAAACACCAGTATTCTCAAACAGACTTTTTCTGTGTGCAGCAGTATTTTATTATTAATTTACTGAGAAAAAAAATATTTTAATAATAATATAATTGTATTTCTTTGTGTATTTATCTTAATTTATTAATACACTGTACAATTAAATTGCATATTTGTTTAGACTTTTTATATTATAACTAATTGTATATTTTATCTTGTTTCAAAAGTTAGCAAAAACTATACACACGGAAAAATATTTATTAAATCAAAAAAATTATATACAACAGTATTCTCAAACAGACTTTTTCTGTGTGCAGCAGTATTTTATTATTAATGTACTGAGAAAAAAAATATTTTAATAATTCAATAATTTTATTTCTTTGTGTTTATATTTATCTTAATTTATTAATACACCGTACAATCAAATTGCATATTTGTTTAGATTTTTTGTGTTATAACTAATTGTATATTTTATCTTGTTTCAAAAGTTAGCAAAAAGTATACACACGGAAAAATATTTATTAAATCAATAAATTGTTATATACACCAGTATTCTCAAACAGACTTTTTCTGTGTGCAGCAGTGTTTTATTATTAATGTACTGAGAAAAAAAATATTTTAATAATAATATAATTGTATTTCTTTGTGTATTTATCTTAATTTATTAATACACTGTACAATTAAATTGCATATTTGTTTAGACTTTTTATATTATAACTAATTGTATATTTTATCTTGTTTCAAAAGTTAGCAAAAAGTATACACACGGAAAAATCTTTCTTAAATTAAAAAATTGTTATATACACCAGTATTCTTAAACAGACTCTTTCTGTGTGCAGCAGTATTTTATTATTAATGTTCTAAGAAAAAAAAAATTTAATAATAATATAATTTTATTTCTTTGTGTTTATATTTATCTTCATTTCTTAATACACCGTACAATCAAATTGCATATTTGTTTAGATTTGTTGTGTTATAACTAATTGTATATTTTATCTTGTTTCAAAAGTTAGCAAAAAGTATACACACGGAAAAATATTTATTAAATCAAAAAAATTGTTATATACACCAGTATTCTTAAACAGACTTTTTCTGTGTGCAGCAGTATTTTATTATTAATGTTCTAAGAAAAAAAAAATTTAATAATAATATAATTTTATTTCTTTGTGTTTATATTTATCTTAATTTCTTAATACACCGTACAATTAAATTACATATTTGTTTCAAATTTAAAATACTATTGTTGCTAGCAAAAAAGCGAATATATTTTACAAACACAGAAAAATAAAATCTTAAATCAAGAATATGCATTAACGGAGATTTTTATTTTAGTAATTATATACTTATAATTTAATACATTTTAACACAAAAAATATCTTTAAAAACATTATTTAAGCTTACCTAAATTACTGGGGAAAATACCATATAATGAAATGCGTAGCATTACTTTGACTTTTGAGCCCAATTATGAAACAATTTTTATTAATTATATTTATTTTTATTCTCTGTGTGTGTTTTTAATTTTATCTCATTAATTATATTTTTTTTATAAGTTAATAATTTCTCTGGGTGTTATTTAAATTTATCTTATTATTTTAAAATAAATTAATCTCAATGGTTTGTACCTAAATTATGAAACAATTTTTATTATCAAAATTTAATCGTTTTAATATGCATATATTATAAATTATAATTTATAATTGTCTAGTCAGCACATCGTGTATATAATTAAATTTAATCTTATTATGTATAAATAACTATCAATAAAGGTTAAGTTTATCAATATCTTAGCAAAGCAATTATAAATTATTAGTTATTAATAATTGCAGATTATGTTTCAAAAAGTTGGCAAAAAGTATACACAAAGAAAAATGTTTCTTAATTATTTTATACAAATCACATTTTGTTTTTTTTTTGTATTATACCCTATTGAAGATTTTATTTTGTTTCAAAAGTTAGCAAAAAGTATAATTACACACAGAAAAATATTTCTTAAATCAAGAATATTGTTATTTCTCATTTGTTTTTCTGTATTATACATAATTGCAAATTTTATTTTGTTTAATTACTGTGAGCAAAAAGTATAATTACACACAGAAAAATATTTCCTAAATTAAGAATATTGTTATACAGTATAAGCTCAATAATGTGAACATGCGTATATATGAACTATTAGGGTTTGAGAGCACAGAATTTTTTCTATTGACTTCTCTGTAACGTGAACATCATAAACTCTCTTTAACGTGAACAACCAGTTTTAACAAGTTTATACATATTTTTATGTAGTTGTTTCTCTTACTTAATAATCAGTAAATTTTCTAAGAAACCGTTTTTTAGAGTTGACTTTGGTTTGTTGTAAAATAGGTTAGACCAGAGTGGCTTAATGTGACCCTTTCTGTCAAAAATAAGGCATAATTTAAAATCTAGAGAAATGGCAAATCCGCAAACATGTTTTTAACCGTTTCCTGATATACGAAAGTGCTGTGTTTGCCATACCTCGCATATTATTAAACTTTTTTTGTTCTCCAGTTGAATTAATCATATTCTTTCTTCATTCTGTAATTACGAAATAGATAAATGGAACCCATTTTCTTCTGACTTAGAGTAACATTTAATAAACCTTTTTTGAAAATGTGCGCACATGTAATTTGTGACATCTAGTGCCAAACCAACTAACAATTTTTACCAGATTTTATTGTCTCCGCTCTGACACATTAAGGCTCTCTAGGTTAAACTATGCAAAGGGTAGAAATCGAAAATTATTTAGGAACTTGACTTTTACTAATCTAGCTAAAAAGTATGAGTATGGTAAAATTAACAATTTGTTATATAAAAAATAAAAGCGTTAAAATACTTAATATTAATACTTTAAAACCAAGTAAAAAACAAACATTAAGAGCATCAGTGTTTCGAAAAATGGAAAGAAAATTTTACCAGTGTTTTCTTGTATAGCTAGAAAGAAATTTTAATAATTAAAATTTTATATTTTATCATACAATTTTTTAACTTAAATAAAAAAGATTTAATTAACTTAAATTTCTTGTCATACAAAGCTTGAAGTATATTATATTTTCACCTGCATGAAGTCACGTTAATTTGAACAGCCCCGGTTTTTTTTTGTGTTCACAGCTTGTACGGTATAATATTCTCAGCCAA
>OY294053.1:10075977-10187041 GCA_958510825.1 Brachypterus glaber | reverse complement strand
ACTTGTATTAAATCATTATCCAATTCAGCGCATAGGTTGTGAATTTGTTGCAATGCGTTTGGAGAAGTTCGCAACATCTTTTTAATTTTTCCTAAATGATTTTCGAAAGGAAAAGCGCTAAAAGAATCCAGGGTACCGTAGAGTTCTACATTGACAAGGTGTAATAAATTATGAACATTATAAGTTGTGTTTGATTTGCCATAAAGTTTAGGAAAATCTTTAACGAAATTATTCAACAAAGTTTCAGCTTGGTGAATGTACTTTAAACAGTTTTTCGAAAGTAAAACATTAATTGAAATGCTGAGCTGCATAAAATGTTTATAGTACTCATAGGGTAAAATATCTTTTAGGCACACAGGTCCGGTATATTTTCTTATTTTTATTTTATTTATCTTGACCTATAAGCAGTTATAAAACTGGCAACAAGGCCTGCACAATTTAAAATATAATAACAGTAATGACATTGTTATTTAGAAATAAATTTTTCTCGATTACTTGAACTTCTCACTGACAATTTGTCAACCAAAATTTTAAATAAAATCCTATCTTCTTAATTAAAGAATCCTTTCTCCAAACTCCATGTTTACTTCTTCAATACACCTTAATTAATTCATTCCAAACATTTTCCCAATAATATTTATTCCAAAACTTCCAAAAACTGTATTTTTCCGAGACAAGTAATTTTGACATTAATGAGTTAAAAAATGTCGAATAATTAATTACGGAATTCTGTCGCCTTCCATTTCCGAAAATGTTTTAAACCTCTAAATTTTCGATTAATTTCATGGGGAGTCCA
Source organism: Brachypterus glaber (assembly GCA_958510825.1). NCBI lineage: Eukaryota > Metazoa > Arthropoda > Insecta > Coleoptera > Kateretidae > Brachypterus > Brachypterus glaber. Next base: position 10,186,245 of record OY294053.1, on the reverse strand, counting down.
ATCTACGTATTCGCGTGAACCAAAAAGTGAACCTAATTCATAGTCTACTATGATTAAAGCAAATTAAATGCAATCCGCAATGCATATGTGAAGTTAGCTGGATTGGTAAAAACTAAGTTAAAAAATCCCTAAATCCAGAATTTTTTTGACGGTATGTTATGAAGTGTCAAATAGAATGTGATTATTTTGAATTTTCCGTTGTAAATTGTATTTGTGCTGGTTAAACTTATACGGATTTATATTAATTATTCAGATAATGGTATTTAAGTGTTTTGTTTGTATTTGTAAAGGAAAAACAGCTTTAAAAATACTAAGTTTCTGACATAAAACGGAAAACTTGGACTGCATCTTGACAATAATTTCTTTTTTTTTTGATTATGTGGAAAGACTTTTGTAAATAAAAAGGTTAGTTTTTCTGGCTTTTATAATGGAAAGATTGTTGCATAATTTAATCTTTTAGGTTAACTGCAGATTTAAAAAAGATACTTTTAAGTGTCATTCGTATCTCTTCAGCCTTTTTGTGCTGGTTAAATTTACCATAGAAGTTAATAATTTAAAATATACCGATATTTTAATGGAAATAATGAACAAAACCACCTTGGCTGCGCTACTCATGTAGTGTCATTATGTATAAGTCCAGTAATGGTTTATTAAAGTTAGTTTGGTTTAGTTATAGTAGTTATTATGGGTTAGAACATTTTTATTTTTATTTTTTCATTCGGGATTAGTCATAGTGTAGTTTTAGTGAGAGAAAGGACTCGATTAGTTTAGTGTAGTTATTAGTGTGCCAGGACACAAAAGTGCGGCAAAACAAAATGTCCTCTGACGGATTCGGTACCATTTCCTACGGGACAGATCCAACAACATCGAACAGCCCATCACCAGAGGACGTCGATTCCTCCCCAATCATCCACACAGTCTCCCAGGAAGAGAGGGACCTCCACCAACGCCTCGACAAATACGTCGAGAAACGAAGAAAGCGCGAAGCAACGAGCTCTGACTGCGATAGTGAACATGATAGCAACGATAGTATTCACTCCCCGCAGCAAGTCAAAAAACCGCAAGTGGCAGTACCGCATCGCAACCCACCGGGACACTCCCCGACAACAACAAACGTCGAAAACAAACCTGCAACGCCTCAAGACTTCTCCCCACAGCCCTTTGCCTTCAGAAGGGGTAGTATGTCGCCATTTTCAAAAGAGGAGGCTGAAAAGTTAAGCAAATGGTTGCAAGTAAGATTATCCCTAAATTAATCAAAAATAACAGCATGCCCAATGTTACCATTCTACAAAATATAATGCTCAACGCTGAAGAGAGGAAAAATCAAGAACTACGCGCCAAAAAACAAAACGAAGAAAAACTTTCACTAACTCAAAAAACCCAACAACAGCAACGGCCACAATAACAAAATAGATATATCCCACAAGAAGAACTATCACAGCAATTTGAAATTGAGCTAAAAGAAAGGCTTAGACAATCCCAAAAAGAATTTGAAAAGCAACAGCAAGAAATATACAACGAAATAAAAGCCCGCCAACAACTACAACAAAAACAACAGCAATTCAAGGATCCTCCGAAAAGGAAAACAATCAAAATTACCACAAAAAAAGCAAAGACTGAAGAAACACCTACACAAAACAAATACAGCGCCCTTGCGATGGAAGAAGATGAAATTGATGAAAATGACACCCCTCAACAAACCATCCCCCCGCAACAAAACGAACCCCCAGGACCATCCAAAAAGACAACCCAACAAGGACCCCCCAAAAAAACCAAAAAGAACCCCACCGACGCCCCCCCTGCCGCAACTAACAAAACAACATCAACAACAACAAAGAACAAATATATCCCGCCGGTGATTATCGACGGGATAATAGAAAACGCCAAGGAGACACTGAAAAGCTTCCATGATATCACAAAGGACAAAGTAAACCTCCGTTTCACTAAAACCTCCACTATGGTCTATTCAAACAACCTAGAAGACTTCAAAACCATCAAAGAGGCCCTGATGGAAGGGGAAAACGAGTTCCATACTTACACCCCAAAATCAGAAAAATCAAGGGCCTTCATCATCCGAGGCCTCGACTCTTCACCAACAGAGGCCGAGGTTATTGAAGCCCTAAGTGAAGAACACCAGCTACATGTCGAGAAGATCTTCAAACTAAAAACTAGCGGCAGGCCCTTGTACATGGCTGTTACGGACCCAAATGTAACTGATAAATATCTTAACCAAACTGTAAGATTCCTGATGAACATCAGGATATTTTGGGAAAAGCGTAGGAACGAGAAATTTATAGTACAGTGCCACAGGTGCCAGAGGTGGCAACATGCCACCTCTAACTGCAACAGGGCGCCTAGGTGTCTCAAATGTGGGTCAGATCACATGACCCACACATGTCAAAAATCAAGAGACACCCCGGCGACCTGTTGCAATTGTGGGGGGGATCACCCTGCCAATAGTACAGGGTGTAAAATTTACAAAGATATCATAGAAAATCTAAAAGAAAAAGAACAAAAAAATAAAAAAAGTAAATATATCCCAGCTCCGGCCCCAGCAGAAAATATCTGGGAAAAAAGAAAAATAACACAAAATAGGGTCCCTAACAGCCAACAACAAGGGCCTGCTAACCCCCACCCTTCCCATGCCCCATCCCAACCCCTATCCCAAGGTCCTACCCCCACCCCCCAAAGTAGCCAAAATAATAACTCACTTTTTAATTCCATTGCAGACGAGTTCAAGATCCTCCAATCAATGGTCAATCTCCCGGAAATGTTACGTGCCCTCAAGGACCTCAACAACCTCCTCAAGACTGCGCAAACGCGGAGTGACAAATTTGTCACCTACCAAACCTTCCTAGGGGGCCTCGATGACAACTACAGAATTTAAATGGCCACCACGGGCGTGAGTACCAAAATCTGTTTTTTTAACGCTAATGATGTCCGTAGTTGTTCACACGAACTACCCCTATTTTTATCCCAAAATAAGGTTGACATTTTTTGTATACAGGAAACGCACTTAAAACCGGATATGCCGGAGCTGAGGTTACCCGGGTACACAGTGTACAGGAAGGACAGGCTTAATCGCCCTAAAGGGGGTGTAGCCATTGCCGTCAAAACCAATATCCCCCACACCCTGATGCCCCACAACCCTAATGTAACTATTGAAAATATCACCATCAGATTACTGGACAATACTTACATATCCAGTGTATACAACCCTCCACGCAATCATTATACACACAATGAGCTGGATTCCCTTCTGTCCGTAGGGCATAAAGTCCTACTGGCAGGTGACCTAAACTCCCCCCACCCCCTCTGGAACTGTCTCAGAAGTAACCCCAGCGGAAACCTGCTCGCAGACTACGCTGAGGCTAACAATGTGACAGTTGTATTTCCCAACACTCCCACCCATTTCCCCACAAATGGTCAAACCCCCTCCACAATTGATATTTTGGTCAATAAAAACCAAGATGTGGACTTTGTGTACACCCGTAACTGTCTAACCTCGGACCATAACCCGGTATTTTTTAATATTCAGGGATCACGTGAAAATCCGGTCCCCAAGGTCATTCGCGATTACTCCAAAGCCAACTGGGCCGGGTTTCGTAACCACATAAATGCCAACCTTAAAATGAACAACGAAATCACATCCCGAGAGTCCCTTGACAAGGCAATTTCCACTTTTACTCAACTCATTACCCAAGCAATATCCCCCCATATCCCTAAACTAAAAATAATACATAACCAATCCCTCCCTGATGACATCCTGCAGCTTATACAACAAAAAAACAGGCAACGCAGAAGATGGCATCAAACCCAAGACCCTGATGATCGCATCATACTAAACAGACTTGTGCGTGACGTCAAAAACCGCATTGTCGAACACAAAAATACGCTTTGGGAAAATAAGTTACGGGACCTTAATCCAAACGACAAAAGTCTGTGGAATATGATGCGAAAACTCAAAACCAAACCCTCCAATATTCCAACCATTAGCGTTAACAATCATAATTACGTCACTAACCTAGCCAAGGCTAACGCCCTGGCTGAACACTTTCACCAGATTCATCAAACCGACCAAAATTTTTCCCCGGAACAATTGGAAGTCGTGAATGTGGTGAATGAGTTCAGACAGGGCTACAACACTAACATTGATCCAAATGACCTACCCCAAATAATGGTGCATCCCCGAGATGTAAGTGAGATGATCAGTCGGCTGGGCAGCAAAAAGGCTCCTGGAGAAGACGGGATATCGAACAGAGTCATCAAAAATCTGCCTAAAAAAGCTGTCGTCCAGTTGACCTACATTATTAACGCCATTTTCCGACTTCAGTATTTTCCCACCGCCTGGAAAAGTGCAGTTGTCATACCTATCCAAAAAAGCAAGTCGCGCCCCTCCGACCCCAACAATTACCGCCCCATATCCCTTCTGTCATGCTTGGGGAAGCTAACAGAAAAATTTATTCTACTAAAATTAACCCGTTTCTGTGATGACCACAATGTTATACCCAACGAACAGTTTGGATTCCGCAAGGGGCACTCCACGGTCATGCAGGTAGCTAGAATCGTACATGATGTAAAAAATAACTTCAATGGAGGTAGAAACACTGTTATGCTCACACTCGACGTCCAAAAGGCGTTCGACACAGTGTGGACAGACGCAGTGATCTACAAACTCATATCCCTCGAGTTCCCACCGTGGTTAATTAGACTGATAGATTCTTACCTGCAGGACAGAGTGTTTTGTGTGTGCATCCAAGGTGTTAAGAGTGGCATATTTTCAATAAATGCGGGTCTTCCTCAAGGGACCGTCCTTGCCCCAGAAATATTCATAATTTTCACCTCCGACATCCCAAAACACCACAATACCCACCTAGGCCTTTTTGCAGACGACACTTGTGTCTACGCACACTCCTTCTCCAGTGAAGTTGCTGGTAGATATGTTCAGGCGCACGCCCGGAAACTTGAAAAGTATTTTACTCGTTGGAAAATAAAAATTAATCCCACGAAAACCGAAGTTGTAAATTTCACCAAGAAATTTACAAACAACCAGATTCAAACCAAGGTCAAAATCAACAATGTGGAAATCCAGGAGAAAAACACAGTAAAATATTTGGGTGTGCGCCTTGACAAACGTCTAACCTTCAACGATCACATAAAATCCCTAATAACCAAATCACACATAGCCATAAAACAACTTTACCCCCTTATCAACAAAAACTCCGTCATGTCCATCCCAAATAAAACCCTCCTGTATAAACAGGTATTTCGCCCCATCATCACCTACGCCGCCCCTGTATTCTGCAACGCCTCAAATACCGCGCGCCTCCCACTCCACCGTATGCAGAATAAGCTCCTTCGACACTGCACTAACTCCGGAAGGTACACTAGAATCACTGAACTAGAAGACAAGGCCAGAGTAACCGATATTAACCAATTTATCGACAAGCTGAGTGAGAAATTTTTTAGATACCACATTGCAAACAGCCCTTTGACCGAAAACATGACCGAGCTTCGCGCCCATCTTGGTATTAGGTACAAACATAGGCTAATTTATGGAAACCAAGCAATTTATAACGAATAACCCAGGGTCTTCAACCAAAATTCAGAATAGCGCCCTTAATAAAATTTTCCCAGACAAACAGACCACTAGACATCACTCACTTTATTTTATTTTATTATATTTTAGCAATTTTAGAGTTTCCATAATTTCGCAATTTTTATTCAAACAACTTCTTTTATATTCAATTTCATAGTCAAGGCTTCACCTATTAATATTTTCCCATTTGCAGACAAATTTTTTTACGACCGTCCCTCGGGCAGAGGGCCCACTCTCGAGATGGGATCCCTTCTCGGGAACGTACAAAAATGTGTCCAAAATCGACTAAAAATTTCAAATTAGGCACCCCCTTATCTCATTCAGCCATCGCGTTGTCGAGCTCGGAAAGAGAGCGCGGTGGGCGTGGCCAGCGCCCCAGCGGGTCAGGCCTGTCGCGCCTCTGAACGCAGGATTTCTCGATCCAAAAGCAGGCATTTTCACCGACCCGTCCGCCGTCGGCCAGGTGCTTTGACCTCTCAGCCACGAAGTCGGTCGGCTACCGCCGCGCCCGATCGGGATCTACGTGCGCGCGTCGACCCTCGCTCTGAGAGCAGCGTTGGTCGGTGGCAGCCACGTGGATCGCGAACTCGGTGTTTTGGGTACGCGCACCGATCCCCGATGCTTGCGTGGGGGATCGGGTCGCGTGCCCGGAGGCCTAGAGGACTCGGCGGGGCTGACTTTACATTCACGTCTGATTAATATCATTTATGTTAAAAGGTTTTTGCACTATTTTTTCCTTTACCCCAGTCCCTTATTTAAGAAACCATAATTAATATTTATCTCTGTCCCCCAGGTGACGTCGCTTCCTGCGAATAACCCAAATCGCCGTCAGGGAGCCCAGTTAGGGCTGATAACGGCACGTAACGTCCGAGGACTTGACCATTGTGGGAGGATGGAACCGTCTGCAACAACGACGCTACTTTGGCTCCGCACTTCCAGCCATCCTGAAGACGTTTATAGATTTAGGCCTCGGGAGAGGGAGAACGAGGTCTCTCTGGAACCTCGGCGCCTCCGGGCGCCGTGCGGGGTGTCCGCTAGTCCCATCGCTACATGTTGCGCACGCAGCCAATAACATTGGTAATGTAGCGGTGGATGCGGGGATGCTCCGATCGGCGAACGGAGGTGCCGGGGACCCAGTGGGCCCTCGGGAAACCTCCCCCGAGTTATACATGTATAAATGATTTTAGATTTTTCTTTTTTAAATGTTCTGTCCTATTAAACTGCAATGTATTTTTTATTTTGACAACGAATAAAGACTTTTTAAATTAAAATTAATTAATATCCGTCTACCAAACTATAGGTCTGCGGTTCAAACCCGCAACAGCTGAGACTTTTTTAAAAAATTATTTTCTACAGCTCCCTAATTATAAATTATAATTTGTAATATATGCATACGATCTTGACCTTTTCAGATAACAAGGTTCTTTGGTAATATTATTTGAATAACAAGTTGTTTATTTTAAACGATTTGTCTGGCTAGGCAGTCCTGATCCTTGGACTCATTTACACCGCTAGGTGGCGACACCCTCTGGTCATTGTCGTCAGCCGAAGAACAAAAAAAAATTCCTGAAAAAAAATTTTTTTTTTTTTAATTTTTTTTTTCAGGATTTTTTCAGGACTCGCTGATGTCTTCAGCTGAAGATATCCTCCAGTTACCACAGTTGGTTTATCGCCCGGTAGCACTACTACTAACATGGTCCCTGTACGAATGTAAAATAAGATACAAGAACAAGCAATTCGGTAAGTGTCTAAGTTATTATTTTTGTTTCATTAAAAACTGATGTAATTGTCATATGAAGTGTCACCCTAAAATGTTTTATTTTCTAGAAACGTACGTCGAAGCAGAAGCACATTGCAAAAAATTATTAGTACAAAGTGATTCCTGCTCCACCTACTCAGATCCACAGATTAATTCCCAAGAAACAAAACGGGATAGAAAGGAGAATCACGACCCGAGTTTTGCTTACGGAAATTACACTGATGAAGAGGATCCTTTCGATTGGAATAAAAGTAACTCTCCACAAACAACGTCAGATATTGTAATATCGTCTGGCGAAAAGGATTCTGCACTTAAAAGTATTCCACAAAACGAACAAGACTTTGCTGTTACTGACGTAATAGAAGTAAACTATGTAAATGCTAAACAATGTGTATGTGGTCTAGGTATGTTTTTCTATTTTTAATATTATTTAAATTTTGTTAACCTCAGATACATGATATAAAGATCTTTCACTTTCGGGTTTAGACCGTGTTAATGGATTTTCACTTTCCGACGTTTCGTCTCTTACTACTAGAGACATCTTCAGGGATTAATCTGAAATAAGTTTCGAATCAACTTGTGTCACTATTTATGACGAGTTGTGGTTATTCACCCGTGACGAGGTTTTTCCTATCAAAGACTTCCATATTGCAGGTAAGTGGTAACCAATGTCCCGATTGATATTGTTAGGATGCTTGATGATTTCTATCGATTCCCGTATCTTCCTTGGCATTTTTCTGTTTTCTGTTAATATTTGTTTTGTTTCAGACAAATTGATTTTATGACCTGTTTCATGTACATGTTCGGCTACTGCCGATAAGGAAATTTGTTTCTTTCTTATATTGCGCTCATGCTCTTGAAGTCTTGTAGAAATTTTTCTCTTAGTTTCACCTATGTAAACCGTACCACAGGAGCAGGGTATTTTATATACGCCTTCTGAACTCAGGGGTATTTTGTCTTTTGTTGAAGTCAAACATTGACCTAATTTTTGGTTGGACCGAAATATAGGCTTAATATTTGACTTCTTCAAAAGTTTACCTATTTTTTCCGTGATACCGCTTACATAGGAAAGTATAACTTGTGTCTGTCTGTCATTGTCACTATTGTCCTGTTGTTTGGGTCTGGGATTTCTGTATTTGTATATGGTCTTATTAATGTCTTTTTTGGTATAACCGTTCATGGTCAAGGCTCAGATACATGTTTTAGAGATTGAAAATGTTAAAGTTTCACTGAAAACACTGGAGAACAAAATCGATAAAAACACAGAAGTGCTTAAGCAACCAAGTGGTAACTATATATAATCTTATAATGAAGAAATCATGTTAACCCCATATACATGTTTTAGACATTGCAAATGTTAAAGTTGCACTGGAAGGACTGAAGAACGAAATCGATAAAAACACAGAAGTGCTTGGTAACTATATATAACCTTAATAATAAATGTAGAAATTATTTATTTAATTTTAGACAAATTTATAATCGAACAAAGGAAAGAATACTTAAAATTAAAGGACCAAATAGCAAATTTAGTTTTTACGAACAAGGAAAACGTAAAAGAAAGGGATACATTTATTGATGTAATATCAGAACTGTTGCCTTTGTCAACAAAGGAGGAACTAGCATTTTTAAATGATCTGCTTAAAGAAGAAGCAAATATTAGATGTATGGTAAGATTAAATTTGCTGCAGCAAATTCAAAGAAGTCCCATGGAACTTCTACATTAATGTAAATTTTTATTTCAGCAAAACATTATCAAAAAAGAAGGCGGGAGAAATCCTAAAAACCACATAATTAATGTAGTAAATTTGTTTTTGACTGTGGCGCTACAAAAACAGTGTAACTGGACCGGAATTCATGATAAGACTGCCCTAAAAGAAATGGCATTTACAGAAATCCTAATTAATTCCATTCTAGACTGCTACCCTAACTGTACTAAAGCAGAAGTAATTACAAGCATGAAATATGTATTTCAACACACCTACGACAGGAACAGAGTAAGACTAACTCAAACAATTTCTGTAAAATGAAAACAATTTTTTTTTCTTTTTTAGAAAAGCAAGAAAAACTAATTATTGAAAATACTTAGTTCCCACGCGTCCTGACAAACCTGGAATTTTTTAAAATGTGTTCCAGTTCTGGAATTGTCCTTGAGTTTGCCTTTTATTCTCAATTTGACCTGGATTTTTGTTTTTTTGTCCTTGAGTTTTACTGACTTTTATATTTATCCTTTTAAAAATAGGCGTATGTGACTTTTTTTTTTGATTTTGAGATGTTGATGCTTTTAAGTTTGTTTTAATAAACCAAACCTGTCATACTTTTTTTGATTTTCAGATTTTATTAAACATTTTTATTACCGAGTATATTTACTTATTATAGCCCTCATCAATACCAAGACGGACGTGTACTAGGAAATGTCTACCTTGATGCTGTGCAAATTCTTTAAAAGCCACCTTAGCGTGAAAATTAGTAAAGGCCTTTCGATATTACTTTTACAACAAGGTCTGTACAGAACTTTAATGGTATATACCGGGTGTTTCAGGAAAGTGGTTCACCCCCTTTAACTTTTTTATTTTCTTAAGTAGGTTTGTGAAATTTGCAGGAACTATATAGCTCCTGCAAATATATATTATGTATAATTTTCTTTGGCTTAGTTGGAATTTTTTCTGGTTTCGCCAGAAATGAATCGAACTTTCGATTTTTAAATTGAATACCGTGTATATTTTTACATATTTCGATTTAAAAATCAATTCTGAGAACAAGCATGTGCCACTTGTCAATTTTTGACAGGTCATGCTATTTTTTATTAATTTTTTTATTTTAAATCTAGAGTGCCTTAAATTAGCTTATTCGCTTAATTTTTTGTCTATACTCTATCCAGTTATGCGAGTTAGTGACAGACACGGCCCATTTTACTCCACAGAGCGCATAAATATATATGCTATTTATGCGCTCTGTGGTTGTAAAATCTTGGCATTAAAACATCCTAGATTTAAAATGAAAATTTAAATGAAAATTACAAGACCTGTTAAAAACTGACAAGTGACACATGCTTGTTCTCAGAACTGATTTCTGAATCAAAATATGTAAATATATACGGGGCGTTTCATTAAAAAATCGAAAGTTCGATTCATTTTCGGTGAAACCGGAAGTGCCAAAAAAATTATAACTATATAGTTGACATATGTCAAAAAATCCTAAACTTAACACGTTGACTGCCATGTGTATGAAAAAATATACACGCTAGTTGGGTCCAGTGCGCCACGTGTATGATTTTATATACACGCACAATAACATCGTTACTGTGCGTGTATGCTTCAAGAGAACGATTGGCATGGGTTTATTATGGCGCGATGGTTGGCCCATCGTAAAATTACATAGCTAAATACTTTTGTAAAAAATGTCCAGAGGAGAAGGATTTCAAATGAAAACACATATTTAAAAATTGTTGTAAAAAGTGCCGTGGCCTGTGGGACCCTTCTCCGGAAATGGCCGTGGCAGTTAACGTGTTAATATAATCTAGCTCCTAAAAATTTCACGATCCTATCTAAAAAAAAATAAAAAAGTTAAGGGGGGTAAACTACCTTCCTGAAACACCCGGTATAGAATTATATAGAAATTCTAAAAAATGGATACCGCCTCTTAACTTAAAAACGTGACGAAGTTGTATAAAATGGTTACCGTTTTTTAGACTTTATGAACGGCGCCATTTTTAAAATGGTTCAAGTATTATAGTCTAGTAGCTATACGCTTAAGCTAATTAGTTTACACCATGATGACTATATATAGTCACCAAAATATATTTTAAGTTCATGTACTTTTTATCTACCTAGGTAGAGATAGCTATCTCTGTTTATAGCGTTTTGTAAACAAAGATGGGTAGATAAAAAGCACATGAACTTAAAATATAGTCACCATGGTGTAAACTAAGCCATACAGTACTTATAGTACTTGTACGATTTTGAAAATGGCGCCTTTTATTAAGTCTAAAAAACGGTATCTATTTTATACAACTTCGTCACGTTTTTAAGTAAAAAGGCGCTATCTATTTTCTATAATTTCGTCACGTTTCGTTCACGTTTATAAGTCAAAAGCCGGTATCTATTTTCTATAATTTCTTCACGTTTCGTTCACGTTTTTATATCGCCAAGTTGTGACGTATACGTTATATTTCCGATATATCGTTGCGTGGGCGGTTTCGCTTAAAATTTTACGGAAAAAACGAACTCTAAACGAGAGTTTAATCTTTCACGTTCACGCTAAATCTTTATCTATTTGGCAACTATTACGAGACGCTCTGCTGCCTGGGAAGCTTATTTCTGGCATGGCAAGTCGACACTTTTTGGGAGACACGTAAAGTCCGTGTGCTTGTAACCTCTTTAGGATCTGCCGGAGGTGGTCGAGGTGTTCTTCGATGTTTTTACTGAACACGATGATGTCGTCTAAGTACACCGAGCAGATTTTCCCTCTCAGGCCTGAAAGGACTTCGGCCATTAGCTTGCGGAAGGTAGCAGTTGCATTTTTCAGGCCAAACGGCATTACTTTAAATTGGTAGGTGACCCCGTCAGGTGTTGAAAATGCAGTGTACTTCCTGGAGGTCTTTGCCATTTTTATTTTCCAGTAGCCAGATTTTAGGTCTAGGGTGGAAAAGACGGTTGCGTGCTCGAACTCCTTGAGGATTCCGTCCATCAGAGGAAGTGGTGCGTACTCATCGGTGGACTTAGCCTGCGAGTATTGGAAAACAACTTTACTTACAATAATTATTAAAATAAACTATATCAAAAGCATGTATTTATATATAAAAAGGAAGAATTTATATAAAATAAATTTTAAAAATAAATAGTACCTAAATTTATAACTTAAACATAAGAAAATTAATTAATTTACCTAATATCATTAAATACTAACATATTTTAACATAAGTTAAATCTTGAAAATAAAAATTAATAATAAGTGATCTTTTATAACTAAAAACTATTCATTTATACCAATAATTTAAATTAGAAAATAGTATATTATTCAATTGCTTCATAATCATAAGGGTGAACTGTGGGACACGAACCGATAGGCAAGTGACTTAATCACCATAATGATTAATAGCTATTATACCAAAGTAGAATACTGTACTTTATCCACGGCCATTTTAGAGTTTAAATAGAATTTTTTACAGACCCCCTATAAATCACGGCCGTGGATAAAAAAATTAAGGATGGCATTTATGTTTTTTTTTAATCATATGTGCAGAACTCCATGAAACTTCTAAATCGTAAGATACTTTTTCTAATGTAGTTTCTGAATTTTCAACGATGGAATTTTAAAAATTTTGCTGTACGTCTTCATTGTTTACTACGGTAGATGTCCTTAGGTACTTTCTTCTTAAATTGTCCATCATTTATCAAATTATTAAAAATTGTCTTAAGTTTTCTTCTTTCCAAATGTCTTTTATCCGGGTTTAAATTATTAAATTCGTGACAAGTAGGAAAATGTTTTTTATAATTTTGACCAAACAAAACCACCATATTAAAAAAATCTACATTAGAGTAATCCATTTTAATTTTAGTTGAGTTATCGTCATGGTAGTTAAACTAATACTAAAGTAATATTGAAAAAATTTTAACCCTTTGTTTTTACCGAAGAGTGCGAAATTATACCTGGTGGTTATTAGGCCGTTTATCCTTTATCGAAATGTGCCGACAATAGCATACTTGTTTCATATGATAAATTAAAGATACAAGTCATGGCCTTCTAAATTTAAAATTTACAATAACGGTTTTTGTTTAATAACTTAAAAACTATTAATTTTAGAATAGTGATTACATTTAACTATATTTTTATATTTATATTTTCTATTTAATAATATTAAAAAAAAAAATAGGTCAATCTATTTAAAATTTCAAAGTTATAGTTCTTTCCAGCAAAACCGGAAGTGTTAGAGTTTAGTAAATTAGACAGTTTTTTAAACCATCATTAAATATAAAAAAATTCCCAAAGAATCGTATGCTTAGCTCCTCAAATAAATAAGTTAGAGGAGAATTATTGACAAAAAAACATGTTAGGGTAATTTATATTACTTTATTTATACTATTTTTATATTTATATTTTCTATTTAATAGTATTAAAAAATATAGGTCATTCTACAGGGTGGGCCAAAAAAAACCGGCCACTTTTTAAACCGTTATAACTTGTTTGCCTTTTCGCCGATCTATACAAAATTTGGAATGAATATGCTCAAAACGTGTAGGATTCTGTACATAATTTTAATTATTTAAAATATTATATTTTTTAGTAATAAAGCTTTTTCTAAAGGGGTTATTTAAAAGCAGTGGGGATTAGAGCAAAATGTATAATTAAAAAAAAATCGTCTTCATTATGTTAAGTGGTCTTTCCTTAATAGTTATGTATATTTTTCTTTTAACTTAAGATTGTATTTTATTTTTTATATTATTTTTTTGGAAGGGGTACAGCTAGCAGTAAATATCATAAAAACACAGATTAAGTAGTCTGTTACTCATCTCAAATTATTTTTGACATGTCTAAAAAATAATATGTCAAATTGAAAATTATTAAAAATGACGAATCAAAATTAAAAACATAATTTTAAATATATATTTTAAAGATGAGCAATAAATAAAAAACGAATATATGTATTTAAATTAAAACATTTGTAGATAAACAAGAAATAAGTGTAGTTTTGGTCCAAACGAGAAAAAATGCTTGTTTTAGAAACGTTTACATACGATGAAGGATAATGTGAATTTTTGTAAATCAATAAATCAGAATATGGAACTTTAACTGCAAATAGGCAACCAAGATCCTGTACCTACCATAATTATATGGTTTTATATTATTTATAATTAACACAGTGTTTAAAATAATTAATTTTATTTGCAATGAAAATATAATACTTTTTAATTTAGCCAACAGTTTATTAAAATATACATCTACAATTCAGCTTTTACTTTTTTTCTTATTTTTTTATGTAATTCGACATTTTCACAGATTTTTGGTCATTTTGAATAGTTTTTAAATTGACAGATTATTTTTTGAGAGATGTCAGATAAATAACACGCCTACTCAATCAGTTTTTTTTTATATTAAAAATTAATTTATTGCAATATGTAGCCTTTCAGAAAAATAAGAATAAAAAATAAACTATAATTTCAAATTAAAATTTAAATATACTTACCTACTAAAGAAAGACCACTTAATATTATGAAGGCGAAACATTTTCAAATTATACATTTTGCTCTAATCCCCACGACTTTAAAATAACCCCTTTAGAAAAATATAACAATATTTTAAATAATTAAAATTACCTACAGAATCGGACATGTTTTGAGATTATTCATTTAAAATTTTGTATAGATCGGTCAAAAGGCAAATAAGTTATAATGGCTTAAAAAGTGGCCGTTTTTTTTTGGCCCACCCTGTATTTAAAATTTCAAAGTTATAGTTTTTTCCAGCAAAACCGGAAGTGGTAGAGTTTATTAAATTAGACAGTTTTTTAAACCATAATTTAATATAAAAATTTTCCCAAAGAGTCGTATGCTTAGCTCCTCAAATAAATAAGTTAGAGGGGAATTATTGAAAAAACACATGTTACAGAAATTTATATTACTTTATTAAATATATCCAAAAGTACTTATTTTAAAGTAGTGATTGTATTTGAGTTTTTTCTCAAAACTGTCCTTAATCAAATAATGTTACAATACAGATTGTGCCCTTTTGAAAATCTAAAGTTAGGGTTATCTCCGGTAAAACCGGAAGTGACAGTATTTAGAAAATTGCATCAACAGGTAGATTATATTCTTAGATAAAACTTTGATTAAGAAAGTACATCTCTATCTGATCACACAAAAAAGAAAAAGGTACTGTACCACTTAAAAGAATAACCCTGTATAAGGCACTAGTAATTCAATAAGAAATTTGCTTTAATTGATTTGTATGTTTATATGTTCATTTTATATACTTATTAATATTTTTATATATTACGTAAATTTTATATATATTTTGTTAAAAAGTAAAATTTTGAAATATAAAAAATTATGTATACATTTATTTGTTCTTTATAAACTAATACCAAAAATTTTGAGAGCTGTGGAGAATATACCATTAAATTCGAAGCATTACATTCTGAATTACTTAAAATAATAAAATCTTTTTTGGAGGCTTCCAAATATTCTAGTGAAACTTTTCGTCCTAAATTGAAATAAAGTTTTTAGTAGTAGTGCTGTTTTCGAGATAACAGCGTTTTAATAAAAACAAAATACATACAAAAATTTAAAACAACTATATCCATTTTCTGTATTATGACAAATAAAGATTCTTTACCGTGAGAAATATTCCTAATTTTTTTATATTCTCTGTAATTGAAACCTTATCTTTTATGATTGTAAAATAATACCTTCCACCTTTTGTGAATTTATTTTTCAAAAACATTTTTATTTTCTAAAAAAAAGGAAAAATTTGTAAAATAATAAATGTTTCCTAATACAGTTTGATTGATCTTTTCAATAGGCTTAGTTTCCTTACCAAGATTGATTGTTTTTGAAAATTTTGAGTTGATAGGATTATTCTTCATTGACTTATCATGCGAACAAGAATACACACATACGGACTGACGGACGTATATTTATAAAAGTTGTTTAGAATTGTATATAAAACACTTTAGTACAAATGTCTTTAATTTTGGACATTTTTTTCCGGGTTCAAAGTAAACGTATAATAAATAAAAATACCTTTCTGTGTGTACTTTAAGAATGCAAATTGACTATCCGGTCTATTAATAAGTTGATAACAAAATACTGCTGGTAACATAATAATACTTTTCACTTTTTGTTCTTTGCTAACATTTTTATAATTTAGCCTAGGCTGAGCTGTTAAATTATTATTTTGTGTGTAATATTTTTAAATAAAAAATATAAAACGTGATTTTTTGCTTTCCCATTTTGAATATTTTCAAAATTTCGGAAAGCCTTGTATTCGTGCAAAAATTTTCAAACATTTTTTTTTGCGTATTTTTGCGTTTTATGACGTTTTATGTCGATATAAATCAATTTCAAGCAAAAAAAAATTGTCGGTCGATCGGTGGGTCGCTCGATCGGTCTGTCCGGGAAATCTTGTGGGCACGATAACTTAAGAACGCTTTAAGTTAGAGACTTGAAATTTGGCATACAGGTATGTTACCAAAAGTTCTCGCTCGGGATTGTTTTTGGTGAACATTGGGGTGCGGCAAGGGGGGCAAATGGGCAAAAATACATTTTTTTAGAAAAATTTGAAAACTGCTATATAGGGGTTTTTGAGGTTGCTGAAATTGAATTTGATAATTTTTTTTTTAACTCCACCCCCAAGGGGGTGAGGGGGTAAATATTTTAAAGTTCTCTTCCAGATACTTTGTCTTTTGGTCCAGATAGTATACCTAACTATTTCTTAAAAAAATGTATTTGTACCTGTACCAGGAATCTTTCCTTTCCTTATGGAAACATAGTTATATAATGCCTGTACACAAATCTGGTCCAAGGGAAAATGTATCTAATTATAGAAGCGTCTGTAATCAATCAAGTATACCCAAGCTTTTTGATAGTCTTGTTGCAGATAGTATTAGGTGGTCTTGTAAGGAACTATTAATTGATCAGCAACATGGTTTTTGTCAAAACCGCTCAACCATCTCCAACCTTTTAGTATATCAAGAATTTATTTTAGATACTTTTGAAAACATGAATGGCCAAGTTGATTCTATCTATACGGACTTTTTTATGGCTTTTGATGACCAGCCTACACTTTTATCCAAATTGATTTCATTCGGTTTCAGCCCTCACTTTTTTAATTGGCTTTATCTCAGGTAGAAGCCACTCTGTGAAAATTGGCACATTTATTTCGTTTATTATTCTGGTTACATCCGGAGTAACTCAAGGTTCTCATAGTGGACCTATTTTTTTCCTTATATTTATTAATGATATACATATGATGTAGGTAAAAATTTCTTACATAGTAATTATATTTTATTCGCAGATGATTTAAAATTATACAGACATATTTCTACTCCTGATGATGTTGCTCTGCTGCAAAGTGACCTTAATAGATTGGTTGAGTGGTGTAACAGAAGTAATTTATTTTTAAATATAAAAAAGTTTCATAAAATGTCATTTTTTATGGGTAGAACAAAGGTTGACAGCTCTTATTCTATTGGTAACACTATTTTAGATTCGGTTGATACTGTTAGAGATCTTGGTATTTTATTAGATCGTAAACTGGATTTTAACTGTCATATTACATCTATTCAAAAGGCTAACAAAATGTTAGGCTTTGTAAAAAGAAATTGTAAAGATTTTTCTGTTAAGTCTATTATAACAGTCTACAATTCCCTTGTTAGATCTCATCTTGAATTTGCCTCTGTAATTTGGTCTCCTCAGTACAATATTGGTATAGATGAGATTGAGTCTGTTCAACGTAAACTATTACGATTTTGTGCTAACAAACTAAATATTCCAATTTATGATCATAATTACTCTCATGTGTATGAAGCATTGAATGTTGAATTACTTTAATTTATTAATAATTTAACTTAATTGTCCAGAAATGTTGTATAAAATTCGGTTTTATATCCCTACAAGAAATCTTAGACAAAGTTCTCCAACATTTAATATACCCTTTCATAGAACTAACTACGGATGTCATACACCTTTGGATAGAGCTATGCTGTTGGCTAATAACAATAACAATTATTTAAATTTTTTTAATTTGTCTTTAAATTCTTTTAAAACTTCTTTAAATAACCTTAACTTTTGATATTATTGGTATCAAAAATTTATATACTTATGCATTTATAATTATACCATATGTTGTACTTCTTATGTATTGGGGTTTTCCCGTTAACAAATAAATAAATAAATAAATAAATAAATAAATAAATAAATATTTTCCTGAAAATTGGTATATAGGGGCTTTTGGGGTTGACGAATTTGAATCTGATAATAACTTTTTTGTAATTTAACCCCCTGAGGGGTGGGGGGTATTTTTTGTGAAAACTGGTATATTGGGGTTTTTGAGGTTTCTGAAAGAGAATCTGATAATAAAAAAATTCTTAATCCACTCCCTGAGGGGTGGGGGTAGTTTTCGTGAAAACTGGTATATTGGGGTAGGGTGGGGTGGTCAACAGTGGATCAGTGGTACACAGTGAATCAATCGTTTATTGGTCGAACCATAGCATGTATGTGATTGGGCGAGTGCCATGAGGTAGCTGTTGTGATCCGTCTTAGACTTATCTAGTACGTGAGCGACTGCATGGCCGTTCGGACGTTCACAAGTTTTATTTGTATTTTAGTGCTTCCAGTTTTAAATACCACGTAAGTAAAACCTTGTTTGTAGTTTTCTTAGAAATAATATGGTAGAACTAAGGGTGTTTACATTATATCAAGGGGTAATTAACTAACGTGAAATCACCTAAATAACAGAACTTATTCTAATTTGAATTTAAATACTAAAGGATGTAGCCCTTTTGTTACTTTTGTTGCAGATAATGCCTCGCAAAAAAAGTCTAGAGAGAAAGATTGGCAATCACAGCCAAACGCAGATGGAAACAGCATTACAATTAATTCAAGGCGGTTTAAGCATCCGCCAAGCTGCGAAGGAAGCTGGTGTTGCCTTTACTACATTACAACGTTATAAAAAGAGGCAAATGACTGCTGAACCTGATGTGCAGCTGCGCTTAATTCCTAATTATAGTGTAAACAAGGTGTTTTCTGATCATCAAGAAGAAATATTAAAAGAATATTATAAAAAATGTACTCTGCTCTTTTACGGCCTTTCAGCAAAAGATTGTCGCAATGTGGCCTATCAAATGGCGAAGATTAATATTATTAAAATGCCACCCACTTGGGAGTCGGAACAGTTGGCGGGTGTTGACTGGTTTAGATGTTTTCGTCAACGTCATCAGGATCTAAGCCTTAGAAAACCAGAGGCTTGCAGCCTCGCCAGGGCAACAGCTTTCAATGAAGAGTCTGTCAAAACATTTTTCGACAATCTAGAAAGGGTACTCCAGCGAAACCCAGCGTTTGCCAATGGAACTCGGATTTATAACTTAGACGAGACAGGAACGACAACTGTGCAGAAGCCTCAGATAGTTGTTGGTCCAAAAGGGCATAAAAACTTGTGTAAAGTCACCAGCGGTGATAAGGGAACATTATGCACAACTTGCTGCATCATCAGTGCTGCTGGCCAAGCACTGCCACCTTTCATTATTTTTCCCAGAAAAAAGGTAAATGCCAGAATGACTACTGGGACACCAGCTGGAACATTAACCCTGGCAACGTCATCTGGGTGGATGACCAGTGAGCTGTTTGTCAGCGTAATTGAGCATTTCATTAAGCACAGCCACAGCACGCCGGAAAGCCCCAGTATTTTAATTATGGACAACCACGAGTCACACCTAAGTATTGAGGCGCTTGACTTGGCAAAAAAAAAAACGGGGTAACCGTCCTTACTCTTCATCCTCATACATCCGCAAGAATGCAGCCCTTGGACGTTGGAGTTTTTGGTCCATTCAAGACGTATTATCACAATGCTATGGACTCTTGGCTGATGCGCCATCCAGGTTGCCCAGTTACTATATATGATATTGGAGAATTAATTGAAATAGCATTTACGAAGTCAATGACAATTTCCAATATAACCAAAGCCTTTAAGAAAACTAGAATATATCCGTTTGATAGGGATATATTTTCCAGTGATGATTTCTTACTCAGTACAGTGACAGATCGCCCGAATCCAGCCAGCTTGATTTCAACCCAGTCTGCAAATCAGTCTGAAAACGTTGACCAAACGTCAGTTCTCCCAGCTGATGTGTTAAGCTACTGTTGAAGATATTGTAATGACTTTACCAACACCTGAATTAAACGAAAATTTAGCGATTAGAGAACCAATTCCCACTACTAGCGCTGGTAATAGATCACCCTACAGTGCTGTTGCTGGACCATACGGTTGTAGCAGTAATTTTTTATCACCCGAACAATTCATGCCGCCGCTGAAAGCCAAACCAAGAACCAATAAAAGAAAACCAAGAAAGCTAGGGAAAAGCATTATAGCCACCGACACTCCAGAAAAGGATGAAATAGCAGTAGTTAGAGAATCAGCTAAAAAAAGAAAAGAAGCAAAAGGAAAAAAGGTAAAGCGTGAAGTATTGCAAAGTGATTCCGAAGAAGATTATGATGAAAAAACATTGTGTCAAGACTCTGACGATGATAATGAGTGGTTTGAAGAAGACAAAGTGGAAGTTGATATAAAAGTCTTGACTGAAGAGCTTCTAGAACAACCCTTACCTCGTAGAGCAAAACAAGGAGAGTATGTGCTCGTTCTATTTTGTACCAAAAAACAAAGGGTTTTCTACGTTGCAAGGATTCTAGAAAGCCTAAACTTTAATATGGAATATTATGTCAGCTTTCTTAGACTGAAATTTAAATCACAGCAACAATTTTGTATGCCAGATGTGCATGACCTAGCGTTTGTCAAAGAACAGGATGTAAAATGTATCCTTCCAAATTTATTTATTTATTGTTACATCCAACAGTAAAAACCAATTAAAGGATGAGTCAAATAACAAGATACAGAATTATAAAAAAAAATAATAACAATTAAACTAGTAGAGTACAGAATATTAGTCCAAATTTAATTGGCGAAAGACAAATTTAATGCGGCTGTTACTGCAGGAGAATATATCAACATCAGTTTGAATCTTATGATAGTTTTTGCACATAGTGTAAATCGGTGAAAATGTTAGTAAGTTGGTTCTAGGCTTCGACAAATAAAATGTATCGTTTGTACAAGTGGCTGTAGGAATATGAAAATTTAACATTTCTAAGAGTTCTCAATCTTATTGTGAATTATTTTGTACAAAAAAATTACAGATCCGGAAGCTCTTCTGTTTTTTAAGCTCATTACGTTAAATCTGTCCAGTAAAAGATTGTTATCAATACCAATAATAGGGTAAACCCCATCTATTTTAAAGCTAACAAATTTTAAAAACCTTCTTAAAATTTTTTCGATAGCATCAATTTCGTATTTGTATTTTGGATTCCAAATCAGGCTTGCATATTCAAGTTTAGACAAAACAAAGGAATTAAATAATGCAAACAAAACCGATCGATCTTTAAAACCGTATCTATTTCTAATTGACAAAACAACAAGACTACGAAAAGCTGATGTAACTGTTTTCTCAATATGTAAACTGAAATCCAATTTACTATCAAACATAACTCCTAGATCTCTAATTTCCGACACTCTAGCAACAACAATGTCATAAATTTTATAGTTAAACACTAAAGTAGATTTTTTCTTTGTAAAAGAGACTACATTACATTTGGCAGCGTTCAGAGGTAACTTATTTTCACGACACCACTTAATTAAATTATTTAGTGCATTTTGAAGCCTCTGACAATCTACCAAGTCTTTTATTTTATAATATAACTTTGCATCATCAGCAAAAGCTAAAGCAGGGACATAAATTAAATTAAAAATGGTGTTAATAAAAATAAGAAAAAGCAAAGGACCTAATATAGATCCTTGAGGAACCCCTGAGGTCGCCAAAAACCAAAAGGATTTCAAACCACGACTCAACATATTGATATCGATCCACTAGGTATGAGTGAAAAAAGTAAATTAATTCGATTGAGAAACCCATATTGTACATCGCTTTAAGTAAAATAAAATGGTTAAGTACGTCGAATGCTTTGGAGAAATCGGTGTATATTACATCAACCTAACCACCGTCATCGAGAACTTGAGAGATATATTGAATAATACATGCAAAATTTGTAGTTGTGGATCTACCCTTTAAAAAAAACATGCTGAAGTTTTGAAATTAAATGTTTTATATTAGCATAGATTAGTTTGTGCAAAACCACCTCGAAAACCTTCGCAAAATTTGAAATAATTGTAATAGGCCGATAATTTTCAACGTTTTTCTTATTGCCTTTTTTAAAAATAGGAGTTATTCTGGATATTTTCCACCTATCTGGAAACTGACATGTCTTAAGGGCTAAATTAAATAAATTGGTCAACGGAGAACATAGTACAGAAGCGCAATCTTTTAGTAAAAATGACGGTATACCCTCCGGACCTGCAGTAGGTTTAGACTTAAGACTTTTAAGAGCTTCTAGGACATCACACTCTTCTACATTAATAATGTTAAAGTAATTATTGTTAGCACTGCTGGATTCAAAACTAAAGTCATTTTTTGTGCTGGGCTCACCATAAGATTTTTGAAAAAAGGATGCAATGCATTAACTATACTTTGTGGATTTTTAAGTTCGGCTCCGTCATAGTAAAGCGTATCAGGTATAGGATCAGTGCCCCTCTTTGTGTTAACATAGGACCAAAAGCTATTAGGATTACTTTTAATATTACGTTCAATATCCTCAATTGTAACATGTTACAATTGTCCCCGACTTAAAACATAATAAAGTCCTTATATTTTATGTTTGCATTTTATGCAACCTCCTTTTTTTAATGGGGATAATATGCCAAGAAAACGAAGCAGGAAAACCGATAGAGGTCCTTCTAAGGAAGTCCTGAAAGAAGCAGCAGCTCTTGTAATAAACGGAGGGTATGCTGAGCGAAGTGTTGCAAATAATTTTAATATATGTCATGTAACTTTTAACAGATACATAAAAAAAATTAAACTTGGTAATGATAATCCGTCTACAGGATATAATCCACATAATAAGATATTAACTGACAATGACGAAAAAGTCCTATGTTAATATATACGTGATTCTGCAGATTTATACTTTGGGTTACCGCCAAAAGAAATCCGCCCGTTAGCCTACCAATTTACGGTAAAAAAAGAAATAAACGTTCCTCGGCAATGGCAGGATAATAAAATGGCTTCGAAAGACTGGTTCACTAACTTTATGAAACGGAATCCAACCTTGTCAATTAGAGTCCCTGAGGCAACTAGCCATGCAAGAGCTGTTAATTTTAATAGAATTAACGTCGGTAAGTTTTTCAATAATTTATCGACTGATGGAAAAACATAATTTTGAAGCCCAAAATATTTATAACGTGGACGAAACAGGCGTTACTACAGTTCAAAAGCCCAGTAAAATTGTTGCCAGAAAGGGAATCAAGCAAGTAGGAGCCATTACATCTGGAGAAAGGGGAACATTAATAACCGTATGTACTGCAATAAACGTTATAGGAAATTCGATTCCACCTATGTTCATTTTTCCTCGTAAACGATTCCAGGAACACTTTATACGTGATGGACCAACTAACTGTATTGGGGATGCAAATGGTTCAGGATGGATGAATAATGAAACATTCTTTAAATTTATTCAACACTTTGCGAAATATGCAAAACCATCACTTGAAAATAAGATACTTTTGGTTCTTGATAATCATGATTCACATTTATATATATACCTACTATTGATTTTTGCCGTAAAGTAGGCATTGTTTTGTTGTCATTTCCACCCCACACGTCTCACAAGCTACAACCGCTTGATCGGGGTGTATATGGTCCATTCAAAACATATATTAATACCTTTATGGATTCTTGGATGAAAAGTCATCCTGGCCAGACAATGACAATATATGACTTACCTGGGATCGTGGCTCAAGCACTTCCGATGGCAACTAACTAACTAACTAACAAGTAATATTAAAAATGGATTTAAAGTAACAGGAATTTATCCATTTAATCGCGATGTATTTCAGGATCACGAATTTGCTCCATCCTCGGTCACCGATCGTCCTATTACTGCCGAAGATAGCGTTGATAATGCAACTATTACTAATAACACATTAGCGACAACACTAACTAATACTGCACAGGAATCTGAAACTGTAGACAAAACATTAAAAACAATTAACGTTATTTCAAACGTATTACTACAACCTCATGTTTCTGCGGCAGCTAACGATGCAAAAGAAATAGAACCTGTTCCTTCAACATCAAATCAAATAGTCGAAACTAAACTTGACACATCGCAAGAGTTATTACAAATCATTCGGCCTTTTCCTAAAGCTAAATTTCCAATGACAAAACGTTCTGGAGGAAGAAGAGAAAATCTGCTATTTTAACTGATACACCGGAAAAAATGCACTTGAAGAAGAGACTGACATGAAAAAAACGAAAGATAAATACGGTAAAAAAAAAACTTAACAAAAATAAATTTAAAAAATGTTTCAGAAAATAATTTGTCAAAATTTAAAACAAAAAAACAAAAAATAATTGATGAAAGTTCATCTGATGAAGAAGACTCACTTTGTTTATATTGTCTTAAGTCTTACTCGGCTGATAAAAAAGGTGAGGAGTGGCTACAGTGTAGAGGCTGCAAGCATTGGGCACACGAAGAATGTGCCGATAACGTTGATGAACTTTTTTTTTATTTCCTAAATTGTGAAGATTAATTAACTTTTAATTATTTTTTAGTTTGAAGTAAGGTTTTGTATTTTTAGAATATAAATATTTAGATGTTTAATATCTAATAATAAAGCTATTTAATTTTATTTCTTATAAATATTTTGCTATAAAAATTGTTACAACTGTCACTACCCCTTGTTACAATTGCCCCATTATCGGGGACGAAAGTAACAACAAACAGACTCCAAAAAATCTAGTTGTTTGTTTATTATTAAAAGAAATTTAATTAAAATACTAGCGTATAATGAAGGAAGATACGTCAACCCTATCATGTATTGAAACGTTCTAAATTCCTGGATCATTATATTTTGATATTAAATTTATAAAAATATGAAGTGGTTATCCAAAAACTTAAAAAGTTAATTGCCGGAGCTCTGATAGTCTGGTAGCAGGCTAATGAGGGGGTTGAGAATTTATTTAAAAAGGCGCCAACCAGTTTGTACTGTTGGATTTTTCTTAAATGATTAAAACTGGTAAACTATACATTCAAGTCGTGCTGATGCTGAAAGACAATAAATAAAGAAACAAAAATAATAGTAAAGTGAATAGTATTTATTTACAAAACCTAATATGTCATGACAAAGAGAGTGATATGCTTGTCTATAAAGTTTAATGGGTGGTAATGATTACCAGCTAAATTTTAATGAGTACCAATATTTATTACATAGTAAAGTAAGTGAATTTATATTATGAAATACCATGTTAAAATAAAAAAACCCCAAATTTGCAAATTTGTTCACATATAAAAATGTACCTAAACTGTATTTATAAAATGTACCAATAAAATTTTATCAGACCATGTCAAATAAAAAAATTATATACCATGACACTCAGAATATTTAAATATCAAAAGTATGTACCAAAAAAATTAACATTCTAGTTCTAGAATTGTTGCAAGGTAATTTAATATAAAATATTAAATTAAACAAAATAAAAAATTGTTGCTATTTCTTCTTCTACGTGAAGACTGGACCCATAATAAAAATAATAAAATAACTTACAGTTATGTAGTAAATCTTTTCGTTACTTGCCAACTTCAACTTGAACAGCAGGTCGAAGAACTAGGGGCTTCGAAGTCCAACAAAAACTTATACTACGCATAGACCATAAGTTACTCCACATAACCAAAATACTCCATCGGTTAAGACAGTAATTCAACATACTATAAGTTATACGGTATGTTCCATAACTTAGCATGAAAATATTCCATTAGAAAATGTAATCTTAAACTTTGACCATAACCTCAAAATTGTGACATCACAGTAAAACCATCACAGTAAAAAGCATCACCGTAAAAAAAAACCCTAAAAGAAATATTTTCACCGTAAGATTTTGATAATCTCGAAACAAAATAAAATATCGACAACTCGTAGTAAACTTACCTCAGTATTTTTGAGGGCTTACAGAAACCAAATAGAATTTCCACTCGACATCATTCAGCAACTTAATGTTCTATCTACAAGAGACGAAACACATATTACCGAAAAATAACGCAAAGACTATTCATCGATCAAAAATATTATATTATTTAAATAAAGAATGAAATTATAAACTCACCCAAAGTAGTTATATAAACTTAGAACGTAAGATTGTTTAGATGTTTCATGATATCTTTTCACACAGCCGAAATTGTCACAAAAATGGCCTTCTTCCTTTTTTATCAGACCAAAAAACACTAAAAGTAGGCACATTTGCACTGAATAGAGCATTTAAACTACCAAAAGAAAACTAACGTCAAGGAACAAAATGACAACTCATTTTGTTGACAAATAATATTCGATACAATTCGACACGAAAAACATATTGTTCACGAAAGAAAAATGAAAACTAATAAGGATTACACTATGCTAAGGTTACCTAAAAATGGTCAGCTGTCTAGAACAAAAATCGTAAGTAAATCTAAGGTTAGAACTTGATGCCGGACAAATATGTTTATTTTATTTAAACAAACACATATAAGCAATTTGTTTCTTTATTCCTAGGAAGTATAATACCATACAAAGAGATTGCCTAACTGTGAGTAGGATGTACGGTACAGAAATTGTGAAAATACGGTTTTTAACCTCCAAAAGTTATAAACTATGTGTCAGAGATGTTTCCGAAGAAAACCAGTGAAAACAACAAACCGCCTTTCTAGATCAACGAGAATCTTTAACCCGGCGTCTGACACGTGGGGTGTCACAAACCCCAGAGTCCAAATATTACTCCCTAACTATTTTATTTTCGCGCCAAGCGAAGAAAGCGCCTCAGTACCTTTCAATTGCTTTTTACTTGGCACAGTGTAGCATGAACTGCAGTATAAATATTGAAGCGCTGGAGGCCACGTCGTTTTAAAATCGCCTGGGGTTTCTGACACCCCACGTGTCTTAATACGTTATAAATATTTATCTTGCTGTTTCTCCGATATTTTGCAATCGTAAGTAATTTATCTAAAATACTATAATATATTTTATTGACTATTGACATCGGAAAGATTTTCGGGCAATAAAGATGACTTTTTACTAAGCATATTGAGGGACTTCATATTCGCCCAAACATTGTTAGAGTTACAGTTATTTAATTTTATGTTATAAAAAACCTTTTTTTCATTTTTTATCGCTAAGCAAACAGCATTTCTAATATTCTTGTAAGATAGCCAATCCACGTTACTTTTTGTTCTTTTATACCGACTAAGAGTTCTATCTCGTTCCGCCATCATTTCTTTGAGATTATCAGTTAGCCAAGGGGCATATTTTTTAGTAATTCTAATGGTTTTAAAGGGCACATGAATATCGAGCAAACTTGTAATATTACTATTAATAAAATCAATTTTATCATCAATATTATTTATATCATATATATTTCTCCATGGTATGGATTTAAGATCATTTTTAAATTTTTCGTAGTCTAAGTTTTTAAAATCTCTAAATGTCTTGAATAAAGGCGAATTTTTATTAATTTTTAACTTTAATTTACAGTGTATTAATTCATGATCTGTATGAATATCGGTGTGAAGCACGTTGGGTTCTGATACTAAGTTCTCACTAGAAGTTAAAATATAATCAATTAGCGTTGCCGACGTACCGAATATTCTCGTAGGTTGATTAATAATTTGCTTTAACCCTAGTCCATCTAATGTTTTATTCACAAATTTGCTTTCACTATTATGTATTAACAAATCTGAATTAAAATCCCCTAAACAAACTATATTACTAGCATAGGGTATAATATCAGAGTAAGTACTTTCAAAGCATTCCCAAAAACGCAAATAGCTAATTTCAGGCGGTCTGTATATTACAATAATTGCTGTATCGTTATCCTGTGCATGAATTTTTAGCCATATTTGTTCAATGTCCCCACCAATTTTTAATACTGAATAATTTAAGCTGCGCTTCAGATACACACCGACACCCCCACCTTGCCTGTTGCGGTCAGAACGAATGAAACGATATCCGTCAATATAAACACTGACAGATGGTATACTGTTATCAAGTCGAGTTTCATTAAGGACACAAATGTCAAAATCAGCGTGCAGGAGGGTATTTTTAAAATCAGTAAAATGTCCGACTAACGTCCTTACATTTAAATGTGCAATTTTTAGAGTTTCCATTTCCATTAATTATTTAAACCTATTGGTTGCATAATAAAAAATTAAATAAACATAATAGTACGTAGTTGATAGTACCTATCTACCTAGACATTTGAGCTCTTATTTATAAAATACTTTGTACTATTATTGTCTATAAAGAAAACAACAAAATGTAACATTTTGAAATGTTACAGTATCAAGTTTGGTGTCCAAAGAATAATTTTTAAAGGTGCAGTGCCATTTAAAGCAAAATTTGTTACATTTGACCCCGACCTCCCCTACTTAATGCGGGATGATCCGGAAGATCTTCCTTCACTAATAAATCAAGCGCTCTTTCAACCCGGCATAGTTTATTTGAACAAACTAAATCTAACAGTCGGTCATTATCATTTAAAATAAAATTTTGTTGTAGTAAGTCGTAGTAGTTACAAAATCTTTTAAAATCAGTTGTTTTTGTAGTAGTAACATTATTTGAGTATTCCGTTATATTGAAATCACCTATAAAGTAAACATCAGCTTCACTAAGATAATGCAGGGACTCTAAGCAATCGTACAAACTTTCGTAGTAGTTTGCTTTAGTTGTATCGGGTATATACGTACAAAAAATATAGAAAGTGTAATGTTTATAGGTAAATTGAACACCAACGATATCAATCAATGGTAAGGCATTGCGGATAAATGATAGATCTAATTCGGTCATAGAAAAAATATCGGAACGGCCAGCAATTAGTGCTCCACCTCCACGAGTTTTATTGTGTGCTACTAAGTTACGATCGGCCCTGAAAACAGAATAATTGTCACAAAATATTTCGTGGTTGGACAACCAATCCTGCCCCCATGTTTCGGAAATAGCTATAATTGGAAACCTATTTGATAAAACACCATTTAGAAAGTCGTGCGTTTTATTATTCAGGCTACGCGTATTTTGATAGTAAATTAATATTTCTTTTGTCTTGGATTCATCATTAGAAACACCTACTGATTGCTACTTAGAAAAAAATAGTGATGACTTAATTTCGTTTATTTTGTCGATATAAATTGGACATTTAGAATCCCAAGCTGCATGATTTGTATCCAAGTTGATATTTTTATCTTTATTGTGTTTGTAACAATTAATACAGTTTTTATTATCAGATTTACAGGCATTGATTAAATGTTTACCTCCACATTTAGGGCAGAAAGGATCAGAACTCTTGCAGTCACTTGAAAAGTGGTGAAAACCACTGCAGTTAAAACATCTTTTTACATCAATGGCGTCAAAAACATTACACGAATCGTAACCTAAAAACAATTTACCATGACCGAGGGAAAAAATATTATTATAAGTTAATACATCCACCTGCATAACAACCTGATATACCTCTTTTTTTTGTTTAAGGGCCTTAACTTCAATAATTTTACAGTAAAAATACTTATAATAACTTTTTTTTAATTTGGGGGTAGTTTTTGTGAAAATTGATATATTTTTAAGTTGCTAAAATTAAATCTAATAATAAAAAATCTATTTTAGAGGTGTAAAATGGGAAAGCTCTTTTACTGGGCAGTGTATTTCACATAAGTTTTTTTCAGTGTAACAAATTAAGGCTAATGAATAAATGCATAAGTATTTGTTTAAGTAGTTATTTTTAAAATGGGTGTTGATAAGTTTGGTCGTTCTTCTTTGAAAGAGAAACCTACAAATAAAAGACATCAACCTCAAGTATTATCTTTAGACTGGGTAATGTGAATATATAAAAAAAGAGAAAATTAATTAGTGTGCATTGGACAACAAAGGGTATGTTGATAACCGTCATAAAATTTCAATAGATAATATAAATATTTTAAAAGATTCACTGGGAGAAAGAGAAAAGGTTTTTAAAAAAGAATTACTAGACAGCATACAATCACTACTAAATAGTTGTTTAGACTTTATTTCTAGTATTTATTATTATTTATAATCAGTGATCGGACTTTGGATTTTTTAACAGGTCCGCATTAAGGAAACCTGGTGTTAGAAAAGAAACTGCTGCCGAGAAAAGAATTTGCAAGAGCGCGCTCGAGCGTGGCAAAAGGCGTAGATTATATCAAGTCGGGTGCGATTCGCGTAATTTCGGTCTAATTCGTATCTGCAGCATAGTAAGTTAGCCGCCATCCACAGACTATGCAAGCCTCATAATGTTAAAAGCTATGCGTACAAGACATATGACGGCACATCAAGCCAATTACGGCATTCAGCCCTATTCTGGTGGCCATCGTTATTATTCCGATGTCGTTATAATTAAGACGTCGTGATCGTGTTCCAACACGATAACGTTAAAATTTGCTATTACCGTGGCCACATCGGAACGAAAAATATTACAATCCCGAGATCGGAATTGAATGAAGTGAAGTACCTTCGTTTCAGGTTACCAACTTAGTTATTTAGTAATTTCTTATTGTGGTAATGCTGTTTTACACGGTGCTTTTAAATTTTTTATATTGGCGTCATTGATTGTCAGTTGTCAGAAGAATCGTGTTTACGTACATTTTTTGTTTTTTTTAATACAATAAATTAAGACCCATGGATTCCAAGAAGCCACCACGAAAAACAACGGCTGAAAAGTTCAGCGTGTGCGTAAATGAATTAATATGTGAACAAAGACTAAACGGTTAACTTGTGGACCAACTTAACAAGGAAATTAAATACAACTTGTGGCCCAGTAAGAAAACCAGAGGAATGGAGAAAAGTAGGTACCTTAGATGTTAAATAATTGTAGCTTGTTTGTCTTAAGCCTTTGTTGTTTCAACAAACAGGCTCGTGTCTGATATTTGATTAAAGTTTTATTGTGCAGGCGAACACTGGCCTAAAAAACTACGAGTTAAATTTTCAACCAGTATCAACCAAGTTTTTTGGGCTTTATCAATGAAAAACAGCTTTTGTATGTCTGTTTGCAGAATTAGTTTCTAAAAAGCAGTAAATATTTGTTTTAATTATATATTTCTTTTAGAAACCAACTTTAGTGGCATCCAGATGGAACAAAACACTGAGGAATAAAAGGAAAATTAGAATCTGAACATAGGGATTTGATAAAGGTGACCTAATCAAAACCTTTAAGATTGCTGTAAACCTGTGAAACAGATGTTTTTCAGTTTGCACCACGCTAAGTCAGAGATCACAAAGGCTTTCCAAAGAAAGATGTTCCAAGTTACTGCATAGAAACTTATTCTCCAACTGTATGGTATACAATTGGAGTCGTCTGACTGAGTAGACAGTGTCCACCACATCTGTGAATAGTTTTAAAAAAAGACTTGATCAATAAATGAAGGGTTCAGTTAGGAACTTTGTCCACTACCCATAATAATTAACTTTTTTGTGATTTGTGATTAACTTGTAACTACTTTGTGATAATTTTATTTATATAGGTATACACTTCTGTTATAAATGTGATACATATTATTATATATATATATATATATTATATAAGTTGCATGGTAGGCCTTAAAAAAAATAAAATAAAAAATCAAGCACTCCATTTTTTATAGATGGATATTTTAGTAGTCTACAGAGTAAAACAAGGCCAAATTAAAATATTCCTTAGAGAAGTTTTTGAGAAAATCAATTTTCTATTTTTATATTTTTTCAGTGTATTCTAATTTTATTGGGGATATCAAAATCGTGTATTTTACTAAATATATATTTTTGTTATTTTCAAGATTGTTTAAAAAGTAAGCAAATTGTTTTCTTTAATCAAGCCTGCTGTAATGATCTTTTGAGATATTTAAAATTAAAATAATTTAAAACAAGCCCCAAAGATATGTAATGCTACGCATTCCATTATATACCATTCACAGTGGGTTGGATTTTTCGCAAATAACGTAAGTTAAAACTATTTAAAAACCAAAATAAAAAAAATTTAAAGAAAAAATAAAAAAAAATCTTTATCAGCTAAGAAAAATAAATACTTTCGATATTCCTAATGAAAATTAAGCATAAACTGAAAAAAAAATATAAATAATTGAAAATCGATTTACTTAAAAATGCTTCATCCATCAAAAAAAATAGGGTGCTCGATTTTTGATTTAAATTTTATGAGGTCTACTGTGGTTGTTTATTGAGCCTACAACATACAAAAATCAAGTATTTTTTAATATTTCGATTTATTCCTCTTCTTATTCTTTCCCCCTCTCATAATAAAATGTTTCTTCTTGGATTTGGCACATTTTTATCTAAAAAAAATCAAATAATCCACACCTATATTTTGTTTTCTTTTTCCATATCTCCAGAAGTTTGTGACACTTTGTGATAGGGGGAGGGGGGGTCAAGAGCAGTGTGATTTCACTATTTTTTTCCCTTTATTAGGGATTCTAGGCAAAGGTGACGAAGTGGGGAGGGGGAGGTCTAAAATTGGTCAAAATTGGGTGACGTCATTCTTGAACAGCCCCTTGGTACTTAGTTCCGAAATTCGGGATCCCGAAATTTCGGGATATCCTAAAGATTTTTAAATCCCGAAAAATCCCAAATACTTTTTAACGAATTTATTTACTCGATGTGTAATCTTAACATTTTTTGTTTACAATGGTGGAAATGTAACCCTAGAGACTCCAGGCTGGGATCATGCATTTACAAATTTAATGTGATGAGACATAGGGGGGAGAGGGGGTCCGTGCTGGTGTGACACTTTGTCACAAAGTCTTTGTGACAAGGGGGGAGGGGGGATGGTCAAAAATGACCCAAAAAAACGTGACATACTTTATGGACGTCCCCTTATCAAGAATTACTTTGCTCCACATTACTCTGGATAACCAAGTATTTTTAATAATATACTAAGTTGCACCTACTCTTAAGACTTTAAGAATTGCCCAGGCCTTTGCCCATTCTACACTAAGGGTGATAAGCAAACCACTAATTGATGTCTGAGCTCTCTGGAGAATTTTAATACTCATTTAAACTCCCGCTCAGATACCTCCAATGGGTTGTTGCCATCCATTAAATCCTTTTTTTTCCAATTGTGCTCTACACCTGAAAAAAAAATCAGCTTCATAACAATTTTGTAAGAAATAACCTTGCAGGCAAAATAAATGGTAATATACATTTCTTACCTTCTTCTACGGTCCTCCACTTTATTAATACCTCTTTTCTATGATTATTAATTACAACAAAGCCCAAATTATTCATCTTAGGTATTTCACTAATTTGTCAAAATAGTTTTTAGGTTAGCTTATTCCGATACCGGAATTTACAGCAAAGCCAAAAGTGTCTTGTGGTAAATAACGATAATCATTCCGACATTCGTTTAACGACATCGGAAAAAGTGAACACCATAATCGCATTTTGACGGTTGACAAGCGGGACCTCGAAATTTTAACGATGTCGGAATAATTACGATCACGATCACGATCACGATGGTCACCATAATACACCTGATTGTGATGTTTTACGCTAGTTATGCGGGTGGCGCTACATGTTTTATATGTTCATTATAACAAAAAATATTGTTTTTTCAAATTTTTGTTTTAGGCATTTATTTATTCAAAAAAATAAAAAAAAATTGAAAAACCAATAGTTTTACCCCGTTCCGCTTTTTATCAAAAACAATCTTTATCCTAAAACTTTGGATAAGGAACCTATGGTCCAAATTTTAAGTCCTTAGCGTTCTTGAGTTATTGTAGTTACAAATTTCCCATTCAGAGAGAAAAACAGACAGAATTTTCTTACGGATTTTTTTTTCTGTATAAAACGTTTAAAAGCTATTTATTTTTTATTTACTAACGCATGAAAGATCTTGAAAAAAACAAACAGTTGCTTTGGTTAAAAAAGAGTTACACTTAAAAAGGTAAAATTATTACATTTTAATAACTGGATTAAATTCTATTTTATATTTAACAACCTAGGAACAACACAGAATAATGGAATTTGTTCGCATATCTTAAAAAAAAGGAAAAAGCATATTTATGTGCAGACTGTTTTTTGTTTTACTTTTTATTTTATTTGACTGTATGTATTTAACTTAGTTTGATTTCACGGGAATATTTAAAATAATGCAAAGATACAAAAGAGCAAAATTAAATAAAATTAAATAAAACAAAATAAGAATTACGTAACAATAATAATGTATTTTTGTTCAATGTAAATGATCTTGCATTTTATGAAATTATTCTTTGTTTTCCTTAAGACGAACCTGTTAAAAAATCCAAAGTCCGATCACTGTTTATAATTCAATTAAAACCAGAAAACTACGACACTGATCCTTTGAGATTTGTCAATATACTTATTTAGAAATCTATAATCGAAAGAACAGGCCGTAAGCTACCGCCCCTGGTGGAATGATTTTTAATTAAAAGATCCGTTAACAGGATTATTAAGTATGAAAAGTAACGTGCTGAAAGCAGGTCATTAAGGTATTCTGAAAAACGTGCTAAAAGTATGTGTGTGCGAATAAAATTATATTAAAGATATTTACGTGGATATTACCGCGAGTTACACGGTGGCTTTAACTCTCTCGCTGTGGCGTGAAAATTTACGTGAATAAACCGCAGTTTTTGGATTACTTCGCCAAAGGGGCCCCTCTCATCGGTTGACAACATCAACAGTCTATTACGTAAGTTATTAAGTTCGCAGTCCACTAAAAACTATATCGAAGCCTCCCTGGCAAAGTAAGCCTATGGATATCAAACAATAGTACTAGCGAAGATATAAATAAAGAGTTAGGTGTCTTATAAAATAAAATTAAGGAGCTGAATGATAAAATAAATAGTACAAGTAAAGATATAAATAATAGAATAAAGCATAAAAAACCTTCATAACTGAAGAAAAAAATTGTTAAGGAGCTGCACAAACCGATTAGAAATAAATCAAATTTTGTATGTGTAGATTTGAGATTAAAGTTTGAAACAAATAAAACTATGCCAAAAAAAGCAATACTTATTGTTTGATACTGCACGACACACTTGTTAAATGTAATTCTCTTTCAAATATAGTAAACATTATTTAAATTATGTTTTTAATGAATATTTTTTGTATATAAATGTATTAATTATTAAATTATAAATACAGGGTTATTCAGA
Source organism: Brachypterus glaber (assembly GCA_958510825.1). Taxonomy (NCBI): domain Eukaryota; kingdom Metazoa; phylum Arthropoda; class Insecta; order Coleoptera; family Kateretidae; genus Brachypterus; species Brachypterus glaber. The sequence continues at coordinate 10,150,880 of OY294053.1, read as the reverse complement.
TATAAGTTCGAGGAATTTAAGAGGTTAATTCTACGTTAAAAAAATAAGAAAAAAAAGTTCCTATAAAGGTTGGTCCGGAAATGAGCCCTAAGCGAGCTGCGGCCCTTCGAAGATGGACATATTGACTGGGGAACAAAAAAAGCACCAATAAAATCTTAATGCTGCAGAGCGATTCTTTATTTAAAACTAAGCAAAAAAGTATTCTTCACTAAAAAACATAAATTTAATATTAAAGGAGTTATAGCCTTTTAAAAAGTAACGTTTATTTTTATTGGCACACAATGTTACTTTCTCTTAAATATATATATAAATAAGTGTTACACTATATGACATTTTTAATGTACTTTTACTGAAGAAATCTGTATTTATTAAAAAAAATCCAAAAAATGTATACATAAAATTTGGGGCAAAAAGTCCAAACCAAATGTGTTAAGCCTAACATATTTTGTCCGTCTAGGCACGCCTCTGGATAAATTCAAAAAAATAAATTAACATAAACTTATTGCCCTTATTAATACTGGTATACATGCAGAAGCTCGTCGCTCTAGATTAAAGGGTACAAGAGTTATTCATTAAAAACCTTATTTTTATTACAATTTCAAAGAGCCGTAGCTCCCTTAGGGCTCATTTCCGAGCCAACCTTTATAGGAACTTTTTTTATATTTTTTAACGTAGAATTACCTCTTAAATTTATAGAACTTATTTATGAATAACCCTGTAAATAACTATTAAAATAAAATTTGTTTTTTTTTCTCATAATTTAAACGCCTCAGATAAGTTGAGCTAGGTAGGGCTCACCTGACAAGCCATAGAGATAGTTAAAATAAATTAATATTATTTTATTAATTTTACAACAATAAGATAAATTTAAATAATTTAACATAAATAAAATTATTAAATTGTATATAAATATAATTAATAATAATAAATTTAAATACCACAGAAAAATAAAATTATTAAATTATAAATAATTAATAAAAACTATTTCATAATTTAGGTACACCTGACGAACCATAGAAATAGCCTTGGCGCAACATGCCAGAAAAAACACAGTTTTGACTTCCACAACACCGAAATAATTCACAAAGAACAAGACAAAAGGAAACGGGAACTTGCATAAATGATCCACATTAAAAAAGAAAAAGTAACAATCAACAGAAAAACGGATATTGAAGACCTCAGCGGCATCTAGTACAACATAATCCAGCATATCCAATAAAATATTTTCTTTCAATGGCCTAACCAAGCAGAAGAAGAAGAACTATAACGGACAGACAATCTTATTGTTACATACTGTATAAATACTGTTATTAAGGCGCATGCCCAATAGTATACCTATAGTATATGTCTCTTTTTAGGCGATACTCTCGCTCTCTGATAGGTAAGCCGCCATGTAAGCCACACATGCATTTCACTGTGATATTAAAATATTATATTATTATAAACTATTTAAGTGTTATTGTTGTTTCAATGGTCACCAATATTCCAAACACTTATGAAACGTTTTTATTTTTTACCAAAAAGTATTCAATTTGAATTATGTATAAAGTCAAATTTGATTTAGTAATATTTATTTATTTATTTATTTATTTAGATACACCACCCAACAGCCGAGGCCAATTACAGGGTGGGAAATATATACAATATAATATACACATATATATATACACAAATACAGAAACATTATAATACTTAGAGTTAAGACTTAAACATTACAAATATGACGATAAATCAATTTTCTTAATAACAGGTAAGTAGAAACTATAAAAAAAAGTTAAAAATGGGACCAAAAATACGCCTAACCTAAAAATTTAATTTAACTTTAAAATATTGTACTCTATTATTTATTTAATTGTTTCAGCAAATGTTGAAAACGGCCCATATCCGGGGTTGAAACATCCATTAAAAATTGTTATAAAAAACGAAAAAATTTGATTTGATAAAATTGGCCCGATAACCCAACAGCTCCTCCTGCAATAAATATAATTAATAAAAATTATTTCATAGTTTAGGTACACCTGACGAACAATCGAGATAGGTAAAATTAAATTACACTCTGAGAAATAAAATTATTAAATTATAAATAAATACAATTAATAATTATTAATTAATAAGATAAATTTAAATAACACAGAGAAATAAAATTATTAAATTATGAAATAAATATAATTAATAAAAATTGTTTCATAATTTAGGTACACCTGACGAACCATCGAGATAGCTAAAATTAATAAATTATTTTATTTATTTTACAAGAATAGGATAAATTTAAATAACACGCAGAGAAATAAAATTATTAAATTTAAATAAACATAATGGAGCTCTCTACAACTAGAATTATGAAACAAAAGACGTCTACCCTATCTCTATCTCATTTGTGCTACACTTTCCAGCCAACCAAATAAATACTTATTTATATACTATATTTGTTTTTCATACAACAAATACAGTATTTATTTGGTTGGCCGGAAAGTGTAGCAGTGAGCGGCACGAACGAACATAGCTAATGTGAATCTGTAGAATAAGATAATTCTACTAAAATTTAGATGGCGCCAGTAATTTCTTTAATGAAAATAATATACTTACACTTTTCGCCCGGCCAATTAAATATTGTATTTGTTCAACAAAGAACAAATACAGAATTTGTTTGGTTGGGTGGAAGTGGGAGTGTATGTATGTCTTCTATCCTTTTTGGGTAGAACTTTGGTCCCTGTCTAATCTAACGGGAGAAATCGCCATTAATAATTAATAAGATAAATTTAACACACACAGAGAAATAAAAATAAACATAATTAATAAAAATTATTTCATAATTTAAGCTCAAATTCAGAGTAATGCTACGCATTCCATTATTATTTACAGTAAATGGTATATTACATTTTCCCCAATAATTTAGGTAAGCTCTTAAATAATGTTTTTAAAAATATTTTTGTATTAAAATGTTTTAAATTATAAATATATAATTACTAAAATGAAAATCTCCGTTAATGCATATTCTTGATTTAAGAAACATTTTTCTGTGTGTAATTATACTTTTTGTTAACAAAAATGAAAAAAATAAAATATTTATATTAATAGGTATATAAATCACACAGAAAAACAAATGTGATTTGTATATAACAATATTCTTGATTTAAGAAACATTTTTCTGTATGTAATTATACTTTTTGCTAACTTTTTGAAACAAATAAAATCTATAATTAGGAACACAGAAAAACAAATGTGATTTGTATATAACAATATTCTTGATTAATGAAACATTTTTCTGTGTCTAATTATACTTTTTGCTAACAAAAATTAAAGAAAATAAAATCTGTAATTAGGTCACACAGAAAAACAAATGTGATTTGTATATAACAATTTCTGCTTTATTTTGTATAATTTAGGCGCGCTAGACAAACCACACTTAAAATATAACAACTCTTCTAAAAAATATATATTTAAGCAAAAATTGGGGGATGCGTCAACATTTTTATGTGTGTGATTATACTTTTTTGCTATAGTTTTTGAAACAAATAAAATCTGTAATTTGATTGTACCGTGGTATATAAAAATATATATTGTTATATACGAATCACAATACTCTTGATTTAAGAAACATTTTTTCTGTGGGTGGTAACGTACTTTTGCGAACTTTTTTTGCAAAATGTGTGAGAATAATTTTTGTATTCATATGTAATAATTAATAAATTATAAATATATAACTATTAATTTTTTTTTCTTTTTAATTAATATTTCATTAATATTAATTATATATTCATAATTTAAAGATATTAACGTATAAATATTTATTTATTAAAAATTTTGTTCTCATAATTTAGGCTAACATGTCTAGCTAGGCTTCACAGTTAGGCATCAGGGCTCCTTGGTTTCAATAAATAATTTTCTAATACAAAGCTTTTAATTAAATTATTCTGTACCACAGAGATCTCGGTGGCGCAGTCTGTAACATATCTGTCTATCAAACTATAATGTTAAAAGATTTTTGCACTACTTTTTCCTTAAATGAAAAACCAAAATTAATATATTTTTCTGTTCCCTAGGTGACGTCGCTTTACGCATTCAAACCAGAACGCCGTCAGAGGCTGAAAACAGCACGACATCGGCTATTTTGACTCCACTTTTCCAGCCAACCTAGAACATTTTACGTATTTAGGCCTCGGGTGAGGGCGAACGGGGCCCCTTCGGGACCCTGGTGCCCCCGGGCTAGTGTACGTTAGTACCACCATTGCACAAACACCAATACACATTGGTAGTGCAGCGGTGGTACGCGGGGATGCGCTGACCGGCGAACGGGGGTGTCGGGGACCCAGTGGGACTCTGGGAAACCTCCCTCGATTTATATAGGGTAGACCGGGGACAATTGAAACAGGGGACAGTTGAAACGACCGCCATATTCTAAAAATTTCGAGGCCTAAATCACGCGGACATGTATCAAACAAAGCGCCTTTAGATGCCGCATGTAGCAATCAGTCGGTCACTGACATCAGTTGTGCGCGCGCTCCCGATAACGTGTTTTTGCCCTATAAAAGTAAACTTTTCCAGTGATCAAACAAATGTAACACAAGAAATACGAAAGTAAGTATCTAGTTTCCACTATTTTAATTAGTTTTTTTGGTATATCTCCTTTAGTCGGAGCAGTTTAAATTATATCTGTTTTCTACAAGTAAGAAAATATTTGAGTGTTTACCTAAAAATGCGTTGCGGGGACAATTGAAACAAATAACATGGGGATGGTTGAAACGTGTTTCAATCGTCCCCGTCGTGATTTTTTTCATATTGTTTATCTAATGCGTTATGTCATGGGATCTAAGAGCGATTATTTTGTTTTAGAATGCCACGAACACGAATAAGAAAAACGGAAAGAGCTTTAATATCCGTTTTGGATTATGAAGATGCCTATAAAGAAGTTGCCGAGAATGAGGCATCCATAAGGTCTGCGGCAGGTAAATTTGGACTAAACCACGTATCATTGGGTAGATTTATTAAAAAGAAAAAGCAGGCAATTGATCAAGGATCCACTACTCCTGTCACGATGGGTTATCATTGTGTGAGACGGGTATTCGACGTTAACCAAGAAAAAAGTTTTGTTGAATATATTATTAAAACAGCAAATATATTCTACGGATTACCGCCGAAAGAAATTCGAAAACTAGCCTATCAATTGGCTGTAAAATATTCGTTAAACGTGCCTGATACATGGAGACAAAATGCCATGGCAGGAGAAGATTGGGTCTCTGGATTTATGAAGCGAAATCCAGAACTTTCAATCCGCTGTGCTCAACCCACAAGTCTTTCCAGAGCAACCAGCTTTAACGTCACGAACGTAAAAGTTTTTTTTGACAACCTGGCTAATGTATTGGACAGGTACAAATTTGAACCGAAAGATATCTATAATATTGACGAGACAGGGGTTACGACGGTCCAAAAACCAGTTAAAGTTGTAGCCAAAAAAGGAACCAAACAGGTAGGCGCACTTACATCAGGGGAAAGGGGTACACTGGTTACCGTAGCTTTAGCTGTAAATGCTATTGGTAACAGTGTGCCTCCCATTTTTATTTTTCCACGGCTAAGATACAAGGATCACTTTATAAGTGATGGTCCAGTGGGGTGTATTGGAGCAGGAAACTCGAGCGGCTGGATGCAAGAAGATGAGTTTTTGATATACCTCAAACATTTTCAAAAACATACTAACTCTTCAATTGAAAAAAAAGTTTTGCTTTTACTTGATAACCACCAGTCGCACGTAAACATACAGTGCTTGGACTTCTGTAAAGAAAATGGTATTGTCGTCTTGTCATTTCCCCCGCACTGTTCCCATAAGTTACAGCCGCTGGATCGATCTGTCTACGGTCCTTTTAAAAAGGCTGTAAATTCAAGTTGTGATGCCTGGATGAAAAATAATCCAGGCAAAACAATGACAATTTACGACATCCCCAGAATAGTCAAACTAGCTCTACCATTGGCCCTCACACAATCAAACATTGTATCAGGATTTATTTGCACCGGAATAAGTCCCTTTAATAGAGACATATTTACTGAAATAGACTTTGCGCCGTCATATGTCACGGATAGACTAGCTGAAAACTTAATTGCGAATACCACTACAGCTGCAGAGGCAAAGACCATTGAGCCATCTTCCAGCTCTGATCCTTTTTCAGCTAACAAACCACTAGCATCATCAAGCACTCGTACTCCACCAACATCACCAAGCACTCACATTCCGACAGAATCACCAAGCGCTCTCTTTCTGCCAGTACCAGCCAGCAATTTAAAGGCTTGCGATGACGCAGGACCAAGTACCTCAAAGGCGGTATTTTCGCCAGAAATCGTAAGACCGTTGCCGAAAGCGCCTCCTAGAAAAATAGCTGGCAAACGAAAAAGTAGAAAGTCTGCAATTTATACAGACACTCCCGAGAAAAAGCTATTCAAGAAGAGCATGAAACCAAAAAGAATAAGCAAGGAGAATATGAAGCGAAAAAGAAAAAGCAAGTTAAGAGAAAACTTACCGAGTTAAAAAGTAAACCGAAAGAAGTTCGACAGCCCATTAAACCCAAAGTACCCCAGAACAATCAGACACAGAGCAGCAGCGACGAAGATGATTGTTATTGTCTAGTTTGCCTAGAACCATATGGCAGAAGTCGTTCTGGAGAGAAATGGGTTCGGTGCATTGAATGTCAGCATTGGTCACACGAGGAATGCACTCGACAAGAAGATTTTTATATCTGTCATAATTGCTTGTCAGAGTAAATGTTTTTTACGGTCGGTTTTTATGTATTTTGTATTTGTTTTTGTATGATTTTCAGTATTATTATTTTAAATTTTGCACTAGAGTAAAAATTTGTTTAAACTAAATTCTGTTTCAATTGTCCCAGGTATATGATTCAATTGTCCCCGGCACGGGGACGATTGAAACAGTTTGACAAGGTCAACATTTTTTTAAATATCTTATTTAAATATCATTAAGGGTTAACGATATTATATAAACAAAACCCCGATTGAATATACTCCCTATAACTCACTTTGTAATTTAGAAATTTGCGATACCCGCGAAGAAAAAAAAACAAAAAGAAAAAATGTTTCAATTGTCCCCGGTCCCCCTTTTTAGAGACTAGTCTAGATTAAGTTTTAAATGTGCTGTCCAAAAATCTCACTTGTATTTTTTAATGACTATAAATAAAGACTTTTTAAATTAAAAATTATCAAACTATAGGTCCGCGGTTCAATCCCCAGCAGCCGAGACTTAAAAAAAAAAAATAATTTGTATTTCTACCGCTAGGTGGCGACACCCTCTGGTCATTTTCGTCAACCAAAGAACTCTTCAGATGAAGACTTCTTCGACTCCTAAAAAATTCTGATTTTTCAGGAATTTTTATGATTTTTTCAGGAATTTTCAGGACTCGGAGATGTCCAGCTGAAGATTCCTCAGGGTACCACAGTGGGTTCGAAGCCCTACTACTATTAGTGTCGCTATACGGAGGAGATCCCAGTAAAGATACTTTTTACGCTATAAACTTGATTTAAAAAAATATCAAAACACAGCTTGAATTTGATATAGCAACATTAACCCCAACTAAAAATGCAGCAAAATACCACATTCTTCGGGTCATTTTCAGTGCACGGTTTGGAAAACTTTAAATAACAATATTTTAAATCCTTTAAATTTTGGCTGGAAAAAAAATTAATAAGCCTGTAGCAATACATATACAGCCAGCTCCTAACGTTCTTTTAAAATTCATTAGATCTAGTTGCAAAACTACTGGTTCTAATCTATGCTCTAAAAACTGTAAGTGTATGGAATACCATGCACAGATATTTGTATAAACTGTAGTGGAGAAAACTGCACAAATATCCGTGAAGAAGATAGCATAGGGGAAAAGTGGGACCCTCCGTACAGTTTTTATATTTTTTATTCTCAAGATTAGTATTGGATTTAAACAATTTGTTTTTTGAATAAGTAAATTGCATTTACATTAGGCTATAATAAAATATGATAAAAGAAATGATAGTTAACTGTGTAAAGGTAAAAAAAAGAATTTTTCTCAATTACAACTATTGAGAAAAATTCTGTACGAATCTGCCTCCTTTGAGGGGCGGCTACATACATGTAATGGTGTACATACACACATAGGAGAAAAGTTAGATTTATATAAGAAAATAAGTTCATCATATTAAATATTTATTAAAATACAAATAAAATATGTAATGGACAACGCAATTATGTAAAAAACATTTAAATAAAAATATATGTATACAAATAGGATACATTCATTCACATGGGGCACATTTGTACGATATAGGTGTACGAATGTGCCCTATTCATATACATGAATGTATTTTCATATGTATGAATATGCACCTGATGCCTATTTACGAATGTACCCTAAAGCATAAAAAAAAACAAAATAGAAAAATTACAAAAACTACTAAGTTACAGATAATCTGTGAAAATATTATATTTTTATGGTTTACTTACCACGTAAAATAATGTAATCGTTTTAAATATTATTTAAAAATCACTTTAAATGACTTAGGAAGTCGTTACATAAAATTACTTTGAGAGCGCCAAAATACGTTTTATCCACCACTCTTGAACGATCTCGGGCGAATAAACACAAACTTCGCTGAGAGATGGGCATTCACTGGAGTCACATGCACACCTATGAGAATGCTCTATATTCGCGCGTATATTTAAAATATTTGAAATGTATGTATGTGGACCGTGTACGAAGGGTCCAACTTTTCCCCTAACTGATAATGAACCCGAAGATGAGTTTTGATTCTTCTTATTCTTCAGTTTGGTATTTATTTAAGCTTTAGAACCAGTTTAATCCAAATATATTTAATGTTTAAAGGATGTGCTCTCCCTGCTGAAAATGACGGGTCTGGGCGGGTATAAATGGTGCATAAACCGGACTTGAGCGCATGAAAAGTCCAAACCAAGTATTTAATTTTTTCAAACAAAATGCTTAATAGTGTCGAGAAACATAAAAAATAAAATATATTTTTATTTTTTATTATTATTTTTAAATAGTATATTGTATACTTAGGCGGTAAAGTGGCATTTTTCCAGGCTGAGAGAAGAAATGTACAGGCGAGCTTTAGCGAACCTGGACACTTTTTGAAGCCTGGAAAAATCACTTTAACGCCGTGGTTTACACGTTATTTTTCTTCCTACACAATATGACTGACATTTACAAAACAAATACAGAATAAAATTAAGAAAAAATTTGAGTTGTTAGTGGATGTACCAAAGCCAGGATCTGGAACAACCAACGACGGGAATTCTATCCGTACAATTTTTTCCAACCCAGAATTCTGGAAATTCGCTTGCAATATAGTAACTAAAATCACTTTGAAGCGTTTTATTACAAAATTTAATGTAGAATTAATAAAATGTTTCAAAGTATTTATTTAGTTACTATTGCAAGCGAATTTCCAATCAATATAAAAAAGTTTAAAAAATATACCAGGTCAACTGCAGAACTTTATATTAAACATTACAATTGCTATTACATGCCCGTCACGGCGCATAACTTACTAGTTCATAAAGTCGACAACCTTACCAATAGGTATGTTGTCCGAGAAGGCTTTAGAAGCCAGGAATAAAGATTTGAGAAATTATAGAGAAAGCCATACCAGAAAGTGTTCCAGAAAAAGCACAATGGAAGACATAGTACATCTGCTTCTTATTTCATCAGATCCTGTTATAACTTCAAATCGAAAACGTAAAAAGAAAGGCAAAAAATCTATTCCAAAAGGAGTCGTAGATTTATTGGAAGATCCCACTATTTTATTATCTTCCATCAGTACTCACGATAAAGAAAATTATATGGATAGTGAGGAAGATTCTGATTATTAGTATTTTATCTAGAGTCAAATTATTTTATGTAATAAATTTTAAACATTGCTGTTTTTTTTTCATGCCCTATATCTCGCCCCAGGGTACAAATTATTTGTTTTGTATTTTTATCAAAAGGTACTGTAACAGAGTCAAATTAGTTTAACTATAGGTTGCTGTGTTTATCCCAGTGTTCAACCTTACGGTCATAACATTATATAGATCACCATCTCCAGATGGAAATTTAAAAATATTCATGGAAGTTATTGAAAAGGTGTGCAGTAAAGTCAACTTCAAAAAAGGTAATGTCTTATTTTTAGGTGATTTAATGTTTTTTCAAAAATGAGAACCGGAAAATTGATGACACTGATGCATCAGAACTGATGACCTGCTCAATGGTTTGGCCTATCAAAAATTGTCGAACAACCTACCAGATTTGCCAAAAAGTCCAAACACAATTGATAATGTTTTCACAAATATAGAAAATAAAAATAACAATGTTAATTTTGTTGAAACACATTTGTCTGATCACAGGTGGTTAGCAATTGAACTAAAATTTGATCTTAAACCTAAAGATAGCAAAGTTCCAATACTTACTAGACCTATCACAAATTGGGGTAAAACTAAACTAATCGAGGACCTTCCCACATTTGATTGGTCCCCAATTATCAACTTAAATCAAGGTCCTGACTCAAAGTTTACAGCTTTTGTAGGAGTTGTGAGCATATTTAAAAATGCGTTTCCTGAGAGGATTATTTATAAGAAAAAGAGTAGTTATAATAGGTTAACCTGGTTCTCGCCATACTTAAGAAATCTCCGTGATATTGTGGGGTTACTGAGTGATTCCTATAACTTACAAAAAAAAAATCTTTTAAAAGATTATAAAAAACTTTATAGAAAAGAGCTAAAACAGGCCAAAGTTGAAGCTAATGATAGGTTTATAAAAAATTCTAGTAACAGCTCAAAATCCAGTTGGAAATTGGTGAATGCCATTCGAAAGCCAGGTAAACCAGTAAATAACTGCTTAATTTGTCCAAATACATTTAATAATTTTTTCAGCACTGTTGCAAAAAATATTGTGAACACAATTCCTTCTGATCCAATTAGTATGATGTTAAATAGTTCTGTTCCAGATGGTCTCTCCTTTAGTTTCAGGGAGGTCTCATTCATTGAAGTTCGGGAAACAGTTAACAGTCTTAAAAACAGCAGAAGCAAGGATCTCTTTGGCCTGAGCACTGAGGTAATGAAAAGTATTAAAAATCAAATTTTTACTCCACTCACAAAACTGATAAACCAGTGTATAGATTCTAACGTTTTTCCGACAGTGCTCAAGAAAGCAGTCATCATACCTGTTCATAAAAAAGGTAATATAAATGAACCAAATAACTATAGACCATTAGCACTTTTGCCAGTTTTTTCAAAAATGTTTGGAAAAATTCTTGTAGTTTAGGTTGTTGAGTACTTTGAGACTAATAACTTATTCTCAAAGCATCAATTTGGTTTCCGAAAAAAGCTTGTCTACAACTAGTGCTATTTTGTCTTTTGTTGATACTATTATTGAGTACTTTGAACAAGGAGAGTTCTCTGCAGCCAGCTTATTTGATCTAAGTAAAGCCTTTGACTGTGTTTCACCCCTCATACTGCTGAGAGAGACTTTATTTTGATGGTTTTTCACCAAAAACCCGTCGCTTAATTGTGTCATATCTGACCAACAATCTGTTCAAAAGTCCAAACTATTGATGAGGTAGGATGAGGTCTTTATTGATATCGGGGTACCCCGGGGCTCTCATTTTGGTCCCGTTCTCTTTTTGATTTATATAAACGACCTTCCCGACACGATCCTTTCAACAGAGCACAGTGCCTCTGCTGAGCCTAAGGACCCCGCGGTGTCCAAGGGCCCTGCTGAGTATGAGGACCACGCGGAGTCTAACGACCCTGCGGAGTCCGACGACCCCTCTGGACCCGAAAATCCTGCTGAGTTTGAAGGTCCCGCTGAGTGTGAGGATCGTGCTGAGTCTGAGCATGATGTATTTATTGACAATGTGACCATTTTTGCTGATGACACGTCATTTCAAACCAAAAATAAAGTTCTAGCCATAGCAGTTGAGGCTAACACTAGAGCGCAGTCAAGGGCTTCACTATGGTTTAGCACAAACCGACTCCTTGTTAATGTTGATAAGACTGTTAACATGATGTTTGCATTGCCACCGTTTGACAATGATAATTACTCAGAAACTGCAAGGTTTTTAGGTTTGTATATTGACCACAAACTAGTGTGGAGAGGACAGGGTGGTCAGGTTGCAGGCAGAATTAGCAAGGGTTGCTATCTTCTGCGCAGCCTTTCTGAGTTCCTGTCCATATCTGTTCTTCGTATGGTCTACTAATCGGTAATCCAATCTTCCTTATCTTATGGCATCCTGGGTTGGAGCCACAGTTCCTCAAGTGATAGGATTTTTGGATTTCAGAGAAGGGCTGTGCGTATTATTGGTGGATTAGGGTACAGAGAGGACTGCAAAGGCAGTTTTGTTACTTTGCGCATCCTGACCTTCCCCTGTCTTTTCATACTAGAGTGTTTAACCTATATAAAAAACAACCTAAGTAACTTCAGAACATATCGAGATATCCACTCCTATAATACTGGAAACTCACGAAATATTTATCCAAATTTTCTGAGACTGGGGGTGACGCGTACTGGAACAAATTATTATTGTATACGATTTTTTAACGTTTTGCCACATAGCATACGCGACTTGCCTGCTTCATCCTTTAAAAGGAAAATAAAAGATTACCTCATTTTAAAAGCCTTTTGTAGCTTTGACGAGTACCTTTCCAATAACTTCCATGATTTAAAGGGATAAGAATTTAGCCAAAAATTTTTTTTTTTGATTTTTGGGGATGACGATTTTGCACTTTTAAATGTGTTTATTTTATATGTTTATATTTATAAGTTTTAATATGTTTTACCGTGTCCTTCAAAGTGTACTTAATATTTTTAATATTTTATATTTTGTACTTTTATATTTTTGTATTTTTTTGATAGTTTATACTTTTTAATATTTCATATTATTATTGTGTAAATACTTTTTGTATACAGCATAAATAAATTACTTACTTACTTACTTACAGTGATTTAAAATATTTTCCTATTTGTTTATTCATATATCTCACCCCCGGGGGGCCCATAGAAAATTATTCGTTTTACTATATTTCCGGATTATACGGTGTCAAATATAACTAGTGACTTATAAAAATATTTCTGAAATATTTATTTTAAATTTTCATCACTTATATCTCACTCCCGGGTAATTTTTTTCTCAATTTTTCCCATTACGTCCTAGATGACCTAAAATGATTCTAAGCGTTTCAGACTTTTATCCAGCTGCGGTTTTGGAGGTAACTTACGAACTCGGACCGTCACTAATTTTTTTTTGATAATCTTATTATTATGTCATATAACTAAGGATTTAAGGCCAAAAATTAGAAAATCTGACGGTCAGTTTTTTTTTAATTGTCAATTTATTAAAAAAAAAAGTGCACTAACTTAATTATCCCCTTATAACTCAAAATTTTATTGATATATAATATTTATTTTTTCATAAGAATAAAGACTACTTAATTCTCTATAAAAATGTATTTACCAGTTTTTTTATATCTTTTGCCGTTTTGTCACAATACGTGATTAAATCTAGAATTCAACATAAAAAAGCATTAAATTATTTTTCATTTATTTGAAAATTATACAAGTAGGCTTGTTTTACATTGATACGCCAAATACACTTTTCACAAGTTATTACTTTAAAATCAATGTGGCTTGTAATAACCGTGATTTTATAATTGACAGTTAAGTTAAATTAAATTTTTGTTTTTAGTGATTAAGGTTTTTTTAAGTTCTAAATTGAGCAAAGATGACAAGTGAAAATGATCAAAATTGTGTTTTATCGGTAAATCAGATCAGTTATAAAGAAGTTCATAATGAAAATCGAAAACTATTATGCGTTTAAAAAAAAAGAAAAATTTGATAAAAATTCCAAAATCATTATATTCACTATTTAGAAATTAAATAACAGGCTACGATGAATATAACGATAAATATCCAACATCAATGTATAGGACATGTACAGATTTATTACATAGGAGAAAAAAGGGAAGCGAAGTAATTTTTTTTTTGATTACCAAAGTTACTCGTTACGCGAAATTCGAAATCAGGATGGCCCATGTAAATGTTTATTGTGTACCCGTGCAACAACATATAATTTAAAACTGGACAAACATAAACATTTAAAACAATTTAAAAATGCCAGCATTTTAATAAATAAAATATCAAAGAAAAATAGACTTATTAAAAGAAAAAGATAAATCAACACCCAAAATATGCAAAAAGTGCTTTAGTATTATTCAAAAGGAAAGGATACATTCCTGTAATAAAGACAGAAAAAGTCAAAATATTTTAGGTATAAACAATATTTTAGAATAAAAAAGATCTAAAGAGGAGAAAAAACTAAACAAAAACTATATATTAGAAGAAAAAAGTGTCTCAAATATACAGACACAGTTAAATTTAAGTTATAGACAATTGGAAAAGTTATTAAAAACAGTAAGAGAAGACCAGGGCAAAAACTGTATTGAAGCAAATGTTTTAAAAAACATTCAAAAGAAAAATTGTGTATTGGAAGAATTTTTTGAAGTCACAGAGATGCAGTTTTTTAAAGACAAAAGTAAACAGACGTGTGAAAAAAGAAGTTTGGTTTACTGCACAAATGTGCAAGAATTAATAGATTTCACCGCCAGATACCGTAATTATGAAACACCTTTTAACATTAAACTAGGAATAGACGCAGGACAAGGGTTTTTAAAATTCAGTTTATCCCTATATTTAAATAATAATAAAAAAGACAATTCGAAAAAACTGTTTTCAGATACGTGTTAAAAAGCTCCTTATAATAGCGATAGCTATTATAGTAGAAGAAAATTATTATAATTTAAAAATAATTTGGGATATCCTAAATTTAAATGATTTAAAGGACAATTATTTTTTATCGTCGGATTTAAAAATCCTTAATATTTTATATGGCATACAACCTCAGAGTTCATCTCATCCATGCACATGGTGCAACGCCGATAAAAAAAAAATAATAGATAATGGCATTTTTAGAACAATTCCTAATAATACAAATAACTATTTAAATTGGTTAAAGGAAACAAATGGAAATAAAACCAAATTAAGCTTGTACGAAAATTGCATTCAGATGCCAATTATTACAAATGAAATAAATATTGTGCCTGTGCCTCCTGAACTACACCTTTTAATCGGATCTGTAACTATTTTTAATGCATTCTATAAAGAATTTCCCATAATTGCAAATATGTTGGTTACCAGAGGCTCTGGATGGACATTTAATGGCGATGCAAGCCATAAACTACTTAAGAACGTGGATTATCTTAGAAGCATTTCACATCTGGGCTGCCTAAAATGTTTCCAAAGTTTAGAAAGAGTTGTGAATATGTGTTTTGGCGATAAAATAGATAACAAATATTTACAACAAATAAATATATTTTGTAAGGACTTTCAAGATTAATATATTAATGGCATTTTTAGAACAATTCCTAATATTATAAATAACTATTTAAATTGGTTAAAGGAAACAAATGGAAATAAAACCAAATTAAGCTTGTACGAAAATTGCATTCAGATGCCAATTATTACAAATGAAATAAATATTGTACCAGTGCCTCCTGAACTACACCTTTTAATCGGATCTGTAACTATTTTTAATGCATTCTATAAAGAATTTCCCATAATTGCAAATATGTGGGTTGAAAGGTGTAATTTACAAAAAACGTTTACCAGAGGCTCTGGATGGACATTTAATGGCAATGCAAGCCATAAACTACTTAAGAACGTGGATTATCTTAGAAGCATTTCACATCTGGGCTGCCTAAAATGTTTCCAAAGTTTAGAAAGAGTTGTGAATATGTGTTTTGGCGATAAAATAGATAACAAATATTTACAACAAATAAATATATTTTTTAAGGACTTTCAAGATTAATATATTAGGGTTACTCCAAAAGTGCACACAATTATTTGCCATGTTCCTGAATTTTTAAAGAGGTATGAATATGGATTGGGAAGCTATTCGGAACAGGCTTTTGAAGCTGCTCACTCTGACTGGAAAACGGTTTGGTCTCGATACAAATTAGGTATCCAGAATCCGAAATACTCAAAACATTTGGTTGCGGCTATTATTAATTACAAAACTTTACATTTGTAATAATTACAATACTTTACATTTGTAATAATTACAATTATTGTAAAGTTAAAGTTTTTTCTATTGTAACTTAAACATATTTTTAGTTAGCCGAGTAAAAATTTTGTACATTATAGTTTATGTTTAAAAGGTAATGTTATTTTGACACAAGCCACCTTGATTTTAAGGTAATGAGTTGTGAAAAGTGTATTTGGCATATCTATTTAAAACAAGCCTACTTGGATAATTTTCAAGTAAATGAAAAATAATTTAATTCTTTCTTAGGTTAAATTTTAGATTTAATCAGGTATTATGACAAAACGGCAAAAGATATAACAAAACTGGTAAATACATTTTTATAGAGAATTAAGTAGTCTTTATTCTTATAAAAAAAAACATAATTATATATCAATAAAATTTTGAGTTATAAGGGGATAATTAAGTTGGTGCACTTTTTTTTAATAAATTTACAATTAAAAAAAAACTAACCGTCAGATTTTTTAATTTTTGGTCTTAAATCTTTAGTTATGTCATAAATAACAAGATTATCAAAAAAAACTTAGTGACGGTCCGAGTTCGTAAATTACCTCCAAAACCGCACCGTGAGCTAGATTTGAATTTGAGACCATAGTGCGACGGGATCTTTTCGCATCGAATATACAAAAGAAAATTGAATATACCACTTGGCAGCTTTTTAAAATCAGAACAGCTTAATATATTCTATACATTTTTGGGGTCGTTGAATCCGAATCTGGGGTTGCATTTCGTTGCTAACCTTAATAGATTAATGAAATGTTTTAACTTACTATTCCCCTCAGTTCAGTTCAGCGAACTACGGATAGAGATGAGTATATGGATATGGCCACAGCTGCAACAAATATAATCAAAGATCTTGATAAATTCAATAAAAGTATTGCCCTTGTCGTAACTAAAGTAGAAAATGTGTATTATGAAAGTGGTAAAGCTAAAAGCTTATAATTAGATGAAACCGTCGAAAAAGATGTTGTACATTTTCCTACAGTGGTTTACAATTTTCTCAGAGAGCTTATAAATAATAAGATTTCAGCAGATACAGCGAAATGTATAAAAAAATTTAATGAAATTTTAGTGGTTGAAGAAGGTAAAGATTTTCTCCGAATAGGACTATTTCGAAGTCCAGAAAGACCTGAAAGACTTCGTCATAGTGAAATAATTAAGGGAGAACCTTCTTATTAAACTGGGGGTGGTACTTTCACTTCTTGAAGTTGTACCTTCATTTTTTGTCGATGTTTCGTCAATATTCTCTATATTTTTCTCTAAATTAATGGTTTTTGAATCTATGCCTTCAAGTCTAAACTCCTTCTTAATTCTTCACTTAAGAACATTTGTTTCTATAGATTGATTCCTCAGGGATTTAAAAACGAAGGACCATGCAATTCCAGCAATTTCTTGGTAAATTTTAAACCAGCTACAGACCAGCGAACTAGACCCACGTATGTATTTTCGGTCGCTGAATCCGAATCCGAGGTCAAAAAAATCGTACACCCCCAAAATCATTAGCTAGAGCCAAAAAACACTCCTGGAGTGGGGTAAAAAAAATTAGAGCAGCGTACCAGACCCATGTACCCTTATGTATTTTCGGTCGCTGAATCTGAATCCGAGGTCAAAAAAATAGTACAACCCCAAAATCATTAGCTAGAGCCAAAAAACACCCCTGGAATGGGGTAAAAAAAAACTTCAGACCAGCGAACCAGACCCATGTATCCCTATGTATTTTTGGTCGCTGAATCCGAATTGGAGGTCAAAAAAAATAGTACACCCCCAAAATCATTAGCTATAGCCAAAAAACACCCCTGGAATGAGGTAAAAAAATATTCAGACCAGGGAACCAGTACAAACCCATGTATTTTCGGTCGCTGAATCCAAATCCGAGCTCAAAAAAATTCGCACACCCCCAAAATCATTATCTAGAGCCAAAAAACACCCCTGGAATGAGGTAAAAGAAAAAATTTAGACCAGCGATCCAGACCCATGTATCCCTATGTATTTTCGGTCGCTGAATCCAAATCCGAGGTCGAAAAAAATTGTACACCCCCAAAATCATTAGCTAGAGCCAACACCCCTGGAATGGGGTTCAAAGAAGATTAAGCTACGAAAGTAGTTGTTCCATCTTAATAAAGCGAATTATACAAATTGTTTAGTGTGCCACGAGTTAAATTAAGGTTAAACAGCGGCGTTCATACACTAGATTTGAAAAACATCCCCGGGGACGCACAGTGATCAATATTGAGGGTCTATATCCGGTAAAATTATATAAAAAATTGAAAAATTGCAATTGAAAGTTATAATTAAGGGTTTAATAAAATTAACCTAAAATGAATTTTCGTAAAAATATGATTAGCCTTGAAATATGACTTTTCCTAAACGCTTTAAAATTATCTAATTTAAGACGATTCTTTAAAGTTGTTCGGCTACTTTTTTAGCTATATTTTAATATATATTGAATACAAAGGACCTTTTTTCAAAAAAACTAATATTTTTAGTAAATTAGTAAAGCCATTTTTATAAATACATTAAAAAATATTAAAAAAGCATTTTTTTAACATGGTTTTATTTTATTTTTTGTATGCATTATAACTATAAAAAAAATGGCATTTGAATGATCTACGTTCCGGGACGTCCACTCCAGAAACTTGACATTTTGGACAAAAATATTGGTTTTTCCTATGTGAGAAAAATGTTTTAAAAAGTTTTAATGAAAAATTATATTTTTGGTATACAGTTATACGATCTGAAATTTGGCATGTTAATGATCTACGACCTAGGACGTCCGCTCCAGAAAATTAACATTTTGGACAATAGGTTTTTTCTCTGGAAGAAAATTGTTTTAAAAAGTTTTATGGGGAAATTGTTATTTTTGTATACAGTTGACTTAAACTAAAAGGACCCCGCACATTTATTGAGGAAAATGTCTTTCCGCGGATTTCGCTGAAAATTTGTTGTATATTAGGTCCTGAAAAACCCTGGCAGAGTCGCAACCTATGATCAGTTTTCGTGCAATAACCGTTTAAGTGCTTTCCTTGCATTTCATGAATTAATTGACTGTATCTCGGAAACAACTAACATTGAAGAAAAAGAAAATGCTGCAAGTTATCCTTTATAGGGGTGTGGATTTCTTAGGTATGATAATCTTATATATAGGGTGTCTAATAATGCGGAATACCCAAAATAGTGCAAAAGTATCTCATTCGGGCATGACGGACAAAAATTTTCGATTACGTTTTTTTTTACTTTTCTCGACGTTTTGGGTCATTTTGAGTCGAAATCTGCAAAAAAAATAGTCTGTCTGTATGTCAGTATGTACGTAAGCACATAACCACTATTTATGAATTAGCTATCGACAAGCGGTTTTTTATTTTTATTCGTAATAACTTAATTTCTATTGAAGTTATAGACTTTATTCGTATTGATTTGTAAAGAGAATCGAATTATGTTCTAGGACACCCATTTTTTTACCCATTCTGACATTTCCAAGATGGCGGACCGCCTGCCAATTCGGGGAAGTTTATATTTTGTATCCCCAAAATAGCTTATCTTCGATTTTTTATTTTTTTAATATTTACTCGTATTTAGTGGTAGTATGTCCCTATAAAATATTTCGACTCAAATGACATATTTTTGGGAGATATGATCCATAATGTGCGACCATACCCTATTTTTTTTTTCATTTTTAACTACAAAAAATGAGCTCTGTGAGAAATTTAATGAAGAAACTAAATCAATTACACAATTTTATTAATTTTATTACTTATTTAATGAAAAGGGTCTTCAATAACAATATACAGGGTGTACCAAAAATATAGGAGCACCCTATACAGGGTGTCCCAGAATGTTTCCAAAATCTTTTAAGGGTAATTAGATCTCGTCAAAATAATGCCACAATTTCATATAAAATTTTTGGCTACGGCCCTACTCTGAGATATCTGCCCCCTAATTATCAGAAAAGTCAGGGGCGCACTTTCGTTATGGTTGCAAACCCCTAAGTTTTATAGGGTTACAAATTTTAGACATTTGATTACTTTTTTTACATTTGTGAGCAATTTTGATCAAAAAAGCACTCAAAAAAAAAATCGATAACATGAAGCGTTTCCGAGAAAAAGGCACTTTTAGGCAGGAGGACCGTAAAAAAAAATATTTTTATATTTTTTCAAAAATGCTATATATGTTATATCTCACCTTATCTGTTGAACGTGCGGTACGTGACTAAAACTGCTGACACATGTCTAGCCATACTGCCTACCACGTCCGTTACTGAGAACTGTTTACAGTCTGTTCTCACAGACTGTGAGAACTGCAACTTCAGCAGATATTTTAGTATATAAGTTAAACTTAGAATTATTAATTCATTATTTTTCGACCATTCAATGTAACGTGTTATTCTTACAATTCTTTTGTGTTTAAGTTAAATAAATATTTTTTAAAAACCCTTTTGTGTTAAGCGAATTCTAACATTGGCGCAGTCGGTAGGATTCACTTTACGTTGGCGAACTAAGTAACCAACGTGTGAATTCATATTCTTAAAAAGTGAAACGAACTTGAGTGCTTCGAACCAAACTGATGAAAGCAACACAACTTGTGTAAGTGATATTCATGTCTTTTGTTATTTTTATATACTTTGTATCCTTAAATATTCCTTTACGTCCCACTACTTTATTGTTTAATTACGTTCATTTAGAAACTAAGTACCTCAATATGACTGACCTAGACCAGAGACCCTCCGTTGAAAACGATCAACCCCATGTTGATATACAACCTACTGTCGAAAATACGCAACCTCGCATTAAAGAGGAGCATGTAATAATCGAGAACTACAAGTTAGCGGAGTTGTTCGCCTTAGTCCTTGAATATGACGGGGACCAAGTACTATTAAATTCTTTTATTAATGCGTGCGATACAGCGCACCAAATCGCTGTAGGTCAGCAGAGGTTTCTGTTAACCGTGCACATAAAAAATAAATTACGTGGACGGGCATCACAACTGGTTAATAGCCGACATTTCATTACTTGGGGAAATATAAAGGATCTACTATTAACCCATTTTGGGGATACTAGGGACCTTTCAGGATTAATGCACGATCTCCAGCTAATGAAACAAGGAAATAATGAATCACCGTTACTATTTACTAATCGTATCCAAAGTCATAATTCAAAATTATACGCTGCCATAAATAGACAGAATCTGAGCCCCGATCAAAAATACGCACAAAACATTATTATCGATTCTATGTGTTTGGACACTCTCCTAACGGGATTAGTGTCCAAAAAGTCCAAACCCCCAAACAATCCTGGAAGCGTCTGCTCGCATTAGCCGCGAACAGCAAGTTTCATACCTTGAAAATCAACGAACTTATCCTAGACAATTAAACAGACAGAGACCAGCTATTCCAAATACAAATTTTCGACAAAATTTTCAAAATACAAATAATAATACCGGTAGATATCCATTTAACCGCTATCCACCCTCAAACGATCAACAACGTAACCAAACTATGATTACGTGCAATTACTGTAAACGCCCAGGGCATTCTATAAATGATTGTTTCAGACGACAGAATGCTAACGCTAACTCAAATTATTTTAATCAGCAAAATAATCAAACCTCAACTAGCTCAAACCGGAATCCAACACAAAATAACTACTCCTCTGGCGGAGATACCGGGGATCGAACCCGGGGCCTCTCAAATTCTAACAGAACGTTCCAAAGGAACCAGGAGTCTGGTTCAACTTGGGTATCATTTAGAGCACAAGACCCGCACAAAGTGTATGTCGTTGAAATCGATATCGAATTCGACGGAATACTCGGTGTAGATTTTTTAGAACACTATGGCTGCATGACAGACTTTAAAAACAGGACCCTACATACGAACTTTAAATCCCTTCCAATGTTTAAATTAAGCGACACTAATTCTATAGATATAAGTAATAATATAAAAAAAATACTGTTGATAACGGGCTGTCCGTCAATCAACCTATCCAAGAAAATATTACCAAATCTCCCAATGAAAATGTTGTTAACGGGTGTGCCGTCAATCAACCGTCTTTTGATAGCGGATCTTCTGCTGGTCAATCACGTTTTCCCAATATTGGCATTAGTCAATTAATCGATTATAATATAAAAGAAAGTGAAAAATCATATCCAATTAAGTTTAATAATAAAATAAAATCTGATACCGAAATCCCCATAAAAAAATTCAATTATCATTGAACCTCGTTGCGAGAAAGTATTTAAACTAAAATGTAACCTGCGTAACACTGACGCTATTTGTCATTCTATTTCTTTCGATGGTATAGAAATTGCCCCTCTAAATACATTTAGAATATTTCATACTGATGACGAGACTGACGAAACAGAGATAGCCCCAGAAGCAATTAGCAAAGAATATAAAATTTTTACAAAAGCCTACCAGGAAAAATCAATCATCAATCACTCTAAAGTCACATATTCTAACGAACAACTTTTAGATAAAAAACATAAAAATATCGTGGCATTTTTTAAACAACAGGGATTAGAAACCCTACACGAAATCATTTTAGAAGACTTTATAGATGACGAAACAGAATTTTCTGTCCAACACATTAACATAACTACTAGTGCATCAGTTCCCAACAGAAAATATTACATTATTACCCTCCCTTCAAAGACAGCCATAAGAGCAACACATACGTTTGTTCTCTTTCATATCGACAAAGAAAAATTTATACCAAACGAAACTTACTATATTGAAGACGTACCTGATCTAAAACTTCCCGAACTCTTAAGCTTTATGTTCGATGACATAGACATAAATTTTGTAATCTGCCGGAATATAGTCGTTGAACCAGATCTCGGCCAACGTCATATTATTATATCGCAATACCATGACGGAAAAAACAATCTACATCGCGGTATAAATGAAACGTATCGTAGAATTAGACTAAAATACAATTGACCTAACCTTCAAAAGGAAGTAGAAAGTTATATTAAATCCTGCGAAATATGTGCACAAATAAAAATTAATAGACAAAACATGGAAAGACCCCTCGTAGTAACTGAAACCCCTAACACTCCATTTGAACGCATTAATATAGATCTGTTTACAATACCGGAAAAACGGCACTTCCTAACAATTAGAGATGAACTATCCAAGTTCACACACGCTTACCCCGTAAAGAATAAGTCTGCAAAAGAGGTTATTCGAGCTCTTATAGTATTTTTTCAACATTACGGAACACCCCTAAGAATACACACTGATCACGGAAGCGAATTCGATAATCAGCTCATGTACGACCTAGCCAAACTATACGACTTTAAGATAACATTTAGTTCAGTCGCACACCCCCAATCAAATGGCTCGGTTGAAAGATTCCATTCAACCCTTTCGGAAATACTTAGAGCTCAAAGCCTTGAATTTCCGGATGAAAACCCTTTTGAAATTTTACCTTATGCCATGGTTGCTCATAACAATAGCTTATGCTCAACTACTGGTTTTACCCCTCATGAACTAGTATTTGGCCATACCGCATCCAGACCTGCGGAGAAACTCTACAACCAAACCGAATTAGTAAGCAAATATATACGCGATTTGAATAACAAAATATCCCACAATTATGAGCTTGCTCGGGCCAAAATTCAGGTCAAAAGAGAAAGCAAGGGAACGTTTCGATAAACATGTAAACCCTAAGCCCCATACTTTTACCGTCGGACAACAAGTCTGGCTAAAAGAATCACAGATCGGGCATAAATTAAAACCAAAATATCTAGGCCCCTATAAAATCGAAGAAGTTTTTACAAACTTAGCAATTATTAGCAATAATACTGCTAGAACTAAGGTAAATTTCGACAGGTTAAAACCTTATACCCCACGGGAACCTGAATCTGACAATGAATCTGAAATTGATGAAATTGTTGCAGGTCCCTCTGGACAGCTGTAATAATCCTTCAAATATGCAGATCCCAGGAACCCTTCAGAATTACCTCATTAAACAATACTCTAGGCATATACTATCATAATGAAGGCTCAATAAAAATTTCAAACGATCAATGGAAATTACTGGTTTACAAAGATATCTCTCTCTTACGAAGTACCTTTGAAAACAACAAAATTATCCTTAAACATGTAAATGATTTATTAAATTTAAACAATAACCCTCGACTATTATATTTCGCTACTGACGTTCGATCACATACGCACATATTAGATAGAATTTCAGAAACTATTACAAACAAATTCATGGAAATACGAGAAGACACTACCTCCTACGATAGAGTTAAAAGAGGCATTTTAAATGGTAGCGGTTCCCTTTGGAAAAGCATCACTGGGAATCTTGACGCCAGTGATGGTGAATATTACGAAAAATGTATTAACAAATTAGAAAGAGACGAACACGAATTACAAAATTTAATGAAAAACCAAATATTAGTAACGACACAAACCATTAAACATTTTAGTTACACAATTCAAAAGTTACAGGTTGACGAAGAAACTTTTAATAATGATATTAAGGTAATAGAAAAGGATTTATATAATATTACCGATAATCAAAACTATTTCGAATCTAAATTAAAAATATTTAATGTATGTGAGCAGTTAATAGAATCCTTCATGCTGATTGAACACGAATTAGACGATATTTTGAACAGTAGTACATTTCTTAGACTACAAGTACTTCATCCTTCAATTATTCAACCTCTAGACTTACTAGATCAACTCTCGAAAATATCACAAGCCACTGAAAAAAGTGTGCTACCCCTGCAACCCGCCTTTCATAATATTGCGAACTATCTCGATATAATCAAACTTGAAGCTTATCAAACAGATAACAAATTAATTTTTATTTTAACAATCCCGTTAGTTGAACGTGATTATTATACCCTCCTCCATTTATATTCCCTACCTACCCTCGACCCTAGAACCAATTTATTCCACACAATCCTAACCTCCTCAAAATATATAGCTGTATCCGAAGACAATGTATTTTATACACAAGTTCCCAACATGGACAAATGCAGGGGCCTACCAGCAACAGGAAACAGAATTAAAATCTGTTACAACCTGGTCACCTATCCAATCGACGCTACTGCTCCATGCGAAAAACAAATTTTAAATCACCCTATAAAACTACCACAAACTTGTCATATCTACACTGTTAATATCGAAGACTACAATGTCCAACCATTAGAACCAAACAACTGGTTGGTTGTTATCTCCTACAAAGTTCCACTCACAGTTACTTGTCTAAATAAACCCATAAAATCCATTTTTATAACTCAAAATTCAGTTTTGAGACTACAACCCTCATGCTCCGGTTATGTTGGTGCAACAAGGATATTATCATCATACGAAAAAACTTCAAATTTCTCAGTCATACTACAAACTCCAAACATCTCCTTCGAATGTTGTGAAGGACTACCAGATGCCACAAATCATCCAAAACTCACACCGCTGAAAATTAACAAATTAAATCTTGACGAACTAAACACAGCAGAACACAAATTAAACAAATATAGTGAAGAATTAGACAAAATTATTAATGAACCTTTCATTAAGAAAAATTGGTCTTGGTTCACATATTTTACAATTACAATTATAATTGTACTAACAATCTTCATTATATTCTATAAATGTAAATTAAACAGAAAGGGAAGTAAAATTATAGTTAATAGAAATCCACCACCTGACGACAATCCTTTTCCACCTAGAGTCCCAGAGCCTAGAAGATCCATTTTTACGAGATACGTTAGAAGACGTCCGAGTCTTAGTGGACTTTCTGATCCAGCGATTGAAGAAAGCAAAATGGTAGAAATTAACAAGCCAAATAAAACCATGGCTTAAATTATTATAGATTAGGTTAAGATTGAAATATGTTTAGAGGTAGATTAGATTAGTTTAAGATTTTTTTAATTATAATTATTTTTACATTAAATATTTCTAAAAGGAAGTTGCTACTCTTCTTAAAAAGGGGAGCTGTTATATCTCGCCTTATCTGTTGAATATGCGGTACGTGACTAAAACTGCTGACACATGTCTAGCCATACTGCCCACCACGTCCGTTACTGAGAACTGTTTACAGTCTGTTCTCACAGACTGTGAGAACTGCAACTTCAGCAGATATTTTAGTATATAAGTTAAACTTAGAATTATTAACTATTCATTATTTTTCGACCATTCAATGTAACGTGTTATTCTTACAATTCTTTTGTGTTAAATAAATATTTTTTAAAAACCCTTTTGTGTTAAGCGAAACCTAACATATATTATTTTAAAAATGTTTTTATCTCATTAAAATAAAATAAAAAGTCCAAATGAAATTTTTGACTAGGGGCCCCCTCCTTTGAGATATTCACCCCTTAGATAAAAAATAAAAATTCAACTTATTTTCATATTTTTTAACGATTTTTTTAAGGTTATTTTATAAGCTCTTTATGCATCGAATGAATTTAACAGACTTTTGAGAAGTTATCAGAAAAGTCAGGGGCGGACTTTCTCTATGTTTCGAAACCCCCAAGTTTTTCTATTGTTAATAATTTCAGACTTTTCTTAACTTTTTTACATTCTATGAGCAGTTTTGATCCAAAAAGTACTCTACGCAAAATTCGATAAAATAAAGCGTTTCCGTGAAGAAAGGCATTTTTTTAAATCCATTCAAAATGTAATGGCAGAACCCAAATAACACAGGTCAACAAGGATTTAGTGATCGGATGTTTTTTTTATTTTTTGGCTTAGTTAAGACTCACTGAGTGCCAAACAAGCTTTTTTTGTTTTCATCACGTATAATATTTTTCAGCTTGAACCATGCCAAAAATCTCATTCATTATCATGAAGGGTAAGTTATGGACATTGGTCTACATCAATATAACTAAAACAAGCCATGTGACACTTTTTTAGAAAGATCGAAACAAAAATAAAACTTTGGACCACCCCAAGGCTTTTTGCTTTATATATTTCTAAATGTGACTGTTATTATTTAAATTTTATTTTTTTAATATGTGATTTTAACTTGTTAAATATTGTATGTAATTTGCTTTCCTTATTTAGACGAAGTAATCAAAAGTGTGAAAAGTCCAAACCCAAAAAAAGATAACAAAAGTCCGCCCCTGATTTTTCTGATAACTTTTCAAATGTCTGTTAAAATAACCTTTAAAAAAATCGTTAAAAATATTTAAAAAGTTGTTCAAAAAATTTGAATTTTTATTTTTCATCTAAGGGGCAAATGGGTCATTATTAAATAAAGGGAATATTGCTGAAACCAAATGATATATTTTTCCAGAACATGTAAAAACCATTTTTCTAAGCATAAATCGAAGCTTCTTAATGGCTTTTAGGTGGTGCTAACGTAAAAAATCAATTAAATATTCTTTTTCACATTGTTTTTTAAAATTAAAATCAAAATTGTATAATATATGCAACACATATAAGATGTGTTGCCTCTATGTGTCCACAGAGTGCGCACTTTAGTTGTACACTCTTGGCGGGCTATGCGTCCGTAACATAACCTAGTTATAATTATTATTGTAAACTCGTTACTTGTGTTTAGAAATATATAATATTCATAGTATCTCTTGTTTCATTACATGAATATTATACATGGTGTCAGTCTAGTTTAACACAGGTATATACAATGGAACCAGGAATTTTCAAGCCGCCAGAAGCATTGCAGCTTGATGGCAATGTGGCTGAAAATTGGAAGAAGTTTAGTCAAAAATTCGACTTGTTTATGACTGCCAGTGATTTAGATGGTAAGCCAGAATCAAAGAAAATAGCTGTACTTCTTAATTTGATAGGAGACGATGGTTTAGATCTATATAATACATTTGAATTTGAAGCCAACGTACAAAAAACTCTAGCCTTGGTAAAGCAAAAATTTGAGAATTATTGCTCACCCAAGAAAAATGTGGTATTTCAGAGATACCTTTTTAACAGTATTGCACAGAAAGAAGGACAAAATTTTGATAGTTTTGTTACCGAACTGAAAAAAGCAGTCAAGTTAACTGAATATCCAAGCCAGGATGAAATGGTACGAGACAGAGTAGTCATGGGTGTTTTAGACAGAACAACACAGGAAAGGTTGCTAAGGGAGCCAGCATTAACCCTAGAAAAAGCAATAAACTTTTGTCGAGCTACAGAAGCTAGCAAAAGCCAGTCCGGGATCTTGCAAGGGCATATGGAAGTCAGTGCTATTAAGCATAGAGATTCTTGCAAACGCTGCGGGTATAAACATACACCAGAAAGATGTCCTGCAGATAATAAAACATGTGCAAAGTGTCAAGGGAAGAATCATTTTGCTAACGTATGCAAGAAAATTGTAGAAACAAAGAAATCAGATCAGAAATATGATACCAAAAAACAGTCAGGAAAGAAGAAAAAGAAGATATGTGAAGTGCAATATGAAAGTGAAAGTGAAGTGGAAAGTGAAGTGGAAGGAGAAAGAAGTGAAGAAAATGATTTTTATGTAGACCAGATAAAAAAAGGATTTCCAACAGACACAGGTGAAAATATGTGGACAAAAAAGGTATTTATTAAAAATAAGGAGATAAATTTTAAACTTGATACTGGGGCAGAAATAAGCGTAATGCCTCATCACATTTTAAAAAGCCTCAATCTTGAAAACAATTTAAAACATTCAAATGTTTCTTTGATTTCTTATGGAAGTTCTCAATTTAAATTAAAAACTTTAGGAGAAATTGAGCTTTTATGCAATGTTAAAGACATTATAAAAAATGTAAAATTTATTGTTGTCGAGTCAGATAGGGAAATTCCCTTATTAGGTTTACAGGACTGTATTAAGTTAAATTTAGTTAAGAGAGTAGATTAAATTAAAATGGAATTTAAATCCCTCAATGACGTCATTAATAAATATCCACAATGTTTTGAAGGTTTAGGATCATTCCCCACAAAACATCACATTACTTTAAAAACAAATGTAACGCCAAAAATAGTCCCTATTAGACGTGTTCCACAAACACTTCATGAGAAATTAAAAGCTAAGTTAGATGATTTGGAAAAAAATAATGTAATTAAAAAAGTTGATAAGCCCACACAGTGGCTACATCCTCTAGTGATTGTGGAAAAGCCTAATGGCGATTTACGCTTATGCCTGGATCCGAAACACTTAAACGATGCTATACAGCGAGAACATTTTCTAATACCATCTTTAGAAGAAATTACTTCTAAATTAAATGATAAAAAATTTTTTACTGTTCTTGACATGAAAGATGGGTATTGGCAAGTGTGTCTTGACTCTGATAGTTCTGATTTATTAACTTTTGGTACACCCTTTGGAAGATATAAATTTTTAAGACTTGCTTTTGGCATGTGTAGCGCTCCTGAGGTGTTTCAAAAGAAAAATTATGAAATTTTCGGAGATTTAAAAGATGTAGGATTATATTTTGATGACTTAATAGTTACAGGTGAAACGGAGGCTGAACATGATAAAAATTTAAAAATAGTCATGGAAAGAGCATCAAAATATAATATAAAATTTAATAAGAGTAAAATTCAATATAAAAAAGATAATGTTAAATTCATGGGACAAATTTTCTCTAAAGAAGGGGTTCAGACAAATAAAAATTACATAAAAGCGGTTGTAGATATGCCTAACCCACAGTGTAAAACGGATGTGTTACGTTTTCTGGGTATGGTAAAATACGTGGGTAAATTTATTCCAAATTTATCCCAAGTTTCTGCGCCGTTACGCAATTTAACCAGGGAGGGTGTAGAATGGCAGTGGTCAAGTGAACATCAATTGTCAGTTGACACTCTTAAAACTTTGTTAACAAATTCTCCTGTTTTGACTTATTTTGACTTAAATAAAAAAATAGAAATTGAAACTGATAGTTCAAAAGATGGTTTAGGTGCTTGTTTACTACAGGAAGGGCATCCAATAGCCTTTGCATCACGAAGTTTAACTAAAACTGAAGAAAAATACGCCCAAATCGAAAAAGAGGCCCTAGCCATTTTGTTCTCTATACAAAAGTTTCATTTTTTTGTATATGGATTAAAATTTAATGTATTTAGTGACCACAAGCCTTTGGAAACCATTTTCAAAAAAGATTTAGACACTATATCCCCAAGATTGCAAAGAATTAGACTCAAACTTTTAAATTATGATTTTACTGTTACCCACAGACCCGGCAAACAAATGTTTATTTCCGATACGCTGTCACGAGCATATTTAAGTGGAGATAATGGGCTAGTTTCTAATCAAGAAATTGATTATTGCGTACATGCTGTAATTAAATCTTTACCAATTTCTGAAAACCGCCTTCTGCAATTTAAACGTGAAACGCAAAAAGACCCAGATTTAAAATTAGTTTCTGAATTTTTAATAACTTCATGGCCCCAAGATAAAAAGAAAATGTCAGATAATTTAAAACATTATTTTAAAATTAAAGAACAATTGTTTGTCCAAGATAAATTAATATTTTATAATAACAGAATAGTAGTTCCAACCTCTTTAAGGCCCGAAATGTTAAAGCTACTACACGAAGGTCATTTTGGTGTTGAAAAGGCCAAAAATCTAGCTCGTGGAATTTTTTATTGGCCAAAATTATCGTCCGATATAGAATTATATATTAACTCTTGTAAAATTTGTGAAAAACACGCAAGAAAAAATTCCAAAGAAACTTTAATGCCTTATCCAACTCCAACGCGACCTTGGGAACGTATTGGTGTTGATATTTTTACTTATGCAAAAATTAGTTTTCTTGTTATGTTTGATGCTTATTCCAACTGGCTTGAATTATTAAAAATACCAGATAAAAGTTCCAATTCAGTAATAAATCAAATGAAATCTGTTTTTAGTAGATTTGGCTCTCCGGATACTGTAGTTGGGGATAATGTGCCATTTAACAGTGAAAATTTTAAAAAATTTGCCACTGAATGGAATTTTAATTTGTCACTAAGAAGTCCGAATTTTCCTCGCTCGAATGGCCTTGCTGAAAAGGGGGTATCCATATCAAAAAATATTGTAAAAAAATCTTTAGAAGGAGGAAAAGATATAGATTCAGCATTGTTAAATTATAGAAACATGCCTTTAAAAAATATGGGTTATTCACCTTCTCAGTTACTAAATTCTAGAATGTGTAAAACTAAATTACCCATTGCCTTTGATTTGTTATTACCAACATTGTGTACAGGGGTGGTAGAAAAAATAGAGTTAAAGAAAAATATAAATAAGTCATATTTTAATAAAGATGCTAAAGAGCTTATACCTCTTAGCAAAAATGATAACATCACAATGTATGATCATATAAGAAATAACTGGCAATCAGGTAAAATAATAGATATTCATAACGCTCCTCGATCATATATTGTAAAAGATAATTTAGGCAATCTACTTCGCCGTAATAGATATGATTTAAGGGTGTCTCAAAACCAATATAAACAAGACCCCCTTGTTGAACCTATAAATGAGGTTTTTGATGAACAAATTAATATTGAGAAAATTCCTAAAGTTCTCAACCCCCCTATTTTGCCTAAGTTATCTTCCCCCCGAAGACATGAATCTCACGCTTCTATTGAGCCACCGGAGGTTCCACCCGAGGTTCCACCTCAAGGTGCTGAACTTGTTAAAACAACCCGCTCAGGCAGAATTATAAAAAAACCTGATAAACTTAATTTATAGGAGGGAGGATGTATAATATATGCAACACATATAACATGTGTTGCCTCTATGTGTCCACAGAGTGCGCACTTTAGTTGTACACTCTTGGCGGGCTATGCGTCCGTAACATAACCTAGTTATAATTATTATTGTAAACTCGTTACTTGTGTTTAGAAATATATAATATTCATAGTATCTCTTGTTTCATTACATGAATATTAAAATCAAAATTGTCATACTCCGAAGCTGAAACCATGGCAATATTAAAACATACTTCGTTAAATGAACCGATTTCTGTAAATATGTTCGCTTTTGTTTTTACGCTTATTAGATCAAAAACATTTTAAAGTATCCTATTACAACAAAATTTTAGCTAAAAATATCTGATCTCACATTTTAAACTGGTGTACCCAATTTGTAAGTCAACTCCGAAGCAGCAAATTTAAACTAATATTTTCGAAAATAGATGGCGACAACATCAGTGTTTCATAAGTTGTCTAATCTATTAGTTAGGTTTTCTTCGTTTTTCTAGATTGTCCGGTTTAAAATACATAATATTATTGTGAGTTTTTCTAGTGGCAAAGTTTAAATACAGGTGACTACCTTTATTGAAATCAACTCCGTAGTTGTTTGTGAAATTGCTAATAAACTTCCAGAATAATTTTTGTTGTAAAAATCGTAATTTAATAGCAAAAATACAGAACCTTTCCAAGAAGCACATTTTGAGGTTATGTCTTTTAAAACATATTTTAAATTAACAGTTAAATCATCAACTCCGAAGTCGCCAACTCCGAATCTTTTTTTGGCTTTTTGGCTTGAAGATCTACGGAGCTGACGATTAATGCAATTTTACTACATTAAGTCTAAAGTTAAGTCTCTTTTCAGTAGACATGGCAAAAATAAAAAAATCTGCTGATGAACTAAAACAAAGAAAAACTGAGCTGCAGAGATTAAGACGTAAAAAGCTCAAAAATAATCCCGAATCTTATGAGCGAGAAAAACAAAAAGAACGAGAAAGATATCATCGTCGTAAAAGTCAAAATAGAATAAAATCAATAAAGGAACTAACACCCCGACAACAACGCATTAAGAAAAAATCATGGAGGGATAGCTCAAAAAGGTACAGAGAAAATGTGAAAGAAATGCAAAGAAAATTAAACCAGTATATTAATGATATCACCCCACCGTCTACACCTGAACCCGGTCCTATTCAATTACATGTCGGTCCGAGTCGTCAGTCCTTGGCAGGACGCAAAAAAGTTAAAAAAGATAGAGCCAAGGTACACAGGGATAACAAGAAATCGAAAGCACAATTAATTAAATCACAGGCTAAAGCAAGAAAATACAAGACTAGATATTTCAGATTAAAAAAAGAAACAAAGAAAGACAGTCCATTGACCAAAGTCAACACATTACTGAAGGGTCATGCCGTACCCGCCGAAGTAAAAAGAAAGCTTTTATTCAACGAGGTCCTGGTTTCACAAATTTCGAATAATTATTTACTGCTAAAGAAAAAAAAAGCAAATCGAAGAAATTTTCGAGAAGTTTTAACAGGAAAATTTTTGAAGAAATATAAATGTGTAGGTGAATTAGATTTCATAAGCTATAAAGTTAAAAGACCCAGAAATTACAACAAAAAAACAGCAATGAAAAAGATACATGCGCTTAGAATAACTATACAAGACTTTTTGGAAAAAGATATTAACAGCAAATTATGTCCAGGAAAAAAAGATACGGTCACAAAAAATAAAATTATAAAAAAAAGAGACTTCTAAATAAACCTCTAACACAACTGTATGACGAGTTTCGTAAAGAGAGTTCAATCTTTTTAAGCTATTCGACATTTTGTAAATTAAGACCATTTTGGATTGTTCATCCCAATGTTAACCGTCGTGATACGTGCCTTTGTACAGTATGCGAAAATGGTGAACTGTTAATACGAAGATTAAAGCTTTTAAATATTATTAACGAAAACTGCTTAGAGAAAGTGTGTAGATCTGTGTGTTGTTCTGAGGTATTGTTGGAGAAATGTTTGAGGCGTTTGTGTAATAAATGCAAAGAAAAAAAATTGAAAATAAATGACTGTGATTTATACGGTGTGTCTTTCTATGAAAAGTGGCTAAAGAAGACTGAAGACATTAATATAAAGGGGCAAAATAAAAGATGCAAAAAATCCATCAAGCAAAAAATTCAGTGCACAAAAAAAAACATGTTAGAAGAGTTACAAAAAAATATTCCACATTTATTACAGCATATTTTAAACAGAAACCATCAATATAAAGCTATTGATAGCATTAAAAAAAACATTACAGAAAAATCGGCAGTAATTCATGTGGACTTTTCAGAGAATTTTGCGTGCAAATATGCCAGCGAAATTCAGTCAATGCATTTTGGTGGCTCGCGTCAGCAGCTAAGTTTGCACACTGTGGTAATTTATTACCAAAATAACGAGAATAAAGTCATATCAGAATCGTTGTGCACAGTATCCGAATCATTAAGACATGATCCCGTTTCAATTTTAATACATTTACATCCAGTGTTTGATGTAATTTGTTTAAAAGTGCCAAACCTGAAAACATTGCACTTTGTCAGTGATGGCCCAACAACTCAGTATCGCAACTGCAAAATGTTTTATATCATTGGAACAGAAATCAAGAACCATTTTCTGAACTTAAGATCAATAACATGGAATTATACTGAGCGCGGACACGGAAAAGGCGCCCCTGACGGTGTTGGGGCCGTAATAAAAAGAACAGCGGACCGTTTAGTGGCTATAATAATAATAATAATAATAATAATAATAATAATAATAATAATAATAATAATATTTATTGAATAAAAAGATACAATAAATATGCTATAAGCACCTAAACGCAACTAGTGCATTTGTATGTGCATTATAAATACAAAATAATAATAATAATATAAATACAAAATAATACTATCCTTTGAGATAATACTATTCATTATGGAATAGAAAACTTACAATCTAAAATTTAGAAAAACTTAAAGACTAATATATATAACATATCAAGAAACAGTTAAACCAATATCAAAACATACAAAAAATTAAATAATTTAAAAGAGTATAAAATAAAAACAAACAGTTTTAAAATTTAAAAATAGACATAATGTGTAGGTAAGAGACAAACAAATAGAAACATAGACGAACAATATTAAAATTTAAAATATAGTTTTTAAAAAAAGGTTGATAAATAATTTGTATTGAAGGTAAGTAGGTAAGAAAGTAGTATATATACATATATACATATATACATATTTAAGTGTATTTTCTTTTTTTATATATTTTTTATATTTTGGAAGGGTTATTTTTTAGATCTATTGTTTGACTAATTGTATTTCTTGGCAACTCTAAAATATAATCCTTGCATCATTTTTTAAACCTAATTATACATTTTGTGTTTTTAATATCAGTAGGTAATGAATTATAAATTTTAGGTGCCAGGTATCTGCTACTTCTCTGCCCAATGGTTTTATGGACTCTTGGTACTGGTAAGTGTGATTTATTTCTAGTTTTAGTTATTATATGGTCCTTTCTTTTTTCAGAGTGGATATGCGAAGCCAATGATAGAAAAAATATTTGTCTACAGTCCATTTTTCCCGCCAATTTAAATAATTCATCGGAAGGGTAAGTTCTGTTTTTGTTGTAAATTATTTTTAGGATATATTTTTGTGTAACTTCCAGATCCTCTATATAATTTTTATAAACCCCACCCCAGCCTAGGATACCATACCTTAGGTGAGACTCAACCAGTGCACTATAAATAGTACTAAGGTTTTTAATGTCCAGATATTCTTTTAGGGATTTAAAGTGGGTCATGACATAGAGAATATCAAAAACTTTTTGGTATTGGTCAAGGACACGGTAAAAAATATTTCCTTAAGTGAAGTTTCTCAACAACAGATTGACAATTTTTCAATACCAGCCAATATACGGCCATTTAAAGGAACTCTTCAAGCGCACCAGGTTAAATGGTCTCAAGACAAGCCGAATATTTTACAAATTCGCCAATTAACGTGCAATGAATGTACACCTAATAGTAATTGTCTTCACTACCACATGGGTGAATATAAAATACCACTTCAACCCAACAAAAATGGAAAAATTAACGGTATCCTTTATGATATTATCTTAGTTTATATTTTTTAACTTTATTATTGTAAATTTCAGTCTTGATTCTAGAGAAATATTATTTATAAAGATACAAGGACTAATAGTATTCTTTTTGACTTTACGTTTGTCCTCTTTGTTTAACTCTGGTACTGTAGAATTTCTTATTACTCTGATACTTTAATTTTCCTTAACATAATTTTTTTAGATCGTACCACTTCCTCCCGTCTCCGTTATTCAGATATTTATTCAGACTCAGATGAAGAAAATTTAGAACTTCCTAGCAAAATATATAACTATTTATTGGTTAGGTTTGATTCTAAAAAAACTACCAAGTACTATGTCGGCGTGGTTACAAGTTTAGACGGCGATAGTATTCTGGTAAAATTTCTTAGAAGGAAAAAAAACCTAGGTTACTTTGTGTTTCCGATAGTGGACGATACCTGTGAAATCGATAGAAAAAATATTGAGATGATATTGCCGGAACCAAAAATTGACAAAAGAAATCACTACATTTTTAAGACAGATTTTGATAAATATAAAAAGAATTTAGACTAGGTACTTTAGTGTAGTTTTTGTTTTATTTTCATAATTTTGTGTTTTTATTTTTATTAAAAGTTTACGCATTTAAGGTGTTTTTCTTTTATTTATTTACGCAGGTTAATAATACAGATCAATAAATTAAATTCATCAACTACGATACTTCTATGTTAATAGCCAGAATCAATCAATAAACTAAATGCTGCAACTTTCTCTTAACAACCAGTAAAAGAGTGTTAATGCTATCTGCAATACTATTTAATACTAAATAAGCGCTTCTGTAGTCAACTCCGAGATATGCATCATCAACTCCGAAGTTGTCCTTTTTAAAAAAGCCAAATATCTCTAAAATAAAAAAGTATTAAGCTTAGCTGATAGTATTTCTTGATAAGGTATTAATGATTAATTAATTAAAAAAAAAAACATATATATTTATTTAACATTTCGGACAAAAATATTGGTTTTTCCTCTGCGAGAAAAATGTTTTAAAAAGTTTTAATGATAAATTATATTTGGTATACAGTTATACTCGAACTAAAAATTGGCATATTAATGATCTACGTTTCTAGACCTCCGTTCCAGAAAATTAACATTTTGGACAAAAATATAGGAATATCTGGAAGAAAATTGTTTTAAAAAGTTTTAGGGGAAAATTATTAAACTGAAATTTTGCATACAAATGATCTACGTCCCGGGACGTCCACTCCAAAAATTTAACATTTTCCTTAAAAATATTGCTTTTTCCTCTGTAAGAAAATTGTTTTAAAAAGTTTTAGGGGAAAATTATTGTTTTTGTATCAAGTTATACTTAAACTGAAATTTGACATACAAATGATCTACGTCCCGAGACATCCACTTCAGAAATTTGGACAAAAATATTGGTTTTTCCTCTGTAAGAAAATTGTTTTAAAAAGATTTAGGGAGAATTATTAATTTTTATGAAAACGAAAACTTTTTGCCGTGAAAAATCATATATTTAAAAAAAAAATGTTAAGAAAGTGTTTTTAATGTTGAAACGTTGAAAATATTCATTAAAAAAATCAATTTTAGTTTAATAATTAATTTTATGGTAAATAAACGAAAGTTAAAACTTTTAAACTACTTTTAAATAATATAAATGAAAATTTCAAAAAAAAAAATCCAAGAAAGTATACAAAAAATAAAAATTTAACACCTCATAAAAAAAATTAAAAATTAAAAGTTATATGGCCAAAAAAAGAATTTATAAGCTTTAAAATGATGTATCACACTATCCCTTTTCATTTAAAAAAATGTTCCCCCTTGCCCCCTGCCTCTATTGTGCCCCCTAAACATATTAAATATATACCAAAACAATATTTGGGTTGTGTTATTTACGTGTTCCAAATTTCAATGTTGATATCCTAAGTCGTTCAAAATTTAAATGGGAGGGGGGGACTTTAGACACGTACTGTATAGTTAATGATAATGTTTATATGTAGTAATAGTGCTCTACTTAATTTTCAATTGTTTTTTATACCTTATTGAATAGTAATATTTTATTTATTATTGTGTAAAAAATAGAACTACTAAAACTACTTAACTTTAATTTTAACAAAATGATGGCGCTTTTTTAAACATTCAGTTAGAATTTTAGTTCAATAAACGTACATATATTCAACAAAAATCGCCTTATTCTTTAAATAGACTTCTGTCCCTTCAAAACCTGATAATTGATCACTGTGGGACGGGCTGAAAGCTACTCCCCATATATAAAAACGACCCAAAACGGCAATGACTGCTGAAAAAGCTCGAAATATCTAAGTTTTGTTAAAGTGATAAAAAACTGCATCAGGTCCGACGTAATATTCATAAACTACCCTTATAGGATTGAGAACAACCATCCCTAAATTTAAAGGACACAAAAAAAAAACAAGAAAAAACCTTAAATCCAACAGGATTTTCATCGATGCTATAGTTGGCTGAAATTGCGTAGTACTCTAGAATAGAACAGAAACACGTACCATCAACGTCCTACGGTGTCAACCCTCAGAGAGTGTGAAAACTACCCCCCATGTAAGATTTAACTATAAAAAGTTACAGTGACTTCTATAAAACACCTGCGTGGTATGGAAGTGAGAAGAAACTAGACTAAGTTCGAAGGTGTGCTTGAAAACCACCCCCTTCTGCTAAGTGGCAAGGGTACTTTTCACCCCTTCTGAAGGACGTTGAGGGTACGTAAGTTTCTGGTTCTATTTTAGAGTACTACGCAATTTCAGCCAATCATAGCATTGATGAAAATAAAACTCGATATTGGAAAGACCAAAACTTAATACAGGCCAAAATATTCATAAAATATGAACCTAAACGAACAAGAAAATTACTCGATCTCAGCAAGGTGGACCTAAAGACCAAAATGATCAAAATTTGCGTTACGTAATACTTGAACGTTTGCTAACATAGTTATGACGTCCTAACATTTAGCACCTTACAGCTGTTTTTTTAAGGATCGTTTAATAAAAATATTTTGAAATCAAGTGGTAACCTTGTCCGACAAAAATTTTCGGGCAATACTGTTGTGGGACGCCCTAAAGTTAAGGGTTGGTCACAAAAAAAAGCCCCGCTACCGAGAATTTTCTTTTGTAAGAAGTTGTTTGACTGGACACAAAGAACACGTATACAAAGACTCAACACTCAGGTAATAAAAAAAATTCTACAGGGGGTGGGCTCCCGGACTATGAGTTCGATTCTCACTGGCACCGATTTGCCTTTTTTGGTAAATTAGTTATTAATTGAAATTAAACGTAATGCAATGTAATATTTATTCCACGTAACAAGATAGCATTCATTTAGATTTTAACCAATCAGAAAGCTTATTTTTATGGGAGTGTTTACAAGATACAATAGTCTTTGCATCTTCGTCAGACTCATTGGGTACTTCTTTTAACGTGCATCTTTACTTTATTATTAATTTATTCATCAACATGCAAATATTAAAACAAATTACTGGTAATACTTTGAAGTTAGTTTTTCATATTTTTTAATCGATTGTGTTTAATAAAAAAATAAAAGAATGTATTTTGCACACATGAACGTAGTCGATGTAATAACCTTGCCCAAAACAGCTGTTGTTATTCAGCTGTTTTGGGCAATGTTGTCCAATCGGCTAGGTTAATGAGGAGTTTACGTTCAAAACCAGATAGAAAATCTTCGTGAGATACAGAGTGATTCATTTATCATGACAATCCTTAATATTTTAATAACTGCTAGATACAAAAAAATTTAAACAAAGTTATGAGCTTAATAAAAACAGAAAATAGTGTATATTTGGTGTATTTCATTTGAAAAGTTGCATATTTTATGATTCCAAACAAAAGTTGCATATTTCATGAATTTAAAATAACAAAAGTTGCATATTTCAAGGAGGTGAGGACCTTTTTTTTATCATTAACTTTTTCCTTGAAGGAAAAATAAGTTGCATATTTCAGGGAATCATAACAAAAGTTTGCGAGGGTGAGGACCTTTTTTTTTGTCAATAACTTTTTTCTTGAAGGAAAAAGAAGTTGCATATTTTGTCAAAGAAAAAAGTTGCATTTTTAGGCCAAAAAAAGTTGTCATTTTTGACCTTCTCCCCCCCCCCACGATATCTTCTTCGCTACGGCCCTGGGTATATTTAAGGGGCACATGGGAGGCAGGGCAACGAACTAATAACTCTTTATCTAGAAGACCCATACCATTTAAAAAAAGTATAGCCTCCATCTCAGCGTGTTTGTACACAAATAGTAAAATTTGTAAACATTGTAGTATTTTTCGCCGTTTTACACCGCGTCTGAGGAAGCGTCAGCCATTTTTATTTGAGCTTGTGTTTATGATTTGTTGTTTTGTGATTATTTTTACTGTTTTGGAGTGAAATATATATTATATACTTTTTTAAAAAGAACTGCGATGGGATTTTCTTGTTTTTTGTGTCGAGTACGGCAGCAAGATGGTCGTGCGGAGGGATTATCCTTTCATAAGTAAGTAGGACTAAAGCTCTTTGTTAATATAACTGATTAGATAATAATAAAATATGAATATTAGTTTTCCCTCTGATGCTTTATCACGAGCCAAATGGTATTCAATTTGTGGAATTCCTGAGGAAACAAATATGGCTAGAAAAGTTGTCTGCTCAAAGCATTTTGATGAAATAGATTTTGAAATAAAGCCCAGTGGCTTAAGAGTGCTAAAAAAAAATTCAGTTCCACACTTAAGGTTAGTTATTAAAAAAATATGTATATAAAACTATAATTTACTAATGGATAATAGTTATGACATAGCAGCTTGTCACTTAGTAAATATAATTTGATTGTCAATTGCAAGATGCCTGGAGGAACTTGGTTCTCAGTTCTTAGGCTAAAGCCTCCAGATGACCAAGGTTCAAGTGTTTGACAAGCTGCTGTCACATAGGCAAAAACTGCATTTTGTTTTTGTTTTCACCTCCTCGGTTATTTCAGTCATATAGAATAGGTCTGTTCATCGGTGTTGTACTTTCATGCACTGATGTACACTTTTTGTCCAACCAAATAAGTACTGTACATATCAAAGAATGTGTTCGACTGTAAAGTGCAAGAAAGTGCAACACCAATGAACAGACCCAACAATTTAAAAAACTAGTTAGATATTTTGACTATAGCCATATTCTTTTAAATCTAAATAACTTGGCTTTTTGTCTCATAGTGCATAAAATTTAAAGTTTAAGACATTGTTGTAAGGATACATTTCATACATTATCACTTTTGGGCTTCCCAAAATTTATTTTAGGTCCCCATTCTAAA
Organism: Brachypterus glaber; assembly: GCA_958510825.1. Classification (NCBI taxonomy): domain Eukaryota; kingdom Metazoa; phylum Arthropoda; class Insecta; order Coleoptera; family Kateretidae; genus Brachypterus; species Brachypterus glaber. Next base: position 10,109,730 of record OY294053.1, on the reverse strand, counting down.
CAGTAATTAGAGTTTATTATTATTATTTCATCATTTCTTTTTTTAGAGTTCCACAAATTGAAACAGCCATCACTCTGGCTGCACCCAGCACCATTTTGACTGCACCCAGCGCCATTTTGACTGCACCCAGCACCATTTTGGCTGCACCCAGCACCATTTTGACTGCACCCAGCACCATTTTGACTGCACCCAGCACCATTTTGACTGCACCCAGCACCATTCTGGCTGCACCCAGCACCATTCTGGCTGCACCCAGAACCAGTTTGGCTGTACCCAGCACCAGCTTGTACTCATTGCTCGAAGAAAATATTTTGCAGGAAGAAAGGTAAGTCCGAATTTTTTGTTAATAAAACTAATAGACCAACAGTTCTTGCATAAATATTTCCGTTTTAAGTAAAAATACTGAAATATACATAAAAAAAAACTTGCCAGAAAAAAATAATTTAACATAACTTACTTATTTAAAGGAGTAAACCTGTAGTTTTCTCTCAGAGAATTTCTCTGTAAGGCCAAAATTATTGTTCAACGAGGGAACAAATTATTTGGATAGCTGTGTACAAGCTATGAAAAATATAACTAAAAACATTTATGATAACTTATTATTCTTTTTTTTAACAGGCTTGCAAGTGAAATTTTGTTAACTGTGGCAACATCTGAATGTAGTGATACAGTCTCGGAATCTTCAGCCCCTCCATCAGAAGATTTTCCTTCTTTTTCATTGGATTCGCCTGAATCATTTGGAGAACAATTGTTTCAGTATGTATATTATTTTGTATTATAAAGTATAAAAAAGTTGAATTATTAAATAAAAACTTTTCAAGTCCTAATTAAGTACAATCATGCCAAATTGAGTTTATTGAATAAATCCTGGGGGAGAGACCCATTTCCCCTGAAAACTCAAAAAAGGATACTAGGTTATTAAAATTTGAAGCATATCGGTGCAAAAAATACACCACCATGGTGCAGTTAAATATAAAAATGCATAAAATGGTTAAAGCTGGTGGTGTATTTTTTGTAATTTGTAAACGGTTAAACCTTTTTCTTTATACTTAGAGACAATTGCCCACTTAAAAGGAATTTGTTTTCTTTGAGAGAAACTGCCCAAATACTATTTAGGTCATACTATTTTATTATTTGATAATTTTAACAATTTGAAAAATATTTTAGACCAAAAACTTTGCCTGGACCAAGCACTTTGACCAATGAAGAAATTCTTACTGCACCAAGTAATTCAGTTGCATACAAAAACTTTGCTGCAAGAAGTCCCTTGGCTGTACCAAGTAATTTAGCTGCACCTAGTACAAATAGTTCCACTGAAACGGCGGATTCTCCTTTTAGTGAAAATCTTAAACGTAACAGGTGACTATTAAAATTATTTTACTAAAATAGCTAATATTAACCATGGTGTAAAATACCATTTTTAAAAATTATGACTACTACAATGTTTTTTTTACAATGTAAAATAATAATTTTTTTTATTTTAGACAAGGCAGTTCTACAGAGACGGCCGATTCTCCATATAATAAAAGGTATAAACTAATCCTTAATAAATTATATTTATTCAATACCTTTTTTTACTTTCACCCTGTAACATACTAATTTTTAAAAATGTTTATTTTAGATCACGTATTTCCACGAAAGCAGATGATACACATCGTAAGCGTAAAAGGTAATAAACTTTCTAAATTAGTTATTTTTTCGAAAAGATAAGTATAAAGCATTCAACTTTAAAACATTTTTATAATTATCATTTTTTTAGCAGGAATACAAAAAGCTATAATTAAATATATATATTTTTTTAGAAATAGAAAACCGAGAAGGTACTTTGGAGATTGTTTGACAGATGATATGGATAGTCCAAGGCAGGCCAGAATAAACTGGAATATTGCAAAAAAAACAGTATCAACACAAAAGAAAAAAATTCGAACTTTACAAGCTTGCAAAAGAAGATTAAAGCAAAAGATTACATGTCTAAAATCGCTCTTAAAGGACCTGAGGCAAAAAAATCTAATTACCGAATCTGCTGAGGAAATAATGAATGTAAGTATATTTGTGTTGTCATTATACACAAAACTACAAATTTTGTCGTTTTTTTTGAAGAAAAGAAAATTTTTTGAATTTTTTTTTTTATAAAAATGTTTATTTAATTTTTTCGTTTTTCAAAAAACAAAAAATAATATAAAAATATATTAAAACTTTTTTTAATTTTTTTTTTCAAAAACAGATTTACAAAAAAAAATAGTAATATCTTTTTTCTGTTTTTTTTTTTTTTAACTTGCGTAGAGAAAAAATAATATAAACAAAATTACTGTGAGTAGTATGTGTATATGCAGTGGATTTTTTGATAAGCCCTTTGCCAAATAAGGCTTTATCATACACCGTTAGAAAGCTCTAGATTTAAAATAAAAATTTAAATAAATAATTACATGACCTGTCAAAAATTGATAAGTGACACATGCTTGTTGTCAGAATTGATTTTTAAATCGAAATATGTAAAAATATATAGGGTGTTCATTTAAAAATGGAAAGTTCGATTCATTTCCGGTGAAACCGGAAGTGCCAAAAAATGTCTAACCATGTAAAAAAATCCAATTATATATAATATAGCTCCTGCAGATCTTTACCGCTTGTTTATAATTTAAAAAACTCGTTTCTGGAAATTATGAGAATGTTTATACAATTTTTTTTTTCAGAATTCCCTTCCACCTTCTGCTGCAGAACTTTTTAAACGAATGTTAAATGGTCAATCAAAAAATAAATTCACTCCAGTATTAAAGTCATTTGCCTTAACTCTGCACTTTTACTCCGCCAAGGCTTATAAATATGTCAGAGAAAAATTCAAGTGTTTGCCTCATCCACGGACCATATCTAAATGGTATCAGTGTGTAGATAGTTCGCCCGGATTTACTCAAGAATCACTGAATGCGCTAAAAATGAAAGTTGCAGAAGCTAATAAAAAAAAGTCCAAAGTTGTGTGCAATATGGTTTTGGATGAAATGAAAATTATGAAGAGGAGAGAGTTTTCAGGCAATGATTTTTTTGGAGGCGTAGATCTTGGAGATACAGTAGACATTGGTACTGGCATTGATACTACTACTGATGCTACAGAAGTACTTGTATTTATGCTTGTAGCGGTAAATGCACATTGGAAAATTCCAGTGGGATATTTTCTTATTAACGGGTTAGCTGCAAGTGAAAGAGCGAATTTGGTTAATAAAGCCCTGGAATTTTTACATGAGAGTGATGTCATAATAACATCAATCACATTTGATGGGCCACACGTAAATTGGTCAATGGCATCGATATTAGGATGTAAACTATCCGATCCAAAAAATCTAATAACCCATTTTCCACATCCTATTACAAATGAAAAGATTTATATATTTCTAGATGCATGCCATATGTTGAAATTAGTTAGAAATTGTTTGGCAACAGTTGTAATAATTGAGGATCGTGAACGCAAACAAATTAACTGGATATATTGGAAAAAGTTAGTAGATATCCAATATGAAGAAGGGTTGCATGCTGGTAATAAACTAAAGAAAAGACACATCGATTGGTTTAGAGAAAAGATGAAGGTGAATCTTGCGGCTCAAACATTGAGTCAAAGTGTGTCACAAGCTTTTCTATATCTAAAAGAGGGTGGATACAGAGACTTTCAAGGCGTGGAAGCTAGCGCATTATTTTGCAGTTTATTTAACGGCCTATTTGATATTTTAAATTCCAGAAATAAGTTTTCGCCATCTGTTTTTAAAAAGTCACTAAACCCTCAAAATAAAGAATTAATCTACGATTATCTAGATAAAGCAGAAGAATATATATGTGGATTAAAAATTGGACCCCAAAGTGTCCTGGAGCATAACCGTAAGACAGGCTTCTTAGGATTTTTGGTCTGTATACAAACAATTAAGGGCATTTATGCAAAATATATCGAAGTAAAAAAACCTGTCCTAAACTATTTATATACTTATAAATTTTCGCAAGACCATTTGGAAATATTTTTTAGTGCAGTCCGTAGCAGAGGTGGTCACAGTAGTATACCGACTGCAAAAATGTTTTGGACGATATATAAAACGTTACTCTGCCATACCGAAGTTAAGAGTGCAGACACGGCTAATTGTGTAGCTTTGGATGCAACTATTCTTTGTGGAACAAGCACCAGTATAACCAAAACCAACACGGGAATAAATCTTAATCAATCCGAGGACTATATTAAATTACTAAACGAGTTTAAGGATCATGCATATTTGGCATCTTCGTACAATTTGTCCAACTTTGTTGAGGATGTTGTGGTGTACATTGCTGGATATGTGGTTAAATGCTTAAAAAAGTCAATTACATGTGAAGATTGTTTGGCTAAAATTGAATCAAAAGAGTGTTGTTCTTCCTTACAACGAATAAAAACTTATGGAAAACTAATGAAAGCTTCCGATTTTGTCATTTGCATTTGCACAACTACGGAAAATGTATCAGGCATTTAAAGCGGGAAAAAAAAATATTCATTCAAAAAAATTTGACTAATTACATAACAATTAGCGTTAAAAAAAACGTAAATCATTCATTTTTACTTGAATGTTTTGGATCACACTTCTATGAGGGTGATCCATTGGACAATCATTACAACCAATTATTAAATTTAATAGTTAAAATATTTGTAAAAATAAGGCTTCATCATGAAGCAAAACTCTTTAATGATTCAGTTACAAAAAGAGTAAGGCAAACATTAAATAAGAAAGTGCAATTTTTGGGACAGTAATCAGCTGACTATTGTCATTGACTAATAAGGATATATCTTATTAATCAATGCTATTGTACAAAAAAAAACACTTTTTCACCACTGTTTAGTTCCAAAATCATAAACCTCTATTTGACCTCGAAATAATACCTCCATAGGTAAACTTTTTTTTGTATTTTTATATATAGTTTTATGTTTGTATTTTTATGTATAGTTTTTTTTATGTTAAAATTATTTGTTTTACAAGCGCGCAAAAAAGTGCTCTAATGTTAAATATATCCTGTAAACATAGGTCCAAAACCATTCATTTTGAAAATTTTGTTTTTGAAAATAATTCTTTATAGTAATATGTGATGTAGTTTAGCAACTAATTTATATTTATATATCATTAGCCTCTTAAAAACTTTTAATTATCAACTTTTTCTGCATCTTTTATTTTGATTTTTTTTTTTCAAAAAGTGACTCTTAAAACCCCTTGCTACTATGTATTTTACGACCAAAATATTTTGTACAAGTTTAAAAAAAGTTCTAGCATAGTAGGGCAGTATACTTGTAAAGCTTAAGTAATTACTTTTAAAGGGTAAGGTCCATTTTTTTTCAAAACAAGTGGTACTTTTTGCTGGACCTATAAGGTACATTTTGGACTTGTGTTGTAATATAATTTTAGATTATATTATTAAAAAAAAAACTGTTGTAAATTTTTAATTAAAATGTTTCCTATTTAAATAAAATATATATATATATTTGTTAAATAAATTTAAACCTAAAAAATATATTATTTGAAGGTACTTTTTTTTTAATAATGCGCATCTTGCAAATAATTTGATTTTGACCATTTTCATAACCTCTCTACCTCATCCCAACTCTATTTACCCAGCGATTTTTTCGTAAACTAAAAGATAATCAAGTTCTGAGAAAACCATCTTAAATAAGGCAACTTAAACTATCTTTTGCATATATTTTATACTTTCAGCTCTAGAAATGAGGGCAGAGGGGCATTTTTTTAAATAGAAAGGGGGTCGTGTGATACATCATTTTAAAGCTTATACAATTTTTCATTTAACTATATATTTTTTAATTTTTTTAACATTTTTTTTTTTTGGTTTAAAATAGGGTTTGTCAAAATTTCTCTAAAAAATCAATTTTTTAAAAATTACTAATTTCATGATGAAAAAACATAAATTATAATTTTAAACTAATTTTAATTGACATAAATAAAAATTTACAAAAAAAAACTTAAAAAAGCGCACTTTTTAGCACAAAAATTTAAATTGTGTTTATAAAATCAAATTTATATTGAGTATTATACCAATGCAGGTTTTAATAGATTAATATTGCAAATTCTGAGTGTAATATATATTTTATATTGAAAATATCACAACTCTAAAAAAAGATAATCCCCTCCTGTCCAGAGTTACCGTGAAAGACGTTTCGGCCTATGCCGGTCCTGTCGCGTGTTACGATATGAATGAAATTAACTGAGAAGGAAGATGTGCGAGTGAGACAGACGAACGTTTATGTGGGCTACGTTTTTGTCAGTTTTTATGAATGAAATGCTTATTCTAGAGTAGGGAGTTATTAGTTCGTTGAGGCAGGGGTACAAGGAGGAATATTTTTTTAAATCAAAAGTTGGTCATGCGATACATGATTTTAAAGCTTGTAAAATTCTGTATTTGACCATTTATTTTTTATTTTTTCAAAAAGTGTTATAAATTGGATTTTTTGTCATAATTTCTCAAGACGTTCGCGCCGACGTGCGCCACCTGTGATACACGGTTTAATTCAGTTTTTATCGAGATTTCTATACGCCTTTAAATCTGTTTAATCTTCCCTTATTTTTCTTAAATTAATAACAATTTTATTGAGTTTTCTTGTTTTTGTTTTCGCGAACCATTTCTTTAGTTTTTATGATTTTTTTGCTTTTCGGCGCGTGACCTTCTAAATAAAACATTATTTCGGACAGCAATATAGGTCGAACGTACCGATCAATTAGTACCTAAGAAGTATCGAATCGATATACTCGCGGCCCGTTTCCGCATATATTATTTTCGCGCAAAATCACAAATCATAGCTATGAATCGTCTATGAATATATTGCTCTACCACAAATAGTTATCGCGTGCTCATTAGGATAAGGATTTATCTCCAACGTTCCTGAGAAGAAAAACACTTGATCTATTCAGAAGAAAATCTACAAAGAAATAAGGTAATATATAATATATACAGTTAAACTCTTTTTGCATTTAAACACCCCCAGTTTTACAAAATCCATTGCTTGTCAGTTATATCTACGATGTTGGATTTAAGATTTAATGTATATACAGTAGTGGCCAAAATTATAGCAACAAATTTAATTTTTCATTTCATGATATTTAATTTTTGCATGGGTCTGTTTTAAAAACATCGTACGCTACTGGTAGAATTCCTAATATGTATAGAAATATAAAAACCTACAAAAAATTGATAAGAACTCAATGAAATAGTTTTTGCTAAGTTAAATGTTATCTTACTTTGTTTGGACCTGGCCAAAAATATAGCAACAGTACAGTTTTAAGTGCCCGAAAGAACGTTTGTGAGAATTTTACTTCGTAATTTTCATTTGGTAAAAATAATCCATTTAATTTCGGAATATGGGGAGAGGCAAAACAATTTCCGGTGATCTTAGACAGCGTATTATTGCACAGTACCGATCAGGCATAAAACAATCTAAAATCGCCAAAAACTTCTCACTGAATAGATCAATAGTATCTCGATTAATAAAGAGGTATAACACCACCGGGCTTATAGTTGCTAGAAAAAATACAGGACGGCCTCGAAAAACCTCAGTTCAAACTGACAGAAGGATTGTGAGAATTTCAAAGGCGAATCCATTTTTGTCCTCTTCAAAGATAAAAGGAGTTCTAGAAGAATCCGGTACTGAGGAAATCAGTTCGAGGTCAATAAGGCGACGCCTGGTCGAAAACCAGTTATTTGGACGTAGGCCTGCAAAGAAACCCCTGTTGTCCAAGAAGAATGTGAAGGCCCGATTGACATTTGCCATAGAACATCAATACTGGACAGTGGAACAATGGCGTAGAGTAATTTTTAGTGATGAATCTAAATTTAATTTGTTCCGAAGTGATGGTTCTGGTTACGTTCGGCGTCCCAAAGGCAAAAGATTTGACCCCCGTTACACCTGTCCAACAGTAAAACATGGAGGAGGGTCTGTTATGGTTTGGGGATGTTTCTCTGGATATGGGATGGGCCCACTACACAGAATTGAGGGTATTATGGATCGTTTTATTTATTTGGATATACTCAAAAATAAGATGACTCCCTACGCAGATGAAGTCCTCCCTTTGCGACATCAATTTCAGCAGGATAACGATCCCAAACACGCCTCAAACATTGTAAAAGAGTGGTTTCAACAGAAAAAAATCAATGTTATGAACTGGCCTTCCCAATCACCCGATGTGAATCCCATAGAAAACCTCTGGAATCATGTAGATGACTTGATTAGAGACAAAAATTACTCGAATTTGAATCAACTTTATGAAGCTTTGCAGGAAGCGTGGAATAACATTGATGATCAACTAGTGACTAATTTAATTTCATCTATGCCTAGAAGGTGTGCAGCAGTTATTAGGTCCAAGGGTTACTATACCAAGTACTAAATAAAATTAGTTATAAAAAATATTTTCTATTAATAAATAATAAATTAAATTTTCAGTTTTTGTTTTTGTTGCTATAATTTTGGCCATCACATTTTACTTCATTTATTCTGCTCCTATTACTGTAAAGCTTTAGATTGAAAACAATGTTGAAAAAATAAATATCTGAATGCATTGTCTTAAAATAAAAAATGATAATCCTTCAGGCAACATTTTATTGTTTTTTTTTGGGGAAAAATATATTTGTTGCTATAATTATGGCCACTACTGTACATAGGATGTACCAGAGGTTTCGAATTCGGCCGAAAATATGGATTATATAATATTTATGTAATATGTAATAAAATACAAACAATTGTATAGTTGAGTTATACCGAAAAAACCGTCGGCGCGAACGTTTTAAAAATTTTACGTTTTTTAAATTAATTTTATATTAAAAAACCGTAAATTATACTTTTAAACTAATTGTAAAAATAAAAAATTCCAATAAAAATCTAAGAAAATCGCATTTTTTAACAAAAAGCATCTTCAAAAAATGTTTTAAACAAATTAAAAATTATATGGTAAAAAAAAAAGTTTGTTAAGCTTTAAAATGATGTATTCCCGCGCTACAGTATGTTAAAATACTGTGCCCATATGGGGACCAAGGGAAAAATGGTTTAAGGAAATACGTGTGTTTTCGTTATTTTTGGAAACATCCATTTTTTTTTGCAAGTTACAACAAATTCTTAACCTTTTTACAAAAGAAATTACACATTATCCTGTTTAATTAAACCAGTTAATAAATTGCTTTTACAGAATATTAGTTTTTTCAAGGTAAACTTTGGAACTTTTTTCCTGGAAATTTTATATTAATCAAGATTTCTGGTTTTGAACTCGAACTCCTCAAATATATACGAGCAAAGACATACGTAAACTTTCCGATTTGGCCTGTTTAAATTGTTCGTCGTTCGAAGCGCCACCTGCTATCGTCTAAATGAAATAAATAGACTTTAAGGCGTATATGCGAAATAGTTTTTTGTTCTAACTTAAAACCTTCAAAATACCGCGTTTTTTTGTGCGTGATTTACCAAGTGTTTACCCGTGGCAATGGAACCAGAAGAGTCCATATTTAATTCGCTTAAATTTAAATTACAAAAACATGTAGAACAACAGTAACTTTTTCACGGATTTTCCTCCCTGAAAACAATTGGGAGTTTGTCGCCTGAACATATCGAAAAAATTGAAAAATTTTCTCGCGAGAAATTACATTTATTAATAGATGAAGAGCAATTAGAAAAATTTTATGGGCCATTTTATAAAAGAAAGCCCGATTAACTCCAGTTTGGAGTCGGAGACGATATTTCGTTGTTAGAAATACAAAAAGAAGCAAAAGAAACTCGAGAAACGGATATTTCGAAGGAAACTTTGACAACAAAAACTCGTAAGGAGGTAAATAACAGAAGTGTCCAAGATACTTCAAACAATTTGGCAATAGATTTATCTGCTGAAAATGCATTACTTAAACAAAAAAATAAATCTGGTAAGTACCTGCTTAATAACTTAATTAATTTAAAAATAATTTTACTTTCCTATTTTCACATTCAATATAAAAAGTATTTCCCTTAACCTATAAAATGCTTGATCAAACGCCAAAAACCGGTAATTTTTGGTATGGTATTTATAGCAATTTTTATCGAAAATTTCTTTAAGACTAATTAGGCATCGAGTTAAATGTTAATTAGGCTACAAAATCACGTGTAACAGGTGGAAAACCAGCTTTGAGCTAAAGACTTCAACCACTTTTTAACCCGAAATTTTGATGTATTTTACATGATAAGGATTTATTCGGATTTATTACTTTATTACAGTTTTTTTACTTTTTCATAAGAGAAAGTATTGTGATGGAAAAAAACCAAATTTTTTTTGCTTGAGTCATATTTTCCTGTTAAGGGGGCACAAACGTCAAGAAAAATTAAAATAAGCGACAAAAAAAATATGTCTGTCTGTCTCTCTGTCCGTCCGTCCGTCCGTATTTCATCAAAATCGGTTGGGGTAAAAGGGGGGTTAAATTTTTCTGTTGGTCGTATTTTTTTTTAGTTTTTCAATTATTGCTAAAAAAATAGTTTTGCGCCCGTATTGTTTTTTTTTTTTAATTTTATTCCATGCTTATTATTCTTATTTTTTGTGAATTTAGAAAAAATTACACTTTTTTTAAAACATTCATTATAAAAATACAGTAGTGTCGCGATAATCCGAATCTTTGATAAATTTTTAATATATGTAGTAAAAGATCTTTCATATCATACCCTTGATAGGGTTTGGTTTGGTCTAAAAATGATTGTGGAAGGCTGCAGAACATAATCCAATGAGCAAATGCTAGCTTTTTCCAAATCAATCTCCGGTCCGCCCAAATATAACTGTAATTTTAACAATAATTACAGGTTTTAAAAATCGAGTAGAAAGACTTTTGAAGAAGAATGATGGAAAAACACCAAAGGAAGCAGAAAATATTATAGAAAACATACGAGAAAACATATCATCCATTAATATAGAAGTTAAGTTGGGTCCAGTAGATGAAAATGGAAAAAACACTGAATTAATATGCATTCCAATATGTTCAAGGAAAAACTGTTTATCAAAAATAACTGTAAGTATAGTAATATACTATACTAACTAAACTATATGGTAAATAATATCCTCGATAACATCTAATTCAACTATAGTTGTATAATAGCTTATATATATACAAATCGAATAAAATTTTAACATTTATTTGGTTAAAATGTACCATTTTTAGGTGAGAAAATACTTAACTAATAATGGCCGATGGATTTTATCAAATTTTTTAAGGCATATAGAAACATGTTTATTCAGCATTAATTTGGGAAAACCAAAGAAAAAAAATACTAGCCAACCAATTACAACTTTTTTTAATGTGCCAGTATCACAAAAAGTCTCGAATTCAACATCCATGAAGGACAAAGAATCTACTCTCAGGCTTCTGGAGTGTCTGAGGATTTATCTATGGAAACTGTTGACATTGACATTACTGAGTTAAAGAATCAAGAGGTGGATGAAGAACCCAAACAGGTATACTAACCTTAAATTGAAAAAATCGTGTGTTTATTTTAAAGCTCATAAAATTCTCTATTTAACCATAAATTTAATAATTTTTTTTCATTGAAAAATACAATTTTTAAAAATTGTTATTGTAAAATTTTATTTATATACCTAATTTAAAATTAGTTTAAAAGTACATATAATTGACGCATTTGCATCATTTTTCAATTCAATATTATAAGCTTTAAAATGATGTTACACGACCCCCCTTTCCATTTAATTTTGCCCCCTAAACATAGAAAATATATATCAAAAAATTACTTGGGTTATGTTTTTACGTGTTTTAAAACTTTAAGGAGGGGGCAAACTTTTGACAAGCTCTGTATGGAAGTGAAGTAAATAGGGGGGTTTTAAAAAACAAAAATAAAAAAACATTCTAGGTATAAAACAGCGATCATATTACTGTAGAATTTTAGGTAAAAGAACATATTTTTTGTGCAACTTAAACTGCTTAACCGTTGATTCAGTTGCAAGAGGCCCATAAAAAATGAAACTGAGATGATTACGTAATCATAGCTGTTTACCCCACTTCTTGTAATTAAACGTTATCATTGTCCTGGGCCCACACCCCTAATGTCGTGGCATAAATTTAGGACTGAGTAGAACATCGACCGCAAGTCGCCTATTCCCATTCTGGAACAACGCAACGCCAGTGTACCTATGATAACATAATATTTAAACGGCTTAGTGGTACTTGTTTTTGAGCTTGTAAAATATTTTTTATCTAATCTGAAGTTCTAACCATGCTTTTTTTCAGGGTTGTTCAAGGAACGATTTTTTATAAACAACAGTGTAACCTACGGTTTTGACTTAACAAAATAAGCACTGTGTTTTGACTGTAGTATTTAATTCGGTACCGCATAAACTTACATTTCAAGTTATTTCGGTTATATTATATAGTTCCTATAACGTTGTTGATGACTGCACTCTATACTGGGTATTTCTTAACCCTAGTGTGTTCCATGTTACTGTTTTGCTTCCTCGAATAGGACTTGTACGTTTCACATTGTCGGTTACACTGAATATCATTTGCAATTAGTTCAGTTAGTTAAAACTACCTTTCATATTCCAATTTTGTTGTCTAATGCCTTAGTAGCTCCCTGTATAGTTTAATTATATTATGTTGAACTATTTTCCCAGGCTATTTCTATATCTGTGTCGCTTATTACTAAAATATGGAAACCGCTGTTAGTTTATATAAAGGTATATTTTACTTACGCCATTCTGCTGTATTTATTTTCCATCAGAATAAGTTATTTTACACTTAATATTGGTTAACACAATGTTTTATCGCTAGTGTTTACGTTTTACAATTTCAGGTTAAGTGTCAAAATATTCTCTTCTTCTTCTTCTTTTAGTTTATTTTCGATTCATTAGATCTACCAGATTATGGATTTTGATCACAAAATCGGTCATTTAGTTCTTTATTATTGGCACTATTGATCGATTTTAGGGACTTTAGTTTTTCATGACGTAATTTTCGTCACGTGATTTTTCAGGCAAAATCTTCTAGGCGAATTATCTATTCCTAGACCCAGGCAACATCGTGATTTCTATTTTAACTATGGAATTCCGTTATTGTATTTTTAGTTTCAAACCTTGTTTATGAATTTACGTATTCTTGAACCACAAATAGGACTTATTAATTTTCCCCGCCTCTTTCAAAATAATCCCCTCTCCTCTCTATACCCGACCCTCATGCGGAATCCTGAAAAGGACTTCCGGGTCGCCATTTATTCCTTTCTGAAGTGATAGAAGCAGACAGTCTGTTGGTCATATCAGTGTTTAAGCTAATGTTAGTTTTTCTTGTGTCAAGGATTTTACTTATGACCATTTATAAATCACCGTTTGTAATTTGTAATACGTGTGATTTAATCGGACCCGTTCCGGATTTTTCTGACTGATCTGGTAAGTGGAAATTCATTCTCCCGTTTCTATCTCTTTCGTACAAAACCTAATTTTTTCCCTTTCTTCCCCAGTTACCGAGACGATTATTCCCGTTAAGGAAGTGCTCGCATTTATACGGAAGAATTTCACCTTTAAGCCACCCAAAAACTACGTAAGTTCATAACCGCCATTTTGCCGACAATGTGCCGACGTACAATTTTTGTTCCAGGGCTTTTTATTTTTATCATTATTTCGATCTATACTGCTATTCCTGCTCGAAATATCGAAACCTTTTTGCCGACGTGTGCCGCTGCTACCTTTGAACTTTGGATCCGTTACTATTGACGTCAAACTGGGACATCCAGGCGTAGCTGCCCCGTCACATGACTGGTGGAAATTTAAGATAAGTGTATTCTGTGTTTGTCTATTGGGAACTCTTGTTTATGGTTAATTTCAAGTTACTAGAAGATTGGTACTCTTATATGTATGTTTCGAAGAGATTACTACCTACATATTAAACTGGTTAATTTAGTTATTTTTGTTAAACCATCGTGCACGAAGGTCCTTAGGCCTTGGAAACCCCAAGGGCATATAATTGTATTTTCTTTTTTTATATATATTAAAAGGCATAGAACTGAATACTGAATACCAATATAAACACGAAATTAAAGTTCATTTTCTTTTATTTCCGCCCAAATAGGTTTCGACAAGGCTGACATTAGCCTAGAGGCCACATTTACCCTCGAAATATATGCCTGGCGCTCTTTTTACCACCTCGCTCACGACCCACCTCCACTTCGAGCTAGACGGCAACCCTTCGGACTATTTGCTTGAATATAGTCCGGATAAAAAAACCGGTTCTAGGTGGGAACCGGCTATAACCGATTTACCCGGTTATAAATTTGGCGCCCAACGGTCATTTGTTTTTTGTACCCTTATTTTTTTTCCTTTGTTTTTCTGGAAAAGAAAAATAATACTTTAAGCCCTACAGTTGTATAATTATTGGATAAAGTAGATTTTTTTTAATATAACGGTTTTTTTAAACACACAGTATAGCGGATGCAGACATTATTGTAGTTTTAGGCATTATAGCATTCATTTTTTTATTTTTTATTTTTTTTTTCGGACTTAAAATATTTTTGTTGTTTACATTTTGTACTCATAAAAATTTTAGAACATTTTGGACTTGGAAAAATTTTTGTAATCCAACACTTAGAAAATTTTTCATTGTTTACATTTTGGACTTGTAAAATTTTTTTTCGAATTTGTTTTTAAACTTAGAAAAATTTTTGCAAGAAAATACTTAGAATATTTTTCGGTGTTTACAAATTGGACTTGTAAAATTTTTTTCGAATTTATTTTTAAACTTAGAAAAATTTTTGCAAGAAAATACTTAGAATATTTTTCGGTGTTTACAAATTGGACTTGTAAAATTTTTTTCGAATTTGTTTTTAAACTTAGAAAAATTTTTGCAAGAAAATACTTAGAATATTTTTCGGTGTTTACAAATTGGACTTGTAAAATTTTTTGAATTTGTTTTGGTACTTGGGAAAATTTTTTCAACAAAACACTTAGAATATTTTTCATTGGTTATAATTTGGACTTATAATTTTTTTTTTTCGATTTTATTTTGATACTTATAATTTATTTTATTTTCAACATGAAAATACTTGGGGTTTAAGTGAGTGCGCTTCAGTTGGAACTTAGTGCTTATATTTATTTTTTTTACATTTTTTAATACGGTCAGTAGTATTATTGTTGTTATTATTAGTTTTTGAGATAGTAGTGAGTTAATAACAACCGTGTAGTTACTGTTGTTTTATTTTGGTTTATTTTTGTGATATTTTGTTTAGTTAAGTGTCACAATGGCTACAATATCACGCAAAATGGTTGTTAATCACCTGAACAAGGAGGAGCTGAGTTACGAGCTTACCTATAGAGGCATTGGTTTAGGTACAGTGGATGAAATGCGTCAGCGATTGACTCTAGCCTTAGCAATGGAAAGATCTGGCGATAGTTTGAGATATCCACAGTACCCATTCACGTTTGAGGAGGATGAGTCGAAAGTAAGAGAAAAGCTTACAGAACTTACCCCACAGATTAATGAGTTCGCCAATAACAAAAAATCTTCAGCCTTTGCTAAGTATCATAGTAAATTATCTCACATCCTTGGGCGTATAGATAATATGGATGCTGGTGCCAATGTTGACAACCAAAATAAACGGTCTGAACTGGTGGCATTAACCCTTACGCTTATAGACAAACTTCGTACTCAGGCTGAGAACTTTGAAACTAATGTACCTGCTAATTTGAGCATTTTAGAGGCAGATGCAGAAACTAGTTTTAATCAAGGCCTACAGGGTGCGGGTTCTTCAACAGTAGGTGTTTTATCGGCACCTAATCCTCCGCCTAACCCGTTGCAGCAGTCTACCCCAATTAGAACGCCAACATCAGTCACACCAATTCTGCCAAATAAATGGGGACTAACGTTTGCTGGTGATAAGAAAGGTTTATCACTAAATGCTTTTCTGGAGCGTGTCGATGAGTTGCGAATAGCTCGTCACGTCACAAAGGAAATACTATTGGAATCTGGAATAGATTTGTTTTCTGGAAAAGCGTATCAATTCTATGTCGCCTATAGAAAAGATGTGTCGACATGGGATGATTTTGTGGGACTTTTAAAAGAGGAATATCAGTCAGAGGATTACAATGAAAAATTGTTTGAGGAGATAAAACGTAGAACCCAAGGCCAGGATGAATCGATTGGGATTTATTTGGCAGTGATGGCAGGCTATTTCAAACGTCTAACGTGCACAGTTTCAGAATCCGTAAAGCTAAAAATTTTAATGCGCAACCTTGCGCCATTTTATCAAAGCCAACTCGCACTTGTTGACGTACATTCAACAACGGAACTTCGTACGCTTTGTAGAAAACTGGAATCTCGCAGAGAATCTGTGGAAAACTATCACGCACCAACTCGGCGCACAAGTGTGTTGGAACCTGACTTGGCCTACGCAGAAGTGGAAGAGAATGTTGCCAGTCTGAGTATAGCCAACCAAAATATACAGCCAACCAATTCTAATGTTAAACAAGAAGTTTGTTTCCGATGCCAACAACCTGGCCATAGGGCAATTGGCTGCATGCGACCGAAATTTTGTTATCGCTGCAAAAAGGAGGGAGTGACTACTCGGACCTGCCCCAACTGCTTAAGGTCGGGAAACGAAGACAGGCGCGCCTAGAAGACCGACTAGGTAGTGCTTTTGACCCACAATCGGTCCCCAATATACAACCTATTTTAGATTACGTTCTAGATCACGCGCAGGGTGATGAGAGGCCTTACCTAAAAGTTAATGTGTTGGGCATGGAGATTATGGGACTTCTAGATTCCGGTGCTTCTAGAACTATTCTCGGTGGCAAAGGATGGGAACTTGTTGGAAAGCTTGGTCTGCGGATAGATAAAACCAACAAGGCAGTTTGTACAGTTGCTAATGGCCAAAAATGTCCTAGTGTTGGTGTGGTGTCTTTGCCTGCGAAACTTTGTGATAAATTTAAGATAGTGGAAACTATTGTTATTCCGGAACTGGCACATACCCTCATTCTTGGAACCGATTTTTGGAAAACGATGGGTGTAGTACCTAACTTGCTTAGTAACGAATGGCAATTTGCGGATACAGCCCAAGTTATCGCAATAAGCCATGTGCAGGATCAAACCGTTCTCACCCCAGAACAAAAACATCGCCTTCAGTCGGTTATTGATAAACATGTAGCGGATTTAGGTTCAAGTTTGGGACGTACCCACTTAGTCAAACATAAGATTAATACGAAGTCTCCACCTATAAAGCAACGATTCTATAGAGTATCACCAGTAATTTTAGAACATATCCATAAGGAACTGGATGAGATGTTACGCCTTGGTGTGGTAGAACCCTCAAATTCTCCATGGAGTAGTCCAATATTATTGGTAAAGAAGAAAGATGGCAAGTATAGGTTCTGTGTGGACTTTAGGAAACTTAATAGTGTTTCAGAACGAGATAGTTACCCCCTTCCATTGGTTGTTGATACTTTGGATAAGTTAGGGAAGGCTAAGTATCTATCGAGTCTGGATATTAAGTCTGCCTATTGGCAAGTTCCAATGGACGAAGCTTCAAAAGAGCTCACTGCTTTCACAGTACAAGGCCGTGGTTTGTTCCAGTTCAAAGTACTTCCGTTTGGACTACACAACGCGCCGGCGACTTGGCAACGTCTAATTGATACCGTGCTATCGGGTCTAGAACCGTTCGTGTTTGTTTATTTGGATGATGTGGTTATTGTGACAGAAACGTTCGAACAACACTTGGAAATATTGGCAGAGGTGTTTAGGAGGCTTAAGGAAGCTGGACTTACTGTAAGTTGGGACAAGTGTCAATTCTGTCGTCCACAAATGAAGTATCTTGGCTACGTGGTAGATAAAAATGGACTTCATGTGGACCCGGAAAAAGTTCAAGCCATGTTAGACCTTCCTGTTCCTACCACAGTACCTGAAGTACGAAGAGTTGTTGGTACCTTCTCCTGGTATCGCAGATTTGTACCCGACTTCTCAACAATACTTGCTCCGATAACAGCCCTTCTCAAGAAGTCCAATAAATTTATATGGACACCTGAACGTGATAGAGCCTTTCGCACGTTAAAGGAACACCTAGTGGCAGCACCAGTACTTACTTGTCCAGACTACAAACGCCCTTTCGTGGTTCAATGTGATGCGTCCGGGTTTGGAATTGGTGCGGTCTTATCACAGCCTTACCCAGAAGGAGATAAGACTATCTGCTATCTGAGTCGTTCTCTTACACGGCAAGAACGTAATTTTACTACCACTGAGAGAGAATGCCTGGCGGTACTGTGGGCTATTGAGAAATTGAGGCCTTACATTGAGGGGGTACATTTCACGGTGATAACAGATCATTACAGTCTGGTCTGGCTCCAAAATCTAAAGGACTTAACTGGAAGACTGGCGAATTGGGCGGTAAGACTCCAGCAGTACGATTTTAATATAGTGCACCGGAAGGGTAGTGAACATATAGTTCCGGACACTTTGTCTCGCGCCGTACCTGTTGTCGACTCCGTAGTTGCCGTGGAAAAGAAACCTATTAAGGATTCTTGGTATATAAATATGTTGTCTCAAGTAACCAACTACCCACTCAAGTACCCTAAATGGCGTGTCACCGATAATATCTTATATAAATATGAGCCACCGGATTTTCCTAATTTAACGGAACCTTCGGATAATTGGAAATTAGTGATTCCAAAGGAAAATAGAAGGGAAATCCTGTTTAAGGCTCATGACTCCACAACATCTGGGCATCAAGGTGTTTATAAGACACATGCGAGATTAGCAGAAAATTATTATTGGCCCAAAATGCGCTCAGAAGTAGTGAAATATATTAGAAGTTGTAAGACATGCTCACAAGTGAGAACTGAAGCAAAGAAGCCTATAGGGTTTATGTTATCTCAACCCCTCGTGACTAAGCCATGGGAAATGATCTCATCAGATCTAATGGGCCCTTTACCTCGATCGAAAAAAGGCAATAGCTACATATTTGTGGTAACAGACTATTTTTCCAAGTTTTCTTTGATGTTCCCCTTACGCGTAGCTAAAGCAAATAAGATTGTAGATATTTTAGAAAATGTGTTTCTTATTTTTGGTGTACCCCGGATTGCAATAAGTGACAATGGGCCACAGTACAAAAGTAGGGAGTATCATTCTTTGTTGGAAAAGATAACTCCGAAATTTAACGCCAATTATCATCCCCAAGCTAACCCTACCGAGCGTGTGAATCGTTCTATAAAATACATGCTCCAAGCATACGTGTCTGACAACCACCGTATGTGGGATGAAAACTTATCACAAATAGCCTGCGCCATTAGATCATCAAAACATGAGGCAACGAAACAAACGCCTTACTTTATTAATTTTGGCCGATCTATGATACTTTCAGGGGATCTGCATGGCAAGAAAGATGTTTTCTTGGACGAGCAGTCGGACATAGATCTTGATCGTTCAAAAGGTTTTAAAGTCGTATTCCAAGAAGTCCGCAAGAGATTGTCACAAGCTTCTGCTAAAGCCGCAAAATCATATAATCTCCGCCGTCGTCACGAGGAGTTTTTCCCTAATCAGCCAGTATGGAGACGTAATCATGTCCTTTCCGACGCCAGTAAATTTTTCTAAGCAAAGTTGGCGAAGAAATATATTGGACCATTTTATATTAAGAAAAGTGTGTCGCCATGGACTTATATCTTGCGTGATGAAAATGGTGAAGAGAAAGGTACATACCATGCTAGCGATTTGAAGGCCCATCCTCCCGATTACGAGTAGACTATAGTATGCTTATTTTATAAGTACTGGATTAACCGGTTATTGGAACCTGGTTAATCTCTTGAGGTAAGGGGGGTATTGTAACCTACGGTTTTGACAAAATAAGCACTGTGTTTTGACTGTAGTATTTAATTCGGTACCGCATAAACTTACATTTCAAGTTATTTCGGTTATATTATATAGTTCCTATAACGTTGTTGATGACTGCACTCTATACTGGGTATTTCTTAACCCTAGTGTGTTCCATGTTACTGTTTTGCTTCCTCGAATAGGACTTGTACGTTTCACATTGTCGGTTACACTGAATATCATTTGCAATTAGTTCAGTTAGTTAAAACTACCTTTCATATTCCAATTTTGTTGTCTAATGCCTTAGTAGCTCCCTGTATAGTTTAATTATATTATGTTGAACTATTTTCCCAGGCTATTTCTATATCTGTGTCGCTTATTACTAAAATATGGAAACCGCTGTTAGTTTATATAAAGGTATATTTTACTTACGCCATTCTGCTGTATTTATTTTCCATCAGAATAAGTTATTTCACACTTAATATTGGTTAACACAATGTTTTATCGTTAGTGTTTACGTTTTACAATTTCAGGTTAAGTGTCAAAATATTCTCTTCTTCTTCTTCTTTTAGTTTATTTTCGATTCATTAGATCTACCAGATTATGGATTTTGATCACAAAAACGGTCATTTAGTTCTTTATTATTGGCACTATTGATCGATTTTAGGGACTTTAGTTTTTCATGACGTAATTTTCGTCACGTGATTTTTCATGCAAAATCTTCTAGGCGAATTATCTATTCCTAGACCCAGGCAACATCGTGATTTCTATTTTAACTATGGAATTCCGTTATTGTATTTTTAGTTTCAAACCTTGTTTATGAATTTACGTATTCTTGAACCACAAATAGGACTTATTAATTTTCCCCGCCTCTTTCAAAATAATCCCCTCTCCTCTCTATACCCGACCCTCATGCGGAATCCTGAAAAGGACTTCCGGGTCGCCATTTATTCCTTTCTGAAGTGATAGAAGCAGACAGTCTGTTGGTCATATCAGTGTTTAAGCTAATGTTAGTTTTTCTTGTGTCAAGGATTTTACTTATGACCATTTATAAATCACCGTTTGTAATTTGTAATACGTGTGATTTAATCGGACCCGTTCCGGATTTTTCTGACTGATCTGGTAAGTGGAAATTCATTCTCCCGTTTCTATCTCTTTCGTACAAAACCTAATTTTTTCCCTTTCTTCCCCAGTTACCGAGACGATTATTCCCGTTAAGGAAGTGCTCGCATTTATACGGAAGAATTTCACCTTTAAGCCACCCAAAAACTACGTAAGTTCATAACCGCCATTTTGCCGACAATGTGCCGACGTACAATTTTTGTTCCAGGGCTTTATATTTTTATCATTATTTCGATCTATACTGCTATTCCTGCTCGAAATATCGAAACCTTTTTGCCGACGTGTGCCGCTGCTACCTTTGAACTTTGGATCCGTTACTATTGACGTCAAACTGGGACATCCAGGCGTAGCTGCCCCGTCACATGACTGGTGGAAATTTAAGATAAGTGTATTCTGTGTTTGTCTATTGGGAACTCTTGTTTATGGTTAATTTCAAGTTACTAGAAGATTGGTACTCTTATATGTATGTTTCGAAGAGATTACTACCTACATATTAAACTGGTTAATTTAGTTATTTTTGTTAAACCATCGTGCACGAAGGTCCTTAGGCCTTGGAAACCCCAAGGGCATATAATTGTATTTTCTTTTTTTATATATATTAAAAGGCATAGAACTGAATACTGAATACCAATATAAACACGAAATTAAAGTTCATTTTCTTTTATTTCCGCCCAAATAGGTTTCGACAAGGCTGGCATTAGCCTAGAGGCCACATTTACCCTCGAAATATATGCCTGGCGCTCTTTTTACCACCTCGCTCACGACCCACCTCCACTTCGAGCTAGACGGCAACCCTTCGGACTATTTGCTTGAATATAGTCCGGATAAAAAAACCGGTTCTAGGTGGGAACCGGCTATAACCGATTTACCCGGTTATAACAGTTTCTTTAAACGGAGCGGGAGAAAACTCTGTCAACTCCGACTACACCTTCAAAAACATTCCGCTGGACTCAACATTTTTACAGTAGGCAGTCTCGGTTGAAAAGAAAAAGGGAAAGGCTTCAGGAAGACCAGCAATTAATTTCAATTTTTTTTAATTACATTCGTCCGTTTCGAGATCCACTTAAAATAATGATTAAAGAAAATAAAGAGTTGAAAGAAAAAATATTACACTTAGTTGGAGAGGAAAAAGACGAAAAAGAACAAAAGAAAAAAAGATGAAAAAATTACATCTTTTCTAGAATTATTAGCTGAGACTGCAAAAAACAATAGTTCAAAAATAAAAAACAATGTATTTCCTCCAGAATTAGTACAGTTCGCCACTTACACCTATTTGATTTGTGGACGCCTTGGCTACGAAACCTACTATGAGAATCTAAAAATGGCAATTCCTTCGCCTTCTATAGTTCTGAGAACTATTCATCATGTGGAATACTTTGACGAATGGTACGTGAGAATGGACCAGTTGCATACCTTCTTGAAGAAAAATAAGCTTCCAAAAATAATATGGATTATCGAGGATGGAATTGATATCAATGGAAAAGTGCAATATTCATCGAAGTCAGATTCCATAGTAGGTTTCGCAAACCCACTAGATGAGAAAACTGGATTTCCACAAAAAAATTGTTTTTTAGCATCCAGTGCTACTAAAATAAGAGATTATTTTCTTTATAATACTACGGCAAAATACGCGTATGTCACCATGGCTCAGGTTCCAATTATTGGAACATCACCTTTTTGCCTAAATATATTTGGGACAAATAAAAAATTTACTCATAAAGATGTCTTAAAAAGGTGGAAATATCTTGAAGAAATGGCCAAAACTTATGGTATTGAAATAATAGGATATTCTGCCGATGGGGACAGTCGCTTATTAAAGGGTATGAGGAATAAGTCAAAATTTTTATGCGAAACCAATGAAATGAAACGAAGTAAATATTTTTAAAGACTGGTTCAAAATAAAATTCAACCAAGGGCCAATATGTGTTCAAGACACAGTACACATAATGACAAAACTAAGAACAAGGTTTCTAAATAAGAAAATCAATTTAACCATGGGCTCTTATATAGATAATGTACAGGACTTACACAATTTAATTGAAACTTACGGAAAAGACAAACACCTTCTGGTAAAATCCGATCTTGAGGCAGCGGATAAAATGAATTACAAAACAGCAGAAAAAATCTGTTCCGATAAGGTTATTCAACAATTAAAAATTACCAATCCAGAAAGTAAAGCCACAGTGGCCTATTTAGAGATCATGGCACATATAAAAAAGGCATTTTTAGAACAAGAGGTCACGATGTCGGAACGAATTTATAGCTTGTGGTTTTCAGTATTTTTTTAAGGATCTGAAGATACTGGGTGGTAAAAAATAAAACATTTAAAACGCATTCAAATTGTATAACCTCAAATGCATATATATATATATATGTATTGAGCTCAATGATAATGGAATCATTAAATTAAATCGATGCTACAGGGATGAACAAAAGTTCGCCGATTTAAAGGAATTTTCCCCCACGTTAATGAGTTCACAACTCTGCGAGCAGCTTTTTAGGTAAGTAGTAACTTTTTAAAAATCTAATAATACTGTTTTGTCAAATAAAAAAAGATAAATTCTTTATTTTTTTTTATAATAATTATTTTCCATAAAATTCCAGTATAAAAATTAATGACTTTCTAAAAAAAATAAAAAAAAGGCGAAAAAGGTACGAAATTCACTTTTAGCGACTTAATCAAAATCAAGGCTTTTTATTATCATATACAGACGCGGTAGACCACTACACCAATCGATTGGATTGCAATCCTCCCATAAGAACTTGATTATCTCTTTAAGTTTTCGAGAAAATCGATGGGTAAGTAGAGTTGGCACACACGGTATATCTCACCCCCGCACAGTGGGCCAGAATAAAAAATAGTTGGCCAAAATTCTGTATTAACTAATTTGAGGGCGCTGATTACGAATATGATATAAAAAATTTAAAATTCAAAATGGCGGATTTGTCACGGATGACATATTTTAAATTATTTTACCGATTTTTTTTAAATTTAATATTTAGGGTCTAATGTGGATGATGAGACTGGGTACAGTGAAAAAATTCGAAATTTAATAAGAAGCACCAAAAATGGCGGACATTTAAAAAAGTAAACTGTTAATTTATGCGATTTTTGATATTTTCAGAATGGTACAGGCGTCCATTCTATCGATTTATAAAAAAAATATAAAAACGCAATAAGGCAGACCTAGCATAGCCAACTTATTTTCTTGTTTATTTTATTTGGCAATTGTTTTTGTAAAGTTCGTTTAATTTGAGTATTTACGTAAATGTACATATTTTTTCTTTATTTATCGATCATAAAAAGCCTTTTGATTGAAAAGAAGTAGGATTAAAACAATTATTGTGTATTAAGGATACACAAATAATTTATATGAACAAAATATGTGTTGGACTGTATACATTTTAAAAAAAGTATTCAAAATAAGCCAATATAAGCAACAATTTGATAAACAGGATAATTAGTAAGATATTCTTAACAGGAATATGGAAAAAAATATCTGCACAAAGTTGCACAGCTAATGGTGGATGGGTTATTTAGTTTCATCTGCATAGCTTTTTGTGATAACACTAGGCAACACGGTTTCTTGCCCCGATTGGAGTCATATGTTTTTTAACTAATTTTGGGTCGCTGAAACCGAATCTGGCCTCAGAATATTTATATTACATAAGTTTTCTGAGATAAATGAGATAAAAATGTTAAAAAATCATTATTTTATCCCGCTTTTGTTCTAAAATCATGGGAGATAAAAATATTCCAAGGACAAATTTAGATTCGGCGACTCAATATTAGTTAAAAAATACCCAACTTAAAACTTTAAATTCATAAGTAGAATAAATAGGGATATTATGAAAAAAAAATATTAAAAAAAATGGGTAATGTGACAAAACTAAGTAGGGGTGAAGGGTAAGAAGAAGGGTGCATAAGGGGACAAGCTTATCGCCACGTACTCATGCTAAAAATTGTCAAAAATCATTACTAGGGGGTCAAAAATGAACTAAAATGTTACGTAATATGGTTCTTATGTAATAAAGTAACATTTTTATGATGTAGACCATTAAAAAAAAACAAACAAAATACACAATATTTTGTTTTATAAATTATTTTTAAATTGGCATAATTTGTTAAAACTGCAGAGGTATCGAGAATGAAACACGTGTACTCTTTGAGCTTACGGCATCGACTACTTTATTGACACACAACATGGCGAACATCCTACGCATTACGCATGCGCTACAAACCATAGGCGGGTTACTAATATTTTAAACTTACAATTTAACACCCCCACTAGTTTAAAATCTTAAACAATACAAAATAAAAAACTTACATACTAACTATGCCCAAATTTTTCAAAAATTTGTAATGCTTATTCGAACCAAGAGACTTTGTAAATATATCAGCAGGCATATCATTCGTTTTTAAATATTCAATAGTAATTAATTTATTTAAAACTGTTTCCCTTACAAAATGATGACGCACATCTATGTGCTTTGTTCTCTTATGAAACAAAGGATTGACAGTCAATTTCTGAGCACTTTGACTGTCATTGTATAAAACTACACAACTTAAAATGCCTGTTAATTCATTTAACAAGTTTCTCAAATAAATGGCCTCTTTAGAAGCCTCGGCCAAGGCCATGTACTCGGCCTCGGTACTTGAAAGAGCCACAGTCTTTTGTTTATTGCTTTCCCAGGATATTACACAACCTGAAAGTTTAAAACAAAAGCCTGTATACGACTTTCTATCTAAAGTATTAGACCCCCAATCGGCGTCTACAAAACCTTCTAACTCTGTAGAATCTTTACTAAATTTTAAACAATAAGATTTAGTTTTTCGCAAATATCTCAAAATTCTTTTTGCACTTTTTACATGCGAATCATTATACGAGTTATTAAATTGGCTTAAATAGCTTACACTGTAAGAAATGTCTGGTCTAGTCATTACTGCAAGATACATTAAACTACCAATCAACTGTTGGTAAGGAAAATTTGAACTATTTTCAACTGCCCTAGATAAATTTAAATTAACTTCCAATGGCGTATCAAAAGTTTTACATTCTGCCATGTTAAATTTAGTCAATATCTGATCAATGTATTTTTCTTGATCCAATGTAATAATACCCTGGGTCTTATCAAAATTTACCCTTAAACCCAAACATTGCTTAACTTGTCCCAAATCCGTGACTTTAAAATTTTCACACAATTTTTGTTTCAAAAAATTTGTTTCATTAGAATCATTAGAAAATAAGAAAAAATCATCAACAAATAATGATATTACAGTATATAAATTTTCTTTCTTTTCATGTAAACACATGGTTCTAAATTTGACCTTTTATACCCTAAGTCTACTAAAAAAGAATTTACCCTATCATTCCAAGCACGTGATGCTTGTTTGAGTCCATAAATTGCCCTTTTTAACTTCAAAATTTTTGAATCTTTGGAATCTCCTCCAAAAAATTCCGGTTTATACATAAATACCTGTTCATTTAAGTGTCCATTTAAAAAAGCTGTCTTAACGTCTAGGTGTGTTATATCCAAGTTCATGTTTACAGCCAAAGCAAATAATAGCCTTAGTGTTGAGTACCTCACCACTGGAGAAAATGTCTCATCATAGTCTATTCCTGCTTTCTGAGCAAAACCTCTGGCAACCAACCTAGCACGATATTTCACATCACTATCACTAGCACTACACTTCTTTTTAAATACCCACTTGCTGTCCACAATCGTTGCACCACTTGGCTTATCTGCAAGCTCCCATGCATCATTGTCTTCAAAACTTTTTAGTTCCTCAAGCATTGCTTGTTTCCACTTTCCGGCATCCGGCCTCGCTAAAGCTTCTTTCACTGAAATCGGATCATCTTCAAAGTTTCCATTACACATGTAGGTCACATAATCTTCAAGATTTTTGTTAGGTTTTCTTTCCCTTCCTGACCTTCGTAAAACTTGAGATTCTTCTTCTTCTTCTTCTTCTTCTTCAAAACTATGAAAATCTTCAGTATATCCCAAAGAACTGTCACTGCTATCCCCCACTGAATCTGAATCCTCTGAATCAGGATTTTCTGGTTCAAAATCTTGTGGATCAGTGTTTTCTTCTTCTTCTTTCACAGAAATTTCCACACTATCATTAGACTTTTCTTTAGGCTTTTCCGTCTTTTCCATGATAATTACATCTCTGCTAAATATTAATTTACGTTTTATAGGATCATACAATCTGTAACCTTTTGTATTTTCTGCATACCCTACTAAAATCATTTCTTCTGCCTTTTTATCCCACTTTGAGCACATGGACCATAACCTTGCTCCCAAAAATCCTAATATGTTTTAGGTTAGGTTTATTCCCTGTCCAAATTTCATAGGGTGTTTTATTCCCTAGCCCTGCAGCTGGAGATCTGTTTGCCAAGTACATAGCTGTATTAACACTTTCAGCCCAGAATTCTGTGCCTAGACCAGCATCAAACATCATACAACGGGCTTTTTCTACCAGGGTACGATTTCGACGCTCACAAAATCCATTTTGTTCGGGTGTAAAGCTTGTCGTTAATTGGTGTACTATACCATTAGAACGTAGGTAATTTTCAAATTCATTTGAACAGAATTCACCACCTCGATCACTTCTAATAATTTTAATTTTTGCTTGTGTTTGGTTTTCAACCATTGCTTTGAATTCTTTAAAACAATTAAAAACTTCACTTTTTGCTTTCAAAAAATATATAAATCCCATTCGGCTAAAATCATCCAAAAAGATTACGAAATATTTAGCTCCTCCATGAGACTTGGTTTCCATGGGTCCGCATACATCTGAGTGAATAATTTCAAGTAACGAAGAAGCCCTCGTACCTGGAGAAGGGTAACCTGGTTTGCTTTCCTTCGCAACACTGTACACAGTTTTCTTTCCCAAACTGAGTGGTTCCAGAACATTCCATTCCTTCAACAGCTCCACCAACCATTTTATTCAAATCCACAGAATTTAAATGCGCCATACGTCTGTGCCATGTATGTCCCGTGGCTACTGCAGAAATTACAGGTGAACAATCTTGTTTTGCAAGATTCAACTTATAAACACCTTCACATAAGTCCGCTGTACCGACCAAAACTTTGTTTTTGTTATAAATTTTACAAGCGTCATTCTTAAATTCCACAAAATTTCCATTTCTGATCAACTGACTGACTGACAGTAAATTCGCAGTAAGTCCCGGTACACACAATATGTCTTTAACCAAAATATCAAAACTTTTATCTTTAACCAAAGTTTTGATGTTTACTTCTCCTGCACATTTCACTGGTATTCTGCTATTATTTGCTACCATAATGTCAGGTGTACTTGTATTAAACGTCTTTTTTGCCAACCAACCTTCATTTGCTGTGCAATCAACCGCCGCACAACTGTCAATATACCATACTTGGTTACAAAAGTCTCCATTTGAAAAAACTACATTAAATAAAGTTGTGGGTTTATCATTCCCATTTTTATTCACTTCAACCACTTTTGTGTTTGTGCATTTGTTTTTAAAATGTCCCTTTTGCTTGCAGTTCCAGCAAATTACATTTTGTAGGTTTTTACCGCCACTCGATCCGGCAACGTCGCGTAAATTTTCATTTCGCGGTTTTTGTACCTTCTTGTAGCGAGCACCCGTAGCAAAAACTTTTTCGTTATTGTTTCCAACATAGTTATCCATGTCCAATAGCTTTGTTTTGATTGAATCAGCTGTAATCGCAATACCGCTATGCTCAATTGCCATTACCATAGGAGAAAATTTTTCGGACAATCCGCTCAAAAGTAGAGATCCAATGAGTTCGTCACTTATTTTCAGACCAGTACCATTATGTTTCTGTCCCGTTTCAACTATACGATTCACATAACTACTCATATCGTCACAGTCTTCCAATCTTATTGAAATCAGAGTAGGTAACAAACCGATTTTCCTAACTTGTCCTGAGTCATCGTACAGAGATTTCAGTTTATTCCACAGTTCCACTGTGGTTTTAACTTCTCTTATATGCCCATACAAACTGGAATCTATCGTTAAAATCAGCTTCGCTTTCGCCCTTGCGTCATTATCTGTATCGACCTCAGATATGCACTTCGACAATCCCTCTAGGACCAGATAATTTTCAACACAAAAAACCCAATCTGAATAGTTTTCACGCCCTTTTAGCTTCGGTACGTTAACTATATAATTCGCAGCCATGCTTACTCAAACCGAAAAACACGTTTGTTCCAACTAAATACAGTTTCCACAATCAATTTTTATCAAAAACTGACTACTGGGCCTAATAACCTGTTAAAACTGCAGAGGTATCGAGAATGAAACACGTGTACTCTTTGAGCTTACGGCATCGACTACTTTATTGACACACAACATGGCGAACATCCTACGCATTACGCATGCGCTACAAACCATAGGCGGGTTACTAATATTTTAAACTTACAATTTAACATAATTGACTGTACTAAAATTTAAAAAATAAGAAGTGCTGGATTTTTTTCAAGGTCAAATTTGGATTCTGCGGCTTTAAATTGATAAGAAAAATATATTTTTTGGGCTCGGGAAAAAAGTTTACACTGTGTACTTTATTTTTGTTTCTTTTTCATTTATTTACTTTTTACGAACAAACTAAGCAAAATAAAAAAAATATTTGTATAAATATTTTTGTAGAGAATTTTATAATCTACAAATTAAGTTCTATAAAATTTTTATACAGATTTGATAGTTTTGCCACAAAATAGCAATTAAGTAAACTCTGCACTTTAATTTTAGGCTTTTTATTTTTTTTCGCGTACTTACTCTGACAGGTCCTTGGCATATATATTTTTGAGTTCCTCGTATTTTTTTTAATATACCCTAAAATTTTCAAAATCCTACTGTTCTTTTTTAAGATTTTGAAAAAAAACGTTATTATTTCCTGGGCTTATATCTCAAAAATTTTAGGTGCTGGAATTTTTCCAAGGTCAGATTCGGTTTCTACGCCCTCGAATTAGTAAGAAAAATTTACTTTCCGATCGGGGCAAACAAAAAGTTGAGATTTGTTGCCTAGTGAAATTTGCAAAATAGCCCGTTTTCGGCATTGTGGATGGAGCGTATGATTTATATATTTTTTTGAAAGAGTAATGATAGGCGAACTCAACGGTACCAAATTTAACCCCAAAATCAGAAGGGAACCGTTTTTAAAATGGTGCTGATAATAGATTCTTTTATAAGATTTTTTTTTCGCTTACATTTTATAATATCTTATACTTGATATTTTTTCACGATCAAAAGGTGCTTTTCCATCTAAATTTTTCTTCTAGTAAGTAAAACTTACATATATTAAAAAAAAGGTTTCCTCCTGAGTTCAAATGTAGTCTTTATAGCTTTTTATATATACTATTATTATATTGTGTATAAATTATTTGGCGAAAAAATGGATTTATTGGATTTAATTTGCTGTTTCGTTTTGTATTGTATATTTTTTGTTCCTATGGATATAATTTAACCTTTTTTCGGAATGTTTTTCTTCTGTATCCAAATCTAAATAATGATCTTATTCAGTCTCAAGAATATTTTGTGCAAAATAGGTTAAAGGGTTTTTTTATTTTTTTTTTATTTGAAAATTTATATAACTTTTGTTTATGCTTAATTCTATATAAAAAAAACTAGTATGTTAAGATCAGTATTAGGGTTCAGGGGAAAAATATGCGAAAGTAAGTTGAATTATATTAAAATAAATGAAAAATATTTAATTTAAAATGAAACAGCATAGAATATTTTAAGCCAAATCCTTAAAATATGTTGTAGGTCTAAAATTATATTTGGACTCAAAATATATGTTAATTTTACTGAACTATATAATATATAAAATCTGGAAAGAATAAAAGAACAATTGATTTTTGTACTAAAACTACATAATTATTATTTATAATTCTGATAGCAGATTTGGATTCAGAAGAAAAAATTAGATAGTAAATGACATTTTGATCGAAACTAAAAAACTAATCCTAGAAAAAATCCGTTATAAAAGAATCGATTTTCGCCTTTTTTAGTTAAAATAGCCATAAAAACCAAGAAATAGCTAAACAAAGAAGATAGATATCTAAAATCTTAAAGACAGGGTTTAGAACTGCCTACGGGGTATGGCGGCAGTGCGCGTAGTTGTTGGTATGCTTCGAAAAAAAAACATGGTCGGTTTCGAAAAATTAAGAATTATTATAAATCCAAACCCCCCAGGAGGGTTTTAGACTACAATTTTTAAAATTTTCTGAACTTCCTGATTAAAAAAAATTTGAATCAAGCGAAAAGTACATAATATATATATCATATAATTATAAGATTACAGTCATATACATTTCGCTTGATCCAAATAAAATCCAAAAATAGATGTACATAATATATTATATAATTATAAGATTACAATGATATACATCTATTTTTGGATAGTTTTCTTTGTACAGGGTTCCTACAGATCAGGAAAAACATTGAAAATAGGGAAAATTCATAAACATTTTCTTACATTTTGGTGAAATTGTTATTATAAAACCGTTTTAAAAGTTTGTAAAATAAATTGCCTGTGGCACTAGGGCTTTCTTATATATTTTTTTTGTCTAAGATTATCGAACTTTTTTTGTCTAAGATTGTAGAACTTTTTTTGTCTAAGATTGTAGAACTTAAGCATTAAATTTGTAAAAAATTTCGCCTGCGGCGCTAGAGCTCTTTTGCATTTTTTTTGAAATTTAAAATAATAAAACTATTTAAAAAAATAGACCATCAATTTTGTAACATTTTGGCACTGGGCTTTCCTTCGTTTTTTATCTAAGATTTTAGAATTTAAGTGTGAAATTCGGAAAAAAAATTTTTGTGAAAATTAGGTCAATAAAACTGTTTAGTTTTTTTAAACTTTTAAATTTAATTAATTTAAAAGACTAATTTAAAATTAAAATAGACCATTAGATTACTTACATTATTTTATTTAAGATTGTAGAATTTGATAAACCCCCCCCCCCCCACGAGCAAATCCTGCGCACGGCCCTGTTAAAGGTCCGTAGTATCTAATCGGTTAAACAGGCCCGGACTGGGGAAATTTGGGTAAAACGGAAATTCTATAAAGTAGCCACTTGTTAGTTATAGATTACTCCAAGGTAAAATGTGGTGCTAACACAGATAATCTACAGCCACATTCTGACCGATGCATCGGTCGGGGCACAGTGGGCCAGAATAAAAAATAGTTGGCCAAAATTCTGTGTTAACTAAATTCAGGGCGCTGATTACGAATATGATATTAAAATTTTAAAATTCAAAATGGCGGATCTGTCACGGATGACATATTTTAAATTATTTTACCGATTTTTTTTTTTTAATTTAATATTTAGGGTCTAATGTGAAAAAAAAAATCTAAATTTAATAAGAAGGACCGAAAATGGCAGACATTTAAAAAAGTTAAAACTGTTAATTTATGCGATTTTTGATATTTCCAGAATGGTACAGGCGTCCAACTTATCGATTTATAAAAAATAGAAAAACGCAGTAAGGCAGACCTAGTATAGCCAACTTATTTTCTTGTTTATTTTATTTCGCAATTGTTTTTGTAAAGTTCGTTTAATTTGAGTATTTACGTAAATGTACATATTTTTTTTTATTTATCGATCATAAAAAGCCTTTTAATTGAAAAGAAGTAGGATTAAAACAGTTATTGAGGACACACAAATAATTTATATGAACAAAATATGTGTTGGACTGTACACATTTTAAAAAAAGTTTTCAATATAAGCCAATATAAGCAACAATTTGATAAACAGGATAATTAGTAAGATATTCAGGAATACAGAAAAAATATCTGCACAAAGTTGCACAGCTAATGGTAGATGGGTTATTTAGTTTCATCTGCATAGCTTTTTGTGATAATTTGCAAAGGAGACCCGGTAAAATAGCCCGTTTTCGGCATTGTGGATGGAGCGTATGATTTAAATATTTTTTTGAAAGAGTAATGATAGGGGAACTCAACGGTACCAAATTTAACCCCAAAATCAGAAGGGAACCGTTTGGACTTTTTTTCACGATTAAAAGGTGCTTTCCCACCTAAATTTTTCTTCTAGGTCAAAATTACAAATTATTATAGTTTTGGTGCAAAAAGCAGCTACTCGTATTTTCTATGTTTACTCTTTTCAGATATTTTATGTATTTAAGTAAAATTTACATATATTAAAAAAAAAAGGTTCCCTCCTGAGTCCAAATGTAGTCTTTATAGCTTTTTATATATACTATTATTATATTATATATAAATTATTTGGCGCAAAAATGGGTTTATTGGATTTAATCTGCTGTTTCGTTTTGCATTGTATATTTTTTTGTTCCTATGGATATAATTTAACTTTTTTTCGGCATGTTTTTCTTCTGTATCCAAATCCAAATAATGATCTTAAAATTATTCAGTCTCAAGAATATTTTGTGCAAAATAGGTTAAAGGATTTTTATTTTTTTTTTAATTTGAAAATTTATATAACTTTTGTTTATGCTTAATTATATAAAAAAAACTAGTATGTTAAGATCAGTATTAGGGTTTTGGGGAAAAATATGCGAAAGTAAGTTGAATTATATTAAAATAAATAAAAAATATTTAATTTAAAATGAAACAGCAAAGAATATTTTAAGCCAAATCCTTAAAATATGTTGTAGGTCTAAAATTATATTTGGACTCAAAATATATGTTAATTTTACTGAACTATATAATAATTGAATCTGGAATGAATAAAATAACAATTGATCAACTGATTTTTGTACTTAAACTACATAATTATAATTTATAATTTATAATTCTGATAGCAGATTTGGATTCAGAAGAAAAAATTAGATAGGAAATTACATTTTG
>OY294053.1:9997634-10075777 GCA_958510825.1 Brachypterus glaber | reverse complement strand
GTAACACTTCTTCCAAAACTCGTATATGTTCCTCAAAACTCGAAGTCACCACAATTATATCATCTAAATAAACGAACACGTAGGGCATTAATTCTGGTCCAAAAATAGCATACATCAGCCTCTGTTGAATCTGCGGACTATTGGTTAATCCAAAAGGAAGGACTTTAAATTAAAATAAACCTCTACCTGGAACACTAAATGCTGTTTTTTCCTTGCTTGCGTTATCAAGTGGAATTTGCCAAAATGCTGCCCTAAGATCTATAGAACTTATAAACTTGGCTCCTCGCAGCATACTCAAAATATAATCAACATTCATCAAAGGATACGAATCTTTCCGTGTAACAGAATTTAACTTAGTTGCATCAAGGCAAAACCTATAAGTACCATTACCCTTTTTTACTAAAAGTACGGGAGAATTCCAAGGACTAAATGACCGTTCAATAACACCTAACTTTTGCATTTTATCCACCTCCTCATTTAAATGTGAAAACATAAAAGGTGAAAGCTGATACTGCCTTTGTTTTATGGGAGGATTATCCCCTGTGTCAATGTTAGCTGTTATTTTATCAGTTAAACCTAACCTATCCTCGGCTGAATTTTCCTTATATTTTTCTATTAATTTAGCTGCTATATATTTTTGTTTTTCGTTTAAATACTGCAAAGAGTCATATTCCGGAATTAATAAATTGTCATCAGCGTGAATCACAAAGTTTTCTAATACTGGGCTTTGAACAGACCAAGAATCATTTTTAAAATCAACGCAAAGTTCAAACATTTTACAAAAATCTGCACCTAAAATAACAGTATGTTCCAATGATGGAACCACATAAAATGTTATAAGTTTACAAACTTTCTCTATTACTACAGGAATCAAACATTTTCCAATAATATCCTGTTTGCCTCCATCAGCAACTGTAACAAATTTTCTTGGACTAGGCAATACCCTAATATTATTTTTATTCACTAAATCTAACGAAAATCTACCAATCAGACACAAATTTGCACCACTATCTAATAAACAGACCACCTGATCATCATATAATCTAACCGAAACGTAAGGTCGATTATCAAACGGTTTATTTACAAAAACTGGAGCTATATGACTTTTATTGTGGTTACTCGATACTTTATAAAATGACTTGACTTTATTCAACCAAAGTCTCCAATCATTTTTATCAAAATGTGTTTTAGGTTTTCCTAAAACAGACACCTCACTAACATTTTGGTTACTTGAACCTCTATAAAATAATCTAACTTTTTCTAACCATTGTTTCCAATCATTCCTATCAAAATAGTCTACCTTAGATCTAACAAAAATCCTACTACTAAATGTTTTATTAAGCAATTTTTTATCAACAACTTTACCTAAACTATTATTTTTCAAAATATCTACATTACTAAAACTAAACTTGGAGTAAGTCGCTTGCCTACCCCTTACTTTTGCAAGTTTTTTGAACAGGTTGGACAATTTGCAATTACAAAATCTAGTTTACCACATTTTCTACAAAATTTCTTTAAAGGAAGAGTACACGAGCTATACATATGATTGGGCACATTACAGTTCCAACAAATTACTTGTTTGCGAGCAGCTGGAGCCGAACTTTCATTAACTAACGCAACTTTATCTACAGATTTCTTAAAATTACTCTTATATTGAGTACTATCTACTAACCTATTGTCAAAACTACTAGAAGAAACTACAGATACACTTGGTGTACTATCTACATATTGTAGATCTGTTTCTAAAAATGCCGTTTTATAAGAAGGAAGGTGTTTATTTTTCATAATTGTAGCTTCGTCACTTTTTCGACAGTAAGTTATTAACTCTGAAATTGAATTTATATCTATCATAGCTAAATGATCAAAATACTTAGGTAAAATATTATTTCTTACTATTTTTAACATCTGAAACTCTGTAGGTTTATCTGACATACGATTAAAAAGTGACTCCATAGCTGCAATAAACATAGTAATTGTCTCATTTTTACCCTGTACTCGACTTTTTATTTGATCCAAAAGTGTATCGTCATAATTTGGTGGCAAAAAATCCCTTTTTAACAAAAATTGTAAATCATCCCACGAATTAATATCTTTTTTAACTGATCTATACCAAATTAATGCATTACCTTCAAAAAGGTCAATAGCTGAATTAAAAAGTTCATTATGTTCTACATGTCTAGCCTCCGCAAGTTCGTTAACTCTTTCTAAAAATGCTAAAACTGGCGTAGTGGTGCCATTAAATTTGCAATCCCACTTATGAATCGGGATAGACTTTGAAGAACATTGAAAACTACCATTTTGTTGAGTATTATTAACTTGTGTATGATTCACATGTGAATTATTATTGTGTTGTAGGGATATTTATTAAACAAACCCACACAAATATAAAATTAGTTAAGTTTATTTTAATTTATAAAAGCAAGTAAAAACATGGTAAATATACTAGGAGCACGAACATGCTACGGGCGCAAGGGCCATACATCTACTGCTGTGTTTTGGGTTCCAGCGGGCACACAAGGGCGGTATCGACAGTGGCGTTACAATCTCCCCCTTGGATCTCTCTTGGGTCCTCCTAGAGGGGTCCATAGACTATTGGTAACGTTGCGGTCGATTCACATGTCTCTGAGGTCTCCTGGGAGGCGATACGGTTTGTGGTTTGACGCTTGGTACGTATGCGGCTTCCTCGGATGGAGCACATGGGGGTCTTCCTCGCAAACGGATTGGTTTGACTGGCTTCTCGTCGGTAACAGCGCGGTATGGAGTCAATGCCGAGACGTGGTAGATTCCAAGTGGTACATCTGGTTTGTCAGGAGCAACAATCTGGTATGACGTGGGGCTAATAATTTTGGAAATCAGGTATGGACCATCTCTCTTTGGAGCGAACTTGGACGTAAATCCTTGGCGTGCGTTGCTCAGTGCGTGGGAGTTGACCAGTACTCGATCCTGGAGTTTGAATAAGATACCTTCACGGCGAGTCTTATCCGCATACTTTTTATTGCGGTCCTGGGCTTTTTCATGGGTTTCTTTAGCCTGGTTTAAAACTTCAGCTAGGCTGTAAAGATACTGCGTCATTTGTGGTACAAAATTTTCATCTTGAACGACCTGGCGAAGGTCATGTCCGACCTCTTCGGGGCTTCTTAGCTCACGGCCAAAGGTAAGAAAAGCTGGAGTATGTCCAGTAGCTTCGCATCGAGTTGAATTTATTGCGAACCTTACTGCAGGTAGCTTAACTTTCCAACTAGTGTGGTCATCTTTTGTAAGGATGGCCAGCTGGGTCTTTTGGTCTCTGTTCTTTCTTTCCACTGCACCATTGGCTGCGGGGTGATAGACGGGAGTTAAGTTTTGCTTAAAGCCAAATACTTGGGCAACGTATTGCATTACTTCTCCAACAAACTGGGTGCCATTGTCACTTATGACACGTCGAGGTATTCCATAACGTAAAATTATTTCATTTATCAGTACTTTGGCACAATTTTCGGCTGTGGCTTTTTCTAAGGGAAATAGTTCAGTCCATCGGCTTGTGGTGTCTTCTACGATGAAGATCCAACGATAACCATCGGGGGTCACTGGTAATGGACCAAATAAATCCATTGAGATAACTTCAAAACGTTGGGATTGTACCGGGGTTTGGTACAGTCCTGAAGGCTTTAAATTCGAAACCTTATATCTCTGACAATCTAAGCATTTGGAGACATATTCTGTAATTTGCTTTCTCATGCCAGTCCAATAAAAACGGGAAGATAACTTCTGCAGGGTGCGTTCTACACCATAATGTCCTGCATGTGGTGAATCATGGAACTCGTAAAGTAAGCGGGGAACTTCAGAAATTGGTATAACTTGTTGGGCTTCCTCGTTGTCTTGATCTGGAGCGTATCTAAAGAGTACACCTTGAAACAACAGATATCCGCGATCTGTCCATCTTTTAAAATCAACATCAGGATTTTGAGATTCTAGAGAGTCCATAATCTTTTTCAATTCAGGATCTGCTAATTGATTTTCTCTTATTGTCTTGACACCATCCGTGGGCAAGTCAACGGAAACCAAACAGGTGTCACAATTCGTGATATCGGAGCTGTGACACGGTGGGCGTGATAGGGTATCAGCAATAGCGTTACAGCGACCTGGGATATATTCTATGGCAAGGTCGTATGGCTGCAATTGCAATGACCAGCGGGCTAATCTTCCACTGGGTGACTTCAGACTCATCAGCCACTTTAGCGGTTGGTGATCTGTTCGAACAACCACTTTTGATCCCTCAATATATCCTCTGAACTTGTCTACAGCCCAAACAATTGCTAACGCTTCACGCTCGGTAGTGTGGTAATTACGTTCAGCGGATGTTAATAAGCGGCTGGCGTATTCAACAGGTCTTTCATCTACTCCCTCCCCCTGGAGTAAAGCGGCTCCGATGGCGTAGGAACTTGCATCGGTTCTTAAAACGAAAGAGATTCTGGGATCGACTTGACGTAAAACGGGAGTAGTGGTTAGACATTCTTTCAATTTTCGAAAGGCTTCAGTCTGTTCTGGACCCCATTTCCACGTTGCTGACTTCTTCGTTAAGTCTGTCAATGGTCGAGCAATATTTGCGTAATTGTCAACAAAACGTCTAAACCAAGAACATGTTTGTAGGAAGGTCAAAAGTTGTTTAACATTCGCCGGAGCAGGCATGTCTGTAATGGCGGATATCTTGGCTGGATTGGGCTTAATCCCTTCTCGCGTAATTACGTGACCAAGATATTGAACTTCGGTGCATCCAAAGAAACATTTCTTTCGGTTTAAATTTAACCCAAATGCCTCTAAACGTTTTAGGACATCGGTTACATCTTTTATGTGATTTTTCACGCCACGTGAAAATATGTAGAGATCGTCTATAAATCCCAGGATGACAATGTGTGGTAAACCAGCTCGTATACGATCTGTCAGCTTTTGGAAGGTACTAGGAGCTGTCTTTAATCCAAATGGCATCGTTACGAAACGGAAAATTCCGAATGGTGTGATGAATGCGGTCTTGTCGCGGTCTTCGGGACGCACAGAGATTTGGTTATAGGATCCTTCGAAATCTAAAACTGTCATGATGATCTCTTCATCTTCT
The DNA here is from genome assembly GCA_958510825.1 of Brachypterus glaber. Lineage (NCBI taxonomy): Eukaryota > Metazoa > Arthropoda > Insecta > Coleoptera > Kateretidae > Brachypterus > Brachypterus glaber. The sequence goes on along the minus strand of OY294053.1, from coordinate 10,070,685 downwards.
TCACTTGGATCAGAATCAGTAAAGTCTATAGTCGAGTGCAGAAGGTCATCGATTCTCGGGAACGGATGTTGATTCGGAATGGTGACGGCATTCAAACGTCTGTAATCCACACACATTCTGTAGGTGCCATCTTTCTTGGGCACAAGAATTACTGGAGCTGCATACGGGCTTTCGCACTCTTCTATATGTCCTGCCTCTAGGTAACGGTCAAGTATTTGACGCAAAATTTCTTTTTTGACTGGTGACATACGGTACGGTGGTACGGAAATAGGTGTGTCGTCAGTTAAGTTAATGCAATGCTCTGCATAAGGAGTAGGTTTAGTCGATTTTTCAAATACATGACTATATTTATATAGTATGTCTTGCAATTCTTGACGTTGCGTGTCAGATAACTGCGTAGCTTCATCTTGTCGAAGACTAATATCAAGGCACTGAATTGGAATAACTTCTGGACTAGTTGTAATGTTTTGTGTAACAAAACTACTTTCTTCTAGTTTTTGCAGAACTAACGACTTTTCGTCTGGAACTGGTACTGTGAGTAATTTTGTGGAACTTAATGGGAAACTTACTTTTGGATCATTACCGAAGTTCCATGTCATCGCCGGAATGTTTAAAATCATATCGGCGGCTCTAATAAAGTCCACTCCTAACAACGTCTTAGAATCTGTATGCGACGGAACGGCAAACATTTTCAACGGAATGCATTTTCCTTGTAGATATACCTTAATTTTGAACTTCTTTACTGTCAATGGACGAGTTTTTCCATCAGCTAAGATCATATTAACCTCTTCGGTTGTGTACGGATAGTTTTTTAATGTAAAATGGGAATACAGTCGACTTCCTGCCATGCTGCACTTGGCACCGGAGTCCACAAATGCCAATCCAGATCTATCTCCTATAGTAACTGAAAGTAGTGGGCGATTATCTTCGGTTTCTCCTACCGTGGCAGACAGTAACTCAACAGCATTGATCGCAGATGTGTGTGGAACGGTCCTGCACTTTGGACAATTCGATCTGATGTAACCTGGGGCTCCACACCCATAACACTCGATTTGATTGGAACGTGCAACAATACGTTGAGCTGGTGGTTTCTCCACAGGTGGCTTTTCCACTGGTTTTGTATCCTTGGATATCGATTTCGCATATTTTCTACATTCGGACTGAATGTGACCAAAATTTCTGCAATAGTTACATTTCTTACTATTCTGGCTTGAGTTCCGACTCTGGGAACTTGGTTCCTTTTCTTTAAGTGGTTCCGCTAAGCTAACTTCAACGGAACGTGCACGATCTATTAGTTCAGCAAATGTAGCAAACTGGTCGCGACCTATCCTTTCCCGGATACGCTTGTGCAATAAACCATAAATCATTTCTATTTTGTGTGCTTCTGGAAGCTCTGGATTTATAGTTAATTTGGATAAAAGGGCACGACATCTATTGACGAAAATGTCAGTCGGTTCTCTATCGGTTTGCTCCTGAGCAAACAGCTCTCTATAAATTTTATGCGCCGGCTTGTTGTAACCATATGCATGTTTAAGAGCATCTAAAATGTCTTGCCAGATATTGTACTGGGCTTTAGCACCTTGCCACCATACTGCTGCAGGGCCATCTAACAACATGGGCAATCCTCTGACAGCGTTTTCATCTGTTATGTGTACGCAATCTTTGTACACGGTGATAGCATCTACGAATGCATTCACATCCTCACCTACATTTCCCGAAAATCTGGAACGGCAGTTGGCGAAGTTTCCTACGGGGGCAGCTTCTGCCTGTGCGGGAGGTCTGATTCCCTGAAGAAGAGCTTGGAACTGCTCTGCAGTAAGCATCATTGGAGCGGCCATATCGTCCAAATTTGGTATAACTCTGTTACGTAAGTTATACGGCATACGCTAGTTGGGTACACGGCTAGTACCAAATGAGTAGCGTTACTTGAAGAACCGGCACTGGTTTACACCTACAGATACAGTGTCATGCGGCTAAAACTTGAAGGTATGCGTTGGTTGGGTACACGGCTAGTACCAAAGGAGCAACGTCAATATTGATACGGGGCACGGGTTTATACCTGGAGATACCGTGTCATATGTCGGGTACACTTGCAGTATACGTGTTGATAATACTTTTGCAGAATACTTGTCGATATTGTGAAAAATATTATTTCTTGGTCTCGAAGATGACTTCCAGTGACGAAAAATCAAATCTGCAATCAGATCGATCGTATCTAGCACGGTTCTCTAGATACCGCATGGACTGGGGCACCGCGACGTGTCCTGGTGGGGCGTCGAGCTTCTCGGCGAGGAACAACGTCGTCTCTTGACTGAGCTGAGGGCAGCACGCGCACGCGCACTTCGAGAGTCGCAAGGAGGCGAACAGCTTGGTGAGAGCTGGGTTTTGAGGGGTAACTTGGATGAGTGCGGCGAGGGGATTGAAGGCTCGATCGCACTGCCGACGCGAAATATCTTGTTACCGGTTTTCTTAACGGACTTTTCGCGGCAATTCTCGCGGGAATTTTAGCATTTTTCTGTCTTTATGCCTTAAATTAAATTTCCAACTCACCCATTGTCTTATTATTACGAAACCACTAAACTGTAATAACTAAATAGTACATAGTCAGTTTCACTAACACCAAGGATTAGTCCAATATCACACTTTCACGGCTTTTGGGGTGCTTCTTTCACTAAAAACCCCTGGCCTTACGTTTGGGCGCCATTTATTTATGTAGGGATATTTATTAAACAAACCCACACAAATATAAAATTAGTTAAGTTTATTTTAATTTATAAAAGCAAGTAAAAACATGGTAAATATACTAGGAGCACGAACATGCTACGGGCGCAAGGGCCATACATCTACTGCTGTGTTTTGGGTTCCAGCGGGCACACAAGGGCGGTATCGACAGTGGCGTTACAGTGTGAATTATTAGTAGTACTATTTCCGTCTGGATTATCGTCAATTCTTATAATTTTTGCATCTAACACAAAATCTAACTGTAAAATCGAAGCATAAAACTCAGTTTTTATTGCATCGTATTTTTCATAATCGGTTTGTGGTTCTGAAGGAACTTGATAGCGCTTAATTCTATAATATAAGGAAGCAATTCTTGTTTTTAATTGGAGGTAATCCTCATTTAATTCCGTACCACTAAAATTTTCTACTAATTCATCCAAACCAGTTAAAGTAGCCTCTATTAACTCCTTATCTATATCTTTATCAAATTTTTCGTCTTTTAATTTCAACCAGTCTTTTGCATTTTCTGAAGACAAAATTCTAGCCAAAACTATTCTTTTTGAGCTTAAAGTTTTTCGAGCTGACGTAGCTTTTCTTATAGACAGTTCATAATTTAACTCCTGTTCTGTTAAATATTCTGGGATAATTTTAAATTCCATTGTGTTTATCTTTTATTTTTTTTTCCCAAAAATACCCAAAAAAAAATTATTTATTTTTTTTTTAAAACCAAAATTTTCCACGAAAAAACTTTATTACAACTGTTATCAATATAAGAAAGAGCTACAATTATCAGCTATAAAAACTAGGCTATAATCGATGACTATAAAAACTGAGTTATTATAAGCTATAAAAACTAAGCTATAATAAGCTATAATTTTTCCCAAAATTCAAAAATTTAAAAAATTCTTATACAAAAATCTTTTAACCTGACGGAAAGAGTATTTCTATCAACTAATCCAAACCTTTCTAAAAAATTTAGTAGAGGTCAAAAAAAAATATTGGAAACAATGTAAGAAATGTCACACTAAAATTAAGTACCTTAACTCCAAAAGCTACTTAAAACTAAGCAATGTTTGCTTAATATTTCTCTCAAAATTGTTCAAAACTATTAAAAAAATTTTCAAAAGCTTTACCAAAAAGCGTATCGAAAAGGCACTAAATCAAATTTTAAAATCTGAAAACGCAATTGTATTTTAAACTTAATATATTCCTTATAAATATACTTTTCGCTAAATTGTCGCAAAATGTGTCGCCAAAAAAAAATTTTGTCGCAAGAAATGTCGCCAAATATTTATCCAACAAAATTGTCGCAAAATCTCGCAAATAATTTCGCAAAAAAATTGTCGCCAAGAATGTCGCAAATAATTTCGCAAAGAATGTCGCAAAAATTTTCACGAATGGTGTCGCCAAAAATGTCGCAAAGAGTCGCAAATAATTTCGCAAAAAAATGTCGCAAATAATTTTCTCAATTAATTTTATCGCAAATCTAATTGTCGCAAATTTAAATCTCTAAAATCTAATGTTATTCAGGACTTTAATTTAAAAAACAGCCCAGTCATTTTCTCTTTATTTTTTTATAATTGTCGCAATCTATCTTGTTGTCGCACCGAATTGTCGCCAGTAAAATACTGCACAATTTCTACCACTGTATGCTAGAATTCCGTAGCAACAAAATATAACAAAAACTTGTTACCACAGTAAACTAGAAATATGTCGCAACGATATATAATAACAAATTGTCACGAGGTAGCTAATCATGTGTCAACAAAATACACCCAAAAAAAACTATTTAGGCCCTGGCCAAAAATTATACCTTTAATTTATACACAATATAATAAAAATATGTCGCCAAAAGATATAATTGTCGCCAAAGTAGTGTTGTCGCAGCGACACGTAATCAAATTCGTCACTATAACAAACCCCAGAACCTTTTAAAGAGCTTAATAGCCTTGACTGTTTTTTATTCAATGGAAATTGTGGAGTATATAACGCATATAAAAATGTAGAACATTATATAAAAAAATAAGTACCAACTTTATTTTATCCAGTGTGACAGAAAATTATTAAAATTGGTCTCACCACTAAATCCTTGTAGAAAGATATCCTACATTGAATTCCTGTCCTGACATTATGTTATCCAAATTCATATATCCAAATCAAAATGTCTCGATAAGCCAAATATTCCCAAAATGTTGAAAATTGATTGACACCGTACAATGCCCAATTTTCCTCCAAATAAGAAAAGTACCTACAAAAAAGAAGTATAAATATCTACACATAAATCCAAAATTATGAACCTTAATTTATCCAACTTACTAAACCTCAAAATACCAAAGTTAAAATTTAAGCAAAAATTAAAAAAAAAAAAACTATCTAACACGTTGACGGCGCCAAAATCTTATCACATATAAATGTATAGGTGATAAGATGTTGCGGACGGCAGCTCAATATGTCGGAGGCACCTGTTAATGGGGGGGTTCTTAACGTGAATAATAACTTTGTTATTAAGAGGCTTTTATTTAGGGCGCCATCTAGAGTATTTCTGGATTGTTAACTTAGTGCTCTAGATCACTATTGATAATATTATTTGAAAATTTTATGTTTTAATATTTGTTCAATCCTGAAAGAGAAATTTATATTTTTGTAAGTTGGATATATCAAACGAAATCTGAAATTTATATACGTTACATTTATTATAAGTTTGTCATTTATATAAAAGATACATGAAGTTACGCTGTTGAGTACACCACTGGTGTAATGAAGTGAATTTAATAGTTATTAAATAACTATGAACACTAAAGTATGTAAATTAGTTTTACATAAATGAAAAGCAATTCCTCTATGAGGATTTATGTATAAAAAATAGTTCTGAGGGAACGTTTGGTAGTTACTTAACTTAAGAAATAGATTTTCTGGAATATACCCATTTTCCTTCGGAATAAGTTTGGCTCAAGCAACATTGGTTCATCACCGCGACCTCTCCTCAAGAATACCTCCAATAAAGGCTAATGTTTGGCTTCATAGGTTTTGAGTTTCAAATAAATTGAAGTTATACCTCATGTTAAATAATGTACGTTATGGCTGGATCAACTAAATTCAGGATTTTATATCATCTTGACTTGGATATGAATTATGCTTGTGGCTTACATTTGAATTGTATTACATACAAATCGGACCTGAAGTCCCATGTGTGAAAAAAGTGTCATGGCTGAAAACCAAAAACCATGCGTTTATACATGTACAAAAAGAAATACTTAAATAATAACCAAATGGTTAACTAAATACGTTTAAAGAAAGATTAAAAAATAATCAAGCTGTGTAGCTATAAGAATTTAAATAAAAGCCTACCTTAGCTTAGATGTTTTAAAAGTTCACGCAATACGTAGTGACACCCACATGATACAATTTGAAAAAGGAGTAGGTCAAGGCTTCGCTTACCCAGGTAAACTTGAAGAAGCAATGTTGCCAAATCATATCGACAGAATGTCTCTTACAAAAATACAAAATATAAGTAATTAACCATGAGCCAAAAATATCCAAATAGGTTAACTTAATAACTAAACTGATTAAAACTAAGTCAGTATTAACTCATTTACTAAATACAGATTTTAATATACCCTGGCGAATACAAGGTGAAGCCAATCTCGGTAAAGTAAACCAAGATAAATAATGTCTGACAACAAGGTCGACCAAGCAGGTGATCTTATGCCATGCGTGTCCGCGAGCGGAACCAATAGCTTAAGCTATCTGAATGTCATGTGACACTAAGCCACCAATAAACTACATTTCAGATCTGCGATTCTGGAGAACCCTAACTAAACTACTCGACAAAGTTTGACGTATAAACATAACCTAAAAGTTATAATAACAAATACAACTTAGAAATGTTATCTATAAAATATATAAATGAGTGAATACTGAATGAACTAAATATAATGTGTGAAGCAATCACAATACCTGTAAAACATAATAACAAAAGAAATTTCGCTATTTGGAGGAACCAAATACTTGATACTAAAATAAAAGTAAGTTTACTTTATAAGGTAACTAATAGTTACTAACTTGTAACATTTTACATGTTACACCCTCATAAATTGTAACGGAGAGAATTGCCGGGGTTTAATTTGTTGAAAAAAAAATTTATTTTGATGTTTATAAATTTAAGAATTCCGTTCACTATCCTCAGTTAGCTCAAAAGGAGAGATCCGGTACGAGACCGTGAGTTCTAATTGTCTTTATTTTATGTTTTATATTCATAAAACAAAAATAAATATTATCATATCTGAAAATTTGTTAGAAAAAAAATAAAACATAGAAATAACAAAAAAATTGATTATTTATTACACTCTTCTTTTTTTATTTAAAAATTTGAGTACATAAAATATTTAACTAATTATTATTTGAAGTTTTAGGTTTTTTGTTGAATACCTAAAATATTAAAATTGTTTTATAAAATTACAAAATTGAACTGAAGGTTCCTAAAATAATAATAATTATTTGAATCAATATAATTTAACGATAAACTCTCATAACAAACTGCTACATTCGACTCTACTCCTACTGACTCTCAAAAAAAAATAAAGAATAAAAAATTGTCACCCACTTGCAGGTCTGTGATATTGTCCCAAAGGCTAAAATCTATTAAAGATCTTTCGAGATAAAGTATAGTCTACTCAATATCACTACTCGAACTACAAATAAGTGGCAAACATCCACTCAAAATTTAAAATCAGAAAAATCACTACTTAGCTTAAACTGAATACAACAATTTGTCAATATGTAATATCATTAAAATCGATTCCAACAAAAATTATTATACATTTACTGAAATTGGTTATTTAATACAAAAAAATGAATACGACCTTAAATTGTTGGTTGAATCTCATATCTGGCCTCCTCGAACTGAATCCATAAACTTCTGAGAACTGCATTCCTAGATACTTCTCTGATGAGGTATGGTTTTACACCAAAATGTAAACTTTTACATTCATTATGTAAAATTAAATACCATAAAACTTGATATAAGAAATGTCTAGTTTTCGTTGGTTTATAATTCAATTTAGCTGAATTGTCCAGATATTTTTATAAAATGTTCACCAGAAATGCGTGTACAGCAGCCATTTTGGTTAAATTGAACTGAAGGTAAATTTATATGTAAGTTACGTTCATACGAAAAATTTGTTATATATAAATTTAGTTTTTAGGTAATGTATGTTTGTTGGTCTAAAAATGAAAATAATCAAAATTAGATTTATTTTGAACTATAATAAAAGAATATAAATGCTTTACCTTGGATGTAAGATGACCAAAAGTGCTTGAATTGAAAAAATCATGCTTCTCGATTCAAACTCGTGCTTAGAAAGAAGGAACACTACAGGAAATTCTAGTCAATTTAACAATCCGACATGCGCAAAGTCTACTCTCAGAATATTACAACGATGTCAGATTGTATAATCAAATTAAATCAATAAACGCATCTTATTCAATTCAATCAATAAACCAACACATGTCAAAATGGTTTAATAATTATTCTCTACAAAACAAGATACTTTTCTCAATTTATTCAATCCTTTTTTACAAAATAAAAATAATTACAATTCACCAGAAACGTGACAACGTCGCATATTACAGTAACCTTAGCTGTCATTGCAAAATCAACAATCGATCAAAACACGAAAAAATCCATCAAATTAACCAAATAGTTTATAAAATATAGAGACTAAAACCATTTCTAACAATGATTCGAACAGATTAGTGTATTTAAAGATTTTGCACAAAAAAAATACCTCTTCTAACATATGGTTTCAAGCAATTTAAGTGATTTAAAAGTGAGGTTAATTATATACAAACTATGTTTCATTAAATAAAAGGATTAATTGTACTTCAAAAACACAGGTATGTTTATTTATAACCCTAATTAAGCCATTCTGACAATATTAGTCACTAATAATGGTCCACTAGACTATTATTTCCATTTTAAGCTAAATTTTATATATCGTAGAACTTTTCTAGACTATAATTTTAATAGAACTATAACCAAAAATAGTAACGAGCTCAAACGATCGTTACACGCCACGTGAACGTATAAAAAAAAATTGTAAAAAAAAGAGTGAAACGTATCAACAAATTCAAAAACTAATTCCTAAAAAAAAACAAAATTCCAAAAACTCTCTTTCCAAAATTCAAGTTATACCAGGATTAAAACAAGGTTTTAATGACTTCACATGCCAATTACCTATATCTTTATTATTTTCATCCACCAATTGATATACCAATGGAGATAATTTCTTTTTAACTACACATTTTATAAATTTTGGAGCTAGTTTAGCATTAAATTGTTTGGTACTATCAGACAGAATTTTATTTTCTTTAAAAACAGTATCTCCTACATTAAATGATAATGGTCTTCTCCGAAGATTGTAATGTACTTTATATTTTTCATAAGCGGAATTTAATTTAATCTTAACTTTTTTATACAAATCAGAAAGTGGTTCTAAATTTTTAGCATAATATGAAGAATCAGAAACAAATAATTTATCATGTATATCATCACTACCGTAAAAATTACCATCAATTGGTACTGTTCTACCAAAGGATAAAAGTTTGGAGTAAAACCTGAAGATTCATGTTGTGCAGATCTTATAGCATAAGCAATTTTATGAATATTCTCATCCCACGTATTATGACTACCTTTTAAAAATGACCTAATAGCAGTAACTATTGTTCTATTTGTACGTTCACAAAAATTTGTACTGGGCGAATATAAACTCGAATACCATATTTTAACATTATAACAGTTCATAAAATCTTTAAATATTTTACTCACAAAATATGAGGCGTTATCGGTGATTAAATATTGCGGAGTTCCAAAAATCAGAAAGATATTCTGTTCTAAATACTTAATTATGCCTTGAGAAGTTACATTTCTCATGGGATGTACAAAAACAGATTTGGTAAACCAATCACATACTACCAATGCGTATTTGTTTCCAGATTTACTTTTTGGATAATTTCCAAGGATATCTATTGATAACAATTGAAACGGATAATCTATACTTTTGGATTTTCCCATCAACCCAGGAGTTTTCTTATTTGAAGACTTACAAGAATTACACACATCGCATTGTGCAACATAATTTTTTATAATCTGACGCATTTTAGGGAAATAATATTTCTCCGAAACTCTACATAAAGTCTTAAAAAATCCCAAATGTCCTGCAAAAGGAGAATCATGACATTCCTTTAAAACTTCAATTCGATTATTTGTTGGAACTACTATTTTCCAATCGGACAAATTAGTTTTAATCTCTAATTTATTTTCAATAAATTTGTACAAAACATTATTCTGAACTTTAAATAAAGGATATTTATTCGGATATAAATTTACATTATTTATCATTTTTGAATACCAAGAATCAGCTATAATATTAATATTTAAACTAGAAACCTCTGAATTTTCTATAGGATGTCTACTAAGGTAATCTGCTAAATTATTTAATCTACCCGAAATATGAAAGATTTCATAATCATAAGTTGACAATCTAATAGACCATCTAGCTAATCTCCCACGTAAATCTTTTAAATTAGACAACCATTTTAAAGAAGCATGATCAGTATATATACGAATCTTGGTCCCTTCACAATAACCACGAAATTTATCAAGTGAAAATAAAATTGAGAGTAATTCTCGTTCAGTAACTGTATAATTCATTTCCGTTTTTGTCAAGGTACGACTTGCATAAGCAATAGGGTGCATTTTCTGATCAAATTCTTGACATAAAGCGCCACTAATTCCTACGTCACTAGCGTCTGTGAAAATACAAAAATTATTTTTATTAAAATCAGGTGAAGCTAAAATAGGCGCATTGACTAAGTTATGTTTTAACTTCTCAAAGCAAAGCTCTGCGTCAGTTGTCCAAATAACTTATTGATTCGTCGATTTTCCCTTAGTAAGAGCAGTTATAGGTGCTGAAAAATCAGAAAAATTACTGAGAAAACGTCTATACCAGGAAAGCATAGCAACAAAACTTTTAATACCAGTAACCGTCTCTGGTTTTTTAATACTCATTATAGCTTGAACCTTTGAATCATCTACCCTTAATCCCTTTGAATCTACAACATAACCGAGATATACCAAACTTGACCTACAAAATTTACTCTTATCAAAATTAAGCGTTAAACCTGCATTTTTTAATCTATGTAAAACCTCTTTTAAAACCTTAACATGAAGTTCAAAAGTTGGTGTAGCAATTATAATATCATCGATATAACAGAAAACATATGGTCTCAAGGATTCATCAAAAATGGTATCCATCAACCGTTGTTGAACTTTTGGACTTATTTTTAATCCCTGCGGCATTACTAACCATTCAAATAAACCTCTGGTAGGCACAGTAAAAGCAGTTTTAGCACGAGATTCGGCGTCTAAACCAATTTGCCAAAATGCGTTTCTAAGATCCAATGATGATAGATAACAAGCATCACGTAATTGATTTAAAATTGAATCTATAAGTGGTAAAGGATAAGCATCATCTTTAATAAGTTTGTTTAACCGTCTAAAATCTATAACAGTCCTAAATTCTCCAGATTTCTTTTTTACTAACAAAATATTCGAGTTCCATGAAGACTTACTAGGTTGAATAACCTTAAGTTTAAGCAATTTATCTACTTCCGCATTCATATGAGTTAACATAGCAGGTGACAGAGGATAATTACGTTCCCTAAATGGTTGTGAATCTCCAGTATCTATTTTAACAGTAATAAGATTAGTTCTTCCTAAAATTTCGGCATCTAAAGCTTTAAATTGACTAATAAGTGAATCAATTTCCAATTTTTGACTATTATTTAAAGTTTCATATTCTTGTATTACATTTACAGCTGATAATTGATTATTTTTTGAAAAATTATATGAATTCGTTTCAAAATCACACTTAAGTCCAATTAATTTACAAAAATCCATACCCAAATAAATGGAATGATTGACTGAAGGTACTACAATAGCTCTTAATAATTTTATTGAATTTTCTAACTTAATCGGTAAATCTATAAATCCCAAAACTTGCTGAGGATTTCCATCCGCTACAGTGACACTAATTGGTGACTCTAAAGGTTGAATTAAGTTTTCTAAGAAAGGTAATTTTTCTAAACATGAACGACCAATAATAGAAGTATTAGCTCCTGTATCTAAAAGTGAATCAACAGTATGAACAAAAATTTCTATAGGAATAAAAGATCGATTATCATAAAGCTTTTTTACAAATTGAGCTGATAAATTAACAGTATTTTTTACTTGAGAATTATTCTGAACACTATTCTGAGAATTCGCTGAATCATGAAATGAAAAGAAATCTTTGACAACTTTTAACCATTTTTTAAATTCTATTTTCTCGGCTTTAATAAACTTAGAGGACCTACTGCCGATTACAGATCCTCTGTCAAATCGTTTTTTGACCGAATAAGTTTATGATTAGTAGGACAATTATCCGAAATAACATTCTGATAACCGCATTTAAAACAAAAACGTTTTCTAGGTTTTTTACAATTTTGAAAAGTATGACCAATCATTTGACAATTCCAACAAATGCCTCTATATTGTAATTCTTCAATTGATATAGATTCCGAAGTTAAATCTGCATCAACTGATTGATTATTTAAACTATCTGATAAATCCTCATTTCTTTCATTTGTCGAAACAAAATTAATTAAATCTGAATTTTCATTTAACACATCAACATTGTTATTATTAATTTCATTTACTTTATTTTTCACAAAAGTTTTGCGGTATGATAAATCTAAATTCATAGAAGTGTTATTTATTTGACGATTTTGAAATTTACGAGATATCTGTCTAGCATCTTCCAATTTTTTACAATAAAATTTAAGTTGATTTAAATCAGTAATTTCGAACATAGCTAACTGTACTTGATAAAATGGCTGTAAATTACGCAAAATTAATTGTATTTTTTGAGTTAAGTTAGGAGGATTTAGCAAACGCGAAAAATAATTTTCCATACATGATATGTAAACAATAATTCTTTCGTCCGGACCCTGAGTACGACTACGAATTTCATCCCATAACATACTTTCATAATCACACGGTAAAAAATCTGCCCTTAAACGCTGAACCAAATCATCCCAACTTGAAACTTCATTTCTAATTGCTCTGTAATAAGTTAAACCTTGATCCTTAAATAATTCTACTGCGCATCTAAAAAGTGTATTTTTATTTACATTTCTGCTAAAGCATAATTCCTCTATTCGTTCTATAAAAGAATTTACATTACTAGAATTACCATCAAAATAAACATTTTTAAAAATACTTGAAATTTGAAAATTAATATTAGAACCATTATTATAAGGAAAAATATTGGTACTTTGAAAATTTGGTTGAAAATTAGTATTACCCTGATTATTTAAAGTTAGATTTTGATTGTTTAAATCCTGAAATTGATTATTATTAAAGTTTTGATTTGGTAACATACCCAATTGATAAGGTAAACCATTTTGACTAACATTAGGAATATAAGTTTGATATTGCCCATTTAAACCTCTATGTAAATTAGAATAAGATACCGGCATTTGATTACTTGACTGATTAAAAACTGTCTAATTTATATCTGATTGAATCACATGACCTAAATGTTCTAAATTATTTTGACTATTATTAATTATCTGATTTTGACCTGAATTTAAAGATTGAACTTCATTATTTATAGGTAATTGAATAATAGATGATCGAATTTGATTATTTGACGGTTGTTGTCTATCTGACTGAATTTGACTATTTGACTGAATTAGACTATTAGACTGAATTAGACCATTTGACTGAATTAGATCACTGGACTGAAGTTGGAATATTTGACTAAATTAAAATATTTGGCTGAGATTGACTATTTAACTGAACTTGATTATCTGACTGATTTAGACCATTTGACTGAGGTTGATTATTTGACTGAATTTGACCATTCGTACTTGTTTGAGCATTGTCTCTAACATTCACTGAGCTACTACAACCCGGATTCTCAAAAGAAATTAATTCGGAACTATCAACAATATTATTAGGCGTAGGTATTGGGTTATTTAATAATTGAAGAGTTTCATGCAAAATAGATAAATCATGAGCAGGCTGACCAACGAACTAAAAACTCTTCTCTCTAGAATAGGCATTTCATTCGTTAAAACTGACAAAAACGTCGGCAACATAAACATTCGTCTGTCTTACTCACACATCTTTGTTCTAACAGAGACAACTATACCAGTTACTGGTAACTGTTATTCTTCAGGCCTGAATATACCTACTATTTGTTTACAAACAAACCGAGATGTTGGCGATACTTTATTTTAACGGTAAGCGTATTCTAGAAAGAAGAGTTATTAGTTCGTTGAGGCTGACTAACTGACTGATCAATATTTTCGGATCCAATAAAATCCACTAATTCTTGAAATAAATTACATTGAGTAGTTTTAACAAAATCTGTAATTATTTTTTTTAATGACTGAATTACGTTTTTTTTCCGATTAATTTGAACTATATTTGACGCACTTAATCTGATTACTCTTTGGGATAAATGAAAATGAAAAAGTCTGGTTTCAACTCGTTTAAAATTATTTCTACTATCAGTATATGTTTTTATATATTCCTTTAACAATTCAATTTTTTCATTTAATATATCAAGTTCTATGTCCACATTATTTTCAGAATTCGTTTTTCCCGCTGCAAATGAGTCCTTAAAATTGCTCGTTTCTCCACAACATTTAAATCCGTCCTATCCCCTCTCAGAAGAAGTTCATAGTTCAGTTCGTCAGAGTACAGGTAATTGGGTTCCATTTTCACTAGAAATTATACAAAATTATAGAATTAATAATATTTCAATAACTAATTAACTTAAATATAACTATAAATTTTGGTTCGAAAAAATAAAAAATTAAGAATACACTGACTTATGACAACTATGCCAAGTTAAGACAAATTATGTCAGTTTTTTGACAAAATTGTGACAAGTTCAAAATATAAAAAAAATTTAAAATAATACCTTAACCAATGAAAGTTAAAAATATAATGACTTACGGCAATTATGACAAGTTAATACAAAAAGTAAAACAAATTATGTCAATTTTTTGTCAAAATTGTGACAAGACCAAAATATTTAAAAAAATAAAATAAATAAGACTTTAACCAAACAGTTAAATGTCTTTTCACTTTTTCCCCAAAAACAAGAAAAAAAACAAAAGCCGGAGGCTACAAAAAATCTCAAACCAAAAGTTATATTTACTTTTATAATTGAAACCTTATAAATAGTTATTTACAGGATATATTTATATTCCTATAAATATCTAAAAATAAGTTCCCTAACACTAGATACTAATTAAATTGACTATTAACAAAAGAGTGATCAACTCTAACCGCAATTTACAATTATTTTTAAGTACAATATTCTTCCAAGGTGAAGTCTACTAACAATTTATGTCAGTTTATGACAGAATTGTGACAGCCCAAAATAATAACAAAATTGACTTATGACAATTCTAAGAAAAACATACACCGAGAAACAATACCAAACCCAAAAACAAAAGTTTACTGATTTGAAAAAAAAGAAAAGGTGATCAAATTTTCCCCCCCTTCAAAACAGGATTCTTCACACGAAATTTTTTCCAAAAGTTTAAGTATAGAATAAACAAATATTTTGAACAAATAAATTTTTCTGGTTGCACAAATTAAATTAGCTCTTGTGAATCCCAAACCAATCCTCACACAAATTAAAGTGACCTTTTGCCAAGTAAGCTTAATATAACTTTACACCGTGCAACGAACAATGCTAGCATCAAATGTAAAAAAAAATTAATTTTCCCACCGTACTAAAAACACGCCGGCACTGAAATGCAAAAATCCGTAATATGTGCACACAAATTCCCTGAATAATCCCCCGTAAAACATTTGAATACAGCCAGAATCACCCAAAAGCAGGCACCATAACCACAAAAATTAAGTTTTTTTCCTAGACAAAATAAAATATGGCAAGGAAACACAAACCAAAAAAAATATTATTTAGTTGTTCAATCTGTTTTAAAAGTCTGTTTTGAATTTTCCCAATTCAAGTTAAAATTATTTCCCTGTTTTATTTTTCCGAACTTCCAGACATGACCATTTATATAAAAAAGTTGTTATTTTGGGAGCCAGAATATAAAAAAATAAAAGACAAATTATATTGGCATCAACCGCTCAAATGACAAAATCGTGACAAAGTTATGACAAGATTATTACAAAACAAATTCGTCAAAGACTAATTGCAACAAAAATCGCATAAAAATGTCAAAAAAATGAAAAATGAAACGTTGGTACACCAAAGCAAAAATGTAAGTAAAATTTTGACAAACTTGTGAAATTTGGACAAAATGACAAAGTTATGACAAAAATCTGACAAATATGCCGTTGGGAGCCAATCGTGTAACGGAGAGAATTGCCGGGGTTTAATTTGTTGAAAAAAAAATTTATTTTGATGTTTATAAATTTAAGAATTCCGTTCACTATCCTCAGTTAGCTCAAAAGGAGAGATCCGGTACGAGACCGTGAGTTCTAATTGTCTTTATTTTATGTTTTATATTCATAAAACAAAAATAAATATTATCATATCTGAAAATTTGTTAGAAAAAAAAAAATAAAACATAGAAATAACAAAAAAATTGATTATTTATTACACTCTTCTTTTTTTATTTAAAAATTTGAGTACATAAAATATTTAACTAATTATTATTTGAAGTTTTAGGTTTTTTGTTGAATACCTAAAATATTAAAATTGTTTTATAAAATTACAAAATTGAACTGAAGGTTCCTAAAATAATAATAATTATTTGAATCAATATAATTTAACGATAAACTCTCATAACAAACTGCTACATTCGACTCTACTCCTACTGACTCTCAAAAAAAAAATAAAGAATAAAAAATTGTCACCCACTTGCAGGTCTGTGATATTGTCCCAAAGGCTAAAATCTATTAAAGATCTTTCGAGATAAAGTATAGTCTACTCAATATCACTACTCGAACTACAAATAAGTGGCAAACATCCACTCAAAATTTAAAATCAGAAAAATCACTACTTAGCTTAAACTGAATACAACAATTTGTCAATATGTAATATCATTAAAATCGATTCCAACAAAAATTATTATACATTTACTGAAATTGGTTATTTAATACAAAAAAATGAATACGACCTTAAATTGTTGGTTGAAATCCCATATCTGGCCTCCTCGAACTGAATCCATAAACTTCTGAGAACTGCATTCCTAGATACTTCTCTGATGAGGTATGTTTTTACACCAAAATGTAAACTTTTACATTCATTATGTAAAATTAAATACCATAAAACTTGATATAAGAAATGTCTAGTTTTCGTTGGTTTATAATTCAATTTAGCTGAATTGTCCAGATATTTTTATAAAATGTTCACCAGAAATGCGTGTACAGCAGCCATTTTGGTTAAATTGAACTGAAGGTAAATTTATATGTAAGTTACGTTCATACGAAAAATTTGTTATATATAAATTTAGTTTTTAGGTAATGTATGTTTGTTGGTCTAAAAATGAAAATAATCAAAATTAGATTTATTTTGAACTATAATAAAAGAATATAAATGCTTTACCTTGGATGTAAGATGACCAAAAGTGCTTGAATTGAAAAAATCATGCTTCTCGATTCAAACTCGTGCTTAGAAAGAAGGAACACTACAGGAAATTCTAGTCAATTTAACAATCCGACATGCGCAAAGTCTACTCTCAGAATATTACAACGATGTCAGATTGTATAATCAAATTAAATCAATAAACGCATCTTATTCAATTCAATCAATAAACCAACACATGTCAAAATGGTTTAATAATTATTCTCTACAAAACAAGATACTTTTCTCAATTTATTCAATCCTTTTTTACAAAATAAAAATAATTACAATTCACCAGAAACGTGACAACGTCGCATATTACAGTAACCTTAGCTGTCATTGCAAAATCAACAATCGATCAAAACACGAAAAAATCCATCAAATTAACCAAATAGTTTATAAAATATAGAGACTAAAACCATTTCTAACAATGATTCGAACAGATTAGTGTATTTAAAGAATTTGCACAAAAAAAATACCTCTTCTAACATATGGTTTCAAGCAATTTAAGTGATTTAAAAGTGAGGTTAATTATATACAAACTATGTTTCATTAAATAAAAGGATTAATTGTACTTCAAAAACACAGGTATGTTTATTTATAACCCTAATTAAGCCATTCTGACAATATTAGTCACTAATAATGGTCCACTAGACTATTATTTCCATTTTAAGCTAAATTTCATATATCGTAGAACTTTTCTAGACTATAATTTTAATAGAACTATAACCAAAAATAGTAACGAGCTCAAACGATCGTTACAAAATATGACTTATAATTTTGTTAAATTTTTTCTCATCGTTGGAGTCTAAATAGCCTGTTAAAGTTTTAATTACTGAGCCGATCCCGTTAAATAATCCTCTTTTCTTCCTCGACAAATTGTTATCAAAACTTAAGTTAATATGACTAATTTTTTTCTTAATTCTATTTTGCGTATATCTAATAATTTTATTATAGTTATCTAGCTCTTTATTGTAAAGGCTTTTATTGGTACTTATTAATTCTAAATTTCTAAATTTAAACTATGGTACTTATCGTATAAGGGTTGTAATTCATAATAGTGAACGAATGTGTGATCCGTTCTTTGGAGTTTAGCTAAACCAAGATTAATGGGTAAAAGACCAAGGTTGTGTGTGATATTTCGTATTTCTGCTCCATATCCGAATGAGAGCAATCTAAAAAAAATAAATGAATTTAAATGAAAGTTTCTGAATTGGGGTTTTGCGTTTCTAGCATGGGGTTAATTTTTTTCTTACTGCGAAGGTTGTAGCTTTTTTCGTTTTTTATAAAAATATGTACTAAAATACCTGAAACTTTGAATACATCTTTTATTAAATTTAAGACTGTATTCCAATCTAACTTATCTAGGCCACAACCGATTTTAGGCATAGCAATAGATTTTGTTTTATTTTCCAAGCATAAGGCTTTTAAATTTTGTAACGTTAATTTAAAGGTTTGTCATTAAATTTTTCTTTTGTGATCAAGTAATAAATATATCTATTTTCTACTTTAAGGAAAGCTACTTCGCTTTGTTTGTTTTGGGATTTTAGGTGATCTACATTTTTAAATTTATTTTTAAATTGTAAAGCAATTCCTTGTGACATTTTAAAATCGCGAGAAACACAATGGGCTAATGAGAAACTTGGGTCGCATTTAAAAATGTCATTATGTATAATGTACACTGGATTTTCTATTATTATTTTTTCGTTATTTGTATGTTTTGGCCTTTTAACATTTGAAATGTGAACTTTATCGATAGTGTTATGGTGTGTAGGAATAATTTTTGCAGTTTTGAGATTCCAATTTACCTCCTCTATATTTTCTGCTTTGTATTTATTTTTTGTTTTGCTTTGTTTTTGTTTATTTTTTACAAAAACTTTTTGTGGGATTACTTCAGGAAGTTCTTCCCTATTTACGTTAGCTTTTGATATGATATGTTCTTTATTTTTCTGTAAATTTTCGTTAATTTTTTGATACATGATTTTAGTTTTTTTCTTTATGATTAGAAATGTAATTATTTAAAAGTTGTTTATCAATTTCTAGGTTAAAAGGAGTGTTTGTAGTTATATGGCCTGAAATTATTTCAAAGGGCGTTAAATTAGTGGAAGAATGAATTGTATTATTATATGCTAAAAGGGCGTAGTTAACTTTATTTTCGATTGATTCATTTTTAAATTCATCGCGGTTATTAAATAAACGTATATGCTCTATTATTGTTGAGTGAAATCTCTCCACCATAGAGTTCGGGTTTTGACTGGATGTAAAGTGTACTGAAATTTTGTGTAGTTCTAATAATTCGTTAAACATGCCACTATTAAATTCACTTCCGTTATCTGAAATAATTTCTTTAGGGATAGAATGATGTGTAAAAAATCTAACTAAGCTATTAACTACTTCTATACTTTGTGACGAGTTAAGCTTGTAAACTTACGCATATTTTGAAAATGCGTCGATAATTGATAAAAATTTTGTTTTATCTAAGGTTATGCTATCTATATGTAGAATTTCAAAGGGTTTAATTGCAGTGGGGGTTAGATTAAATTTTATATTTAAGGGGTTCCTGTCGTATTTGGTAAGTTGAAAAATTTCGCAGTTATTAATAAAAGTTTGTATTGACCTTCTTTGATTTGGCCAATAGTATTGGGCTTTAATTTTGGTTTCTGTCTCGTCAAGACCTCTGTGGTTAGTTATACCTTCGTGGTAGTTCTTAATTGTCATGTGAATTTCGTCGTCTGTCAAAACGTCCGTTAACATTTTTGTACATTTTATAAAACTAATTTCAGAATTTTTAAAATATATTTGTAAAACAGAACTTACTTTTTCATATATATTATCTTCAAAATAAACGTAATATTTCATTTTTGGAATAATATATTCTTTTATAATTTTAATAAAGTCTTGTTCAACGTTGTTTTTTGATTTTTGTATAAACATTATTTGTTTAGTTTTATACAAATTAACGATTGCAGGTTCTGCAGGAGCAAATTCCACAAGGGAAAAAATAATTTGATTTTTACCGAAGTTTACGGGGCAAGTGACAATGGGAATGTTAATTATTGGATTTTTTTCGTTAGAGTGAATTGTATTTAAGTCAATTCGTTATTTTCTAGATTTTCCTGGTTTTGAATTTCGAATTCAACGTTTTCGTTTCGTTCTAACGTTAAAGATTTAAAGATTCAAAGATATTTATTGTGTTCATAACATATTTCATGTCTTACACTCGTCAAATACGTAAAAAAAATTAATGCATCGTGCATTTACACCAGAAAGAGGCCGGTAAAGAGTTCATATAAAGTTAGTGTTACCGAAAAAGATAAAAAAAATATAAGTGGTCGATCACTTATATAAAAAAAGCGCAAAAAATTGAAAAAAAAAACTCAACTGTGGTTGAGAAAAAAAAAATAAAAAAAAAGTCATATAAACTCTTTAGACTCAAATTAGCGCAGTTAATTAAAAATAAATTACAAAACAAAATTAAAAAAAAAGACAACAGCAAAATTTAGGGGCTGTGACACTAAATTGTGATGTTCCCAATGTTTGCGTTAAAAAATTCATCCAAACTATAGAATGCTTCCTTTACTAGATATGCTTTTAATACTTTTTTAAATTTATTTAGTTTTAAAATTTTAAGTGAGTTAGGTAACTTATTGTAACATTTGGGTCCATAATAATTTAAACAATTTCTACTATGCGATAAACGCAAAAATGGAATCCGAATGTCAGTAGCATTCCTGTTATCGTGTACATGAATATTTTTGTTTGTTTGATATTGTTGCAAATTTTCTCTTATAAAAATTAAACAATTTAAAATGTAAAGAGATGGAAGTGTAAGTAGTCCAAAAATTTTAAAAACGTGTCTAACGTCATCACGAAAGGGCACGTCACCTAAAACTCTTACAACTTTACGTTGCAGTCTGAAAATCCTTTCGGAATGACTAGAATGACCCCATACTGTAAGACCGTAAGAGCAATTAGACATAGAGAGTGATAAGTCATTAATAAGGTATGATTATCAACAATTCCCTTAAGAGATCTGATAAGAAATATACTTAAATGAAGTTTCTTGGACAGCAAAGAGACATGCTCACTCCAGCTTAGTAACGGGTCAAGGTTTGGACTAATCCTAAGTATTTAATTGACTGGGGATTTTTAAACTTATGTTTTTTAAAAGAGAAAATCATTTTTTGTGTTTTTTTTAACATTTAAGCTTAGCTTATTAGCGTTAAACCATTTATTAGCATCTACCTCCACATTATCCATTTTTCTTAAAATATTATGTTCATTCTTGTCTGAAGATACAACCGCTGTATTATCAGCGAAAAGAATGGTTTCATCATCATGATTAATGAAAATATCGTTGATAAACAAGAGGAAGAGGATTGGTCCCAGGGTGGAACCCATGCCATGCCTGTTAAATTTTAAATCTGATTTTTCATTATTATTTACAACATACTGTTTTCTGTTGGTTAAAAAAGTAGATATTAAGGAGAGTCTAAGACTGTCAAAGTTATAATATTTTAGCTTGTCCTTCAAAACATCGTGCGGCACGCAGTCGAACGCTTTCTGAATATCAAGCAGTACGGTACTCGTAAGCAGACCATCCTCAAGTCCCTTTGTGATTATTTCTACCAATTTATTTAAAGCTGTAGTTGTATTTTTACTTTTTCTAAAACCGTTCTGATTAATATTAAATAAACTATGTGTTTCAAAATGTGTCACAATTTTTTTTTTTAAATCCTTTCAAAAATTTTAGAAATAATGGGAGGTACTGCTATAGGTCTAAAATTATTTAAGTCATCAGTTGAACCCCCTTTGTGAAGGGGAATAACCTTAGAAACCTTAAGTACATTCGGATATATGCCTTGCAGTTTTACATCCATTGAATAAATTTGTTAATTGTTAATTGTTAAGTCGCCAGGTTCCGCAATAATGGACATAGTGTCTAAGTTTTTGTCTGGGTCTAATGTTTTGTTAAATTCATCCATATAATTTAGTAAATGGGGATTAATGTCGTCGTTAAAACTAATTAAGTCAGGAATATCTTTATCTGTATTAATTTTTGAGCTAGTACTTGGGGACACAAATGAAAGATTTTTGTCTTTTGAATCGGTTAGTGCGTTAATTTCTACGCGTGAAAGTGCGTCTGCGTTTTTATTTAATGATCCTTTTTTATATATGATTTCGTAATCATATTCTTCTAGTTTGAGGCGCCACCTTGTTAGTTTGGAGTTAGGCTCCTTTAACGAAAATAACCACTGTAAGGGGGCATGATCGCAAACTATTTTAAAACGAGTTCCATAAACATAAGGTCTAAAATACTTAACAGCCCAAACAATTCCCAGAAGTTCTCTTTCGATTGTTGAGTATTTTGTTTCTGTTTCGTTTAAGGTACGACTTGCGTAAGCAACAGGTAAGTCGGACCCTATTTTACCTTGTGATAAAACGGCCCCTAAGGCAAATTGGCTTCCGTCCGTAGTAATAACAAAAGGTTTGTTAAAATCTGGATATTGTAATATTGGTTCATTAAGTAATAAGTTTTTACATAAGTTAAAACAGTTTAAATAATTTGGATCGTTAATATTTATTTTACTATTTTTCTTTAAACAAACTGTTAATGGTTTGGTTATTTTAGCAAAATCTTCAATAAATTTTCTGTAATAACCTAATAGGCCAAGAAAACCTTTTATTTCTTTTTGTGTTTTCGGAATTGGATATTTTTGGATAGCTTTAATTTTGTCTGGATTGGGCATAACTCCCTGAGGAGTGACAATATGACCCAAAAAGGCAACTTGTTTTTGAAAAAATTCGCACTTGTCAGTTTGAATTTTAAAGTTAGCACTACGTAATCTCTTAAAAACTTCTTTTAAGTTGATTATGTGTTCCTGTAGGCTTGTGCTAAAAACAATTATGTCGTCCAAGTATACGAGACATTTTTCGTTTAAAATACCTCGTAATACGTTATCCATGACTCTTTGAAATGTTGCTGGGGCATTTTTAAGCCCGAATGGCATTCGTACGAATGCGTACTTACCATTTGAAGTTGCAAAACTAGTTTTAAGAATGTCTTCTTCGGACATTTCAATCTGGTGAAAACCAGAAGCTAAATCTATTGTTGAAAAGTATTGACAACGTCCTAGTTTGTCTAAAAGATCAGTAATGTTTGGTATTGGATATCGATCAGAAATGGTTTTATCATTTAATTTTCTAAAATCGATAACGATACGCCATTTACGTTCACCGGAAGAATCCAGTTTTTCGGAACAACCCAAATTGGAGAATTCCAAGGGCTATATGACGGTCTAATTATTTTTTGATTAAGCATTTTTTTTATTCGCTTGTCTATTTCTGATTTATGGACTCTAGGACAACGATAGGATTTCGTATATACTGGTATTTCGTCCTTTGTTTTAATACTATGTTTAATTTTACTAGTAAAAGGGAAATTATTATTGTCAATATGAAAGAGGTCTGAATAGTCTTTAAGAAGATCCAATATTACTTCCTTTTCTTCGGGATTCATGTGATTTGTCCGTATTTTCGAAAAATCAAATGATATACCCTCAGATGTTAAATTATTAAAATTAGGACATGGTCGACGTTCGTATTCATCGAACTTTTCGACGGTCAAAGGTCCTATATTTAAACTAACTTTTTCTTTAGAACGGTTAATAATACTACAATATCCTATAGAGTTTTTTACTTTTGTTACACATTCTGGTATTTCTAATTTACCAATTTTTTTATTTGGGATCAGTACGTCCCCATTTTCAAAATTTTTAATATTTACTTTAATAATTTGTTCAGTCTCTGGTTCAACTACTATACAGTTCGTAGAATCGGAGATCTTATGATACAAAATTTTTATTCTACGTGTTGGTGTTATTAAAATATCACCCTGTAGATCAATTAATGCTTTTAATTTTTTTAAGTTATCGAGTCCCAACAAACAATCTAAATGTTTGTGGAAGTCAAAAAGATAAATTTTTAAATTTTGTTTTGGGTTATTAAATATTCTAGGGCATGGAATACTTGTACTATATTTTTCAAAAGATTTTCCATGGGCGCTAGAAATTAAAAAAGAGTCACTAATTATGTTATTTTTAAAATATTTTTGGGTAATTTTAGGACTAATAAAAGATTTTGTACTACCTATGTCCAGTAAAACTTTTAAATTATTTTCTGGAAATATAATGTAGGCTAGTTCACTTTTACCGTCCGAAAGACTATTTAATTCAAATTCTCCGAGGCTTTTAGACCTAAAAAATCGGAGAGGTCATTTGAATTATCGGGGGGGAATTCTACGTGCGGTTCACTATTAAGGTTAAAAACTTCTTCCGCTGTATAATTAGGACTACCTTGGACTAAATTTTTTCTAAAATAATTATTAGTTTGGTTTGTGCGATTTGTGTTTCTTGTGGAAACACTCATCGGGGTAGGTGGGGGTAATCTTTGTGCAGGGTTAGGCTTAAATACATTGTTTTGCGAATTTCTATTAAAATTATTTGTTGTATTTAGTTGAGAATTCTGAGCAAATGGGTTTTGCTGATTTCTATTAAAATTATTACTATTTTGTTGTGCAAATTGCGAGTTATTAGCAAAATTAGTCAATTGTAATTGAGGTCTAAAGTTTTGATTTCTCGAGAAAGTTTTCGGATTGTTTCTATTTCTTGAAAAATTATTATTTGAGGCATTATTATTTAAAAAGTTATTACCTTTATATTTTTGGTCATAAATCTCTAATTGGAAATCATTTGTTAACATGTTTAGAGCCGAATTGAGATCCTCAGGATTTTTGGTTCTCATGAGGGACCCAATTGGTTCCCTTAGACCACGTAAAAAGACTCTAAGAGCATAATTTCTAAAAAAATTAGTTAAGGTAATAACTTCATTTTGGTCCGCATGGTGAACGGTCAAAAAGGCAATTTGTAAATTTAACAGAAGTAAAATTTTGTTATAAAAGTCAAATGCAGATTCATTTCCTTGTTTTGTTTCGGTTAGTTCAATTGAAAGGCTATAGCAATCTCTTTTGTCGCTATATGTATTAGTTAAGGCAGTTCTGCCCAGTTAGTGATGACGTTTGAAGAGATTTTTATTGCAGCATCGCCTTTGATTTTCGATATAATATTACTCATTAAATATTCATTTTGAAAATTAGTAGGGTCAGCCACATTATAAAATCTATTAACAAGTTTTTCAGAAATTTCGATAAATCTAGGCAAGAGCTCGGTCTCGCCTCGGAATTCTGGGATCATTCCCAAGTATTCCTGTTTCAAAACGGCCATGTTTATATTTAATTTTTCTAAGCTAAAATCTAAATAATTACTAGGATTCGCGTTTAAGACAAAAGGTTTAACTGTTTCGTCTAAATCGGAATCTGAGCCAGAGTTTGAATCTGAATCTGAACTTGAATCTAAAATTAAATCTGTCGCGGAACAATTCCTATATTCCCTAAAAGACATACGGTACTTACAGGAAAATCGTAGAAATCTTCATGTGATCTTCTTCACAGGTTTCTTCTACAAATTTCAAAAAGGTACCACCACAAATTATCGAAACAAACCAGTATTTTTTCCAAAAATACTGTTGATGGGACTACCGACTGCGCCAGTTATCTTCCTGATTCTCGTAATAGCCTTTTTAAAAACTTTATTCTAAAATTTAAGGATTGACAGATTTTAGTAAAGTGTTCTTCGTTTGGATTTCTACTCAAGACTGATTTATTAAGTTAAAATAAAAATGAATAATAATTAAATGCTGACAATGTAAAAATGCTGACTATGATAATTAAATAAAATATAATATAAACTAATATCTAATTACTATGGGAAATGCAACTATGCAAATAAGGGTAATGACCGGACGGTCATGTAACTTATATATATATATATATATATATATATATATATATATATATATATATATATATATTAGACAAATATTTGATTGTTAGATACATTATATTCAAGAACGGTAGCGCATATATAGTATTACTGTCTGTTTAATCAAAGAGAATAAAATCTTTTAGTGTTTTTATTTTATTTTTTTGAGAATTTGCAAACCTTTTACGGATAATTATCAAACCTATGCATATAGCTGTCTGAAATGAGTATTTTCTACTATAGCTTACGTATTAATAATGGAAATTTAAAAAATATTTAAAGTTAGAAAAAGGTTAGGAAACTAACGATAGATTATTTTATAACGTTTTTGTCAAACTTTAGTTTTCAAGGTTAGATTTATATATTTTATAACGTTTTTGTATAACGTTTGAGACTAAACATAAAAATGTCACTAATCTAATGTTATGTTAAGTTAGATTTATGTACTTTTCTAACAGGGTGTGTTATCAATAATATACCGGGTAATCCAACGAAAACTTTAACCTTGTATAAAATCGAAACTAATGATTTTTTGAAAAAACGCCGAGACATGTCAATTTTTATTTTAAGGGGGGCAGGTTTTGACATGTAACCAATAATTGACGTAACTACCCCACCATTCGGGAGCTACCAGTTTGAAAACCTTAAATAGGATTGTAGGTCATGTAATACATTATTAAAAAGGATCTTTAATTCTGGTTATAGCAAGGTTTTATTTTTTTTAAATCGGTTCAGTAGTTCTCGAGTTCTCGAGTATAACGAAAAAAAATAAAAATATTTAAAATTAATTTAAAAAAATCAATAACATAATATTTTTACGTAATTAAAAAAACACATAATACCAGTTTCTGGCATGTAAAATTAAAAAAAAAATTGTTTTTCGATTTTTTTCTAATAATTTTTTTTTTCAATTATGTCACAAACTGGTATTATTATGTGTTTTTTATTTAATTATGTAAAAATATCATGTTTTTAAATTAATTAATGTATGTTTTAAATTGTTGTTATTCATTTTCTCGAGAACTTCTAAACCGATTTAAAAAAATAAAACTTTGCTTGCTATCAAAGTCTGAGAATATCTCTTAAAATTAACAATAACATCACCAATAATAATTGTACATGACACCTGTTACAACATACTACCCCCTTAGTAAATAAATACATTTATTTCTATTTTAAATCTAATATGCGTAACTTGACAACAGGCTTTCTATTAACTCCCGTGTTCGTTTTCACATCAACAGTTCTTACTTTTCCATCATGGTCCCAAATCCAAATCTAGCTGGACAAAAGTCTGAAACTTTTAGAATCATTTCAGGGCATCTAGGACATAATGGGAAAAATGGAGAGAAACAAAAATTTTACCCGGGTGTGATAAAAATTTAAAATAAATATTTTAATTTTTTTTTAAAGGTCACTAGTTATATTTAATACCGTGGAATCCGGAAATATAGTAAAACAAATAATTTTCTTTGGGGGCCCCCGAGTCACAGTGGGCCAGAATAAAAAATAGTTGGCCAAAATTCTGTATTAACTAATTTGAAGGCGCTGATTACGAATATGATATTAAAATTTAAAAATTCAAAATGGCGGATCTGTCACTGATGACATATTTTAAATTATTTTACCGATTTTTTTTTTAATTTAATATTTAGGGTCTAATGTGGATGATGAGACTGGGTACAGTGAAAAAAAATCGAAATTTAATAAGAAGGACCAAAAAAGGCGGACATTTAAAAAAGTAAACTGTTAATTTATGCGATTTTTAATATTTCCAGAATGGTACAGGCGTTTATCTTATCGATTTATAAAAAAATATAAAAATGCAATAGGACAGACCTAGTATGGCCGACTTATTTTCTTGTTTATTTTATTTGCAATTGTTTTTGTAAAGTTCATTTAATTTGAGTATTTACGTAAAATGTACATATTTTTTCTTTATTGATCGATTTTAATTGAAAAGAAGTAGGATTAAAACAATTATTGTGTATACAAGGGCATACAAATAATTTATATGACCAAAATATGTGTTGGACTGTATACATTTAAAAAAAAGTATTCAATATAAGCCAATATGAGCAACAATTTGATAAACATAATTAGTAAGATATTCTTAATAGGAATACAGAAAAAATATCTGCACAAAGTTGCACAGCTAATGAATTTGCAAAGGAGACCCGGTTAAATAGCCCGCTTTCGGCATTGTGGATGGTAAGATTTATATATATTTTTAAAAGAGTAATGACAGTCGAACACAACGTTATCAAATTTAAACCCAAAATCAGAAGGGAACCATTTTTAAAATGTTGCTGAAAATGGGTTCTTTTATAAGAATGTTTTTGATTATTTTTTACATCTAATACTTTTTTACGATCAAAATGTAATTTCCTATCTAATTTTTTCTTCTGAATCCAAATCTGCTATCAGAATTATAAATTATAAATTATAATTATGTAGTTTAAGTACAAAAATCAGTTGATAAATTGTTATTTTATTCTTTCCAGATTCAAATATTATATAGTTCAGTAAAATTAACATATATTTTGAGTCCAAATATAATTTTAGACCTACAACATATTTTAAGGATTTGGCTTAAAATATTCTTTGCTGTTTCATTTTAAATTAAATATTTTTTATTTATTTTAATATAATTCAACTTACTTTCGCATATTTTTCCCCAAAACCCTAATACTGATCTTAACATACTAGTTTTTTTTTATATAATTAAGCATAAACAAAAGTTATATAAATTTTCAAATTAAAAAAAAATTAAAAATCCTTTAACCTATTTTGCACAAAATATTCTTGAGACTGAATAATTTTAAGATCATTATTTGGATTTGGATACAGAAGAAAAACATGCCGAAAAAAAGTTAAATTATATCCATAGGAACAAAAAAATATACAATGCAAAACGAAACAGCAGATTAAATCCAATAAACCCATTTTTGCGCCAAATAATTTATATATAATATAATAATAGTATATATAAAAAGCTATAAAGACTACATTTGGACTCAGGAGGGAACCTTTTTTTTTTAATTTATGTAAATTTTACTTAAATACATAAAATATCAAATCTGAAAAGAGTAAACATAGAAAATACGAGTAGCTGCTTTTTGCACCAAAACTATAATAATTTGTAATTTTGACCTAGAAGAAAAATTTAGGTGGGAAAGCACCTTTTAATCGTGAAAAAAAGTCCAAACGGTTCCCTTCTGATTTTGGGGTTAAATTTGGTACCGTTGAGTTCCCCTATCATTACTCTTTCAAAAAAATATTTAAATCATAGGCTCCATCCACAATGCCGAAAACGGGCTATTTTACCGGGTCTCCTTTGCAAATTATCACAAAAAGCTATGCAGATGAAACTAAATAACCCATCTACCATTAGCTGTGCAACTTTGTGCAGATATTTTTTCTGTATTCCTGAATATCTTACTAATTATCCTGTTTATCAAATTGTTGCTTATATTGGCTTATATTGAAAACTTTTTTTAAAATGTGTACAGTCCAACACATATTTTGTTCATATAAATTATTTGTGTGTCCTCAATAACTGTTTTAATCCTACTTCTTTTCAATTAAAAGGCTTTTTATGATCGATAAATAAAAAAAAATATGTACATTTACGTAAATACTCAAATTAAACGAACTTTACAAAAACAATTGCGAAATAAAATAAACAAGAAAATAAGTTGGCTATACTAGGTCTGCCTTACTGCGTTTTTCTATTTTTTATAAATCGATAAGTTGGACGCCTGTACCATTCTGGAAATATCAAAAATCGCATAAATTAACAGTTTTAACTTTTTTAAATGTCTGCCATTTTCGGTCCTTCTTATTAAATTTCGATTTTTTTTTTCACATTAGACCCTAAATATTAAATTAAAAAAAAAAATCGGTAAAATAATTTAAAATATGTCATCCGTGACAGATCCGCCATTTTGAATTTTAAAATTTTAATATCATATTCGTAATCAGCGCCCTGAATTTAGTTAACACAGAATTTTGGCCAACTATTTTTTATTCTGGCCCACTGTGCCCCGACCGATGCATCGGTCAGAATGTGGCTGTAGATTATCTGTGTTAGCACCACATTTTACCTTGGAGTAATCTATAACTAACAAGTGGCTACTTTATAGAATTTCCGTTTTACCCAAATTTCCCCAGTCCGGGCCTGTTTAACCGATTAGATACTACGGACCTTTAACAGGGCCGTGCGCAGGATTTGCTCGTGGGGGGGGGTTTATCAAATTCTACAATCTTAAATAAAATAATGTAAGTAATCTAATGGTCTATTTTAATTTTAAATTAGTCTTTTAAATTAATTAAATTTAAAAGTTTAAAAAAACTAAACAGTTTTATTAACCTAATTTTCACAAAAATTTTTTTTCCGAATTTCACACTTAAATTCTAAAATCTTAGATAAAAAACGAAGGAAAGCCCAGTGCCAAAATTTTACAAAATTGATGGTCTATTTTTTTAAATAGTTTTATTATTTTAAATTTCAAAAAAAATGCAAAAGAGCTCTAGCGCCGCAGGCGAAATTTTTTACAAATTTAATGCTTAAGTTCTACAATCTTAGACAAAAAAAGTTCTACAATCTTAGACAAAAAAAGTTCTACAATCTTAGACAAAAAAAATGTTTCAATGTGTTTCCTGATCTGTAGGAACCCTGTACAAAGAAAACTATCCAAAAATAGATGTATATCACTGTAATCTTATAATTATATAATATATATTATGTACATCCATTTTTGGATTTTATTTGGATCAAGCGAAATGTATATGACTGTAATCTTATAATTATATGATATATATATTATGTACATTTCGCTTGATTCAAATTTTTTTTAAATCAGGAAGTTCAGAAAATTTTAAAAATTGTAGTCTAAAACCCTCCTGGGGTTTTGGATTTATAATAATTCTTAATTTTTCGAAACCGACCATGTTTTTTTTTCGAAGCATACCAACAACTACGCGCACTGCCGCCATACCCCGTAGGCAGTTCTAAACCCTGTCTTTAAGATTTTAGATATCTATCTTCTTTGTTTAGCTATTTCTTGGTTTTTATGGCTATTTTAACTAAAAAAGACGAAAATCGATTCTTTTATAACGGATTTTTTCTAGGATTAGTTTTTTAGTTTCGATCAAAATGTCATTTACTATCTAATTTTTTCTTCTGAATCCAAATCTGCTATCAGAATTATAAATAATAATTATGTAGTTTTAGTACAAAAATCAATTGTTCTTTTATTCTTTCCAGATTTTATATATTATATAGTTCAGTAAAATTAACATATATTTTGAGTCCAAATATAATTTTAGACCTACAACATATTTTAAGGATTTGGCTTAAAATATTCTATGCTGTTTCATTTTAAATTAAATATTTTTCATTTATTTTAATATAATTCAACTTACTTTCGCATATTTTTCCCCTGAACCCTAATACTGATCTTAACATACTAGTTTTTTTTATATAGAATTAAGCATAAACAAAAGTTATATAAATTTTCAAATAAAAAAAAAATAAAAAAACCCTTTAACCTATTTTGCACAAAATATTCTTGAGACTGAATAATTTTAAGATCATTATTAAGATTTGGATACAGAAGAAAAACATTCCGAAAAAAGGTTAAATTATATCCATAGGAACAAAAAATATACAATACAAAACGAAACAGCAAATTAAATCCAATAAATCCATTTTTTCGCCAAATAATTTATACACAATATAATAATAGTATATATAAAAAGCTATAAAGACTACATTTGAACTCAGGAGGAAACCTTTTTTTTAATATATGTAAGTTTTACTTAAATACATAAAATATAAAATCTAAAAAGAGTAAACATAATAATAATAATAATAATTTGTAATTTTGACGAGAAATTTGGACCTAGAAGAAAAATTTAGATGGGAAAGCACCTTTTGATCGTGAAAAAATATCAAGTATAAGATATTATAAAATGTAAGCGAAAAAAAAATCTTATAAAAGAATCTATTATCAGCACCATTTTAAAAACGGTTCCCTTCTGATTTTGGGGTTAAATTTGGTACCGTTGAGTTCGCCTATCATTACTCTTTCAAAAAAATATATAAATCATCCACAATGCCGAAAACGGGCTATTTTGCAAATTTCACTAGGCAACAAATCTCAACTTTTTTTTTTGCCCCGATCGGAAAGTAAATTTTTCTTACTAATTCGAGGGCGTAGAAACCGAATCTGACCTTGGAAAAATTCCAGCACCTAAAATTTTTGAGATATAAGCCCAGGAAATAATAACGTTTTTTTTCAAAATCTTAAAAAAGAACAGTAGGATTTTGAAAATTTTAGGGTATATTAAAAAAAATACGAGGAACTCAAAAATATATATGCCAAGGACCTGTCAGAGTAAGTACGCGAAAAAAAATAAAAAGCCTAAAATTAAAGTGCAGAGTTTACTTAATTGCTATTTTGTGGCAAAACTATCAAATCTGTATAAAAATTTTATAGAACTTAATTTGTAGATTATAAAATTCTCTACAAAAATATTTATACAAATATTTTTTTTATTTTGCTTAGTTTGTTCGTAAAAAGTAAATAAATGAAAAAGAAACAAAAATAAAGTACACAGTGTAAACTTTTTTCCCGAGCCCAAAAAATATATTTTTCTTATCAATTTAAAGCCGCAGAATCCAAATTTGACCTTAGTAGTAATATTAGTAACCCGCTTATGGTTTGTAGCGCATGCGTAATGCGTAGGATGTTCGCCATGTTGTGTGTCAATAAAGTAGTCGATGCCGTAAGCTCAAAGAGTACACGTGTTTCATTCTCGATACCTCTGCAGTTTTAACAGGTTATTAGGCCCAGTAGTCAGTTTTTGATAAAAATTGATTGTGGAAACTGTATTTAGTTGGAACAAACGTGTTTTTCGGTTTGAGTAAGCATGGCTGCGAATTATATAGTTAACGTACCGAAGCTAAAAGGGCGTGAAAACTATTCAGATTGGGTTTTTTGTGTTGAAAATTATCTGGTCCTAGAGGGATTGTCGAAGTGCATATCTGAGGTCGATACAGATAATGACGCAAGGGCGAAAGCGAAGCTGATTTTAACGATAGATTCCAGTTTGTATGTGCATATAAGAGAAGTTAAAACCACAGTGGAACTGTGGAATAAACTGAAATCTCTGTACGATGACGCAGGACAAGTTAGGAAAATCGGTTTGTTACGTACTCTGATTTCAATAAGATTGGAAGACTGTGACGATATGAGTAGTTATGTGAATCGTATAGTTGAAACGGGACAGAAACTTAATGGTACTGGTCTGAAAATAAGTGACGAACTCATTGGATCTCTACTTTTGAGCGGATTGTCCGAAAAATTTTCTCCTATGGTAATGGCAATTGAGCATAGCGGTATTGCGATTACAGCTGATTCAATCAAAACAAAGCTATTGGACATGGATAACTATGTTGGAAACAATAACGAAAAAGTTTTTGCTACGGGTGCTCGCTACAAGAAGGTACAAAAACCGCGAAATGAAAATTTACGCGACGTTGCCGGATCGAGTGGCGGTAAAAACCTACAAAATGTAATTTGCTGGAACTGCAAGCAAAAGGGACATTTTAAAAACAAATGCACAAACACAAAAGTGGTTGAAGTGAATAAAAATGGGAATGATAAACCCACAACTTTATTTAATGTAGTTTTTTCAAATGGAGACTTTTGTAACCAAGCATGGTATATTGACAGTTGTGCGGCGGTTCATTGCACAGCAAATGAAGGTTGGTTGGCAAAAAAGACGTTTAATACAAGTACACCTGACATTATGGTAGCAAATAAAAGCAGAATACCAGTGAAATGTGCAGGAGAAGTAAACATCAAAACTTTGGTTAAAGATAAAAGTTTTGATATTTTGGTTAAAGACATAAGGTGTGTACCGGGACTTACTGCGAATTTACTGTCAGTCAGTCAGTTGATCAGAAATGGAAATTTTGTGGAATTTAAGAAAGACGCTTGTAAAATTTATAACAAAAACAAAGTTTTGGTCGGTACAGCGGACTTATGTGAAGGTGTTTATAAGTTGAATCTTGCAAAACAAGATTGTTCACCTGTAATTTCTGCAGTAGCCACGGGACATACATGGCACAGACGTATGGCGCATTTAAATTCTGTGGATTTGAATAAAATGGTTGGTGGAGCTGTTGAAGGAATGGAATGTTCTGGAACCACTCAGTTTGGGAAAGAAAACTGTGTACAGTGTTGCGAAGGAAAGCAAACCAGGTTACCCTTCTCCAGGTACGAGGGCTTCTTCGTTACTTGAAATTATTCACTCAGATGTATGCGGACCCATGGAAACCAAGTCTCGTGGAGGAGCTAAATATTTCGTAATCTTTTTGGATGATTTTAGCCGAATGGGATTTATATATTTTTTGAAAGCAAAAAGTGAAGTTTTTAATTGTTTTAAAGAATTCAAAGCAATGGTTGAAAACCAAACACAAGCAAAAATTAAATTTATCAGAAGTGATCGAGGTGGTGAATTCTGTTCAAATGAATTTAAAAATTACCTACGTTCTAATGGTATAGTACACCAATTAACGACAAGCTTTACACCCGAACAGAATGGATTTTGTGAGCGTCGAAATCGTACCCTGGTAGAAAAAGCCCGTTGTATGATGTTTGATGTTGGTCTGGGCAAAGAATTCTGGGCTGAAAGTGTTAATACAGCTATGTACTTGGCAAACAGATCTCCAGCTGCAGGGCTAGGGAATAAAACACCCTATGAAATTTGGACAGGGAATAAACCTAACCTAAAACATATTAGGATTTTTGGGAGCAAGGTTATGGTCCATGTTTCCAAAGAAAAGCGTTTAAAGTGGGATAAAAAGGCAGAAGAAATGATTTTAGTAGGGTATGCAGAAAATACAAAAGGTTACAGATTGTATGATCCTATAAAACGTAAATTAATATTTAGCAGAGATGTAATTATCATGGAAAAGACGGAAAAGCCTAAAGAAAAGTCTAATGATAGTGTGGAAATTTCTGTGAAAGAAGAAGAAGAAGAAAACACTGATCCACAAGATTTTGAACTAGAAAATCCTGATTCAGAGGATTCAGATTCAGTGGGGGATAGCAGTGACATTTCTTTGGGATATACTAAAGATTTTTATAGTTTTGAAGAAGAAGAAGAAGAAGAATCTCAAGTTTTACGAAGGTCAGGAAGGGAAAGAAAACCTAACAAAAATCTTGAAGATTATGTGACCTACATGTGTAATGGAAACTTTGAAGATGATCCGATTTCAGTGAAAGAAGCTTTAGCGAGGCCGGATGCCGGAAAGTGGAAACAAGCAATGCTTGAGGAACTAAAAAGTTTTGAAGATAATGATGCATGGGAGCTTGCAGATAAGCCAAGTGGTGCAACGATTGTGGACAGCAAGTGGGTATTTAAAAAGAAGTGTAGTGCTAGTGATAGTGATGTGAAATATCGTGCTAGGTTGGTTGCCAGAGGTTTTGCTCAGAAAGCAGGAATAGACTATGATGAGACATTTTCTCCAGTGGTGAGGTACTCAACACTAAGGCTATTATTTGCTTTGGCTGTAAACATGACCTTGGATATAACACACCTAGACGTTAAGACAGCTTTTTTAAATGGACACTTAAATGAACAGGTATTTATGTATAAACCGGAATTTTTTGGAGAAGATTCCAAAGATTCAAAAATTTTGAAGTTAAAAAGGGCAATTTATGGACTCAAACAAGCATCACGTGCTTGGAATGATAGGGTAAATTCTTTTTTAGTAGACTTAGGGTATAAAAGGTCAAATTTAGAACCATGTGTTTACATGAAAAGAAAAGAAAATTCATATACTGTAATATCATTATTTGTTGATGATTTTTTCTTATTTTCTAATGATTCTAATGAAACAAATTTTTTGAAACAAAAATTGTGTGAAAATTTTAAAGTCGCGGATTTGGGACAAGTTAAGCAATGTTTGGGTTTAAGGGTAAATTTTGATAAGACCCAGGGTATTATTACATTGGATCAAGAAAAATACATTGATCAGATATTGACTAAATTTAACATGGCAGAATGTAAAACTTTTGATACGCCATTGGAAGTTAATTTAAATTTATCTAGGGCAGTTGAAAATAGTTCAAATTTTCCTTACCAACAGTTGATTGGTAGTTTAATGTATCTTGCAGTAATGACTAGGCCAGACATTTCTTACAGTGTAAGCTATTTAAGCCAATTTAATAACTCGTATAATGATTCGCATGTAAAAAGTGCAAAAAGAATTTTGAGATATTTGCGAAAAACTAAATCTTATTGTTTAAAATTTAGTAAAGATTCTACAGAGTTAGAAGGTTTTGTAGACGCCGATTGGGGGTCTAATACTTTAGATAGAAAGTCGTATACAGGCTTTTGTTTTAAACTTTCAGGTTGTGTAATATCCTGGGAAAGCAATAAACAAAAGACTGTGGCTCTTTCAAGTACCGAGGCCGAGTACATGGCCTTGGCCGAGGCTTCTAAAGAGGCCATTTATTTGAGAAACTTGTTAAATGAATTAACAGGCATTTTAAGTTGTGTAGTTTTATACAATGACAGTCAAAGTGCTCAGAAATTGACTGTCAATCCTTTGTTTCATAAGAGAACAAAGCACATAGATGTGCGTCATCATTTTGTAAGGGAAACAGTTTTAAATAAATTAATTACTATTGAATATTTAAAAACGAATGATATGCCTGCTGATATATTTACAAAGTCTCTTGGTTCGAATAAGCATTACAAATTTTTGAAAAATTTGGGCATAGTTAGTATGTAAGTTTTTTATTTTGTATTGTTTAAGATTTTAAATTAGTGGGGGTGTTAAATTGTAAGTTTAAAATATTAGTAACCCGCCTATGGTTTGTAGCGCATGCGTAATGCGTAGGATGTTCGCCATGTTGTGTGTCAATAATGCCGTAAGCTCAAAGAGTACACGTGTTTCATTCTCGATACCCCTGCAGTTTTAACAAATTATGCCAATTTAAAAATAATTTATAAAACAAAATATTGTGTATTTTGTTTGTTTTTTTTAATGGTCTACATCATAAAAATGTTACTTTATTACATAAGAACCATATTACGTAACATATTTTTAGTTCATTTTTGACCCCCTAGTAATGATTTTTGACAATTTTTAGCATGAGTACGTGGCGATAAGCTTGTCCCCTTATGCACCCTTCTTCTTACCCTTCACCCCTACTTAGTTTTGTCACATTACCCATTTTTTTTTAATATTTTTTTTTCATAATATCCCTATTTATTCTACTTATGAATTTAAAGTTTTAAGTTGGGTATTTTTTAACTAATATTGAGTCGCCGAATCTAAATTTGTCCTTGGAATATTTTTATCTCCCATGATTTTAGAACAAAAGCGGGATAAAATAATGATTTTTTAACATTTTTATCTCATTTATCTCAGAAAACTTATGTAATAGAAATATTCTGAGGCCAGATTCGGTTTCAGCGACCCAAAATTAGTTAAAAAACATATGACTCCAATCGGGGCAAGAAACCGTGTTGCCTAGTGTTATCACAAAAAGCTATGCAGATGAAACTAAATAACCCATCCAACGTTAGCTGTGCAACTTTGTGCAGATATTTTTTTCCATATTCCTGTTAAGAATATCTTACTAATTATCCTGTTTATCAAATTGTTGCTTATATTGGCTTATTTTGAATACTTTTTTTAAAATGTATACAGTCCAACACATATTTTGTTCATATAAATTATTTGTGTATCCTTAATACACAATAATTGTTTTAATCCTACTTCTTTTCAATCAAAAGGCTTTTTATGATCGATAAATAAAGAAAAAATATGTACATTTACGTAAATACTCAAATTAAACGAACTTTACAAAAACAATTGCCAAATAAAATAAACAAGAAAATAAGTTGGCTATGCTAGGTCTGCCTTATTGCGTTTTTATATTTTTTTATAAATCGATAGAATGGACGCCTGTACCATTCTGGAAATATCAAAAATCGCATAAATTAACAGTTTACTTTTTTAAATGTCCGCCATTTTTGGTGCTTCTTATTAAATTTCGAATTTTTTCACTGTACCCAGTCTCATCATCCACATTAGACCCTAAATATTAAATTTAAAAAAAATCGGTAAAATAATTTAAAATATGTCATCCGTGACAAATCCGCCATTTTGAATTTTAAAATTTTTATATCATATTCGTAATCAGCGCCCTCAAATTAGTTAATACAGAATTTTGGCCAACTATTTTTTATTCTGGCCCACTGTGCGGGGGTGAGATATACCGTGTGTGCCAACTCTACTTACCCATCGATTTTCTCGAAAACTTAAAGAGATAATCAAGTTCTTATGGGAGGATTGCAATCCAATCGATTGGTGTAGTGGTCTACCGCGTCTGTATATGATAATAAAAAGCCTTGATTTTGATTAAGTCGCTAAAAGTGAATTTCGTACCTTTTTCGCCTTTTTTTTATTTTTTTTAGAAAGTCATTAATTTTTATACTGGAATTTTATGGAAAATAATTATTATAAAAAAAAATAAAGAATTTATCTTTTTTTATTTGACAAAACAGTATTATTAGATTTTTAAAAAGTTACTACTTACCTAAAAAGCTGCTCGCAGAGTTGTGAACTCATTAACGTGGGGGAAAATTCCTTTAAATCGGCGAACTTTTGTTCATCCCTGTAGCATCGATTTAATTTAATGATTCCATTATCATTGAGCTCAATACATATATATATATATATATATATATATATGCATTTGAGGTTATACAATTTGAATGCGTTTTAAATGTTTTATTTTTTACCACCCAGTATCTTCAGATCCTTAAAAAAATACTGAAAACCACAAGCTATAAATTCGTTCCGACATCGTGACCTCTTGTTCTAAAAATGCCTTTTTTATATGTGCCATGATCTCTAAATAGGCCACTGTGGCTTTACTTTCTGGATTGGTAATTTTTAATTGTTGAATAACCTTATCGGAACAGATTTTTTCTGCTGTTTTGTAATTCATTTTATCCGCTGCCTCAAGATCGGATTTTACCAGAAGGTGTTTGTCTTTTCCGTAAGTTTCAATTAAATTGTGTAAGTCCTGTACATTATCTATATAAGAGCCCATGGTTAAATTGATTTTCTTATTTAGAAACCTTGTTCTTAGTTTTGTCATTATGTGTACTGTGTCTTGAACACATTGGCCCTTGGTTGAATTTTATTTTGAACCAGTCTTTAAAAATATTTACTTCGTTTCATTTCATTGGTTTCGCATAAAAATTTTGACTTATTCCTCATACCCTTTAATAAGCGACTGTCCCCATCGGCAGAATATCCTATTATTTCAATACCATAAGTTTTGGCCATTTCTTCAAGATATTTCCACCTTTTTAAGACATCTTTATGAGTAAATTTTTTATTTGTCCCAAATATATTTAGGCAAAAAGGTGATGTTCCAATAATTGGAACCTGAGCCATGGTGACATACGCGTATTTTGCCGTAGTATTATAAAGAAAATAATCTCTTATTTTAGTAGCACTGGATGCTAAAAAACAATTTTTTTGTGGAAATCCAGTTTTCTCATCTAGTGGGTTTGCGAAACCTACTATGGAATCTGACTTCGATGAATATTGCACTTTTCCATTGATATCAATTCCATCCTCGATAATCCATATTATTTTTGGAAGCTTATTTTTCTCCAAGAAGGTATGCAACTGGTCCATTCTCACGTACCATTCGTCAAAGTATTCCACATGATGAATAGTTCTCAGAACTATAGAAGGCGAAGGAATTGCCATTTTTAGATTCTCATAGTAGGTTTCGTAGCCAAGGCGTCCACAAATCAAATAGGTGTAAGTGGCGAACTGTACTAATTCTGGAGGAAATACATTGTTTTTTATTTTTGAACTATTGTTTTTTGCAGTCTCAGCTAATAATTCTAGAAAAGATGTAATTTTTTCATCTTTTTTTCTTTTGTTCTTTTTCGTCTTTTTCCTCTCCAACTAAGTGTAATATTTTTTCTTTCAACTCTTTATTTTCTTTAATCATTATTTCAAGTGGATCTCGAAACGGACGAATGTAATTAAAAAAAATTGAAATTAATTGCTGGTCTTCCTGAAGCTTTTCCCTTTTTCTTTTCAACCGAGACTGCCTACTGTAAAAATGTTGAGTCCAGCGGAATGTTTTTGAAGGTGTAGTCGGAGTTGACAGAGTTTTCTCCCGCCCCGTTTAAAGAAACTGTTGTTTATAAAAAATCGTTCCTTGAACAACCCTGAAAAAAAGCATGGTTAGAACTTCAGATTAGATAAAAAATATTTTACAAGCTCAAAAACAAGTACCACTAAGCCGTTTAAATATTATGTTATCATAGGTACACTGGCGTTGCGTTGTTCCAGAATGGGAATAGGCGACTTGCGGTCGATGTTCTACTCAGTCCTAAATTTATGCCACGGACATTAGGGGTGTGGGCCCAGGACAATGATAACGTTTAATTACAAGAAGTGGGGTAAACAGCTATGATTACGTAATCATCTCAGTTTCATTTTTTATGGGCCTCTTGCAACTGAATCAACGGTTAAGCAGTTTAAGTTGCACAAAAAATATGTTCTTTTGCCTAAAATTCTACAGTAATATGATCGCTGTTTTATACCTAGAATGTTTTTTTATTTTTGTTTTTTAAAACCCCCCTATTTACTTCACTTCCATACAGAGCTTGTCAAAAGTTTGCCCCCTCCTTAAAGTTTTGAACGGCTTAAGATATCAATTTGAAAATTAAAACACGTAAAAACATAACCCAAGTAATTTTTTGATATATATTTTCTATGTTTAGGGGGCAAAATTAAATGGAAAGGGGGGTCGTGTAACATCATTTTAAAGCTTATAATATTGAATTGAAAAATGATGCAAATGCGTCAATTATATGTACTTTTAAACTAATTTTAAATTAGGTATATAAATAAAATTTTACAATAACAATTTTTAAAAATTGTATTTTTCAATGAAAAAAAATTATTAAATTTATGGTTAAATAGAGAATTTTATGAGCTTTAAAATAAACACACGATTTTTTCAATTTAAGGTTAGTATACCTGTTTGGGTTCTTCATCCACCTCTTGATTCTTTAACTCAGTAATGTCAATGTCAACAGTTTCCATAGATAAATCCTCAG
The DNA here is from genome assembly GCA_958510825.1 of Brachypterus glaber. Taxonomy (NCBI): domain Eukaryota; kingdom Metazoa; phylum Arthropoda; class Insecta; order Coleoptera; family Kateretidae; genus Brachypterus; species Brachypterus glaber. The sequence continues at coordinate 10,029,236 of OY294053.1, read as the reverse complement.
ACACTCCAGAAGCCTGAGAGTAGATTCTTTGTCCTTCATGGATGTTGAATTCGAGACTTTTTGTGATACTGCTGGCACATTAAAAAAAGTTGTAATTGGTTGGCTAGTATTTTTTTTCTTTGGTTTTCCCAAATTAATGCTGAATAAACATGTTTCTATATGCCTTAAAAAATTTGATAAAATCCATCGGCCATTATTAGTTAAGTATTTTCTCACCTAAAAATGGTACATTTTAACCAAATAAATGTTAAAATTTTATTCGATTTGTATATATATAAGCTATTATACAACTATAGTTGAATTAGATGTTATCGAGGATATTATTTACCATATAGTTTAGTTAGTATAGTATATTACTATACTTACAGTTATTTTTGATAAACAGTTTTTCCTTGAACATATTGGAATGCATATTAATTCAGTGTTTTTTCCATTTTCATCTACTGGACCCAACTTAACTTCTATATTAATGGATGATATGTTTTCTCGTATGTTTTCTATAATATTTTCTGCTTCCTTTGGTGTTTTTCCATCATTCTTCTTCAAAAGTCTTTCTACTCGATTTTTAAAACCTGTAATTATTGTTAAAATTACAGTTATATTTGGGCGGACCGGAGATTGATTTGGAAAAAGCTAGCATTTGCTCATTGGATTATGTTCTGCAGCCTTCCACAATCATTTTTAGACCAAACCAAACCCTATCAAGGGTATGATATGAAAGATCTTTTACTACATATATTAAAAATTTATCAAAGATTCGGATTATCGCGACACTACTGTATTTTTATAATGAATGTTTTAAAAAAAGTGTAATTTTTTCTAAATTCACAAAAAATAAGAATAATAAGCATGGAATAAAATTAAAAAAAAAAAACAATACGGGCGCAAAACTATTTTTTTAGCAATAATTGAAAAACTAAAAAAAAATACGACCAACAGAAAAATTTAACCCCCCTTTTACCCCAACCGATTTTGATGAAATACGGACGGACGGACGGACAGAGAGACAGACAGACATATTTTTTTTGTCGCTTATTTTAATTTTTCTTGACGTTTGTGCCCCCTTAACAGGAAAATATGACTCAAGCAAAAAAAATTTGGTTTTTTTCCATCACAATACTTTCTCTTATGAAAAAGTAAAAAAACTGTAATAAAGTAATAAATCCGAATAAATCCTTATCATGTAAAATACATCAAAATTTCGGGTTAAAAAGTGGTTGAAGTCTTTAGCTCAAAGCTGGTTTTCCACCTGTTACACGTGATTTTGTAGCCTAATTAACATTTAACTCGATGCCTAATTAGTCTTAAAGAAATTTTCGATAAAAATTGCTATAAATACCATACCAAAAATTACCGGTTTTTGGCGTTTGATCAAGCATTTTATAGGTTAAGGGAAATACTTTTTATATTGAATGTGAAAATAGGAAAGTAAAATTATTTTTAAATTAATTAAGTTATTAAGCAGGTACTTACCAGATTTATTTTTTTGTTTAAGTAATGCATTTTCAGCAGATAAATCTATTGCCAAATTGTTTGAAGTATCTTGGACACTTCTGTTATTTACCTCCTTACGAGTTTTTGTTGTCAAAGTTTCCTTCGAAATATCCGTTTCTCGAGTTTCTTTTGCTTCTTTCTGTATTTCTAACAACGAAATATCGTCTCCGACTCCAAACTGGAATAAATCGGGCTTTCTTTTATAAAATGGCCCATAAAATTTTTCTAATTGCTCTTCATCTATTAATAAATGTAATTTCTTGCGAGAAAATTTTTCAATTTTTTCGATATGTTCAGGCGACAAACTCCCAATTGTTTTCAGGGAGGAAAATCCGTGAAAAAGTAACTGTTGTTCTACATGTTTTTGTAATTTAAATTTAAGCGAATTAAATATGGACTCTTCTGGTTCCATTGCCACGGGTAAACACTTGGTAAATCACGCACAAAAAAACGCGGTATTTTGAAGGTTTTAAGTTAGAACAAAAAACTATTTCGCATATACGCCTTAAAGTCTATTTATTTCATTTAGACGATAGCAGGTGGCGCTTCGAACGACGAACAATTTAAACAGGCCAAATCGGAAAGTTTACGTATGTCTTTGCTCGTATATATTTGAGGAGTTCGAGTTCAAAACCAGAAATCTTGATTAATATAAAATTTCCAGGAAAAAAGTTCCAAAGTTTACCTTGAAAAAACTAATATTCTGTAAAAGCAATTTATTAACTGGTTTAATTAAACAGGATAATGTGTAATTTCTTTTGTAAAAAGGTTAAGAATTTGTTGTAACTTGCAAAAAAAAATGGATGTTTCCAAAAATAACGAAAACACACGTATTTCCTTAAACCATTTTTCCCTTGGTCCCCATATGGGCACAGTATTTTAACATACTGTAGCGCGGGAATACATCATTTTAAAGCTTAACAAACTTTTTTTTTTACCATATAATTTTTAATTTGTTTAAAACATTTTTTGAAGATGCTTTTTGTTAAAAAATGCGATTTTCTTAGATTTTTATTGGAATTTTTTATTTTTACAATTAGTTTAAAAGTATAATTTACGGTTTTTTAATATAAAATTAATTTAAAAAACGTAAAATTTTTAAAACGTTCGCGCCGACGGTTTTTTCGGTATAACTCAACTATACAATTGTTTGTATTTTATTACATATTACATATATATTATATAATCCATATTTTCGGCCGAATTCGAAACCTCTGGTACATCCTATGTACAGTAGTGGCCATAATTATAGCAACAAATATATTTTTCCCCAAAAAAAAACAATAAAATGTTGCCTGAAGGATTATCATTTTTTATTTTAAGACAATGCATTCAGATATTTATTTTTTCAACATTGTTTTCAATCTAAAGCTTTACAGTAATAGGAGCAGAATAAATGAAGTAAAATGTGATGGCCAAAATTATAGCAACAAAAACAAAAACTGAAAATTTAATTTATTATTTATTAATAGAAAATATTTTTTATAACTAATTTTATTTAGTACTTGGTATAGTAACCCTTGGACCTAATAACTGCTGCACACCTTCTAGGCATAGATGAAATTAAATTAGTCACTAGTTGATCATCAATGTTATTCCACGCTTTCTGCAAAGCTTCATAAAGTTGATTCAAATTCGAGTAATTTTTGTCTCTAATCAAGTCATCTACATGATTCCAGAGGTTTTCTATGGGATTCACATCGGGTGATTGGGAAGGCCAGTTCATAACATTGATTTTTTTCTGTTGAAACCACTCTTTTACAATGTTTGAGGCGTGTTTGGGATCGTTATCCTGCTGAAATTGATGTCGCAAAGGGAGGACTTCATCTGCGTAGGGAGTCATCTTATTTTTGAGTATATCCAAATAAATAAAACGATCCATAATACCCTCAATTCTGTGTAGTGGGCCCATCCCATATCCAGAGAAACATCCCCAAACCATAACAGACCCTCCTCCATGTTTTACTGTTGGACAGGTGTAACGGGGGTCAAATCTTTTGCCTTTGGGACGCCGAACGTAACCAGAACCATCACTTCGGAACAAATTAAATTTAGATTCATCACTAAAAATTACTCTACGCCATTGTTCCACTGTCCAGTATTGATGTTCTATGGCAAATGTCAATCGGGCCTTCACATTCTTCTTGGACAACAGGGGTTTCTTTGCAGGCCTACGTCCAAATAACTGGTTTTCGACCAGGCGTCGCCTTATTGACCTCGAACTGATTTCCTCAGTACCGGATTCTTCTAGAACTCCTTTTATCTTTGAAGAGGACAAAAATGGATTCGCCTTTGAAATTCTCACAATCCTTCTGTCAGTTTGAACTGAGGTTTTTCGAGGCCGTCCTGTATTTTTTCTAGCAACTATAAGCCCGGTGGTGTTATACCTCTTTATTAATCGAGATACTATTGATCTATTCAGTGAGAAGTTTTTGGCGATTTTAGATTGTTTTATGCCTGATCGGTACTGTGCAATAATACGCTGTCTAAGATCACCGGAAATTGTTTTGCCTCTCCCCATATTCCGAAATTAAATGGATTATTTTTACCAAATGAAAATTACGAAGAAAAATTCTCACAAACGTTCTTTCGGGCACTTAAAACTGTACTGTTGCTATATTTTTGGCCAGGTCCAAACAAAGTAAGATAACATTTAACTTAGCAAAAACTATTTCATTGAGTTCTTATCAATTTTTTGTAGGTTTTTATATTTCTATACATATTAGGAATTCTACCAGTAGCGTACGATGTTTTTAAAACAGACCCATGCAAAAATTAAATATCATGAAATGAAAAATTAAATTTGTTGCTATAATTTTGGCCACTACTGTATATACATTAAATCTTAAATCCAACATCGTAGATATAACTGACAAGCAATGGATTTTGTAAAACTGGGGGTGTTTAAATGCAAAAAGAGTTTAACTGTATATATTATATATTACCTTATTTCTTTGTAGATTTTCTTCTGAATAGATCAAGTGTTTTTTTTCTCAGGAACGTTGGAGATAAATCCTTATCCTAATGAGCACGCGATAACTATTTGTGGTAGAGCAATATATTCATAGACGATTCATAGCTATGATTTGTGATTTTGCGCGAAAATAATATATGCGGAAACGGGCCGCGAGTATATCGATTCGATACTTCTTAGGTACTAATTGATCGGTACGTTCGACCTATATTGCTGTCCGAAATAATGTTTTATTTAGAAGGTCACGCGCCGAAAAGCAAAAAAATCATAAAAACTAAAGAAATGGTTCGCGAAAACAAAAACAAGAAAACTCAATAAAATTGTTATTAATTTAAGAAAAATAAGGGAAGATTAAACAGATTTAAAGGCGTATAGAAATCTCGATAAAAACTGAATTAAACCGTGTATCACAGGTGGCGCACGTCGGCGCGAACGTCTTGAGAAATTATGACAAAAAATCCAATTTATAACACTTTTTGAAAAAATAAAAAATAAATGGTCAAATACAAAATTTTACAAGCTTTAAAATCATGTATCGCATGACCAACTTTTGATTTAAAAAAATATTCCTCCTTGTACCCCTGCCTCACGCGCCTCGTCTGAACGAGGTCCAACCCGAAAGTGCTTGCACTTCTGTTTTTTCTACGGAATCGTGCTCTCCAAGGTCTAAGGAGTAAGAAAAAGTTTGTTTGGAAATCATCCATCGACCAGTTTTTGTTTGCGCGCCAAAATTCGAAAATTTACAAATTAAGTCAAAAACGTATTTTCTTCAAAAATGAAAATTCACAAATGAGGTCAAAAACGATTTTTATTCACATAAACAACAACAAAGAAACATTAAACTAAGGATTCTCATACATTTACGGAAATAGTTCACTGGTGAACTCATATATCGCAACACGAATTTTGATTAAATAAATTATAGATGATAACTATTATATTCAATTACAGCTCTCAGTAATCTGTTATTATAATCTGCGTGGTTTTCAGAAACTTGGTATTTGTTCCACGTTGTCTTGAAATCAGAATGAACGGTTTCCATGGCCTGTTCACTGTAGAATCCCAACCCTCTCTTATGACCTTCACAAAAATCCTCGATGTGATAAAATACTGCGTGTACCTTTGGTGTGATGGATATTCCTAGGCTCAAATAGCTTGTCATGAATCGAGTGATAGATTCTTTGTAAGAATCATTTAATTCTATTCCAAAACAATTCTTAACGACAAGATCAAAATCCTTGAGTGTTTGTACATATTTCAGGCAACCAATGGAGCAAAACGACCGGAGGATATCTACTTTCTTCAATAATTTTCTGCAAGAATTACCGTTGAAACCGAGACCCCGTTGGGTAAATTCTCGTTGTACATTGCATAGATTGATCCATTTTGTTGTTTCATTTGCAAATTCATTTTGCAAGTGACTGACTATTTTATTTACTACACCAAGCATTAAGTGTAGTTCCGGAGGAGGAATAATGTCAATAATCTTTTTATTCTCATCAGCAGAAAAAACTGGAGGATTTATACAATTTTTAAAATTTTTCGCATTTTTCATTATTGACCCAGCGTTTCTCCAAGCTTCAAAATGCGAGGTTAAGTTCCCTACAGTTCTTCGAGGCCCAACGTTTTTCAAATTTGTGCTCTCACACAAACACCACGTACAAGGGTACGTCGCTGAATGAGACATAATCCCTGCCAAAATATTGGCCAATTTGAGATCGGTCGCTATGGTGCAGGAGAAATCCTCAATTTTCAACATCTTCCATATTTCCGACACGTTTTCATAATTCTCTTGAGTCGATTTTACAATCGCAAGAATGAAGGTCTTTTTAACGCCTGTATCTTTAAAGCTCTGAGCAAAAACACCATCAGCATACTTTTGACGTTTCTTTTCTTGTTGACAACTTTCAATTGAAAAATCTTGGACAGAGAGGCACACCTTCAAAAAACCACCACCGTCGTCAATTCCAAATTTCAAGTGCTGATTTCTGATATCCCGCTTATTCTCGATGTAAAAAATGAAATCTTCAAGGTTGTGGCAGTAAACGATGGGACATTGGCTTGATGTGCTTTTTCCAGCCTTGGCTGTTATAACATCTATTGACTGGGTACAAAAGAAACTTCTCACTTCTTCATTTTTCTGTTCCAGGCTTTTTTTCAACCCTGACTCAACTATCGCTCGCTTTTTGGTACCAACTCTCAAAGCGGTGGCTATACCAAGAGTAGTCTTTGTACTTAGATTGAATTTTGTTTTGATCTTTACCAGATCGTCTGTAGACAAATTTGGATTCTCATCTCTTTTCTCAGGATTGATCTCTATTTTCATGGGGTTCCCTCCGCGTGCTCGAGTAAGGGAGACCAGCAAATCTTTTTTCCGTTGCTTGTCATCAATATCGTGATTTTGGACGGCAATTTTATTAATCAAGGTTGACGCTACTTGTTCTATTGATTTCCCTCCCATTTGGTCTATGTAGCTGTATACATTATCTACATGTGCAGTTCTAGTGCAATTATGGGTCGTTCCTCGTTTAGGCACTATGAAACATTTTGAGCAACGTTTGGTAAACTTCTTATCGGACGATTTTTTTCTATTCAAAAGTTGCATGGATATCACGTTACTGCGGGCAATCTGGCACAAATAGCAGTGACAGGGGTTCCGAGTCCTAGATCTCGTACTTAAAATTACACTCAGGAACTTGGAATAATCAGGTAGCTCAAGAGTTTTTATTGGAACATTTCCTGCATCCGTGTCTGATATTTGTCGGTAGACGTTCCGTTTACATCCAGCACAAAGAACAGTGGGCAATCTTTCGTCACACAAGATATCATCAACACTATTTGCGAGTAATTTTTGTAAATTCGATTGAAGCGAGCGTTCTATTTTAAACATCACATTATTCTTTTTTAAGCACAACAAACAAATTTTTCTGCGATTCTCTTCATGTGAAAGTGCGTGGTCAACTTTTGGCGGATTATAAATTTTCGACATAATGAAAAACTGAATTGAAGTTTCCTGTTTTACCTTTAACCTGATTACTGCCAAATGAGAACTGATAAACAAGACTTGCGTCTCGGGATCTTAGTCGGGGAGCCGGAATCGGGTGGCGCCGGCAGCCGTCGGCAACTCTCGGTAAGCTCTGCGCCTACCAAAATTTTTGAATTTTGGCGCGCAAATGAAAACTGGTCGATGGATGATTTCCAAACAAACTTTATCGTATTCCTTAGACATCAGAGAACACGATTCCGTAGAAAAAACAGAAGTGCAATCACTTTCGGGTTGGACCTCGTTCAGACGAGGCGTGCTCAACGAACTAATAACTCCCTACTCTAGAATAAGCATTTCATTCATAAAAACTGACAAAAACGTAGCCCACATAAACGTTCGTCTGTCTCACTCGCACATCTTCCTTCTCAGTTAATTTCATTCATATCGTAACACGCGACAGGACCGGCATAGGCCGAAACGTCTTTCACGGTAACTCTGGACAGGAGGGGATTATCTTTTTTTAGAGTTGTGATATTTTCAATATAAAATATATATTACACTCAGAATTTGCAATATTAATCTATTAAAACCTGCATTGGTATAATACTCAATATAAATTTGATTTTATAAACACAATTTAAATTTTTGTGCTAAAAAGTGCGCTTTTTTAAGTTTTTTTTTTGTAAATTTGTATTTATGTCAATTAAAATTAGTTTAAAATTATAATTTATGTTTTTTCATCATGAAATTAGTAATTTTTAAAAAATTGATTTTTTAGAGAAATTTTGACAAACCCTATTTTAAACCAAAAAAAAAATGTTAAAAAAATTAAAAAATATATAGTTAAATGAAAAATTGTATAAGCTTTAAAATGATGTATCACACGACCCCCTTTCTATTTAAAAAAATGCCCCTCTGCCCTCATTTCTAGAGCTGAAAGTATAAAATATATGCAAAAGATAGTTTAAGTTGCCTTATTTAAGATGGTTTTCTCAGAACTTGATTATCTTTTAGTTTACGAAAATATCGCTGGGTAAATAGAGTTGGGATGAGGTAGAGAGGTTATGAAAATGGTCAAAATCAAATTATTTGCAAGATGCGCAAGATGCGCATTATTAAAAAAAAAAGTACCTTCAAATAATATATTTTTTAGGTTTAAATTTATTTAACAAATATATATATATTTTATTTAAATAGGAAACATTTTAATTAAAAATTTACAACAGTTTTTTTTTTAATAATATAATCTAAAATTATATTACAACACAAGTCCAAAATGTACCTTATAGGTCCAGCAAAAAGTACCACTTGTTTTGAAAAAAAATGGACCTTACCCTTTAAAAGTAATTACTTAAGCTTTACAAGTATACTGCCCTACTATGCTAGAACTTTTTTTAAACTTGTACAAAATATTTTGGTCGTAAAATACATAGTAGCAAGGGGTTTTAAGAGTCACTTTTTGAAAAAAAAAAATCAAAATAAAAGATGCAGAAAAAGTTGATAATTAAAAGTTTTTAAGAGGCTAATGATATATAAATATAAATTAGTTGCTAAACTACATCACATATTACTATAAAGAATTATTTTCAAAAACAAAATTTTCAAAATGAATGGTTTTGGACCTATGTTTACAGGATATATTTAACATTAGAGCACTTTTTTGCGCGCTTGTAAAACAAATAATTTTAACATAAAAAAAACTATACATAAAAATACAAACATAAAACTATATATAAAAATACAAAAAAAAGTTTACCTATGGAGGTATTATTTCGAGGTCAAATAGAGGTTTATGATTTTGGAACTAAACAGTGGTGAAAAAGTGTTTTTTTTTGTACAATAGCATTGATTAATAAGATATATCCTTATTAGTCAATGACAATAGTCAGCTGATTACTGTCCCAAAAATTGCACTTTCTTATTTAATGTTTGCCTTACTCTTTTTGTAACTGAATCATTAAAGAGTTTTGCTTCATGATGAAGCCTTATTTTTACAAATATTTTAACTATTAAATTTAATAATTGGTTGTAATGATTGTCCAATGGAGCACCCTCATAGAAGTGTGATACAAAACATTCAAGTAAAAATGAATGATTTACGTTTTTTTTAACGCTAATTGTTATGTAATTAGTCAAATTTTTTTGAATGAATATTTTTTTTTCCCGCTTTAAATGCCTGATACATTTTTCCGTAGTTGTGCAAATGCAAATGACAAAATCGGAAGCTTTCATTAGTTTTCCATAAGTTTATATTCGTTGTAAGGAAGAACAACACTCTTTTGATTCAATTTTAGCCAAACAATCTTCACATGTAATTGACTTTTTTAAGCATTTAACCACATATCCAGCAATGTACACCACAACATCCTCAACAAAGTTGGACAAATTGTACGAAGATGCCAAATATGCATGATCCTTAAACTCGTTTAGTAATTTAATATAGTCCTCGGATTGATTAAGATTTATTCCCGTGTTGGTTTTGGTTATACTGGTGCTTGTTCCACAAAGAATAGTTGCATCCAAAGCTACACAATTAGCCGTGTCTGCACCCTTAACTTCGGTATGGCAGAGTAACGTTTTATATATCGTCCGAAACATTTTTGCAGTCGGGTTACTACTGTGACCACCTCTGCTACGGACTGCACTAAAAAATATTTCCAAATGGTCTTGCGAAAATTTATAAGTATATAAATAGTTTAGGACAGGTTTTTTTACTTCGATATATTTTGCATAAATGCCCTTAATTGTTTGTATACAGACCAAAAATCCTAAGAAGCCTGTCTTACGGTTATGCTCCAGGACACTTTGGGGTCCAATTTTTAATCCACATATATACTCTTCTGCTTTATCTAGATAATCGTAGATTAATTCTTTATTTTGAGGGTTTAGTGACTTTTTAAAAACAGATGGCGAAAACTTATTTCTGGAATTTAAAATATCAAATAGGCCGTTAAATAAACTGCAAAATAATGCGCTAGCTTCCACGCCTTGAAAGTCTCTGTATCCACCCTCTTTTAGATATAGAAAAGCTTGTGACACACTTTGACTCAATGTTTGAGCCGCAAGATTCACCTTCATCTTTTCTCTAAACCAATCGATGTGTCTTTTCTTTAGTTTATTACCAGCTTGCAACCCTTCTTCATATTGGATATCTACTAACTTTTTCCAATATATCCAGTTAATTTGTTTGCGTTCACGATCCTCAATTATTACAACTGTTGCCAAACAATTTATAACTAATTTCAACATATGGCATGCATCTAGAAATATATAAATCTTTTCATTTGTAATAGGATGTGGAAAATGGGTTATTAGATTTTTTGGATCGGATAGTTTACATCCTAATATCGATGCCATTGACCAATTTACGTGTGGCCCATCAAATGTGATTGATGTTATTATGACATCACTCTCATGTAAAAATTCCAGGGCTTTATTAACCAAATTCGCTCTTTCACTTGCAGCTAACCCGTTAATAAGAAAATATCCCACTGGAATTTTCCAATGTGCATTTACCGCTACAAGCATAAATACAAGTACTTCTGTAGCATCAGTAGTAGTATCAATGCCAGTACCAATGTCTACTGTATCTCCAAGATCTACGCCTCCAAAAAAATCATTGCCTGAAAACTCTCTCCTCTTCATAATTTTCATTTCATCCAAAACCATATTGCACACAACTTTGGACTTTTTTTTATTAGCTTCTGCAACTTTCATTTTTAGCGCATTCAGTGATTCTTGAGTAAATCCGGGCGAACCATCTACACACTGATACCATTTAGATATGGTCCGTGGATGAGGCAAACACTTGAATTTTTCTCTGACATATTTATAAGCCTTGGCGGAGTAAAAGTGCAGAGTTAAGGCAAATGACTTTAATACTGGAGTGAATTAATTTTTTGATTGACCATTTAACATTCGTTTAAAAAGTTCTGCAGCAGAAGGTGGAAGGGAATTCTGAAAAAAAAAATTGTATAAACATTCTCATAATTTCCAGAAACGAGTTTTTTAAATTATAAACAAGCGGTAAAGATCTGCAGGAGCTATATTATATATAATTGGATTTTTTTACATGGTTAGACATTTTTTGGCACTTCCGGTTTCACCGGAAATGAATCGAACTTTCCATTTTTAAATGAACACCCTATATATTTTTACATATTTCGATTTAAAAATCAATTCTGACAACAAGCATGTGTCACTTATCAATTTTTGACAGGTCATGTAATTATTTATTTAAATTTTTATTTTAAATCTAGAGCTTTCTAACGGTGTATGATAAAGCCTTATTTGGCAAAGGGCTTATCAAAAAATCCACTGCATATACACATACTACTCACAGTAATTTTGTTTATATTATTTTTTCTCTACGCAAGTAAAAAAAAAAACAGAAAAAAGATAACTATTTTTTTTTGTAAATCTGTTTTTGAAAAAAAAATTAAAAAAAGTTTTAATATATTTTTATATTATTTTTTGTTTTTTGAAAAACGAAAAAATAAAAAAAATAAAAAAAATAAATAAACATTTTTATAAAAAAAAAAAATTCAAAAAATTTTCTTTTCTTCAAAAAAAACGACAAAATTTGTAGTTTTGTGTATAATGACAACACAAATATACTTACATTCATTATTTCCTCAGCAGATTCGGTAATTAGATTTTTTGCCTTAGGTCCTTTAAGAGCGATTTTAGACATGTAATCTTTTGCTTTAATCTTCTTTTGCAAGCTTGTAAAGTTCGAATTTTTTTCTTTTGTGTTGATACTGTTTTTTTTGCAATATTCCAGTTTATTCTGGCCTGCCTTGGACTATCCATATCATCTGTCAAACAATCTCCAAAGTACCTTCTCGGTTTTCTATTTCTAAAAAAATATATATATTTAATTATAGCTTTTTGTATTCCTGCTAAAAAAATGATAATTATAAAAATGTTTTAAAGTTGAATGCTTTATACTTATCTTTTCGAAAAAATAACTAATTTAGAAAGTTTATTACCTTTTACGCTTACGATGTGTATCATCTGCTTTCGTGGAAATACGTGATCTAAAATAAACATTTTTAAAAATTAGTATGTTACAGGGTGAAAGTAAAAAAAGGTATTGAATAAATATAATTTATTAAGGATTAGTTTATACCTTTTATTATATGGAGAATCGGCCGTCTCTGTAGAACTGCCTTGTCTAAAATAAAAAAAAATATTATTTTACATTGTAAAAAAAACATTGTAGTAGTCATAATTTTTAAAAATGGTATTTTACACCATGGTTAATATTAGCTATTTTATTAAAATAATTTTAATAGTCACCTGTTACGTTTAAGATTTTCACTAAAAGGAGAATCCGCCGTTTCAGTGGAACTATTTGTACTAGGTGCAGCTAAATTACTTGGTACAGCCAAGGGACTTCTTGCAGCAAAGTTTTTGTATGCAACTGAATTACTTGGTGCAGTAAGAATTTCTTCATTGGTCAAAGTGCTTGGTCCAGGCAAAGTTTTTGGTCTAAAATATTTTTCAAATTGTTAAAATCATCAAATAATAAAATAGTATGACCTAAATAATATTTGGGCAGTTTCTCTCAAAGAAAACAAATTCCTTTTAAGTGGGCAATTGTCTCTAAGTATAAAGAAAAAGGTTTAACCGTTTACAAATTACAAAAAATACACCACCAGCTTTAACCATTTTATGCATTTTCATATTTGGTGTATTTTTTGCACCGATATGCTTCAAATTTTAATAACCTAGTATCCTTTTTTGAGTTTTCAGGGGAAATGGGTCTCTCCCCCAGGATTTATTCAATAAACTCAATTTGGCATGATTGTACTTAATTAGGACTTGAAAAGTTTTTATTTAATAATTCAACTTTTTTATACTTTATAATACAAAATAATATACATACTGAAACAATTGTTCTCCAAATGATTCAGGCGAATCCAATGAAAAAGAAGGAAAATCTTCTGATGGAGGGGCTGAAGATTCCGAGACTGTATCACTACATTCAGATGTTTCACTTGCAAGCCTGTTAAAAAAAAGAATAATAAGTTATCATAAATGTTTTTAGTTATATTTTTCATAGCTTGTACACAGCTATCCAAATAATTTGTTCCCTCGTTGAACAATAATTTTGGCCTTACAGAGAAATTCTCTGAGAGAAAACTACAGGTTTACTCCTTTAAATAAGTAAGTTATGTTAAATTATTTTTTTCTGGCAAGTTTTTTTATGTATATTTCAGTATTTTTACTTAAAACGGAAATATTTATGCAAGAACTGTTGGTCTATTAGTTTTATTAACAAAAAATTCGGACTTACCTTTCTTCCTGCAAAATATTTTCTTCGAGCAATGAGTACAAGCTGGTGCTGGGTACAGCCAAACTGGTTCTGGGTGCAGCCAGAATGGTGCTGGGTGCAGCCAGAGTGATGGCTGTTTCAATTTGTGGAACTCTAAAAAAAGAAATGATGAAATAATAATAATAAACTCTAATTACTGTTTAGAATGGGGACCTAAAATAAATTTTGGGAAGCCCAAAAGTGATAATGTATGAAATGTATCCTTACAACAATGTCTTAAACTTTAAATTTTATGCACTATGAGACAAAAAGCCAAGTTATTTAGATTTAAAAGAATATGGCTATAGTCAAAATATCTAACTAGTTTTTTAAATTTTTGGGTCTGTTCATTGGTGTTACACTTTCTTGCACTTTACAGTCGAACACATTCTTTGATATGTACAGTACTTATTTGGTTGGACAAAAAGTGTACATCAGTGCATGAAAGTACAACACCGATGAACAGACCTATTCTATATGACTGAAATAACCGAGGAGGTGAAAACAAAAACAAAATGCAGTTTTTGCCTATGTGACAGCAGCTTGTCAAACACTTGAACCTTGGTCATCTGGAGGCTTTAGCCTAAGAACTGAGAACCAAGTTCCTCCAGGCATCTTGCAATTGACAATCAAATTATATTTACTAAGTGACAAGCTGCTATGTCATAACTATTATCCATTAGTAAATTATAGTTTTATATACATATTTTTTTAATAACTAACCTTAAGTGTGGAACTGATTTTTTTTTTAGCACTCTTAAGCCACTGGGCTTTATTTCAAAATCTATTTCATCAAAATGCTTTGAGCAGACAACTTTTCTAGCCATATTTGTTTCCTCAGGAATTCCACAAATTGAATACCATTTGGCTCGTGATAAAGCATCAGAGGGAAAACTAATATTCATATTTTATTATTATCTAATCAGTTATATTAACAAAAAGCTTTAGTCCTACTTACTTATGAAAGGATAATCCCTCCGCACGACCATCTTGCTGCCGTACTCGACACAAAAAACAAGAAAATCCCATCGCAGTTCCTTTTAAAAAAGTATATAATATATATTTCACTCCAAAACAGTAAAAATAATCACAAAACAACAAATCATAAACACAAGCTCAAATAAAAATGGCTGACGCTTCCTCAGACGCGGTGTAAAACGGACATGCGCGAAAAATACTACAATGTTTACAAATTTTACTATTTGTGTACAAACACGCTGAGATGGAGGCTATACTTTTTTTAAATGGTATGGGTCTTCTAGATAAAGAGTTATTAGTTCGTTGAAAAGACTCCAGAAGCCGCAGAAGCAATCATAAAAAGACACTATATGGATGATTACTTGGATAGCTTAGACGACAAAGCAGAAGCTATAAAACATATAAATGAAGTCATAGAAATTCATAAGCACGGTGGATTTATAATTTGTAACTGGATCTGTAGTTCAAAAGAAGTTTTATTGCAAATACCAACTGAAATAAGAATGAATTCTGGTAAGAACCTAACTCTAACATCTCTTTTGCCTTCTGAAAGAATACTTGGTCTATGGTGGGATCCAAATAAAGATGTATTTCGCTTTGAACTAAGATTACAGAAGATTAAATCTGAAATATTGAATTTTGAAATTATACCTACAAAAGGAGAGGTGCTTAAGGTCGCCATGTCCATTTATGATCCCATTGGATTTGTAAATAATGTTATGATCCAAGTAAGAATATTGCTTCAAGAAATCTGGAGAGATAAAATCGGCTGGGATGAAAAAATATCCGAAAAATTAATCATAAAATGGAACAAATGGATAACCTTACTAAAATGCATAGCTGAAGTCGAAATACTCAGAAGTTACTTTACAGTAAAATTTAAATCAGCACAACTACACATTTTTTGCGACGCAAGTGAAGCTGCTTATGGTACAGTTGCTTACCTAAGAATAGAGAATGATTTTCACATAAATGTTTCATTTGTTATCTCTAAAGTTCGAGTGACACGTTTAAAATCAATTACAATTCCAAGGTTGGAACTTTAAACAGCGGTTATGGCGGCTAGATTAAATTGTTTAATCAAGAAAGAACATTCTATTAAAATAAGTAAAACTTTTATATGGAGTGACTCTAAGACTGTTCTTCTTTGGTTAAGATCGGACACAAGAAATTATAAGCCATTTGTAGCCTTTAGAGTTGAAGAAATCTTAGAAAAAAACGAAACTATTTCCAGAAGAAATTGACAAAGCCGAAAATGTATGGATAAGAAATATACAAAAAAAGATGTACAGAAATGAGTTTGAGGATTTAAAGAAGGGAAGAATGGTGAGAAGGGATAGTGATATTTACAAGCTAAGTCCATTTTTAGATCACGAAGACCTCACAAGACTTTCAGGAAGATTGAAACATGCTCCATACCTAGAAGAAACAAAAAAAAACAATTATTTTAAATCGACATCATAAATTGCAAGTCACTGCAAATTGTATGGAATGTAAAATCAGAAAAGCATCACCAAGTATACCTGAAATGGGAGCACTGCCGATACCAAGGGTAACTGGATTTGTTAGACCGTTTACTAATTGCGGAATTGACTACTTTGGTCCGATAATTGGTGTATGGCAATTAGAGCTGTGCATATTGAAATTGCAAATTCTCTACAAACTGACTCCACTATAATGGCCATAAAACATATGATATCCAGGAATGTCCATTAAATCTGTATTCTGATAATGCTACGAATCTAAGAGGAGCTGACAGAGAAATAAGAAACGTTTATATAACCAAAATGAAATAATAAGTGAGATGACTATTAAAGGAATAAAAGCATTTTTCACCACCATCAGCACCACATTTTGGAGGAGCAACGGAAAGACTTATTAGATCAGTCAAAACTACACTAAGAATAGTCCTTAAAGAGACAGAACCAAAAGAAGAAACACTTCACACATTTTTAAACAAAATAGAACATACAGTTAACAGTGTACCAGTTAGCTTTGAAGATCCAATCTAACACCAAATCATTTTTTAATTGGTCAACGTTCTGGATCACCACTGTTAGGTAGTGCTGGAGACATGAATTTAAAACTTAGAAAAAACTGGAAAATTGCACAGAATTTAACGAACTGTTTCTGGAGAAGATGGTTAAGAGAATACTTACCTACCTTAAATACAAGAATAAAATGGCACGGGAGTACTGAAGAAAATTTAAACATTAACGATGTAGTCATTTTAGCTGACAATAATAATCCTAGAAATAGCTGACCAAAAGGAATTGTGGTTGCAGTATGTGCAGGATCAGATGGTAGAGTAAGAGTGGCAGATATTCAAACAGTAACTGGAATATTAAGAAGACCTGTTTCCAAATTGTGCAGAATTATACAGAAAAAAGAAGATGATAATTAAGAACTTTTGGGAAATATGTTATTTTTAAATACTTTTGGGGGGAAGAAAATGTTAGATATTTATTTAATTTACCATAGTTTTTGATACCTGTTAATGAATTTACCTTTAGGATTGACATTGATTGACTGATTGAATGAAATGTTTTTAAAACAACCACAAAAAAGTTTTTGACTGAAAAAGCTTTCTATTCTGTAAATGAGTTCTTAGATGCGCGCCCTTAAATTCTGTATATATATTTACTTTGTCCTTATATTAATACATGTTGTGTATAATATACACTGTATATTGTATCTATATTTTACATTCTTTTAAGTATTTATTCTATTTTTAAATGTAAATGTTTTTTTTTTTTTTTTTTTTTTTTCTTTCTTTTAAACTTATTTTTGTTACTCTGACTTGTATATCCATCAACCGATGGCCCAATACCAAATAAAATTATTCTATTCTATTATTCTATAGAAAAGTACTTTGAAACATTGTAGTGATTTTATGAATATTATTCTAAAGAACAAAGAACAAATTAACAGGGAGTATACCAAGATTTGTTGTTATGTTGCGGATGTCCGCTGCCCGTCCCCATGTGAGCAACCTGGAATAGATAAATCTTGTTGAGTTTTTGAGTTACTGTTTTTTCTAGGGCGTTTTATATTCGAAAGGTGAATTTTATCTATTGTATTAAAATGGGTTGTGTCAATTTTTGCTGTTTTTATTTTCCAATTTATATTTTTAATTTTTTCTTTTTTAAATTTATTTTTTGATTGTTTTTGTTTATTTTTTACAAATACTCTTTCGGGTATACTTTTGGGAATATCTTCACGTTTTTCATTTAATTTGTTAATAATTTTTTCTTTAGTCTTTTGTGCGTCCTCGTTAATTTTTTGATATAAAATTTTTGTTTTTTCTTTGTGGTTAAATATACAGGGTGTATTTGAAATAGCGTAGGAAATTTTAACAGGTGATTCTACATGATAAAATATGACAAAAAGTTCCTATAAACATATGTCTAAAAATGCGTCATAAGGGAGCTACGTCCCTTTGAAATTGGATAAAAAAATCGGTTTTTATTTAATAACTCAGGAACCCTTTGAGATATGTTAACGAGGTTTTGCACGTGAATTAATCCTAATAAGGCCCATCTTTGTATGTCATTTTCACGTACTTATTTAAACCAGGGGTGTGCGAAACGGGGGGGGGGGCTTATCTGTTTTTTGTCCCAAACTTTTTTCTGTGTAACTTTTTTGCAATTTTATTTTTGAAATATGATTCCTCAGGTCAAAATACATATAAAAGGTACTCTTGTTGTAATACTGTAGGATTAACCGTTTTCGAGAAAAGTTCATTTAAAGGTGAAATTTCACGGTTCGAGGACGAAAAATTAAAAACCAAAATTTTAATGATGCAATGTTATTCTACATCAAAAACTAAGAAAAAAAGTTTCCATAGATGTAGGTCGAAAAAACGCTTTTAAAGCTACCATAGCCCTTTAAAAATGGTGCATATTTAGGAGACCATAGCTCCATTAGGATTGATTTTTGGAAGTACCTGTATATGAGGTTTGTTTCTTAGTTTTTAATGTACATTCGCCCTGCATCATTAAAATTTTGGTTTTCAACATTTTAGTATTTAATTTTTCGTCCTCGAACCGTGGAATTTCACCTTCAAATGAATTTTTCTCGAAAACGGTTAATGCTACAGTATTACAACAAGAGTACCTTTTTTATGTATTTTGACCTGAGGAATCATATTTCAAAAATAAAATTGCAAAAAATTTACACAGAAAAAAGTTTGGGACAAAAAACTGATAAGCCCTCCCCCCGTTTCGCACACCCCTTGTTGAAATAAGTACATGAAAATAACACATAAAAACGGGCCTTGGTACGATTAGTTGACGTGCAAAACCTCTTTGATATAGGGTTCCTGAGTTATTAAATAAAAACCGATTTTTTTATCCACTTTCAAAGGGGCGTAGCTCCCTTATGACACATTTTTATACATATGTTTATAGGAACTTTTTGTCATATTTTATGATGTAGAATCATCTGTTAAAATTTCCGACGCTATTTCAAATACACCGTGTATATTTATTCAAAAATTGTTTGTTTAATTCTAAGTTAAAGGGTGAATCTGTGCCTAAGTTTCATGTGACTATTTCTGTAGGTTTTAATTTTTTAGTGCTATGTATTGTATTATTATAGGCCAATATTGCATAATTTACTTTTATTTCAATTGGCTAGCTCTTAAAAATATTTTGGTTATTAAGTAACCTTATGTGCTCGATTAGGGTGGAGTGAAATCTTTCTACTGGAGAATTTGAATCGGGGTGTTGCGAACTTATAAAATGAATTTTGATTTTATGGAGTTCTAGTAACTCTTTTAACATACCGCTATTAAACTCACCACCATTGTCCGATACGATTTGTTCGGGGATGGAATGGTGCGTAAAGTATTTTATGAGATTATTTACTACTTCTATGCTTGAAGCGGCACTTTTATATGCTTGACTATATTTTGAGAAGGTGTCGATTCTTGTAAGGAACTTAGATTTTTGATGATACTGTCCATGTGTAAAATTTGGAATGGTCTAGTCGCTGTCGGTGTTAAGTTAAATTTTAAGTTTAGGGGGTTTCTGTCGTATTTCGTAAGTTGGCAAATTTCACAGTTATTTATGTATGTTTGAATCACATGGCGTTGATTTGGAAAATAATAGGACTCTTTTATTCGTTTTTCGGTTTCTTCTATTCTCCGGTGGTTCGTTTTTCCCTCGTGATATTTTTTTATAATTTTTTTTATTTCTTCCTCCCCTATTACGTCTGTAAGGAACTTTGTACACATGATTAAATTAATTTGTCCATTTTTAAAATATGTTTGTAATACGGTACAAAATTGTTCATAGATTGGATCCTCAAAAAATACATAATACTTAATTTTTGGGGCTATATATTCTTTCATAATTTTTATTACATCTTGTTCAAAATTATTTTTTGACAGTTAAACAAGCATTCTTTGTTTTGTTCTGTAGAGGATAACAATTGAGGGGGTTGCAGGGGCAAATTCTACTAGTGAAAAAATAATTTGATTTTTGTCATAGTTGACTGGGCAAGTTATTATTGGGACACCAATAATTGGGTTTTCCGCGTTAGAGTGTACTGTATTAATTATAGACATATTGTCCGAGTCTTTATTCGCGGAAAAGCTGTCGTTAAACTTTTGCATACCTAGTAATATTGTCCGTAATGTCAGGTTTGTCATTTGTCAACTCTTTGCAGAATTCATCTGTAAAGCTGGAAATAGCACTTTTATTATTTTTGTGGTTAGTAACGTTAATTTCAACTTTTTGGGGTGGGTCAATATTGTAAATAAGTATTTTAATTTTTGAGTTTTTAAATACACTACTGGAAAGAATTAAGGGAACAAAAAAAATCCCAATTTTTTGTGATTTTTGAAAGGCTGTATCTCAGTGAAAAATGGTCGTATGGAGATTAAAAAGAAAGAATTTTGAAGCTTTAAGTTTCTAGTTTTGAGATCTTTTGGCATTTTTTTTTGTGAGATATGGTTATCGCGCAACCATAGGAAATAGAGTGAGTAAAAAATTTCCATTTTTTTCTTTTTTTTTTTTGGTCCCCAGTCTTAAAAAAATTTTTTTCAATTAAACCAATACAAAGGTCAGGTAGCTTGTTTATTCAGTTCTAATTTTATTTTTTATTATTTTCTCTACATCGATTTTTTGCTGAGATATTCGACTTTTAATGAAAAATGATCCTTTTATTTTTGATCATCGATATCTCAGCAACTAATGACCGCACAGTAAATCAAAGGGCGGTTTTAAAAACCTGAATGAATTGTCTATAAGCACCCACCATGGTTTTTAAAGAAATTTTTTTTTATCCTTTACATTAATTTAAAAAAACTGAAAAAAAAATGACTTTTTACTGTTTTTTAGAAAATTTACGGATTATTTACAAATTTTGATGAATCGACTAATGTTGAGTGTAATTTTTACAGCTTAGGGTACATATGTTTATAGGAACTTTTTGTCATATTTTATGATGTAGAATCATCTGTTAAAATTTCCGACGCTATTTCAAATACACCGTGTATATTTATTCAATAATTGTTTGTTTAATTCTAAGTTAAAGGGTGAATCTGTGCCTAAGTGTCATGTGACTATTTCTGTAGGTTTTAATTTTGTAGTGCTATGTATTGTATTATTATAGGCCAATATTGCATAATTTACTTTTATTTCAATTGGCTAGCTCTTAAAAATATTTTGGTTATTAAGTAACCTTATGTGCTCGATTAGGGTGGAGTGAAATCTTTCTACTGGAGAATTTGAATCGGGGTGTTGCGAACTTATAAAATGAATTTTGATTTTATGGAGTTCTAGTAACTCTTAACATACCGCTATTAAACTCACCACCATTGTCCAATACGATTTGTTCGGGGATGGAATGGT
Source organism: Brachypterus glaber (assembly GCA_958510825.1). Classification (NCBI taxonomy): domain Eukaryota; kingdom Metazoa; phylum Arthropoda; class Insecta; order Coleoptera; family Kateretidae; genus Brachypterus; species Brachypterus glaber. The sequence continues at coordinate 10,007,628 of OY294053.1, read as the reverse complement.
GCGTAAAGTATTTTATGAGATTATTTATTATTTCTATGCTTGAAGCGGCACTTTTATATACTTGGCTATATTTTGAGAAGGTGTCGATTCTTGTAAGGAACTTAGATTTTTGATGATACTGTCCATGTGTAAAATTTGGAATGGTCTAGTCGCTGTCGGTGTTAAGTTAAATTTTAAGTTTAGGGGGTTTCTGTCGTATTTCGTAAGTTGGAAAATTTCACAGTTATTTATGTATGTTTGAATCACACGGCGTTGATTTGGAAAATAATAGGACTCTTTTATTCGTTTTTCGGTTTCTTCTATTCTCCGGTGGTTCGTTTTTCCCTCGTGATAATTTTTTATAATTTCTTTTATTTATTCCTCCCCTATTACGTCTGTAAGGAACTTTGTACACATGATTAAATTAATTTGTCCATTTTTAAAATATGTTTGTAATACGGCACAAAATTGTTCATAGATTGGATCCTCGAAAAATACATAATACTTAATTTTTGGGGCTATATATTCTTTCATAATTTTTATTACATTTTGTTCAAAATTATTTTTTGACAGTTGAACAAGCATTCTTTGTTTTGTTCTGTAGAGGATAACAATTGAGGGGGTTTCAGGGGCAAATTCTACTAGTGAAAAAATAATTTGATTTTTGTCATAGTTGACTGGGCAAGTTACTATTGGGACACCAATAATTGGGTTTTCCGCGTTAGAGTGTACTGTATTAAGATCGGTTTCTGTAGGTTGTTCCGCTTGTTTAATATTTTCTTTCCGCTCTAAGTCAAAAAAGTCTCCTGTTTCAACAATTATAGACATATTGTCTGAGTCTTTATTCGCGGAAAAGCTGTCGTTAAACTTTTGCATACCTAGTAAGGGTTCATTAATATTGTCCGTAATGTCAGGTTTGTCATTTGTCAACTCTTTGCAGAATTCATCTGTAAAGCTGGAAATAGCACTTTTATTATTTTCGTGGTTAGTAACGTTAATTTCAACTTTTTGGGGTGGGTCAATATTGTAAATAAGTATTTTAATTTTTGAGTTTTTAAATACACTACTGGAAAGAATTAAGGGAACAAAAAAAATCCCAATTTTTTGTGATTTTTGAAAGGCTGTATCTTAGTGAAAAATGGTCGTATGGAGATTAAAAAGAAAGAATTTTGAAGCTTTAAGTTTCTAGTTTTGCTTTTTTTATCCTTTACATTAATTTAAAAAAACTGAAAAAAAAATTACTTTTTACTGTTTTTTAGAAAATCTACGGATTATTTACAAATTTTGATGAATCGACTAATGTTGAGTGTAATTTTTACAGCTTAGGTTACCCACAATAACCCTGTAAATTTACAAGTTGATCCATGGCACCGATTTTCTGTTCCAAATGATCAAAGTTTTAAAAAGAATTAAAGGAACACTTAACACTCCGTAATCATTATCAAAATGAAAAAAAAAGATTTTTACTTCGACTTTTCCCAAAATTTTACATTAGATATCGCTTAAATTTAAGGAAAAAATATAAAAAATAAAAAAAAAATAAAAAATTTTTCAACAAATTTTTGATTTTTTTTCTTTTGGAAAAGTTGCTGGACATTTCAGAAAACAATATTTTGTTGTTTTAATCTTCATTATTTAACGGCCGGCATGTGCGTTACCCAAAACGTACCACGTGGAGGTTGCACGGTCGGATTTACGCTTCTTGTGCATTACTAGGGTGGACCTTATATTTTTTTATTTTTTTTTAAATTTCCATTTAGGCGTAAGAAAATTCTGAAAATATGAGAGTAATCAAACTTCTCTAAGGCCCCTAAAATTCGTAAAATTACCCATAAATCGTAAAAAATAGTCTTTAACTCTTGTATAAATAAAAAATTTAAAGTGCTTGAAATGTCATTTTTTTCCCCTAACACTAAAATTTACGCATGCCTACCATAAATGTGAGTCAAAAGGTAAACAAACATTTTAAAAATGTATAAGATCGTACTGAATTTGTAGAAGAATAAAAACAACTGGATATTTTTTCCTTAAAAATTCAGAAACTTTTCCTAAAAATTAAAAAAAAAATAAAATGTTTGTTTACCGTTTGACTTACATTTACGGTAGAAATTCATAAAAAATATAAGATTCACCCTAGTAAATGCATAAGAAGCACGTGGTACGCTTTGGGTAACGCAAATGCCGGCCGTTAAATAATGAAAATTGAAACCGTATCAGAAACAACTAGATATTGTTTTATGAAATGTCCAGCAACTTTTCCAAAAGAAAAAAATCAATTTTTTTTGAAAAAAAATTTTATTTTTATTTTTATTTTATTTTTTATTTTTTTTCCCTAAATTTAAGCGATATCTGATGTAAAATTTTGTGAAAAGTTGAAGTAAAAATCTTTTTTTTCATTTTGATAATGATTACGGAGTGTTTAGTGTTCCTTTCATTCTTTTTAAAAGTTTGTTCATTTGGAACATAAAATCGGTTCCATGGATCAACTTGTAAATTTACAGGGTTATTGTGGGTACCCTAAGCTGTAAAAATTACACTCAACATTAGTCGATTCATCAAAATTTGTAAATAATCCGTAGATTTTCTAAAAAATAGTAAAAAGTCAAATTTTTTCAGTTTTTTTAAATTAATGTAAATGATGAAAAAAAAATTTTTTTCTTTAAAAACCATGGTGGATGCTTATAGACAATTCATTCAAGTTTTTAAAACCGCCCTTTGATTTACTGTGCGGTCATTAGTTGCTGAGATATCGATGATCAAAAATAAAAGGATTCTTTTTCATTAAAAGTCAGCAAAAAATCGATGTAGAGAAAATAGTAAAAAATCAAATTAGAACTGAATAAACAAGCTACCTGACCTTTGTATTGGTTTAATTGAAAAAAAAAAATTTTAAGACTGGGGACCAAAAAAAGAAAAAAATGGATTTTTTTTATCTCACTCTATTTCCTATGGTTGCGCGATAACGGTATCTCACAAAAAAAAATTGCCAAAAATCTCAAAACTAGAACTTAAAGCTTCAAAATTCTTTTTTTTTTTTAATTTCCATACGACCATTGTTCACTGAGATACAGCCTTTCAAAAATCACAAAAAAAATTGGGATTTTTTTTTGTTCCCTTAATTCTTTCCAGTAGTGTATAATTTTAATTAAAATAAATATGATATCCCATTTTAGGTTATCTAGGCCGGAGCCAATTTTTGGCATAGCTACAGTAAAATCTTGTAGCTCTAAACATAACCTTTTAAGGCTTATCAAAGCGGAAATTATAGTAGTGTAGGTGGGTTTGTCCCTAAATATCTTTTTGGTAATTAAATAGTAAATATTTCTTGTAGGAAGTTTTAAATATGCAACTTCACCTACAGGTTTGTTTTGTGCTTTTAGTGTGTTTACGCAATTAAATTTTTCGCTGAATTTACGTGCAATTCATTTTTTCATGCTAAAACACTGAGAGACGCAATGAGCGAGAGATACATACTCGTCACAATCAAATAAATCTTTGTCGATTATTTTTACATTATTATTAATTATATTAAGGTTATGATAAATTATTTGACGAAGAGTTTCGTTTTTATTAACGGCCTTTGAGAGTTAATTTAAATTTATTTCATATTTGGGAATAGATTCGTATATTTCGTTAGTTTGGTGTCCTAATTATGCTCTTCTTATTACTGCTTTAGAAAACGTTCAAAGACGATACCTCAAATATCTGTATCTTAGGAAATATGGTGAGTATCCAGCTAGAGGGATACCTAATGTGAATTTGCTAAATGATTTCTCGTTTCAATCGTTATCTGTAAGACGTCAACAAGCATCAATTATATTTTTGTATAAATTGGTCAATAATAAGATTGACTGTTATTAAACTTATTGCAAATAAACGTGCCCAGAGTTTCTGCTAGAATCTCTCTATTTTTTTATGTTAGAACGTCCAGAACTAATGTTTATCTGTTTTCACCTGTGATTCTTATGTGCAATTACTATAATAGTATTTGCTCTAGGGTTGATATTTTAAATACTTCTATTTGCAAAATAAAAAACTTTTGCTGCACCTGCTGGTAATGATCACTGATATTGTTATTAATTTACTTAACATAACAAACTCTGTAATTGGGGAAACCTGTGTGAGTTTTTGAATAAATAAATAAATATTGTCATCGTAATTTGATACTTCCTTATTTTGAAATTCGTACGTGACTTTATGCTTTTTTCTTAGAGGTGAATTAGGTATAGTATTTTTATTGTAATTATTACTTAAAACTTGAGCATATGTTAAGTCAGTGGCGTTACCGATTTTTTTTATTTCTGGGGTTTTGTTTGTGGGATTTTGTAGTTGGTCGGGATTTTTGGGCATATCGGTTTCTGGGTTTATTACAATGCGTGACAAGGCATCAGCATTACTATTAACGACACCTTTTTTATAAATGATTTCATAATCATACTCTTCTAAGTACAACCGCCACCTACATAATTTGGAGTTAGGTTCTAAGGGAGAACAACCACTGCAGTGCACTGCAAGGGTTTATGGTCAGATACTATTGTGAATTTTCGGCCATATAAGTAAGGCCTAAAGTATTTAACAGCCCAAACGATTGCTAGAAGTTCCCTTTCGATTGTACTTAGGTTACATTCTGATTCGTTAAGGGTGCGACTTACGTAGGCTACTGGTAAATCAGACCCTATTTTTCCCTGCGATAATACTGATCCTAGGGCAAAACTAGAAGAATCACAAGTTAAAATAAAGGGTTGATTAAAATTTGGATACTGTAGTATGGTTTGGTTAATTAACAAATTTTTACAATGGTTAAAACATTTTACATATTCGGAGTCCTTAATATTAATTTTGTTATTCTTTTTCAGACAGATGGTCATTGGTTTAGTTATTTTCGCAAGATCTTTTATGAACTTGTGGTAATAACCCAACAGTCCCAAAAAAGCCTTAATTTGTCGGGTAGTTTTACGAATAGGATAGTTCTGAACAGCTTTAATTTTTTCAGGATTCGGTTTAACGCCTTGGGGTGTCACTATATGACCTAAAAACGCTACTTCCTTTTGCAAAAAATCGCATTTATCAACTTGTAATTTAAGGTTAGCAATCTATCAAAAATCTCTTTAAGATTATTTATATGTTCTTGTAAACTTGTACTAAAACAAATGATATCGTCAAGAAATACGCAGCATTTTTTATTTAATATACCCCTTAACAGGTTGTCCATAACCCTCTGAAAAGTAGCTGGGGCTGTCTTAAGGCCAAAGGGCATGCGCAGGAATTCATAGTGACCATTTTCTGTGCTGAAAGCCATTTCCAGGTGGTGATAACCACTCGTCAAGTCCATTGTGCTAAAGTATAAAAAACGTCCCAACTTGTCCAATAAGTCCGTAATGTTCGGCAAACTCCACGGTCTATAAGAGGGTCTTATAATTTTTTGTTCCAACATTTTTTTTATTTGTTTATCTACCTCTTGTTTATGGGCATTTGGAAAACGATAGGACTTTGTGTACACCGATACTTCATCTTTAGTAATTATTTTATGTTTAATTTTATGTGTAAAAGTTAAAGGTTTTTCTTCTGAATGAAAAATATCAGGGTTCTCATTTAAAAGACTTAAAATTGCTTGTTTTTCCTCCGCATTCATGTGATTTATTTTAATTTTTGACAGATCAATTGGCGAGTTATCGCAATATGTATTAATATTATTAAAATTATAAGCTGTGTCGTATTCGTATTCGTCGAACATTTGCACAGTTATTGGGTTTATTTTAGCAGAAATGTCCCTATCTGTAGGGTTAACAATACTACAATAAGTAGAAAAATCTTTTACACTGGCTACGCTTTCTATTATTTCTAGATCACCAGCTTTCATGTGAGGAATTATTACGTCACCATTTTTAACAATTTTAATTTTAATAATTTGTTCTATCTTGACAGGGACGACTATGCTGTCGGCCCCCTTAGATAACTCAAGGTAGTGTATTTTAATTCTGCGTGATGGTGTAATTAATACATCATTATGCAGGTCGACAATCGCGTTTAATTTCTTTAAGTTATCTAAGCCTAGTAGACAGTCAAATTACTTATGAAAGTTGAACATGTGAAATTTAAGATTAATATTATTTTTAAACAATTTGCCACACGGTATCTTTGTACTGTACTTTTCCAATGAAGTACCGTGTGCACTAGATATTAAAAATGGGTCATGTATAATATTCCTAGAAAAATTTGCGATGTCATGTTTAACAAACGACTTTGTGCTACCACTATCTAATAAAAATTTTAAATTTAATCTGGGTAAATTATATAGCATAATTGACTTTTTTCGTTTGTTAAACTCATATTAATTTTTCCGAGGCTCAATTCTCTAAAAAAGATAAGTCATTTTCGTTTTTGTTTAAATTTTCATCCGGAAATTCCACTTTCGGCGCATTATGCAAGTTGAAAACTTCCTCTATTTGGTAATTAGGCGTTCTAATCTGGTTACCGTTATTAGGATTATTTCGATTATTAAAATTTTGTCTATCATGAGACATATTAGTGTTTCGCGTAGAGACTCATTTTGGTTGGTCTCGGTAATCTTACATTAGGGTTTGGCCTACACATCATTTCTGGAGCTAGGCCCTGGCTGATTTTAAAAAATTGTATTGGGGTTATTATTATTAAAACCATTTGGCCTTGGCTGGAAATTTTGTGGGTAATTTGTTAGTTGCAATTGCCTGACATTTGGTAATTGCTGCCTCCCTTGTGTAAAGTTCCGATTATTATTAAAGTTTGATTTTTGTCTAGGATTTTGGCTATAAGAGTTTCTAATTATTTGGTCATTTATTTCTAATTGAAAATCGTTCGTTAGCATATTTAACGCAGAGTTCAGATCTTTCGGGTTTTTGGTTCGCATTAAGGATCCTATTGGGTCTCGAAGGCCCCTCAATAAAACTCTTAAGGCGTATTTTCTAGATATGCTGTTAAGGTTCCGACCTCTTGTGCATTACCATGATGCACCGTTAAATATGCTATCTGTAGATTAAGTAGCATAAGTATACTATTATAAAAATCGAAAACTGTCTGTTTAAGCCCTTGCTTTAACTCTGTCATTTCCACTTGCAAGCTGAAAACGTCGCTTTTATCGCTATACGTATTCTGGAGCGCTGTTTTTAAATCATTCCAGTTATTCAGAATGCACGAGGAAATCTTTGTTGCTGTATCGCCCTTTATTTTAGCCAAAATACTAGACATTAGATATTCATTCTGAAAGTACGCTGGGTCATTGAGGTTGTAAAATTTATTAACCAATTTTTCACATATATCGATGAATCTAGGAAGGAGGTCTGACTCGCCCCTAAATTCATGGATCATGTTCAGGTAATCGGCTTTCAAAACGTTGGCCATGTTTAAATTAAAATTATTTATTTCGGGTATGGGGTTGTTTGATTCTACTATGGTAAGTTCTAGTTCAGAGTTTGTTTCGGACTCGGAACTGGACTCTGAATCGATTAAAGTATTTTGAAAATTGAATCTGTATTCACTAAATGACATAGGTACTTACAGGTCGCTGCTACGATGCTCTTCATCTGTGATGTGCACTCACACTCGAAGAAAACTTTTTGTAGTTACTTTTGCTTAGGAACTACCAGGTTCTATCACCAATAAATCGTCGAAACGAATCAATTTTTTGCTAAATTTACTGGTGAAAACTGCCGACTGCGCCAATTACGTTACAGCTTTGCCGTTAGGAGTTTTTTAAAAACTTATTTTTAAGTTATTATAAGAATTTTATTTAATTACGAATTTATATTGATATGTTACTAGTTAAAATATTGATTTCAGATTGATTCAAAGAAAGTAAAATACTGCATAGGTAAACTATGTTTATAAAACAATATACGTAATATACTATAAACAACAAATTGCTGAGTAGCATGGCGGTCATTTAACTTTTATACATTCAGAATCTTAAAATATTCTTTCAATTCTAGTACAGCGTTGCCAGACTTTTGACTTTTGGGGGATAATATTTTTTTAAACTTATTATGAAAATAATAAATATAAAATTATATTATATACAGGGTGTTTACGGTCATCTGGCAATAATTTTAAGGGTGGGTTTATTACTGCATTTTAAAACAAAAGTTCCAACAAAAAAAAATGTTTTACTCAAAAAATAAAAACGTAAAAAATTACCTTCTTTTGGTTTACATATTAAAAACTTTTGACGACTGCTGACCATACTGCTACAATAAGTGTTCGAAGTTTCCCCCACCATTCTCGATACACAGGTGGGCCCGCCGTAACAATGAATTCATGGCACGTTGGATACTATCATGTTGCCGTATTTGTATTTCAGCCGCCTCGACGCGATTTATAAGTTCCTGCAGGTTTTGTGGTTCAGCTTGCCCTGCAGGGTACACTATAGCCTTTATAAAACCCCACAGATAAAAATCCATGGGATTTAGATCAGGAGATCGAGGGGGCCAAGACCTAACTGCTCCTCTGCCAATCCAACGATTGTGATAATTCTGGTTCAAATGGTTGCGTACACGGTGGCTAAAGTGAACGGGACAACCATCATGCATGAACCACATACTTCTCCTAACCGCCAGAGGTACTTCTTCCATTAAAATATTTAGGTTATTTTCTAAAAAATTTAAATAGGATTCAGCATTTAGCCTATCGGGTAAAATATGCAGCCCAATTAATTGTCCATTAATGACTCCACCCCATATGTTTAAAGAAAATATTTGTTGAAAATTTGTTCTTCGCACAGCATGGGGATTTTCCAGTGCCCACTGGTGATTATTATGAAAATTCATAACTCCATTTCTCGTGAAAGTGGTTTCATCAGAAAATAAAATATTTTGTATAAAATTTGGATTCCTTGTAATATTTTGAATTAGCCAATGACAAAATTCCAATCTTTGAGGGCGATCTGCTTCTTGTAAGGCTTGTACTCTTTTATAATAGGGGTGCCTTAGATCTTCGCTTAAAGTTCTCCAAACCACCCTATTGGAGACCTCAAATTGTGTAGCACCTTGACGAGTACTTTCTGAAGGGTGTTCGTTAAAAAAATCCAGAATGTCCTCTTCGAGGTTTATAATTCTTTGTTCGCGTCCCGGTCCTCCCTCCTGTCCTTGTTGTGGCTGTACACTTTCTGTATCCCGAATTCTTTGAGCAAGGCGCACAAAGGTACGATAATATGGATGAACCCGGTTAGGGAACCTTTCGGCGTATGTTCGTGCTGCAGCATTACTATTACCTAACACCTCTTTAATATCATGTCACAATATTCATTATTTCCATAAACATGCATTTGTACAGGGTCAGGATCACGGTAATTTTCAGGCTGAGGGTTATTCTCAATTTCATTTTCAGGCTCTGGATCCATTTGTAAGAAAATATTACACCGAAACTAATTACATACAAAAAAGTCTACTATTCTTATTAGAACTAACTTAAGTTAAATAATAACTCGAAAATAGCACTAAAACTCATAAAAACTAAACTAAAAAATTGTAACTTAACTAAGTATTAACTAAAAAAGTCTTCATAACATAAAATATTGTATAAAAACACAAAAGTCTAAACGAATCGCAATTAAAAAGAGGACACGCCAAAAACGCCAAAATTATAATCTATCACCGCCGAATGTCGGGTTAAAACTAAACAATAGAATTTTCTTCATACTGATAATAAAAACTACCCTCCTTTATAAGCTTATAAGCTTACTGACGCTGTGTACTGTTTTATGTTGATTTAATTAATTTATTTTTCCTAATTTTTATCTACTCAAATAGAAAAAAATATTCTAAAGTACTCGTTTCATTATACTGTCGGCAAACTATTAAAAAACTCGCCAATTGACTCGTTTTTTAAATAAATATATGAATTTATATATTCTTTTAGCGTCCAACCTCTTGATTCATTAAAATAGCATTATTTTTTTGTAAATGTACATTTATTTTATCATAAATATTGAAAATTAAAACCAATAAAATTATTTTTGACTCTATCATGATTTTAAAACAGGTCC